>CM066606.1:34499005-35699005 GCA_033816785.1 Picus viridis
ATTCCTGAGCTAGGGGCCAGAAGCCCTTAAGCAATGATTTAAGGGGGGGGGGCGGAAATCATACATCTTGACTCAACAGTGCTCATTTCTAGTTTGCTGCACTTAGCTTTTGGTTATTGACTGAAAACCAGAAATGTTTTTCACTAGTAAACAAGCGAAGCCTGTTTCTTTTAATTTATCTCACTGTAAGTAAATGAAGACTGTATGTACAGTTTAAGGGCTCAGTTCCAGCTTCAGGTATAAAACTGTACAACACTGCACACGCACCTTAAAAATACCAGCTTTTTGCACATGAGCAAAATACAGATGTTTTAAATGTAAAATGATTACTTGTATATTTGAAGCTGGAATTAAGTTCAGTACAATTATCTAAAGGATCAGCACTTTTCATGAAAGATTCAGGTTATGGTTCTACTCATTCCCTTACCTCGTATACATTTTGCTCAAGCACTGAAATAACTTTTTTCCAAAACCAAGCAGAAGTTAAAGCCAACACATTCTTTCTAAAAACCAACATTAAAATTCTCTCTATACTGAAACATCTATATGGTCAGCAGTTTTCATAAAGGGCTTTTACTGATGAAACGACTACCTCTGCCACACTCAGGATGTTTGTAACTGAGGTGAAATTCAAGGAAAAGAGAAAAACAAATATGTTAAAGGAAGTTTACACAGAAAATTTTTTTTTAAAGTAATTAAGAAAAAAAAATTTCTTAATTCAAGTTGCTGTTTGCAACTTCATTCCATCTATTTCTAGAACAATGCAGAATGAAAAATTATTCCAAAGTCACTCAGTTAACACAAGGATGAATAAAACACACTGTATCCAGTATTCCTCAGTCATGTTTAGCACAATATAAGTGGATAATAAAATGGCATAGATCACACTAAAAAAAACCCACAAACAAACAAAAAAAGGGGGCAAAACCTATTCCTGTTCTCCAGTTTCTGTTGATTCATGGGCACAGAACTAGAAGCACCCATTATAATGTAGCACGCATTTTCACTGCAGAAATTATACTTCAAAGCATTGAGTTTTCTGTCATAAGGCAGCATCTTTGAAATGTGCTGCCCCAGTAAAGTATCATCAGTAGAAAACCATGCAGGTTGTGTAAGTAATACAAAAGTTGTTTAACTTGTTGAGCTATGACAGGAGACTGCACTTTTCTAGAACTGTCATTTAGCTCTTAAGGAGTTTTACTGATTTCTTCAGATTTTCCCAGGTAAAATAACCCACAAGCACAAATGAGGAAAGCTCTCCGGTGTGTAACCAAAGCAGGAGAGAACAAAGAAATTTAAAGAACCAAAAACACGTAACTATACACAGACACAAAGAAGAATGAACTTCTTGGTAACATTCTACACTCCAGCTCCTGCTGGCTCCAAAATGTGCAGCCAGAACTGTGTCTATCCACGCCAGCATCAGTAGAGAGAAAAAGCACTGTGCAAATGCTGAAAGTCTGAACTCTATTCTACATACAAGTGAAAATGCCTGCCAGGGTACAGCCTCACAAGGTCTATAAACAAAACAATGTTTTAACCAATTAGAATATTCTTAATAAACTAGCTGAAGGCAGAAAACTTTACAAGCACAGCTTTAACTCTGTTCACAGGTTGAAGCACGTAATTCCCTGTTAAAAGAATCACACATAGGAGTCTATGAGTGTCAAAATGAGAACATGTTCCATTAGACACCAAAAGGAAAGCAGTTGCAGACACAATAAAACTAGCATCCTAGTGGACACTGCTCCAACAGGTCATAGGGAGGTCAGCTTTGAAGGAAAAATCCAAATGAAATATAGACATGGCATTGTGGAAAACCAGACAAATCTCCCATATCTTTGCCCAGCCAGCACTAATCTAGGTATCAGCTGTGATGCATAATCTAAACAAAGGGATCACTTGGTTCATACATCTGGAAGCTGTCCTATTTTGGAGCCTCTTAACAGTTATGTGTGACTGAAACATCCACTTGCATGCCACAGCCTTTAAATGTGTTGAGCAGTCCAGAACCGTTACGCGTATGCACTGTGTAGTGTTACCGCTATCTAAGTAACCACCACAAACACAACTCAAGATAAGGAGTGGACCACCTCTTTCCCCAGAAAAAAAAAGCATCATGAAAATGAATGGAGTCAGGGTGAGGAGAGAGAGTTTTCCTTAATGCATCCTCTGTCAAAAGAAAATTTGAGTAACCGTGGCTTTTAGAGTTCATTCTTGTCTGAACCCAGGAATAATAATTAAAAAAAAAAAAAAGTCATTCTGTCACTTAGCAGGTAAAACAGAGGTAACAGGAGCTAGTAGTAGACCTCAAACCATTCAGCAGTACCCTCCACATAGCACCACAGCTCCAGCAGCAGCCAGTCCTACAGCTGAGCTAGCTCTTCTGCTTACCTACATTCCCCACCTCCCACCCCGTTCCTACACAGCAGAAGTGCAATGGGGACCAACAACAAAACAGTATTGCTTTCCACTGTTCTATTTCACACCAAGACTTCTGTAATAAATCTCCAAGTTTTCCAGAATTACAGAAATGCCATCACAGTTTGTTCATAAGCAGCAGAATCCTCAGAGTGCAAGATGACGCTTAAAGCTCAGAGAGAAAACCAGACTGGCACAGCCAACGCACTATCTTGTTTAAATACGTGTTTCAACAACGAAAGAAGATCCTTCCAAACAAGGATCTGTAGAACACATTCTGGCATAAATGTTGATGACAGTGTGCAATGCTTGGAAATAATAGCAAAGATTAATTTTCTCTAGCCTTTATTACATTAATGCCTCTAAAGACTGAAAGGCTGGGAAAACTACGCAACCATGCACTTACAGCTTAAGAGATGCCAGTTCTACAGGAGATCCTCCTCTTGTCCTTCCCAGAGGAGGCAGAATGGCTGTTAGTCTGTTGGGGCTTTGTACATGGGTCAAGGCCTGGCTATGCTGAAGTCATTCCAAGTTCTGCCACTACATTCAATGAGGTCAGGATTTCACCCTTTACCTTCTCAATGACCAAAGAACTCATCAAAACTCTTACAGATTTTAAACACTGAAGCTGGGTGGTGGGGACTGTACAATCTTTTTGACAAATAGCACCAGCTCCAAGCAGTGATATGGACACCTGTCAAGATGGAACATAACAGAGACACTCAAGAATTTAGTACCAGGGCCTTGAAAGATGACATCAAACATCCATATAACTAAAATCCTTAAATGTATTTTCTGAACAGCTTTCAACAGAGAAACAGAGGGAGTTCATATTCACAGAAATACAATATGCACTGCTCTGATGTTTTTATCCACCAATATCATGTAGAGCTTGAAGATCAGAATAGAATAGAATAGACATTATTTTTCAAAACAGAAGACTGAAATAACTTGTTTTCACTAGCAAACACTAAAAAGCTGGTCATGGTGCCCAGATGACCACCCTTCAGTCATCATGCGGCAAAACCACTGATATTTTCCCATTTGAGAAACCACATAATAAATAATCATGCTTAATTCAAATAAAACCAGGTACTTCTAAGTTTTCCAGAAAAACACCTTTCAATGAACTTTCAATACACATGGAGGAACACAACACCATGCAAGACAATACCTAGTGGTAAGCAAGCTCTTGAGTTACCTGATCCAGGCAAAACTAAAGCAGTTGGTGAGACAAATCCATAGACTGTCATGCAGCCTAACATCCTACACCAGGTTCACCAGCAGAATAACTTCGGCTCTTCTGCAATCTGCATTGTGTTGATGCAGTGATTCAAGTACAGTAAGCGCATCTGAATCACTGCTGTGCACAAACATGCATATTTGTGGGAGAACAGAATTACACCAAACTCTGTTAATTCCTGCTCACTGTATTCAAACCAAACAGGTTATTTCAGCCCACTCACATAATTTTGTCTCCTTGAAACAACAAATTCACAAAGATCTGTTCCTTTACTCACCTTTTTTTTTTGGTTCTCAAAAGAATACTAGTGTAAACTTAATTAATGCCTCAGTCAGAAGTTAAGAGTAACATTTCTCTCTTGCTGGGTTAAGCAAAGTGAGAACCTATGGAAATAGTACTGGTTCCAGCATCACTGACACAAGCTCTCATTTTCATTTTACTTTTATGTTGCACAGACAGATTAACATATTTTAAAATAGATCTGCTATAAGCACCACACCAGAGTGAAAGGAGACAACACTACCTGTAGCTCAAATCTTCACTTACAACATCTACCATACATACTCAGCCCTACTTCATTCACTACTAGAAAACACTCCATTTGGTCCAAGTACCAAAGGTGAACTATATGGTTACTATGGATGTCCTACCAGCATCATCCAATCTCTTCCTTCAAATAGGTTTAAATAAGGGGTTCTCTACACATTAAAGCTTGGTTAGTTTTGTGAAGAGGGCTGCTTCAAGAGGGGAAAGGTTTGACTGAGATATATAAAGTCCAAAAAGTGCACAAAGCAAGAAAGGAAGGAACACCATGATCTTCAGCCTCTTTAAAGTCAGAAATGCAATGAAGAAATGGAGAGGAAAAAAAATCCCAAGACAACAGTGACAGGAAATGAATTCTCAAGAAGCAAGACTAGACTATCTCTCCCCTTATTAGCTGTTCCAACTAATGCTATTCAAGGCACTGCAATAAGCAAAATTTCAAGCCCCACTTAATGTAACCCTTTCTGGAGCCACAAAGCGGTCTTCTTTCCAAAGCAGAGGCTGTGAATTTACATTTGTGACTGCTGCTCGCACACAGGGTCTTATAGTGCCTATTAGAGTGGTAGCAAAATACATAACCAGTTATGAACCTGATTTCTTTTCCATCCAGAGTACTTTCTAGTTATGAATGGATGCTTCTAAATGCACATCTGTGTCCAACAAAATTCAGTCACAGAGGAAATAAATGTAAAGCCCTTTTTGTATTCTCAAGGGCATACCACACATAAAGATACTAAATAGTCTCTACAGCTCCAGTATGCATGGACACACACACAGAGTTCAACTAAAGCTGAACGACCTTGAATAACAGAACTGTAATTAAAATGCCAGTCCAGAATTAGTTTGCCCAAGAAGCTGAAACAAGCATCCTCCAGTAGCAAGGTATGCACACAGGGATGACAGACCTGCTGATAGGCTAAGAGAAAACATCTACGTTTCCCAGTCAAAGACACCATAGAACCAGACTACAAGACAGGCACACAGATTGAGACCATACTGCTGGACGTACTGGAGGTGCTCTGAACAGCAACCAGAGGAAGATTGTGTTAAAAAATAAATAAAAATAAAATCCCCATGCTCTACAACATTTAGTGCCATGAAAAAAGCCTAGAGGAAAGCCACTTTGATATATAAAGGCTCAGAGAAGGCCAAGAGCACAGGCCCAGATGCTGAAGGAAGAAGACTACAGATAATGATGTTCTGGAGACCTGCTTTTCTCTCTTTGAAAGTTTGCCTATCAGGTGGGTTTCTAAACTTGGTAAATGCTTCAGCCATAATAGCCTCAGGCTCAGACTACTATCTTGGAACATGCATGGTCTTAAAACTCATTCAAACTCCACTTTACTTGTGTTAACAGTTTTAAAGTAACCATTTACTTTCAGCAACCTTCAGTGCTGTTATGTTTCAGGCTCCACAGTATTCAAAAATACATCACACAAAACCAGTCTGTTTATGTAAGTACCATGAATTTATTTAGCAGTAATAACTAATAAAAGTCTCAGCAATAACTCAAAACTATTACCTGAAATATCTCAAGCAATCTACCTTATCTGGCCAACACTGCCCAGTTCATTCCAACTCTCTCTAAAGTAATGTCAAAAGAGCTGTTTTAATAAACAAAGCAACTCACCCACTGATTCTACTGAAAGAAACCTTCTTTTAAAGCATCTTATAGTGTAACAACCTCCATGGAGTGTACTTTAAAGCTGTTATGGCCAGGTGCATAGAAGTGTGCATGCAAGTGCAGAAAACCAAGTTTGGTCACTGCTTTCCAGTGCTGCAAAAGAAGAACAGCATTTTCCACACTATCTCTTTCTACACCTGTTCCATCTCAAATTCTCACTCCTCAGATTCTCACTCTGTACTTCTGTGTGTAGGTTAGCAACAGAAATAATTGCTAGTTGTTACGTTTATTTGTACAACACCCTGGTTCATGAGTGGAATACAGTCTCGACAAAGAAAGTGTATTTTAGTGAACACTTTTGTATATATTGGTAGGGCAGGGCTAGAACAGGAGGACTAGAAGTTTAATTAAATTAATTTTATTTCATCCAAATCAACTATTCTTTTCTTACACCCTACATATGCCAGGGTTTCTAAATGCAGAGTTTTAAACTATTTTATTGTCATTTGATTCTGGCATGGAAATGGAGCTCAATAGATGTGAAATGTATGCCAATAGCAATGACATACAACCAGCTGCATTATGAATTCATCTTGGCCATAAAAACGTCAGGGATTAATTTGAACTAGATTTCATACAAAGGACTTTGTCACCTCCTCACTCCATGAAGAAACAATGGCATGAGTTCAGTGCATCAACTGAACTAAGTGGCTATTCTCAAATCGTATTTTACCCTTGAGCATTTAGCAGTTAGGCCAGTCATACAGGTATCACAATCATGCCATTTCTTGGTATTACACAGCTACAAGAAGCAGGTGGCATTAAGAGAAGTCACTCTTCCAAGTTAAATGAACCCTAGGAATAGCAAGATAAACCTTAAGGAAGCCTGCTGGATAAAACTGCAACCATGTCTTATTTACCAAATGGTTACAGAAAAGTAGAAGAGATAAACTGCACATGACCAAAATTGACAAAAGGAACTTTGCCGCAACAACCTTGAAAGGACTCTTTTTCCTTCTTTTCCGTCTCCGGTTTTTAAAAAGAGAGGAAAAAAAAAAAAAAAAAAAGAGTTTTTCACAATCTTTAGTATCTTAGTATTTAACATGCACAGGACCAAGTGATGAGCAGAGACTCTTAATGCACATCTCTGCCTATGATGGGATTCTACACTGCCTGATCTATTTCTCAGGGCTATTGACAGTACCTCTTATCTTATTTTGGGCTCCTGGACTGCATGGACCAAAAAATTTCAGTTGGTAAGGCATTATTTTTCAAAGCAGAAAAATCAATACCACTGAATATCCTGTGAATCGTATCCTGAGCTCAATATGGCTGTCATCTGCAAAGAGAGAACCTAGTCCTACATGCCCAAATTCATCTATATGGTGGGACAGATCCACCTTTGTTACAACAGCTAACTTTGCTTGCACTTAGCTCTAGCTTTTCCACACATGCACATACAGAGAGCTATTCAGTAATGACTATTTATGCAGCCTTCCATATTAACTTTTATAAGCGAAATTCTGCTGCAAGCAACTGACATAAACTCGGACTAGCCACTCCAGTCAAGGAACTCTGTTTTCATGGCAACCGGCTAACGGGGGAACGTGGAGTAAATAATATTTTCTCCCTCAAAGGAAGAACAAAAAAAAACATACAAAAACGCACACACAAAAGGAAACAAACAAAAACAACCCCCTCAAAAAAATTCCCCAAGCCAAAAAAAATACAAACCACAAAAACCCACAACCAACCAACCTAAAAAACAAAAACAAAAACAAAAACAAAAACAAAAAAAAACCCCAAAAAAAACCCCCACAACCAACACAACCAAACAAAAAACCAACAAAAAAACATCCACCCAAACACACTACCAAACCACAAAACCCCGGCAGCCTGGAGCTGTGCCTCTCAGCGCTGGGCAACCCACCCAAGCTGGCTGCCCCACACACGGGGTACGACAACACTGCACTTAGGCCCGGGGTTGGGGGCGTCTGCTCCGAAAGGCAGCCCGAAGCCCCTGCCTCCCCGGTACCGCTCCTCTTCTTTTCCAAGCCCGCCTTCCCATGCCAGAGCACTCCGGCCGGGCCTGGAGAAGACGATCCCCGCGGTGTGCAGTACTTGTGGCCACCCCGCTTCGCCTCCATAACCTTATTTTGTTGTTGTTGTTGTTGGGCTCTCCCTCCTTTTTTATTTTTTCCCTTTTTACCTAGACACAAACGCTCAATCCCCTCCCCCCTCCGCAGTTGAAAGCTGTCCAAAATATAAAGGACCACACACAGCCACCCGCCGCCGTCCTCACAGCCCGCCCCCTACCCCCGGCCACAGACACACACACTCCCAAAATGGCGTAGGGGAGCCTCCTGGCAGCACGGCCGCCTCCCACTGCGATGGGGACTCAAGAAACCCATTGCCCGCAGTCTTCCCACATAGAGAGATGGGCGAGGAGTAGAGGCTCAAGATGCCTAGGGGCAGCCTGGTCCGGCGGCCCCCGTGAAGCGTACGGCCTGCCTCCGCGGCCCCTCTCGGCCGGCCAAATGGTACGCACCGCTCGGGGGCTGTGCGCCCCGGCCCAACGCCCGCCGCAACAACCCCCGCCGGCGGCAGGCCCTCCCCGGCATGCGGAGTGGCCTCTGCACAAATGTACACATGCACGCACTCACACGGCGGCGGGAAGGGGAGGACGCCGGACTTACCTTCCACCCACAGCTCCTCCACGTTAGTTTCGAGATTAGCTGCCCGTAATCCTACAGCGAAAGCCCCGAATATCAGGAGGCCGACAACCAAAAACTTCCCGCAGTTTTTCTGAATATAACAGCCCAGTTTAAATAACAGTCTCTGAAACTTTGCTCGCAGCCACAGCGGCGCTTTCCGTCCCGTCGCCTTCCCCTGAAAGGCAAGAAGAGGTCAGTCGTTGAGGAGCTGTGGTAGGCCGCCAGTTGCGCCACCCAGCCATTCTGAGGGTGCACTCGCTCGCAGCATCCCTGGGAGGATGGACGGAGCATCGCTGCGTACACAGGCATCCTGTCCAGCAGGGCCCTAGCCCCCACAGCCCTGTCAAGCAGCTACCCTAGGGTGTAAGCATAGGCCAAGATGTACCTGCTACCAGCCACCCTCACCCCACAACCCACATATAAGGGGTGACCCCCATGCCCTGCCCCACACACTCATGGCACTCTTCGTGTACCCAAGCACTGCCAGCAGCGTAGGCTGGAAAACATAAACACTGGCAAGAGCTGCGGCTCCAGGTAACCCCTTTTGATTAACCTCAACAGCCACAAGAACGAAAAATAATCCCTTTCTTCTTCTTAGACTTCTGAAGGCCTGGGTAGGGGGAGTGTGTGTGTGACAGAAAGCTAGTGGGTAGCAGCTCGCTGCCATTTCCCTCATTCCCAGCTCCTAGCAGAGGTTTGGTGCTGAGGAAACACCCACGTGGTGAGCAGTGTTGTAAGATCGTAAGTAATTCATTTCCATAGAGTTTGGAGACGCTGTGTGATCTGAATTAGGAAGTAGAGCAGCCATCTGTAAGTTACGACAATATTTGTGAACGGAAGAGGGCAGCCACATGGATTTTATTTTTTTTCCCTCCTCCTTTTACCCTCTTACAAAGCCTAGAAATCCGCTCCCTGAAGTGAAACCATCCCTGCCGCAAAGGCTGCTTTTCGAGATTGTTTACTTTGAACATTTTTTGGCCGGCGGAGATTGGCGGCTGGGGCCGGCCCTCCGCCCCGCCTGGGCCAGGCTTGCGAGGCGCTTGGGCACCCTTCTCCGCCAACAATACCGCTGCCACTCCGCGGAGACCGGCACGACTTGCGCTCACGGTTAAGGTGGCAAATTGCTTACGTCCCTCGTTTCCCTTCCGACTGACGAGGAAGGAAAACTGCTGCAAGCTGTCTCTGCCGGGGGACCCCTCTCGTAGGGCAGTCGCCGTGCCAGCGACTACCTTCACAAAAGCACAACTTCTGCCAAGAAGGCGGCCGCCCGCTTTCTACCCGGTCCCATCCGGGAGCGAGTGTCGCCGCAGTCGCTACGGGAGGATGGAGAAGCGGAAAGGAAGCGGAAGGGGAGTGGGAAAGCGACCCAGGGGCTAGACGGGGGAGGCCGGGAGCAAGCTGAGGCTGTCTCGAGAAATTTAAGCAGCGGAGCGTTTCGCAGCGCAAGCACGCACCAGGGTAGGCTCAGGCGGGGAGGGAAGGAGGGAACTCTCTCCCGCACTTAAGAGTCACAGACATCCCTCTCTTTTTCCCAGCATTTTATTGGTGGCTGTTTCATTTCTATCTCCTCCTTCCACCCTCACAGGAAAACATACCACCCCCCGCTTTCCCCGCCGAAAAACAGTACTAGCACTAGCATGTATCTCTGGGAAGGAAAAAAAAAAAAAAAAAGAGAGATTGAATGCACCTTTGAGATCTGCTCCAAGGCGAAAGCTGCATCGCAGTAACTTGGCCGCTGCAGATACTCCCGGTCGGGTGCCGCGGTACGCCGGTTCCCTCCGGTCCTTCGCCACCTCCCGCCGCCGCTCCTCGCCGCCCGGCCAGGGTGGCCGTGGCCGCCGCCGCCCGCACTGCTGCTGGTCTCCGGCTCCGACGCGTTACCGGCCGAGGCCATATTGCCGCCGCCGGCGGGACGGGGAAGCTGCCACTGGCGCTGCCGCCGCGGCGGCGGGGCCCGGGGCCCGGGGCGCGGCGGGGCCGCGGGGACTGGCGGCGCTGCGGGCCGCGGGCTGCTGCTGCTGCGGTGGCTGCCGCCGCCGCTGCTGCTGCCGCCGCAGCTGCTGGGGATGGGGCTGCTGCGGTGCGGCCGCCTCACGCGGGGCGCGGGGCGGCGGCTGCCGCCGCGGCCGCTCCGGCCGAGTCGGTCCCCGCGCCTCCCATTGCCACATCGCGCGCGGACCCCGAGCTGCAGGCGGCCGCTCCCCGCGCCCGGCGAGGGCGGACGGGCGGGCGGGAGCGACCCCCGGGGCCCTCCGACTGCCGCCGCCGCACTTTCCTCCGCTCCGGTTGAAATCGCCTCCTCCGGCCGCCGCCTCCGTGAAACCGCTGTCCGCGGCGGCGCTCAGCGACGGCGGCGCGGCGGCGGCGCGGCGGACCGCGGCGGCTGTTTCTCCTGCTGCGCTGCCTCGCCGCGCTGCACCATCCTGCCTCAGCGCCGGGGTGCTTCCCGCGGGCCACGGGGCCGGCGGAGCTCCGCGGTCGACCGCGCCGCGGCGGCGGGCGGGCGGCTGCCTGGTGCTCTCACCCGGCGTGTGTGCGGCAGCAACGAGCTGCAGCCCCTCGGCTCAAGAGATGAGATGAAGAAGAAGAAAAGGACTCTCTCCATTTGGATAAAGAGGAGGAGGGGTGAAGGGGGGAGGGGGGGGGGAGTATGAGAGGAGAGAGAGCGAGAGAAGGAGAGGGAGGGGAAGAAAAAAAAAAGAAAAAAAAAAGGAGCTGAAAGCCCGCCCCCGGGGCTGTCAGATGGCTTGGGTTTCTGCGCGGCGATTGGCTCGGAGAGGGCAGAAATTACTCAGCAAACATGACTATTATTAGCTGCTTAGCAACAGCTCACCAAAGTAGAGAGACCACCCAGGCCGGCAACCCTTGTGTGTGCATCTCCAGCTTCAGGGGGAGCCTTAAAGAGATCCAGCCTTCTTTGCATGCAATACTTCCATTAAGGAATGCCTTCCCTCTCTTTCTTCTTAACTTTCTTTTCAAGAAAGCTTTTTTATTTTTTTTCAACCCGTCCGAGATGCTTGCAGAAAAATAGTCGCGCGAAACTTTCTTGCAATCGACATAGAGAAATGTAATTTTCTTTTCTAAAAAAATAGAGAGGGAAACGAGAGGAACGCAGCATTAAACGATTTCTAAAGCCCTTAAAAGAAAATCCTTTTAGAGGCACCTTGGCCTCAAGCTGCAACAAATACTGGGAGGTCCAAGCTGAATTCCCAGGCTTGCAGAAATAATGACAGGGTGGTGGATACTGCGGTAGAAAGTGCCAGATTTTTCTCTCTCACTTTCTTTTTTAGCTAAAGAGGAGACTTAGGTCCTTGCAAGAAAATCACTCCGACTAGTTAGAAAAACACAATGAAAACTTAACACTTGAGGGATTTAGAGTCGCGCAGTAGCTAGCCTGTTTCAACTTAAGGCTCATTCTTTAATTGAAACCTGAGGAAGGCCAATTTGAATATGTTTTTAGTGTAAGAGTCCATGAAAGGCAGCCTGCCTGGCCGCGCTAAACACTTCCTGAACTGTACGCGATTGTTTACTCTTTTGGCATCTCTTCTCTCCGTCTCTGTTCATTGAGAATCAGCCATTAATTGCTGCCGCTACAGCTGCTAGCAACCCTCCTAGCGCCGGGGCTGAGCGCCTCGACCCCAGCGCGGCTTCCCGCGGAGGCTCAGCGCCCTGGCGATCTCCCGGGCGCACTGGCCCGGAGGGCAGCGGGAAATCCGCCCCGCCACTCCACTGCGCGCCTGCCCCGGCCCGGCGAGGTGCCGTGGGCCCGCCGGAGGCCCGCGGAGGAGCGCGACTGTAAGGCGCACCAGCTCGGCGTGCACTGGTGAAAAAAAAAACACCACCTAAACAAAACAAACCCAACAATAATAAAAACCAAAACAACAAACAAACATAAAAGGGCATCAACACACACAACAGAGGAAAAGAAGGGAGTGTGGGCACCTAAGATGCGAGGGGCACTGTCCAAGTAGCTTCTTCTGCCTGGTGTCAGCAGTCGTAGGCAAAACCCCCGAGTACTCGGGTACTCGGGCACTGCCAGCGCCCTCCTGCTTCGGCGGGACCGCTACAGCCGGGCTCCCTGACGCACAATTACAGCACGGGCAGCGCGGGGCGGGCAGCGCTCCGGCAGTCGGGGCCACCGCCGGGCTCGCCGTGTGTGCTGCCCCGTACCACCCCGCCCGTGCGGAGGCTCTCTCCGTGAAAGTTCCTAGAAGCACGCACAGACAGGAGCTTTCCAGGGTCACAGCGGACCGTAAAGTGTCCCTTTTCCTGTCCTCTCTGTCCCACCACCGTTTTTCTCACACTGGAAAACTAGCCTCTGCAAGGCCTGGTCGTGTTCTCTGCACAGGACTGTCTCCAGGAACGCTGTTGGTAGAAGCAAGCTCGCACACACACATAGGTGCATACATACAGGAGAAGGAAACCCAAAATGGTTGGAGCTGGAGGCTGGTTTATGTTGGAGGCTGAAACATATGTTTGGGATCCAGACAGTCACGTCCGAGTTCCCACTTGCTAGGACTTGCTAAGAACTGATGTACCACTGCTGCTATCCCTACTCAACCTTGCTGGGTCTGTCTGATGGGCTGGCAGGACTGGGGAAAGGAGAAGAGAAGGGTGGAGAGACATTTTCTTTCTGCCTTCCACCAGGTCCCAAAGCTGGGGAAGAGTGGCCCTTCAAGCACGTCGAGATGTTCTGCCTACCTTCTGCCTGCTTTCTTGCCTGCTAGGCTTCATTCAATTGCCCAACACCCATTCTCGCTGTTGGTTCCATAACTCAGTCTGAAGACTCAAATTTATCAAGTGCTATCTTAATCTCCCCTCTCCCTGTGGTCTGGAGGAATTTTTTTTTTTTTTTAAGCATACACAAGAGATGGATTACAGCAGGGATCTAATTGGACTTGTTTCTGTATTTATTTATATTTCCTTAAGGAAGAACTGTCAGTGTAAAAGTCTCCACTTGGGTGGTCAGAGCAGTGGCTGCCCCCAGTCTGCCTCAGAGCTGATGCCTGCACACTGCATTCCTGATGATAATGTCTCTAATCATTCTGCCCTTATTTACATTTGTAAGCACTACTGCCTGTGATACGCATACCCTGTGTGTAATTGCTCCTCCACACCACGGGCTTTATCCAGCTTCAGCAACTCAGGGATCCCACAGATTTTCTTATCTTGATTTGCTCTGTGATGAAGGCCGGGGAGGGTGTCTTGTGCAGAGTGGCTTTAGTCTGCAACCTTTTGTAGCTGGTCATCCTGATTCCTGGACAGATGTGGCTGGTGTACAAGAATGTCAGGGCTTTGGTCATAGCAGCTTCATTTTTATAATGCTCTGCCTCTTACTTAGGTGATCGTTGTGATTATAACCCCAAATACTGCAGAGCTTCAAACTTTCTCCAGCCAGATGAGGGATCAAATCCAATAAAGGAAGTTAACAGCGGGTAATAGGTATTTACACAGATTTTACTTCAGCAGTTTCTTCCAGGTTGCCCATTGCCCGTGGACACACCACCAAGAGCACTGCACTACTGGAGCATTTAATTACCTTAGTAGAAACAATGCAGACATTTTCAGCACTTGGGCTTCCTTTTGTAAGGGCTACAAGACAGCTGACCATGGCAAAGGTCTTGTAGGAAGATAACCTTATTTTGTCTGTTGCCTCAAATTTTTGTCTCTTGTACACGTTTTCATGGTGCAGGAGCTCAGGTCTGCCTCAGCCCTTAGCTCCATATGCCCGCCTGATGCTGCCATTGACAGTACCTTCCCCGAGTTTGGCAGAGCAGTCTGATCCTTTCTCTCCACTTCCACCGGCGGTGCCTTTCATGACATCGGCCCGGCGGGGTCGGCGATCTGGGGGCAGCGGCGCACCACGGGGAGCCGCTCCGCAGGGTAGCGCCAGCGCCGGGGAAAGGGGCCTGTAGCTCGAAGCTAGCCCGCTCCCCCTCCTCAGCCCTGGGAGAACGGGAACTGCTCGAGCCAACTTGTCAAAATAATGCGGCTAATTACCCCTGATCTCCTTTAATGGAAAGCTGCTCTGCACGCCACAAAGGAGCAAATGAGGGATCTCAGCACCAGCCCAGGAACGCTGGCATTTTCTTATGCGAAGGGCTGCGGGCAAATGTACCTCCAGAGGAGCTACCGAGGCTTTGGTGCGCCTCCCGCGCAGCAGCGGGCTCCAAGGGCAGGACTAGAACCACCGGGGAGCTGCGGAGGACAGAGACGAGAGCAGGAATCCCCTGTCTCCGGAAACTGGAGAGCATCCCAGCCCTGGCAGCTCTTGACGTGTTCTGCGATGGGCTTTATTTCTATAAATTCAAGTCGTCTTCAAAACATACTATTTTCCTGGCAAAATGCCTTGCCACTTGCGGGACTTCAATATGCACTGAAAAGGGAAAATTACATTTGTCAGTTATTTTAGCCAGTCCAAACAAGACTGGGTCTGTGTAAAGATATAGCTCAAGTCTTGCATTTGGCAGAAGGTAGGGCATTCCTTTTCATGATCTCTGCCATCAGGTCGTGCAGAAAAAAAGAACTGAGCTACACAATCTCTTTGACCCACTGCTGGAGCAACAAATTTATTAGAGATATAGGCATGAGAAATGAAAAGGAAATAAAACAATTCAGGCTCATTGTATGTCTTTCTTTCATACTGCTAATCCGGTTTACACATCACGCCTACATGTCTCAATAGAGCTTTATACACTGTGGCAAAGACAGAAAAAAAAATAGAAGGTGTGTTGTGCGAGTGTGTGTGTGAGCATGCTGTGTGTGAAATAAGAAGAAAACCAGAGATGCTCAAGATATTTAAACTCAGAGTGGGCTGCCAGTTTATCAACTGACTCTTTAAAACAAATACATTTTAAAGGATTCTTCCTCCTCTTCCACCTCCCTCCTCCTCAACTGTAACATTTTCCAACAATATTATGTCCCGTCTGGATACAGTGTCAGATGATAATCCAGACAAAAAATTACCTTAATAGCCCTAACCAGAAATTAGATACACCTATCAGACTGGTGCTGAAATTATGTGAACCCCTCTAAACAGAATTGGTAAATGTCATCTGGGACAAGCTGAGGGATACCTACTCTGGCTCCAGTGTTTCTTTTACAACCGCCCAATGACACGAGATGCCTCCCACATTCCCCTGCCCTCTTTAGCTCTCACAGATTTACCTCCCATGCTGGGGCTAAGGTGGAGGCTAGGGGGAGATGTGTCACTGGTCACCCTCTGGCCCTCACTCCATAGGAGCAGTGGGACAACACGCACAAACAGGACTGATGATAGCAGCACTGTGGAGTCCTGATAACACCAGGTACCAATCACATGGAGAATCTGATACTGGAGCCAGAGGTTGAAGTCACTGTCGAGTATAATCTGAGGCATACCACTCATTTCACTGTTATACTTTAGGAGTGACTGTCCCTCGTTTTCGGTGCTCCTGATTCTTTTCAGCAGCTTCCACTGACTGCGGGCATTCAGTCAGAATGGCTGAGATGAAGGAGCTCTTATTAGCACCTCGTTTAAGAAGCCCTGGTTATCTCTCCTGAGAAGAATAACTTCCCTGCGGGCCCTGTCCTACGGAGAAGCCCCAGTGGAGTATGTTGTTGGGACCACAGCTCACACAGCTGCCAAAACGACGAGGCAGAAGACTCATGTGCGAGACTACACAGGCTCACCACAGGGGCGACTTCCCACCAGAGGCGAGTCCCCGCCGCTCCTCCCTGCTAGGAGCTCCGAGCCAGAGCATCACTAAAGCGTGGGGAGCCGGCCAGGCAAGAGGCAGAGCAGCCCCGAGAGAGCTCCGCCACCTCAGCCTGCTGCCACCGGGGCCTGTGTCCACGCCTCGCCTCACACAGCCCGGCCGTGCCCCCTGCCGCCGGCCCGGCCTGCTGGCCCCGAATCCCAGCCGCAGTTCCTGGGCCCCAGAAAAACGCAGGCCCCGGTTTAGCCCTGGTCTCCGACGGCTGACGGGAGCTCCTCCCGCTCCCTCCATCAGTCCCAGGTTCCAAACACCGGCGCCCCGGCGAGGGCCCTCGCAGTTCTTCCAACCCGGGCTCGGTGCCGCCCGGGACTTGTTTGCCGGGATTCGCGGCCCCCGGTCCCACTGCTGCCCCTCCGTGGTCCCCAAGCTCGGAATTTACTACTGCTTCCTGCTGCCACTCGTAGAGTGCAGTGCTGGAGAGCTGGGTAATGCACAGGCTCTGACGACTTTAATGGGACACCACTATTTGCTTCCTCCATCTTCCTTTCCTTTCCTTTCCTTTCCTTTCCTTTCCTTTCCTTTCCTTTCCTTTCCTTTCCTTTCCTTTCCTTTCCTTTCCTTTCCTTTCCTTTCCTTTCCTTTCCTTTCCTTTCCTTTCCTTTCCTTTCCTTTCCTTTCCTTTCCTTTCCTTTCCTTTCCTTTCCTTTCCTTTCCTTTCCTTTCCTTTCCTTTCCTTTCCTTTCCTTTCCTTTCCTTTCCTTTCCTTTCCTTTCCTTTCCTTTCCTTTCCTTTCCTTTCCTTTCCTTTCCTTTCCTTTCCTTTCCTTTCCTTTCCTTTCCTTTCCTTTCCTTTTCCTTTCCTTTCCTTTCCTTTCCTTTCCTTTCCTTTCCTTTCCTTTCCTTTCCTTTCCTTTCCTTTCCTTTCCTTTCCTTTCCTTTCCTTTCCTTTCCTTTCCTTTCCTTTCCTTTCCTTTCCTTTCCTTTCCTTTCCTTTCCTTTCCTTTCCTTTCCTTTCCTTTCCTTTCTTTCCTTTCCTTTCCTTTCCTTTCCTTTCCTTTCCTTTCCTTTCCTTTCCTTTCCTTTTCCTTTCCTTTCCTTTCCTTTCCTTTTCCTTTCCTTTCCTTTCCTTTCCTTCCCCTTTCCTTTCCTTTTTCTTTCCTTTCCTTTCCCTTCCCTTCCCAAACCTTCCCTTCCCTTCCCAAACCTTCCCTTCCTTCCCTTCCTTCCCTTCCCTTCCCTTCCCTTCCCTTCCCTTCCCTTCCCTTCCCTTCCCTTCCCTTCCCTTCCCTTCCTTCCTTCCCTTCCTTCCCTTCCCTTCCCTTCCCTTCCCTTCCCTTCCCTTCCCTTCCCTTCCCTTCCCTTCCCTTCCCTTCCCTTCCCTTCCCCTTCCCTTCCCTTCCCAAACCTTCCCTTCCTTCCCTTCCCAAACCTTCCCTTCCCTCCCTTCCCAAACCTTCCCTTCCCTTCCCAAACCTTCCCTTCCCTTCCCAAACCTTCCCTTCCCTTCCCAAACCTTCCCTTCCCTTCCCAAACCTTCCCTTCCCTTCCCAAACCTTCCCTTCCCTTCCCAAACCTTCCTTCCTTCCCAAACCTTCCCCTTCCCTTTCCTTCCTTCCCTCCCTTCCCTTCCCTTCCTTCCCTTCCCTTCCCTTCCCTTCCCTTCCCTTCCTTCCCTTCCCTTCCCTTCCCTTCCCTTCCCTTCCCTTCCCTTCCCTTCCCTTCCCTTCCCTTCCCTTCCCTTCCTTCCTTCCCTTCCCTTCCCTTCCCTTCCCTTCCTTCCTTCCCTTCCCTTCCTTCCTTCCCTTCCCTTCCCTTCCCTTCCCTTCCCTTCCCTTCCCAAACCTTCCCAAACCTTCCCAAACCTTCCCTTCCCAAACCTTCCCAAACCTTCCCAAACCTTCCCAAACCTTCCCAAACCTTCCCAAACCTTCCCTTCCCAAACCTTCCCAAACCTTCCCAAACCTTCCCAAACCTTCCCAAACCTTCCCTTCCCAAACCTTCCCTTCCCAAACCTTCCCTTCCCAAACCTCCCCTCCCCTCCCCTCCCCTCCCCTCCCCTCCCCTTCACTTCACTTCCCTACCCTACCCTCCACTCCCCTACCCTCCACTGCCCTCCCCTCCACTCCCCTACCCTCCACTCCCCTACCCTCCACTCCCCTCCACTCCCCTTCCTTCCCTTTTTGACTCCAAGGGAACTGTGTCAAAAAATTACTCTTCTAGGTTGCAGACATTCTGCAGAGTGCCAGAAAGCCTCACAATTACATGGCGGTTTCTATTAAGCAGCTCCATCATCTTCCATGTGGTTGGTCTGACTCAATAGGCAGGACCAGTCAGGGTCATGTGAGCAACCTGCAAGAGTTCCCCTTTATAATAAACTTTAGGGGAAAAAGCAAATGAAGGGAGAGCCCCACTGCCCCAGCCCTGGTGCTCCCCGCTACAGCACAGAACACACAAGTCTTCTTCAACTTCTGCCTTTGCTTCCTTGGGTTTCCGCAGGAGGAAGAGTGAGAGAGGTGTCAGGTGGTGGAATGTGGTCTCTGTGTCAAAAGATGTGTCTTTCCAGTTGTCTCAGGAGTGGAGAGAGAAGCAAAATGATCTTCCTGCTGCTGAGAATCCTATGCTGCACATGATTTAATATATTTGGTTCTGAGAGGTTTATACCTATCCTGCTCATTGCTGGAGGTCACCCGAAAGTGAGCTTTTGGGTGGTAAAGCAGCACAGTACAAGAAAGTTAGCTCCAGCGAATAATATCTGGGGAAGAGCACACTGATCTTTTTCAAAAGGAACAATTTCTTCAATAGTTACCAGCAGGATACAGACAATGAAGAAATTTACTGCTACTGTTTTTAGGATCTTCTTGTGGCTGAACATCATTACAGGATCTGGGAGAAGTGATGTGAAGTGTTGCTTCTGGATTAAGGCACACTGCAAGGAACAATCAGTGTGTCTTGGAAGACATGTCACTAACTGTTATGGAAGGTCTTTTTCCTCTAGTCTGTCACATTTTATTTATTATCAACAATGTATTTTGAGAATAAAATATATTGCATATCGATGTAGTCTGATGTCCAAGTTTACAATACATTTAGAAAATGTGCTTTATGATTTGCTTCTGTGATTTCACAGGGTTTTTTTTTTTTATACTCTTTATCCATGTTTTTTTATAATGTATCATACAGTCATATGTTCACAATCAAGAATATAGAAACATATAAGAAAAACCGTTGGGAAACATCTTATGATCAGGTTGCATTAAATGGCCATGTGTATTGTTGTCTGAATAAGGCTAGGCTTCAAAACAGGGAGTGAGAAGGACACCTTGCCTACAAAACTGTTACATTTTTACATGACAGAGAAACTTGTAACAATGATAAAGGTTTAGAAGAGCACAGGAAAAGACATTTACAGGATTTTTAGAGTACATGCAAAGTGTATGTCACTTTTTATAGCCTCACTGATCAAGCACAGAGTGAGATTACTGAAGCAAAACACAGATAGCAGGGGCAAAGCACGAATCGGTATCATTGATTGTAATCCTCCACTCTGTTCTCGCACCCATGGTGTTCAATTTTGTATTTGCCAGAGAAATACATTATAACTCCTGACAATAAGTACCAGTGGTTTCTGACTGTACATGTTGGACTGGACAGCATTCACAGTGCCCAGCCTAACCATGCCTTGTAGCCATTGTACTGTTGTTTAAGATGGCAGAAGGCAGAATAGTCACATAAAGAATCAGCAATTATCCTGCTAGGGAAGAAAAACAGGTCAAAGTAATACAATATAAGAATGTGCAGTGTAAGAAGGAGGTGTGCAGTACAGACAAAGAATTAGAAACAGAATTGGGATGTCAGTGGAAGTTAGGAAGTACCAAAGAAAATCATATGAGAAGCATGACTCCTCACATGCTCTACTTCACATCAGCGGGATGTTTCATAGCCTTCATGGCCTCTTTCTTTTGCAAATTTAATTTTTCCAGTTACTTCTGTACTACTCAGGAGACCTGAGCCTTTGGCACCTCATGGCACTGAAGCTTCAAATGTGCTCAGAAAATTTGTAAACAGATATGAACTGTCCAGACACATGACACAAAGGAAATAAAAGGTTAGATATGAGTGGGGATCATCCAGTAATTTTCGGAAGAGGAAGGTAGAGATAACAGTGTGAGTTTCTTAATTCTGCAATGCAGCCATTTAATCGAAGACGTTACATATGGCTGTGAGATGAAACCAGGCAAGAATTACTTTATAGCCATTCTATTTCTGTACTATTTCCCTAAGCACCTCCAAATAGACTCTGTTAGAAACAGCATGCTGGCCAGACTGGGGCTTTGCATGACATACAGTGTTTTTATTTTGTTATCAAATACTGTGATGTTTTGTCTGTATCTTCACTGAATTATTATTTACTAATAGCAGTTACTACTAAACAGTAAGTTGCCATTTACACCTTTATATGTACCTAATGCAACTCCTAGGGAAAAAAAGTAGATCAGTGATTATGCAATATACACTTTCAACATAAACAATGATTATAGTGCCTTGACAGTAACCTTTGAAAATGTTAGGGAGCAAAATTCATAGCCTGGCACACACAAACCATCATGCTGCCCTGAATAAATAGAAATGACTATGCGCACTCCAATTTGTAGACTCAATTGTCAGGAAGTGATTTCTCAAGTGTGGAGTCTCAGAAACTTCTGGTAGGTAGTTCCCATCCCAGCAGGATCTCACACAACTTCCTGGCACAGACCGGTAACACTGCAGTGGCCAATACTGACACACTTACTCTACTGATAATTACAAATAATAATCTGGAACTACACTGTAGTTCTTGGATGTCAGTACTTGGGAAGGGAAAGGGACGGAAGGGAAGTGTGAAAACTAAGCCAAAGCTAGCATTGCTGCTCCAAACCAGGCATCCTCTCTTTAGCACCATGTTGTAGCTCCCTTGTCCTATTTTATTCCCCTTTGCTCATATATGAATATAGACCATATTTCAGTCTAACTCTGTGCTTTCCTTCTGAGGCCACTGCTGAGGGTCTTCAGCTCAAGCTATCTTGGTTACAACTACAGGTGATGCTGACAGGAAAGTAATTCTGAGCATTTGTCAAGGCCACAATGCCAACGACTGTGTGTCACACCTCCACTCGAGACACAATTAAGGCAGAGAACTAGCTAAGGTTAGGAAGGCTGTCTCCTAGTCTTGCCATGGTCGGGGATGACTCATGCCTGGATGACTGAATGTGATGCCAAATGACTGCAGGTCTGGTGCTTAAATGAAGCATGTTTACAAAAATGTTTTAATGAAAATAGCCCCTTATTACTTCAATGCTGACCCTCATTATCAAGAAAATTAGTGTACAGTTCTCATCACCCAGAACTTTTGTGGTTTTTAGCACTAAGCACTTTTTCTTCTGCAGCAGAGTGAGGAGAAAGAAAATGAAAGACATTGACTGCTTTGCTTTCATCTGTTACAGAGAGGAAGCACAGCTGTGGATAAAAGTTTGGTAGTCCTTGCAAGAAATCCAAGAAAAAGAGATGTTCAAATGGCAAGAAGATCTCCAAAAACCACTACCAGAAATCTTAGGGCCAATTAGGTAATTTGCTTCATCCTCCTCCTGAAGATTAGATTGATTCATGTGGTATTCCTGAAAGATGGTTGCTCAGTCTGGCCTTTAAAATCTCCTTCCACAACCCTTCTACCCAAATGGTAGGTTTACGGGTTCTAACTGCTAGAAACACTTTCTTCCAATGTCTAACCCAAATTACTTTCCTATAGTTTAGTTATATTGTGTCTTGTCTTTTTAACAGGGAACATGAACTTTATTTCCTTTCTCATTACATAAAAAAAAAGAAAATGAGATTATTCATGTCTTTCCTTAGTCTTCAGTCCCAGGACAATTCATTCAACCTTTCTCCAGTGGGGCATATTTCTAAACCTCTAACAACTGTATTAGTTGCTCAACAGTTGGTCTAAACAGTATGAAATCATGACTCCACACAGTACCTCTCCCTAATGTGGTGTTTTCTTATTGGCAAATGTGGCATTGTTTTCCCTTGTGATGAGGATAGAATCCACTGTAATCTCCAGATCCTTTTCTGCAGCATTGTTCCCTGAGGTCTTCACTTAAAGCATGTCTCTTTGTCATGGGAAAATAGTTCTATTTCATCTTTTGTTTTGTACCATATTCAACTGTTATGAAATCTCATTATTTTGCTGTCCACTTTGGTATCATATTGCAATATAGTAAGCTTTCCAGTAGAATTTTCACCATCGGTGAAAACATGAAAAATTTAACCTTACTTCTGTTGGGCCTTACTGGTATTCTTGTTAATCTTGCCGATGAACAGGACCAGTTGTAGCCACTCATTCAGCCCATCCAGGTCTCCCTGGAGAGTGGCTCTGCCTTCTGGAGTGTCAGTTTCTCCATTTCAATGTCATCAACAAACACCACCAGAGTGCTCTTGATCCCAACATCCAGATCACTTACAAAGATACTAAAGAGAATTACTTTGTGGTAGAGAATGATCAGGTTGGTCAAGCATGATTTGCCCCTGGTGAACCCACACTGGCTTTTCCCAATCACATGTTTCAGTTGACTTGTGTCACTCCTCAGGAGGATTTGTTCCATAACTTTCCTAGGGACTGAAGTGAGTTTAATGAGTCTATAATTATCCAGGTCCTTCTTGGAACCCTTGTTGTAAACATTTAATAAGGCTGGGTAAAAATACTCTATTATAAACTGTAACCTAAGACATTCTCATGGTAGAGTGTTTAATTTTAAATCAGAATGGAAAAAATTGACTTTTTATTCTGTAAAGTAAGTAAGGAATACACAGAGCAACTCTTCTGCTTCTCCTAAGAAATGTGCATCATCATACATCTTCTACATTTAGTTTGTCCATTTCATTTTCATGTCAATTATAATATTTAATCTCCTATCAAATAAGTAAGTGAAGTCTTAGAACTCACAATGTCCCAACCCATCCCATAGGGAAGTCTACTGCCTACCTGGCACCTGGGTAAGGGACATCACCAGGACACTACCCAAGCTAATCCAGCCCTCTGACTATTACCCATTGCTGGTAATCCAAGCAGGAAGTGATGAGATTGATAAGAAGGGCACCAGGATAATAAAAAAAGGAATTCAAGGCCCTCAGACAATTGATTGGTGGGGCAATTGATTGATGCTCAGTTCCCTCAGTGGCAGGGGTGTACACTGAGAGGAACGGAAGAACCCATACCATCAACAATTGGCTCAAGGGATGGTGTCAGCAATGGAATTTTGGGTTCTTTGATCAAGGGGCAACTTTTATTGTACCTGACCTGCTGGGCCTTGATGGGGTGAATTTATCTAGAAAGGGCAAGAGGGTACTAGCACTGGAGTTGGCAGGGCTCACTGGGAGGGCTTTAAACTGGGTAGGAAGGGGGTGGGTGAGGAAACTAGTCTCTCTGGAGAGGAGAGAGTGGGACACCAATTAGGGTTAATTGAGAATTCAGCAGCCCAGCTGAAGTGCATGTACACCAACACACGCAGTGTGGGTAACAAACGAGGAATTGGAAGCCTTGGTCCACCAGGAGTACTATGATATAATTGCCATTACAGAAACATGGTGGGATGATTCACATGATTGGAGTTCTGCACTGGGGGGTTACAAGCTCTTTAGGAGAGACAGACAAGGGAGAAGAGGAAGAGGGGTGGCCCTGTATGTTAGGGAATCTCTTGATACCACAGAGCTTGAGGCTGCAGATAAAAGGATTGAATGCCTGTGGGTTAAAATCAGAGGGAGGCCTAACAAAACTGACATCCTGGTTGGAGTCTGTTATAGACCACCCAACCAGGATGAGGAGGCAGATGAAATATTCTATAAGCAACTGGAGGCTGTCTCAAGATCATCAGATCTTGTCCTTGTGAGTGACTTCAACCTGCCAGACATCTGCTGGAAACTTAATTCAGCAGAGAGGAGGCAGTCCAGAAGGTTCCTAGAGTGTATGGAGGACAGCTTCCTGATGCAGCTGTTAAGTGAGCCTACCAGGGGTCATGCTCTGCTTGACCTGCTATTCTCAAATAGAGAAGGGCTGGTGGGAGATGTGATGGTAGGAGGCTGTCTAGGATGCAGCAACCATGAGATAGTGAAGTTTTCAATATGCAGGGAAATAGGGAGGACCAGTAACAGAACCCTCACCTTTGGACTTCTGGAGGGCAAACTTCAGCTTGTTTAAGCAGCTTATACAGAAAGTACCCTGGGCAGCAGCTCCTAAGAACAAAGGGGTCCAGGATGGTTGGACTTTAAACAGGAGCTCTTGAAGGCACAGGAACTGGCAGTTCCCATCTGCCGAAAGATGAGCCGGTGGGGAAGGAGACCGGCCTGGATGAGCAAGCAGCTCCTGGAGGAACTAAGGGAAAAAAGAGGATGTATTGCCTTTGGAAAAGGGGGAAGGCAACTCGTGATATGCTTAAGGATGTTGTTAGATCATATAGCAGAAAAATTAGAGAGGCAAAGGCCCAGTTAGAACTTAAGCTGGCCACCTCTGTGAAAGATAATAAAAAGCATTTTTATAAATATATTAATGCTAAAAAGAGGGCCAAGAAGAACCTCCACTCTTTATTGGTCCTGGAAGGAAACACTGTAACTAAAGATGAGGAAAAGGTTGAGGTTCTGAATACCTTCTTTGCCTCCATTTTCAACAGTAAGGCAGGAGGACTCCAGGATAACTGGCCTTGTGAACTGGGTAATGGGGTCAGGGAGCAGTGTAATGCCCCAGAAATGCATGAGGAATTAGTTAGGGACTTGCTGAGCCACTTGGACACTCACAAGTCCATGGCACCAGATGGGATCCATCCTAGGGTGCGGAGAGAGCTGGCAGATGAGCTGGCCAAGCCACTCTCCATCATTTTCCACCAGTCCTGGCTGACTGGTGAGGTCCCAGATGACTGGAAACTGGCCAATGTGATCCCCACCCACAAGAAGGGATGGATGGAGGAACCTGGAAAATCCAGGCCTGTCAGCCTGACCTCAGTGCCAGGGAAAATTATGGAGCATATCATCTTGGTGGCAATTATTGCACACCTGAAGGATGGCCAAGGGCTCAGGTCCAGCCAACATGGATTTAGGAAGGGCAGGTCCTCCCTCTCCAACCTGATCTCCTTCTATGATCAGGTGACCCACCTAGTGGATGTGGAGAAGGCTGTGGATGTGGTCTACCTGGACTTCAGCAAGGCCTTTGACACCATCCCCCACAGCAAACTGCTGGCTAAGCTGTCAGCCTGTGGCTTGGGCAGCAACACTCTGTGCTGGGTAAGGAACTGGCTGGAGGGCTGAGCCCAGAGAGTGGTGGTGAATGGTGCCACATCCAGCTGGAGGCCAGTCACCAGTGGCATCCCCCAGGGATCAGTGCTGGGCCCCATCCTGTTCAATATCTTTATTGATGATCTAGACAAGGGGATTGAGTCCATCATCAGTAAATTTGCAGATGACACCAAGCTGTCAGCAGGTGTTGATCTGTTACAGGATAGAAGGGCTCTCCAGAGGGATCTTGACAGGCTGGACAGATGGGCAGAGTCCAACATGATGGCATTCATCAAGTCCAAGTGCCGGGTGCTGCACTTTGGCTACAACAACCCCATGCAGTGCTACAGGCTGGGGTCAGAGTGGCTGGAGAGCAGCCAGACAGAAAGGCACCTGGGGGTACTGGTTGATAGTAGGATGAACATGAGCCAGCAGTGTGCCCAGGTGGCCAAGAAGGCCAATGGCATCCTGGCCTGCATCAGGAATAGTGCGGCCAGCAGGAGCAGGGAGGTCATTGTGCCCCTGTACTTAGCACTGGTTAGGCTACACCTTGACTCCTGTGTCCAGTTCTGGGTCCCTCAATTTAAGAAGGACATTGAGACTCTTGACCATGTCCAGAGAAGGGCAATGAGGCTGGTGAGAGGCCTCGAGCACAAGCCTCATGAGGAGAGGCTGAGGGAGCTGGGGTTGTTTAGCCTGGAGAAGAGGAGGCTCAGGGGAGACCTCATTGCTCTCTACAACTACCTGAAGGGTGGCTGTAGCCAGGAGGGGGTTGGTCTCTTCTCCCAGGCAATCAGCACCAGAACAAGAGGACACAGTCTCAAGCTGCATCAGGGGAAGTTTAGGCTCGAGGTGGGGAGAAAGTTCTTCACTGAGAGCGTTGTCAGCCATTGGAATGTGCTGCCCAAGGAGGTGGTGGAGTCACCATCCCTGGAGGTGTTCACGAGGGGATTAGACATGGCACTTGGTGCCATGGTTTAGTTATCATGAGGTCTGTGGTGACAGGTTGGACTTGATGATCTTTGAGGTCTTTTGCAGCCTTATTGATTCTATTCTACGATTCTGTTGCATTAATACAAAAGTATATTGTAATGTTCTGCTGCTAAATCTTTGCTCAGTGTAAAACTCAAGAAAACACCTGTATTTGTGAAGTTCAATAACATTCTGTATGCACCTGTACCATATTGCTTGGACGGAGAGGCTAGGAGTCACTACTGAAAGACTCACACATAAATGTTTATGAATCTACTTTTAATGATTACTTATGTTTCTCTGTCTCATCCTTATGGCTACTACTGCCATTCAGCTCTGTTTTGAAAGCAGGTGTTTTCATTTCCTAGACAGATGGCTGGAGCTTCTTCCAGCTTGCACTGGTAGTAGTGACAGTGGTTATTCCAGTTCATCTCTGACCTATGACTTTTATTTTAGTTTTACACATAATGTTCTTGATTTGGGGAAGTGCTTAATTTCTTCCACTTTGGAAGCAGCCAGGAACTACTTTCCAAATAAATAAAAAAGCAAGAATCCACTTAAAACCCAGAGACTTCACATAATGTAGTTGAGGATTCATATCCTGGTAGAATTCATGGTTCTAAAATACCTCTGGTGTTATTTTTCTTGTGCAATAATTTGGTTGAAAATTGAGGCTATGTGATATCTGTATGGAAGAGCTTGGAAAAACACAGTCTGTTAAAACCACGGGCTTATTTCCAGATGCAGTGACTTCACTGAGAATTAATTGCTCTTGAATGTAATGCTGTTATTTTATTCAAAAGAACACTTCCATCTGGGTGAGTCCTAGTATGTGAGTTAGTTAAAGAGTTAACTGCTATTTTCAAAACTAGTAAAGCTGGTTATTTTGGCTGGTTCATGGATTATGTAAATCACAATTCATAATTTATGAACATTCAGAAATATGGGGGTTTTCCTTATCTTCTTTATAAAGAGTATTTTTTACAAGCCATGTACCTGTATGCTACCGACAGAAGATATCTGCTTAGAGTGAATATTCATGAAGTATACCAAAATAAAGGAAAGTAATATTTTCAGACCTTCAGCTGGCCGCCATTCCAGTAGTTTCTATTTAGTTTAAATATCCTATATAAGAGCTGTGTGGTCTCAGTGATACAAGGGAAAAATTAAAAGCTATGATACAATGAATTGAAATGAACTGTACTTAAAAAAGTTTCCTTGCATGCTCACCTACGTAATATAAATGAAGTTTCTAAGCAATATTTTCTTGGTGTATTACTGCAAAAGAATACTTTAGAGTGTGAATTGCTTTAGATAATTAAAGAGAAATGAAAATGCCTTTTGGCGGACTGCTGCAGAGTTCAGCTTCAGTTACAGCAAATAAATTCCATTCTCAGAACTGACATATTTTATTGTTGCTGCCACTGATTTGACAGCACTGTGGCCCAGAGTACTGCAAATGACCAGAGAACATTTGGGGGAAAAAAAAAGAAAGATAATCTAAATAAATGCTTCTTGCAGTGGCAGTGTGACATTGAGAGGAAAACCTATGCTTTGGTTATCTCTATCAGGAGCACAGAGCTTTGTAAGTGAACTGTGATAGTAGGACTGGGCGAACCAGATCCATCAGGTGTAATAAAGCCTGTACAGTTCTACGGATGGCAAGTGTCTTTTTATTTGAGATTACAACAGCTTGATATAGAAGTCTGCACAGCTCTTGCAGGCTGATAAAGCCAAACACCCCTACCTGCACCCCACCCTCTGCCGCAGCTTTGTTGTTAGGAAATACCTCTGGAAAGCAAAAAAAGAATGGTGTCTCATTAGCAGTAGATGTTGGGGAACCACATTTTCTTTGGTTTTGTTGACAGATCTCTTTCTTAAAAGCAACCACCCTCAGCTATAATGGATTACTCCACCAGGAGGAAAACTAATCCTCCTCTTCAGCTGCCAATCAGGGCTGAAGAATGTTCCAAGAATTCCACAAGATGACACTCTTAGCAAAATAAGAGTAGTTTGGGGAAATCCTTCACCTTTGTTGCCTTGTGAGGGAGTCATGATTTACAGGAGTTTCACATTATTCTGGAACTGTTAGCAGGATTTCAGCACCTGCATCATAACAGCAGCTCTGTTTTTCTTCTTTCTGTAAGGAATATATTGTTGACCTACAATCTGAACAAAACTGTTGTGGAAGTTATATATGTATCATTAGGGAGTAATAGTTAACTCCTGCTATGTAATAAATGTCTTTTTGAAGTAATCTTTCTCTTATATGAAAAGAGGAAATTCTCCAACTAAAAAATGCATTCAAATATAGCATTCCAAATACTTTATTTTTAGTCTGTTGTGTTAGGTAGAAACCACTTGGCTGATTGAATCACCCTGCTATTTGTATGAGACCAAAAGGAAGTTGTTCTGGACTTGTATTTCTTGGTGTTAGTGGGACATAAAGTAAAAATTAACAAACAAATAAACCCTCTAAAACTCCCCAAACCCAAACCACCACCACCACTAACAGAAAACAAACAGACAAAACCCAAGGCCAAAAGACATAGAGGGAAAGGAGTGGAGTGATACAAATATCCATGAGTATACCTGAGCCTTTTCAAACTCTGAAAACTAGTTCCTTCAGTTTGTTCTTTCATCTTTTGCTGTGCTTCAGTTTGAAATGTGAGCCTTTGAAACACTGATTTTTCTTGCACCAACAGACTTCTCGGAAGGAAGAGGGATTTTTCTTAAAGTGAGTTTCTTCAGTAAAAGGTTGATCATCTCTCATAAAAAAAAGATATTAGGTATAAGTAACTTTTATAAATATAAATTTTCAGATCATGCAAAGAATTAAATTCTCTTACAAACTCAATTCTAATAAAGCAAATGCCATTTCATGGGATTTAATACTATATCTGAGTCCAGCATGGCATGTAAGCCTTCAGAGTACATTATAATAGATCTGTACCATGGGGAAGGAATTTAAGACCCTGTGAGCTCTTATGGTAATCTGACGGGCAGAGAGTGGTTAAGTGAAAAATATTTAGTTTTCATGTGTTTCAGGAGAGTGGTTTCAATAAACACATCTGTGTTTAGGTACTAAACTGAAGTATGGGATAGTGATTGTCTTTTACGGGTTTGATAACACTTGAAAATGGGTTCAGATGAAAGGGTCTGATTTATGGCATTTCAGCTATTTCTGACTTACTTCAGCTGCACACAATCTCACCGGAGAGTAAAGGGACCTTGCTCTCTATTTAGCTCACAGTTTTTCAGGATGAACACAATGTTCTGGCTTGACAATGAGATGGAATCTGGGGATAACTTTCTTACTCTTGTCTAAGCAAGATTATTTTTTTCTTGTGTCTACTTTATGACGGATATGATTCTAACACATTTATTTTAAAAGATGTAACAGTACAAATGACACATTGCACTTTTACTGAAGTCCATTGTTAAATTGGAGGTTGAAAGACTGCACTCTACCTAACCTTGTGGGACTTCTCTCCGTGACATAAATAAATAAAAATAACTATCAATTGTTATGTGGGTTTTGATTTGAAACTTTGACTGCACTCTTCAGTTTACAAAACTGGGCTGAAAACATCATGTATGCTAGGGTCTGAGCAGGCAGACAGTCCTACATAAACAGCTTTTCATAGGATATTTCCCAAATTCCACTTCCAATCCATGCAGGATTCAGAACATACAGCACCAGGCTAAAGAAAAAGATTTTAAAAAAAAAAAGAAAAAAGAAAAGAAAGGAAGGAAGGAAGAAAGAAAGAAAGGAAGAAAGAAAGAAAGGAAGAAAGAAAGAAAGGAAGAAAGAAAGAAAGGAAGAAAGAAAGAAAGAAAGAAAGAAAGAAAGAAAGAAAGAAAGAAAGAAAGAAAGAAAGAAAGAAAGAAAGAAAGAGAAAGAAAGAAAGAGAGAAAGAAAGAGAGAAAGAGAGAGAGAAAGAAAGAAAGAAAGAAAGAAAGAAAGAAAGAAAGAAAGAAAGAAAGAAAGAGAGAGAGAAAGAAAGAAAGAAAGAAAGAGAGAAAGAGAGAGAGAAAGAAAGAAAGAAAGAAAGAGAGAAAGAAAGAAAGAAAGAAAGAAAGAAAGAAAGAAAGAAAGAAAGAAAGAAAGAAAGAAAGAAAGAAAGAAAGAAAGAAAGAAGAGAGAAAGAGAGAAAGAAAGAAAGAAAGAAAGAAAGAAAGAAAGAAAGAAAGAAAGAAAGAAAGAAAGAAAGAAAGAAAGAAAGAAAGAAAGAAAGAAAGAAAGAAAGAAAGAAAGAAAGAAAGAAAGAAAGAGAAAGAAAGAAGAGAAAGAAAGAAAGAAAGAAAGAAAGAAAGAAAGAAAGAAAGAAAGAAAGAAAGAAAGAAAAAAGAAAGAAAGAAAGAAAGAAAGAAAGAAAGAAAGAAAGAAAGAAAGAAAGAAAGAAAGAAAGAAAGAAAGAAAGAAAGAAAGAAAGAAAGAAAGAAAGAAAGAAAGAAAGAAAGAAAGAAAGAGAAACCATTGGAATAAAGCAATTACACTCTTTCAAACTTTTTAAACTGCCAGCAAATCTTTGAGTTTGTGTTTATTTTGAACTGATCCCTTCAGCTTTGTTTAAAATTTTGGGTGTGGCAGAACTGAAGGAGAGTGGGAGAAACAGTAATTGTGAAAGCAGCAGTAGATTTCAAGGCCAAAAAATGCCAAAATAAAATAGAAGCTTCGTAGAGATCACATTAGGGATTAAGTCCTAACTTTAAGAGGCAAATAATGCTGTTCAATAGTTCTATTTGGCTAGCACTATTTGAGTGGTTTTCAATGGTTGCCTCTGCTTAGTGCTTCTTGAAACTAAGCTGCAGCTTTGTAATGTAAAGGCTGCTTTAAAAACAACAGCCAGTAAATATAAAGTGCTACATAAGGAAGGGTTCTTTGCAATGAATTCAGTGCTCATGGAACATTTTTTGAAATTGCTCAAAGATTTTTCTTAAAAGAGAGAACCCCTGGTAAAGAAATTTATTATTTTTAAAAATTTTATGATGAAGAAATTTCATGTATAGGAATACTTCTTTTTTGACTCTATGAAGAACCTGGCCATAGCGTGTAGTACATCAGGTGCTGGGCTTTTTATTTTTTTATAATGAAGACCAATCTTATCAAAAGTCTGTACTGAGGTCCTTTATGTAAAGATCTTTCTTTGCATGGTAAGGGTTTACGTGCCTTTTGCTTGTTCAATCATAGTATCACAGTATCAGTCAGGGTTGGAAGGGATCACAAGGATCATCTAGTTCCAACCCCCTGCCATGGGCAGGGACACCTTACACTAGATCAGGCTGGCCAGAGCCTCATCCAGCCTGGTCTTAAACACCTCCAGGGACGGGGGCCCCAACCACCTCCCTGGATAACCCATTCCAGGGCTTCACCACTCTCTCATGGTGAAGAACTTCTTCCTCACATCCAGCCTGAATCTCCCCACCTTCAGCTTGAATCTCCCCACCTCCAGCTTCATTCCATTCCCCCTAGTCCTATCACTACCTGATAGCCTGAGAAGTCCCTCCCCAGCCTTCTTGGAGGCCTCCTTCAGATATTGGAAGGCCACAATGAGGTCACCTCGGAGCCTTCTCTTCTCCAGACTGAACAGCTCCAGCTCTTTAAGTCTGTTCTCATAGGAGAGGTGCTCCAGCCCTCTGATCATCCTCGTGGCCCTTCTCTGGACACCTTCAAGCACGTCCATATCCCTCCTGTAATAGGGGCTCCAGAACTGGACACAGTACTCCAGGTGGGGTCTCACTAGAGCTGAGTAGAGGGGGAGAATCCCCTCCCTTGACCTGCTGGCCACACTTCTCTTGATGCAGCCCAGGATCTGATTGGCTTTCTGGGCTGCAAGTGCACATTGAGAGCTCCTGTTGAGCTTCTCGTCCACCAGCACCCCCAAGTCTCTCTCCTCAGGGCTGCTCTCCAGCCAGTCACTGCCCAGCCTGGATTTATGCCTGGAATTGCCTCGACCCAGATGCAGGACCCTGCACTTGGTCTTGTTGAAGTTCCTGAGTTTGGCTTGTGCCCACCTCTCCAGCCTGTCCAGGTCCCTCTGGATGGCATCCCTTGCCTCCAGCGTGTCCGCTGCACCACACAGCTTGGTGTCATCAGCAAACTTGCTGAGGGTGCACTCGATGCCACTGTCCATGTCACCCACAAAGATGTTGAACAAGCCTGGTCCCAGGACTGATCCCTGAGGGACTCTGCTTGTCACTGGCCTCCACTGGGACATGGACCCATTGACAGCCACAATGTGCTTTCAGGATTTCTAGTAGCTTGCACACAGCTGTGCAGAGGCCAGCTTGGTATGTGCTTAGCCTTGGTATTTCTATCTATGCCTACACAGTTAGACTAAAGTCTGTATTTTCAAATATTTCAAATCTCTGCAGTTCTTTTTGTCTGATCATTCAAGCTAATAGGAGCACCATCCAGTGCAGCACTGGGTAGATTGCACTTAGAACTCTGAGAAGCCAATTCCAGCTAATACTTTTAAACATAAAAATAAACTTTCTAAAGATGTACAGTCTTGGAGGAACACAAGTATTTAACTCTAATTTATTTTCAAATAAATACATGGCTTCCCAGTTCACTTTCATAGCTTCTAAAAAAAACCCAACCAAAACCAAAACCACCACCACCCCCCCAATAAACAAACAAACAAACAAAACCAAAACCACAACCCCAATAAAACCATCAAAATCCCCCAGCAGAATTTGGACTTATTCAGTTAGGCTGAGAGCATGAAGGATCTATTTCACTTGACATTTTTTTCCTGAATCTGAAACAAAATGGAAAGCTCTGAATGTTGACATTTGTAACTCATTTGGTATTATTTTCCTAACACTTGCCAGAGATTTCCTCTTAAATAATCAAATATGCAATTAACTTTAACTTATGACAATGTTCTTTTAAGGAAGCAGATTTTGGCTATATAACACTAGCAAAAGTATATGCCCAGGCACTGGTATCCATGAAAAGCCTCCAACTACTCTGGTGTTTCACCTAAGCCCTTATAATCTGGAGATGGCTATCAATGACAAGGCTTTAGACAGAGCATTTAAGAATGGAAACTCTGATTTAGATTTTATTAATAATAACTGTAATTAAAAACTATGTAAAATAGTATTTTTCTCCTTCCACCTCTTTAAAATTACAGTAATGATCACCATGTGTACAAAATGCTAGTCAAACAATATTCATGACATCAAAATCCATTAATTGTATCCAAAACTATAAAAGGTTGGGAAGTATTTTGCTTTGTTACTTAAAAACTGAGACTATGTTGAAATCAGTTTGTCCATACTTAATGGTGAAGAATGAATGTTGACTACTTGCACTTAATTGTAACAAGTTTTGGTCTTTAAATGCTTAATAATGTACCTCTAAGATTCATTCAGTAGTTTCAAAATGCTCTTTTTTTTTCTGCCATCATAGAGTGGCATGAACAACTTATCATCCTATATGATCTTTGAATACTGAAACTGCATAGAGACTGGGTTTGCTGCAGTGTGGCTACAAAAAGAGGTTTATATCCTATCAGCACTGATGGAGAAGTAATTTCACTAGAATACTGGAGAAAAGACAAGAACAAGTGGTTATGTTCAAAAGCAGATGCTGAACAAGAATATTTTGGAAAATAATAAATGTTCATGTGAATGTTGCACCTCTTACAGTTTTACACTATATGAGTCAGTCCAAGGTAATTTTCTGATCACTGTGCAATGCTTTAAACAAAGTAACCAGGCAGCTGTGATTTCGATGCAACCATGCACTTAAACCATATCAGGGTTGAGAACTGTTACCAGCAAGCCAGACAAAGCAGAGTTCTTGAGGACTGATAACCAGCCTTGTCTTCTTTTTACGATTACATTTTGGTCACATCAATTTCTTAACCAATTCCACCATGCAGCTGTGTAGGCACTGGAGCTGGCTTAGCTAATGGCTCAGAGCAAGAAAGAAGTACTGGGATGGCCCTGTAACAGCAGCTGTGATGGGAACCTGCATGGTGATGAATGGCTGCAGATGAGAATTTATTTATTTGGAAGGCTGACATAAAGTCAGAGGAAAAAGAAATGTAGTCTTCACCATCTATAATAAACAATGGAGCCACTCTTGTTGTCCTTAAAACACTGTCACTGTTTAGCAGTGTAGATCAATTAATCATGTGGATTGTGTCCAGGAATGGCAAAAGAGTTGTATAAAATTTGGCCTCTTTAAGCATAATTTATTGCTTTTCACGATGGACTCATTCCCGGGCCAAATAATTGTTGAGAACTTCAATATTCTCTAATATAATTTCACCTGTAGTGTAGTTTAGAATGGAATAATTCCTTTGAATTATTAATTAATATATTAATATTAAATATTCATTGATATTAGCAACTGCACTTCAAAAATCACTAAAAAGCTAACACAGAGACCCTATTATATTCTGCTCATTGACATCAGCACGTGAAAACCAGCACTGTTCCACTCTGATCCCAGCAGCTAGCAAAACATGCAGATAGAACATTTTCACTCCTGAGCACTGCAACTAGTAACATCGTGACTTAGAGCATGAGAAGAATCATAACGTGGAAAAAGTACAGAAAATTATAGTTTTCATCAGAAAAACAATGCAAGCAGCATAGTGTAGATCTACAATAAACTTTTCAGGTGCTTCTGAGTTCTTGATCAGAACAAGGTTATATACCTACTGTCATTAAAATGTTTAAAAATTGAATTAGATACAATCTGCTTATTAATCATCCAAGGAAAGGATAGTGTAGCTTGTGTAAAGGCTACACTGCTTTGCTGCGCTTTTTCATAGGCTATTTCTCTCTGCCTCTGCATAGTGAAAGTTCTCCACATCTCTCCTCTCCTCCGCTGTGTTATGTGGGATGACAAAAGAAGCCGTGCCTTTGGATGTGGGAAAAAAAGAAAAAAAGAAAAGAAAAAGAAGGAGTTGTTCCATTGAAACAATCACTAACAAATCTTGGTTTCCTGGACAAGTTTTGGCTCCTTGTAATACTTTATGAAACCTTTCCGAAATCTGATTTAAATAACTGAACAGCTAGATTATATATTTCTGCACTTTCCATTTCCCCAGAAAATCAATTTAAAATCACGAACTCATCTGCTTTAAGACACAAGAATGAAGAATGCTTTGTAGGTACAGCTTTATTTTTGAGCAATTAGGTTTCTGCTAAGAGGGAGTAGATCCATTGTTTGTGCAGAATTTCACTTGTTCCTGCATCCAGCTCTCCTCAGCTGAGATAGCTTAATTCCAATGTTATTCAACAATATGCCAGCGGATGGTTATATACCCTTTTGCAGCCAATCTGTACAGACAGAAGTACTCTTACTCTCTCATACTATCTTCTTTAGCTACCAGAGCTGTAGACTACTAGAGTTTCTTGCTGTGCATCAGTCAAAAATAATCAGATGAAAAAGGAAGTTAGAAATGCTGAAACAGCTGAGTATTTTATTGTGTGATTGCTGCTATCTATGGAGATTTTACAGGTGTTTGGAACTGTGATGTGCCAGTGCCAAAGACTCTGAATTTTGTTCCTGATCTCCTTTTTCTGAGTGCTTACTCTCACTAACACCACCATGTACTCAGGTAGCAAGTCGCAGATGCCATACAGGACTGGCATGTATATTGTAGAGTAAGCACACGTCTAAGAATGGTTTAATGGAAAGAACCCCATTTTATGTGAGCACACAAACAACTCTGAAGTGCAGGTCTTGCCAGATGATGATTTATTTCTGTTTGTGACTGGCTCTCTTCTTCACAAGCTGCCTTAATGCAGAAGGCTCTGTGTGTCTTCCCAATGGCTGTAATGAAGGGAGCCTAAATCCCTCCATCTTACCTAAGTCATAGCCTATTGTTGTTTAGTTTTTCCCTGACCACCTCCAAATAATGCGAGTTGAAAAAAAAATACAGTTAGACAATGGGAAGCAGACTCTAAGAACAAGGTGATTTGTTGTTGTGAAGTAAATACAGAAGAATATGGTTAAGAAACAAACAAGAAAGGTGAAACTAAGTAATATTTAGGTTTCCTCCTGGCTGTCTCTCTGCTAAAGCTCACGCATGCATCACTGGAAATCTTGTTGGCACTGATATGAGTTTTAAGCAACCCCTCAGTAGTAAATCCCTCATGTATAACTCATTGACCAGATTACACTAAAGTGATTTAACTGATGCACCCAAAAATTACTGTAGTGTTTCATGCCTCCGTGTACTTGGTCTTCACAGCTGGTGCCCTGAACCTTGGAAAATACAGTCCCAGTGTAGCTTGCAAGTGAATACTGGGCTAAATCTTCAAGATCTGTCTCTTCGTGTCCTTTGTTGTGGCCAGCAGGCCAAGGCAGGCAATTCTGCTTCACTTGTGAGACCCCACCTGGAGTACTGCATCCAGCTCTGGAGCACCCAACACAAGGAGGCCAGAGGAGAAGGTCCAGAGGAGGGCCACAAAGATCATCAGAGGGCTGGAGCACCTCTCCTATGAGGACAGGCTAAGGGAGCTTGGTCTGTTCAGCCTGGAGAAGAGAAGGCTATAGGGAGACCTCATAGCAGCCTTTCAGTACCTGAAGGGAGCCTACAGGAAAGCTGGAGATATACTTTTTATGAGGGCATGTGGTGACAGGACAAGGGGCAATGATTTTAAACTAGTGCAGAGTAGATTTAGATCAGACATCAGGAAGAAGTTCTTTACCATGAGATTGGTGAGACTCTGGAAGGAGTTGCTCAGAGAAGTTCTGCACACCTCATCCCTGAAAGTGTTTACACCCAGGCAACCCACTCTAGTAGGAGGTGTTCCTGCCCATGGTGGGGGGTGGGGTGAGGATGATGTGGGTTGTAGAACCAGATAATCTTTAAGGTCCCTTCCAACTCAAGACATTCTATGATTCTATGTGGGTGTAAAAATATTGAGATTTGAACATTGCGTAGGAAAATATCTAACCAAGCTTACTTTCAGAAAGCATTGTAGAATACAGATACAAAAAATACCTTTCACTGTCCTCTTCCTGACTTGCCTTTTGTAATTGATGTAGACTGCCAGCTTCACATTTTGGGGCTGCCTAAACCTTTGCTGACTCTGTCTCTAAATCTACCAACTAATGTTTTCTGCCTGCACATCCACTAAAGTGTGCCTTTAAATTGTAGAGGTTATCTGCTACTAAACCTTTCTAATGATGGATCTGTAACGTTTCTGATAAAGAACAGCAGCTTGTCTTCCACTCATTACTCTGGCATGTAAATACATGGAAGGCAACCAAGGGAACAGGGAGCTTGCTGTCACCAGGCTTCCTGTGGTGCTTGCCAGAGACACAACATGTTCACTGACTGTTAGCATCAAGAGCACAGGATAAAATAAACTAATGCATACAAGAGTGCCTATGCAGGAAGAATGCATTTTACACACAGTCAATAGAGGTCCTCAGGTCTAATTGTTAAAAAATGCGAGGAAAACTGGTAACAAAATGTTTGTGATGATTTCTTTATGTATTTCTATAGAGAGGAGGTTAATTGGTGAGATTTGCTAAAGTTATACACATCAGCTAGGGGCAAAATACTAGTGAAGACCACCTGAATGTACCTGGCCTACTATTAGCTACAAGATACAAATGTGGATTTAGAGTATTTGAGAACTCAAGGTTAACTTGGGAGTATAGTATCACATAACCAAGCTGCAGGTACCAGGAACTTACTTAGGTTTTAGTCCAGTCAGAAACTGCTATTTCTTTTGCTTTCCCTTTTCCTCCACCACTCTGCCACTGGGGACAGAAGGCTTTGTGCCTGTGCTACTGGCAGGATGTCGTTACACTTGGCTACTCAAGTTGCATAATGGTTACACAAATTAGGCACAGAATTTATCAGTCTCCCCTTTGCCTGAAGTCTGCTATTTTGCTGACCATAGAACTTCACAGTAGGTGTACTACCTGTGCCAGGATTTACAGGTGTGCCTAAATGCCAGCTTGCTTCAGACCCGGACTAATTTGTTCTTTATCAGCCTACATGGGGTATGGAAGGGTTTTAGAATTTAATAAATGCGGGGGAAACAGAGAGGCTTGAGGAAATAGGGAGGCTTAAGGAATTAGGTTGTGAATGTAGCATTATTTGAATCACTACATTTCATCACTCTTTTAAAAAACACTAATTGTCTTGTCAAGGAGTCTGAAAGAATTTAATCAATGTGTATTTCTGCTTCTGTTTTGGGAGCCACTCATCCAGCGCACTTGCCATATGATGAACGCACACTAATGCACTAATCATAAGGAGAATACACAAAAGAGAAAGCAAGAATTGCTTGTGAAAACATTTTCCTTCCAAGACTTAGTGAAAACACTCATGTTTTTAGAGGTGAAAAAAAAAAAAAAAGATTTAAAAATCACCTTCAAAACTCATCTTCAGTTAGTAGCCTCTGATTTTCAAATGTATTACAGGCTTGGTACCACAGGTTTCCTCCTTATCAGACTGATCTGTTAATTGTGAAACAAATTATAAAGGTGTTAGTTCCTCTAGTCACCATTTAAATAAACTTTAACATTTCTTTTAAGTTCTCTAGATGCAGCACTCTGGGAAACTTATTGGATAGGAGGAATAAATGAACTCAGAATATGAAAAGAAAATATTGGTAACTTATTCCAAAGGAATCACAAGACAAATAGCTGTGGGTTGATTTTCTTGTCTAGACTAAGGGGACAGTTTACACACACCTGTTTTTCAGTGGTAGGGTCATGTAGTGGCTTCCACCTGCTCATTTTTTCCTTTCAGTGGTGTCACTGATCATGGAGGCACAAGAGGGAATCAGGGAATATATCCATATTAAAAATAGTGTCTTTTTATTAAGGATAATTTCCAACTTGACTTACTTATGGCTCAGTTCCTCACATGGTGCCACAAACATACTGGCATAACCTGTGCCAAATGGGAGGAAGGAGGAGGAACCTCTTCAGGCATGGAAGGAAATGTGCGTAGTCCATTGTGTCACTGTGTCCACAGTGTCACTAGTGACAGAGTCCTCTGTGTCACTAGGACAGTACAAAATGGCTGCCTAGCACAAAGCAAGCTTTGCTCCTTTTGAAGTCCCAGAGAAGGAGTGTAAGGTCAGTGGTGTTTCCTTATATGAAATGCATTGGCAGACAATCTCATCTGCTGCAGTATGCATTATATTGCAGAGCATTCACTTCTCCAAGCCTGCGACTACCTGGAGGAGGACTTTTTAGAAGGTCAACAACATAACCAAATGCTTTCCCAAATACTAAGTGGCTGTATATGACAGTTGTTCATGGCAGCTATGTTTTTATGCATTTGCAGGTATAATATAGTAAGCATAATGTAAACATGCATCACTCTCTTGGCTCAGCGGTCATTCATGGCTACTCTCATTGCAGTTGCAGAGCTGCAAAGCAGTGCCTGGTTTTCTCTTACAGACACCTCCAGAGTAATTTCCTTAGGAAGTAAGCTCACTCTCCCCCATGGAAGGGCTTTCAGAAAATGCAGGAGCTCCTTTCAGTGCCAGCCACTGAAGACTGGGCTGGAGTGCATGTGGGTTTTTTAGTTATTTATTTTAAACACCAAAGCATTTCTCTGTGACAACTTGTCAGCTAATGAGGTCTTTTTAAACAGGACTCCTAAACAGCACACACAGTATTGTTTTACTAATAATCTCCAATTAATAGGCACTATAAAAATATAAATACCAGGAATGGAAAAACCGTTAGAGTGACTTTTGGCTTCTTTCATTCAGGTAAAATAAATGGGTTATATTGCTGGTGTTACTACTGATACTAGACATAAAGCAGATTAAAACAATGTATGTTTTCAGTACTTAACCTCTTACTTCAGAGGTGCATGGTGGCAGGCTCAAAACAGAAGACATATGTTGCTGTTAATTTGGGAGAACAGCAGCTCACTCAATAGCCCTCTCCCTGTACATTACAAAAAACAGGGGACACCATGCCCTGAGGACAAAGCAAATGATGGTTAGGGAGATGGTTAGTGAGCTGCAGGAGAGGTGTAACTTAAATTGTAAAGATCAAAATAATCATTTAATTCCTCCAGATATTTTGGCTCCATCTAGGCAATCTATTTAAATAACCCTTTTTTTCCTCAAAGCAGGAGTAAATAGTGCTGCACCTCCTAGAGAGCACTTATTTACACAGTGATGTATATCCGCAGTTACCAGGGGATGTGAATGCTTCATTCAGGCCAGCACTGGTACCTTAGCTAGAGAGCCGCTTACTCACAGGCTGCCCTGCTTTATATGTTTATCATACCAAGGTAGCCTGGAAATAGGTTACTAAGCACACCAATGGCTTTTTGTGACAGCTGCAAGATCTCTGTGTTGTGGTAAGGGGGAGAATAAAGCAAACCTTCCCTAGGCCACAGGATGCCACCTCAAGGACAGTAATGCTAGTGGCAAGCCTTAGGAAGAAATCACATGGAATTCAAAGGGTTTGTCTCAAAGAAGCAAGAAGTGAGTTTAGGAGTAGAGCTAGTAAATTCTGAGCAATACATATAATGTGTAACTGACCATGTCACTTCCTTCCCAATACAATTGCCTTAAAAAATGCTCCCAAGCTTAATCACATATAAAGCAAACTAACACACCTAGAAATGCTGCTCCTGTTGGCCAGCCTGTTAGCAAGACCAGACCCAAATTCAGAGCTTAAGTCCCCATATGAAGAAGGTAAAATGAGAAGATGTAACACAATTTACCATCAGAAGACAACACAATTGGGAAAGACCTCTCCTGTCGCTAACTCATCCCACAGATAAACTACTTGGTTACAAATGGCAAGAGAGATAGAAGAAAGGGCATAAGAAGTTGTAGTTTCTTCTGCTTACAATTGAGCAGGATCTGTCTGCACTACAGTGATTATAAGCTTCTTCTGGGGCTTAACATTCATTTTGTCCCACTCATGTCTGATATTTTCTTGCCTATATTTTTGGTGCCTGTCTCTCTTTTACTTTACTTTGGTGTGTATCTTCTGCTAATTTACACCCATAAAATAAAGCCCATTGGAAGTCTGCAGACAGGTTAAAATTGTAACAAGCAAAAGTTTCTTTGACAAGGATTAGTATCCTTTCCAACCCTAAGACCATTGCTTCTGGGATTCATGAAAGATATGTAACTTTGGTGGTCTTACTAGAATAACTTTCTAGCAAAGTCATGGACCTAGCAGATGGGGGGTGCATGCATAACTGCAGCTTCAATAAACACAGACAGTGGGTTTCTCTAGATGAGGCATCCCCTTAACAAACAAACAAGCTTAGTGGCTATGTATTTAGTATGCACTCCCCTTTATGTCCGGCTTTTGTGTCTTCTGCTTTTAATGGGGAAAAGATGGCTTTGCTGCCCCTTTCTACCTGCTTGTGCAACACAGAGTAATGATATAATTATAAGCTTGCAGCCAAACAAGTCAGCAAGCTGCACAGATCATGACTTTGTAGCAATATGCTAGGTCAATGTGTAATTTGCAATTAGAAAAAAATACCTTAGAAGGAAAAACTTTATTAGCAACAATTGTTTTTATCCATGGAAGGATATTTTCAAGAGAATAAAATCAGTATTATATGAACTGTTTGAGATCTTTAAACAGATCTCGACATTTCAAGGCTAAAAGTTGCTTGTGCTAAGGCAATGACTACTCAGGTTTATATTCCTAAAATTCACAAAACTCATATAGTATATTTTATTGAATTCTATTTTATTTTCATAAATACTTCAACCTAAGTTATTCAGTCACAACCTAGTTTTGACACTCTAAACAGAATAAAACATAGATGCTATTTCTGTAACCCTACGTATAAATACACAAAAAGTAATATTAAGCAATAAATACTGTTGGAAAACTTCCTTGTTAAAATGTAGAGCTGATAACCACTTGAATTCCAAGTATAATCCATAACTATCTTTTGCAGCCTAAACCTTGTGAATGCCTGGTTTAAAATATTAATTTATAGGTATTTTAAAATTTAATTAACTAACTTTTTTTCACACTGGGTTTTTCAATGTTCTGATTTGTAGAAAAATATTTCCTTGCAAGCCTCCATAGTTTTAAGCAGAATGAAAAAAATCTGATACTATTTTAAAAGAATAAAGTAGAATAAGGATATTACTTGTAGAATCGCAACATTTCAGGATGAAACTGCCAGCACATTTACTGCCTAATGCCTGTATTTAATTAAACCAGCCTGTGAGCATAACAGAGAATGCAGCTTCTATGTTTTTGAAGATGGTCCAGTGTGCATTCCACACAGTCCATGTGTGTGGTCTTTTCATGGTCAGAAAACAATATTATTCTCATGTCCCATGTTTTTTGTGGTAATCTTAGCTGACTCTATACTCCGTCCAAATGCTGAATAGTCATTTGCTTTCACTATGAAACCCTACAATGCCCAACACTGCACATAATAAATGTTCTGTGCTTGGTACTGTAGCTGACTGTGAAAACTCTGTAGATGAACCTGTCATATCACCCTTTAACATTATTGAGTTTATTTTAGTTTGGGGGTGGGGAGGGGAATGGACATAAGTGTGATTTACATATTTATGCACGCAGTCTAAATCCTGCATTTGTGCTAAGTTTGCTCATTAACTCTTTCAGTCTGTTTGTGAAAACTCTAGCTGCAAAAGAAGGAGGGCTAATAGGAGGTTCTGCTTCCCCAAAGGAGGAACTTAGTTTAAGAACATTGTTAAGCCAGGCAAAACTTTCCAAAGTACTAAGGAAACAGAAAAACTGAAAACAGACTAAGTTCTAGGAAGACTTACAATTCACAATGAATACCAATTTTATTATCAGCTTGCTTATCCATTTGTTTCTTGAGATCTTGGGATCCTTGATATTTGAGTATTGTAAAACTTTTGGATATATTAAGATAATCTTTAACGTTTCAGTGAAAGACAATTTGGTTGAGGAGTCTCAATTTTAATTCTCTTCCCGCACTCCCCAACCTCATGCCTCCAGCAGGGAATAAAAGTTTATTAAAAAAAAAAAAAAGAGAAGATTGCATGCAGAAATAGCTTTTCAGTGAATATGGGACAAAACCTGACAGCTGTGTTCTTCTCATGCCATTAGAAGGTCTGAGTCTCCATTGTACACTGACTTGGCTAATATCCTAGTTTCAGCCACAGCTCCCTTACATAGAGCGAAAAGAGTGGAAGAATGGAAAGATATCTGAAGATGCAGCTCTGGCCTTTCTGGACAGTCAAGACAGAGACTGAAAGCTGGCTATTCATAATTCTTGAGGGTGGTTCATCCCTGATTCATACAAGCTGTTCCCTTCAATGAAACAGGAAGAAGCCAGTACAATAGAGGTTTTCCAGCGTGAAGAAACAGGGAAGGACTTAGCATCACAAGGCAATAAACTGCTGTTCTTATGAAAGATGTTATGAAACAGTTTGTGGTTCTAACATTAATTTTAGCTTAAACTTCTAACTTCAGAGCAGTTGCCAGTTGCCTCTTTCACTGCGGTGGGCTACACCCATCCTGCGAGGGGGAGGGTTTGTGACAGTCCTGCTCTCCCCTGGGGATTAAGGAAACCTGATCCAGGTGGACTTGGTTCCTTCCATCTTCCCCCCTGCACCCCCTCACCGGGAAAATGAATTAGTCTGTTCCACTCCCCACTCCCCCTTCCTGCCTAGCAAAACTATAAAGAAGAGGGTACGGCGAGTATTTTCCCTCTCTTTGGCTCCTGCATTACCTGGGCGAGGGGACCAAGCGTTGCTGCTGGCTTCCTGGTTCTCTGCCACGTGGTCAGGCCTGGTCTTTCTCCCTGCCACGTCCGTTTCCCCAAAGGACTGTTGGCTTTGTATATCTCCCTATCCATCCTTGTTCCTTACCCTTGTGGACCCTTTCTGTTATTGTTAGTTTTTTATATATATATATATATATATATATATATATATATATATATATATATATATTTTTAAAGAAAAATTTTACCTCTTTACTTCCAAACTGACTCCAAATTACTTCTTGGTAGATTTGCCTCCTCACCTTTTTCCGTACTCCCCTTTCTGTCCCTTTTTCCCTTCCCTTATCTTTCCCTGTTCTTTCCCCTTCCCTTTTCTTTCGATCAGGAAAGAGGAAAAGGGAGTGGGGGAGGAGTTCTCAGTCTTGCCCCCACCTGAGCTCCTAAATTCCAGTTAAGGCTTAAACCACAATGTTCACTAGGTCACAAAATGGGAGACAAGTGGAGCACAAAGAATCCTTCTACAAGCAGCTGCCCTCCTGCTTACTTACTCCATGATCCCACTGAATTTCAGGGGCTTAGTTTGCAAAGGCTCTTGAGAATCCTTGCACCAGTTCTGGACACTACCTACTCCAGATAATATAGAATTTTCTGTGTTTTACAGTCAATTCCCAGTCCTACATGAAAACTGCACAGAATGCAGTTCCTTCCACCACTTTTGTGGTAGATAGACCTACTAGTCCAGATTTTCAGTCATCTGAAAAAAAGCATTTACTGTGAAGATTCAGGAAAATTGTAATGTGTATGTTGTCAGTAAATTTTTGGCTATAATCCCAACTGTCATACAGGTGAATGTATTACCAGCACACTTGCCCACTGTCACAGGATAAAGATGAGTAAATTGCCTTAGATTAGTAAGTATATTGCAGAATTATAATCTAAAATTGTTATAGAGATCTTTTGTTATGACAAACTTCTCTCTGTCCTTAACTGCAGTCTTGATTTTAGCACTTCTTAGTTAATTTGTGCTATTAGACAGAAGTATTTTTTGGTGTAAATGGCAGATTTTGTGTACCATGCCTAAGTAATGCTTTCTAACATTTTTAGTATCCAAGGCAAGCTACCTTTAAATGCTGCAGCATTTAAAAGTCATTAAAATTGTGGCTGCTTCATCTTGTAACTGCTCCATTTCTGTTCCTCTCCTGAGTTTTTTAAATAGGGAAACAATAGAATGAGCCATTCTCCATAGGCTGCATTTCATTGCCAGAATGAAACAGTCTAAGGAGTAACATTCTTGCTTGATAAATATGCTTTGTGGGTACAGCAACTATGTTAAAAACAATATGAAATTGTGAGTCTCACTACCTTATTTTCTGTCAACAGAGAAAAACTGGTTTACATGCAGTAATGAAAAGATAATTTGGTGTAAATAACTGTGAATACAGACCCATAGGTTCAGAGAAGCAGGCAGGCAGTGCACAATGATAACAGTAGCAGTGAATAACCATTCAGAAAAACTTAAAAATCACTGTTCTGTGTGCATTCATGCTGTGAGATAAAGGAGCAGGCAGTCATTTTACAGGAATGTTTTTAGAATAAAATAGAATAGACCAGGTTGGTAGAGACCTTCGAGATCATTGTGTTCAACCTATCATCCAACACCATCTAATCAACTAAACCATGGCACTAAGCACCCCATCAAGTCTCTTCCTAAACACCTCCAGTGATGGCAACTCCACCACCTCCCTGGGCAGCCCATTCCAATGGGCAATCACTCTCTCTATGAAGAATTTCTTCCTACCACCCAGACTGCTTAAGGAGAGAAACCTAAAGAAGACAATACTTCCAGAGAACCAAATCCTTGTTGCTACACAATATGTCTTCTTTGCCATTAGAAAGGGAGCCAGAGGTAATACAAAGGCTGTCATTTGCTGTAACTGTGGCAAGCTCTGCTATGCTGCTAAAGGTCCTGGAGCATCTATCGCTTTGCTGGGCCACATCCTTGTGGCAGGGAAGATGTGATGCCTTAGTGCTCCTCATGCCTTGCTCTTCCTAACCAGAAACATCAGAGCAGTGAATCAGGGTAGCTCCCTGTCCATGGTTTTCCTTCCAAAGTGAGCAAGAACTGCATGGCAGCAATACCCTCAGATCTCAAACCAATCTGGAACTAGAAGGCAAATGGGGTGTGTACTTCTGGGCAAATGTTGCCATGTGCTGTGTGGGAGTACCTGTTCTACAATACAGCCACTCCACATTTCAAGTTTGTAGGATGATTTTTGCATGGGAAAACATTAAAGTTTATGCAGTAGAAGAAACATTGTATAAGCAAAAAGCCAAATCCTCATGCACAGTACAGATGACACCCTACAAAGCTCTTCAGCTGATTTTTTTCTTACCCCATGAGTTATTCAAAATACATTTTATAATTGCAAAATCACAGCAAGTCTATGCTCTCTACTTGGAATTCTTTATGCTGCAACATTTTAATTTCAGATGTGTGTTGCCCTTATAAGTAATAAGGCAATGGTTTGGTAACTGAGTTTGCATAGATGGTGATTGTCCTGTGTTCCAGCTGAGCCAGCCAAGGGGGTATTTGATACCATAAATGTTGTCTTTGATATATGAAGTAGGGGGATGCTGGCAATGGCAGTGGTTGTGCTGTCTGGTGGCAGGTATTAATGCAGGCAGCAAAGTGTTGGATATGTTGGTTTGTATTTTATATTACTCATTTTACATACTACTTTTTTACTATGGTTATTCCTGTTGCTCATTTATTCTATCTATTGTTCTTTTAAACTCTCCTTATCACAGTATCACAGTATCACAGTATTACCAATGTTGGAAGAGACCTCAAAGATCATCGAGTCCAACCTGTAACCACAAACCTCACGAACAGACCATGGCACCAAGTGCAACATCCAGTCCCCTCTTGAATGCCTCCAGGGACGGAGACTCCACCACCTCCCCCGGGCAGCCCATTCCAATGACGAATCACTCTCTCGGTGAAGAACTTTCTCCTCACCTTGAGCCTAAACTTCCCCTGGTGCAGCTTGAGACTGTGTCCCCTTGTTCTGGTGCTGGTTGCTAGAGAGAAGAGGCCAACCCCTTCCTGGCTACAACCACCTTCCAGGTAGTTGTAGAGAGCAATGAGGTCGCCCCTGAGCCTCCTCTTCTCCAGGCTAAACAACCCCAGCTCCCTCAGCCTCTCCTCATAGGGCTTGTGCTCAAGGCCTCTCCCCACCCTTGTTGCCCGTCTCTGGACACGTTCAAGTGTCTTGATGTCCTTGTTAAACTGAGGGGCCTAGAACTGGACACAGTACTCGAGGTGTGGCCTAACCAAAGCAGAGTACAGGGGCAGAATGACCTCCCTGCTCCTGCTGGCCACACCATTCCTAATGCAGGCCAGGATGCCATTGGCCTTCTTGGCCACCTGGGCACACTGCTGGCTCATGTTCAGGTGGCTGTCAATCAGCACCCCCAGGTCCCTCTCTGTCCGGCTGCTCTCCAGCCACTCCGACCCCAGCCTGTAGCTCTGCATGGGGTTGTTGTGGACAAAGTGCAGCACCCGGCACTTGGACTTGTTGAATTCCATCCCATTGGACTCCGCCCATCTGTCCAGCCGATCGAGGTCCCTCTGCAGAGCCCTTCCACTCTCTAACTGACCAACATCTGCTCCCAACTTGGTGTCATCTGCAAATTTGCTGATGACTGTCTCAATCCCCTCATCCAGATCGTCAATGAAGACATTGAAGAGGATGGGGCCCAGCACTGATCCCTGGGGGATGCCACTGGTGACTGGCCTCCAGCTGGATGTGGCACCATTCACCACCACTCTCTGGGCCCAGCCCTCCAGCCAGTTCCTAACCCAGCGCAGAGTGTTGCTGTCCAAGACACGAGCTGACAGCTTAGCCAGCAGTTTGCTGTGGGGGACGGTGTCAAAGGCCTTGCTGAAGTCCAGGTAGACCACATCCACAGGCCTCGCCACATCCACCAGGCGGGTCACCTGATCATAGAAGGAGATCAGGTTGGAGAGGGAGGACCTGCCCTTCCTGAATCCATGTTGGCTGGACCTGAGCCCTTGGCCATCCTGCAGGTGCGCAGTTATTGCCGCCAGGATAATCTGCTCTGTAATTTCCCTGGCACTGAGGTCAGGCTGACTGGCCTGGAGTTTCCGGGTTCCTCCATCCGACCCTTCTTGTGGATGGGGACCACACTGGCCAGTTTCCAGTCATCTGGGACCTCACCGGTCAGCCAGGACTGGAGAAAAGGCCTTTGCCTCTCTAATTTTTTTTCCTACATAATCTAACAACTTCCTTAAACATACCCTGAGAAGCCTTCCCCTCCTTCCAAAGGTGATACAGCCTCTCTTTTTCCCTTAGTTCCTCCAGGAGCTGCTTGCTCATCCAGGCTGGTCGACTTCCCTGCCGCCTCATCTTTCGGCAGATGGGAACCGCCAGTTCCTGTGCCTTCAAGAGCTCCTGTTTGAAATAGGTCCAACCCTCCTGGACCCCTTGGTTCTTGAGGGCTGATACCCAGGGAACTTTGCAGATAAGTTTCCTAAACAGGCTGAAGTTCGCCCTCCGGAAGTCCAAGGTGAAGGTTCTGTTGGTGCTCCTCCCTATCCCCCTGTGAATTGAAAGCTTCACCATCTCATGGTCGCTGCACCCCAGGCAGCCTCCCACGGTCACTTCTCCTACCAGCCCTTCTCTATTGGAGAACAGCAGGTCAAGCAGAGCTTGACCCCTGGTAGGCTCACTCAACAGCTGCATCAGCAAGCTGTCCTCCATGCACTCCAGGAATCTTCTGGACTGCCTCCTCTCTGCTGAGTTAAGGTCCCAGCAGATATCTGGCAGGTTAAAGTCACCCACAAGGACAAGATCTGATGACCTTGAGACAGCCTCCAGTTGCTTATAGAATGTTTCATCTGCCTCCTCATCCTGGTTGGGTGGTCTATAACAGACTCCAACCAGGATATCAGATTTGTTGGTCTGCCCCTGATTTTAACCCACAGGCTCTCAATCCCTTCATTTTCCACCTCAAGTTGTGTGGCAGAGAGTGACTCCCTGATATACAGAGCCACCCCTCCTCCTCTTCTGCCTTGCCTGTCTCTCCTGAAGAGCCTGTAACCCCCCAGTGCAGCACTCCAATCATGTGTATCATCCCACCATGTTTCTGAGATGGCGACTATATCATAGTCACCCTGGTGGACCAGGACTTCCAGCTCCTCTTGCTTATTGCCCATGCTGCGTGCATTGGTGTACATGCACTTCAGCTGGGCTCTCGACTTCTCTATTGACCCTGATCTGTGCCCCACTCCTTCATCTGCAGAGGGACTGACTTCCTCACCCACCCCCTTTTATCTTAACCCACAGGGTTTTGCATTGCTTTAAATATCTCCTTCCTATCCTAGGTGGGGAGGGTGCAGTTGTGTCAGTGCCTGTGTGGGGCTTGTTTGGGGATGAGTTTAAGACAATGACATCATCATAGGATTAAGGTTATGTTAGAAGGCCTCTGGGGGAAGGACCACCTTTAAAACCAGTGTTTATATAATGCTCTGCACAATGGGAAATCAAACCCTCTTTGAATTCCAAGACGCCATCAAAACATGTCTGTAAGTGTGTATGTATTAGGCACATACTATTTATGTATTGTGGAAGGACTGAATAACAACCAAATCAAAGCCAGATTCCTTGCCTCTATTTAGTCAGGGTGGGATTTTTAAAGAGCACTAGTTCTCTTCCTGAAATTCTAGTCTAAAGGGATAATTTATTAGACAATGAACATATGAGAGCAGATTTTCCAAATGAAGAAAGCTGGTTTTGTAAAATGCTGCCTATCCACCCGTAGCTGTGCCCTGGCCTAGGGCAAGGTCACTAGCTCTGCTGTAAGGCTTGCAAAAAGCCCTTTAGTCAAGAATATGTGTGGATTTGTAAATCTGCAATCATAAATCTCAGTTGGTGGTGGAATGACTTTCTTCATAAGGTCTTCAGACAATATCTGGGTGCACCTCTGATGCCTGTACAGTTTATGTAGAGCTATGAGAGAAGAGAAGGCTGATTCAGCACAGAGTCTCTTATTGTAGTTTTCTGGATGCCTGGATTTCTTTGGATCCAGGCTTTTGAGACCTAGATCTGTGATCTGATCCCAAGGGACTGCAGATTAAGTTTCAAAGAAGAATGACCCACACAATAAATATCATAGTCTTTTATTTTGGAAGTGATGATTTGAATGAAGTCCTGAGGTAATAATAAAGACAATAACAAACACATATTAAAATCCTTTTAAGTATACAAACTCCTAGGATCAAAAGAATAGCTTAGTTTCTCTTCTTACTTGATATGTACATATATATGTGTATGTGTTTATCTACATATGTATTGATACATAAATATATTCTATTTCAAACACAGTATTTAAACAAATCAAACCTTTTTTTTCCTTTAGGTCAGTTTCCTAACTCCTGTTGCAGTCCACTCTCTGAGGTAATAACTGAAGGATGCTGTGGTAGCTGTCAGAATCACCAGTATTTAGCAAAGATTGCCTTTGATTTTTCTGAAACTAAAATTGACCATGTTATGGCAGGGGCATCCTGGTTTTATTGAACTCAAATGACTACAGTGACAAAAAGTGTCTCTGAAGTTGTGAGCGTAAACCTTTTTTGTTGTGTATGTGTGTGTTGGCAGGTCATCTTCTGGGGCAATCATCCAAATGTGGTGCTTTATTGAGATGTGACTTACTCAATACTTTTGCACCGGGGTGGTCAGTGTGTAATTTAAACGTTTACTGGCCTCACGAAGATAGCCACAAATGCAACAGAAACTGTAATTACAAGATGCTGTTCCACTGATCCACGGTAAACGAATGTTAGTTAAAAGATAAATAAGCCCTACGCAAGTGTTTACTAGATGTGTATGAGCCTTATGTTTTCACTTGTTCTGGCTTCCCCCTTGTTTAGAGAGAGACTGCAAAAAATTAAAAAATACTTCATAATTTAATTTTGTTTCAAGTGTCAGAAATCACAGGAAGTCTTTGAAGTTGAATTATCTTCAAAAAAATCCCAACAGCCATAGCTTTTTATTTATGTTACTGAGAAACAGTGTAGTCACTTTCCAAGATGAGTTTCTTTTAACAGCTCAGTTGTTTGTTCTGATGTTTATCTTATTTCTAATCTCCAGTGTTTATAGAAAGGGACAAGAGGCTTTTAGAATTTAGCACCATTAAAAAATTAAAAACTGAAGGACTGATTTTCCTTTGTAAAAAATCAAGGTAATTTCTGTATTTTTACTATACTCAGTACATTCCATCTTGCCACTTTTTCTGCAGAGTATCTTAGTGGTCTGCAGTTCTTCAAGAGACAATTGACAAACCATTGTCCAACACTAGTGGAACTAAAGTAAGAGTCATTACACGGCTATGTAGAAACACTGGCCAGCTAGTCATGTAACTGCCCTTGTTTTCTTGAAAAAGCCTCTACATCACTTCTAACTGGATAGTGGTTGACCTTGGAATTCAAGAATTAAGATTTATTCCTTTAATTTTTATGACGTTTAATGTAACTTTGAATGTTCTCATTATCCATACAAATGTATAATCCTGTCTTGAATCCTGCTTAGCTCTTGGCCTCTCCCACAACTGGTATTCTGCCATATAAAAACATTGCTCACACAACCAAGGAGCTATGTAGTTGTGCTGGAGGGTTAGAGAGACAAAGGTTTTGCCCCTAAAAAGCGTCTAAAAGCAAATAAAGGAGCGCAGTTTACTTAAACTCGTCAGTTGTTTAGGTCTTCTCTCCTAAACTTATAAACTTTAAAAAAAGTTGGTACAAAGTATATATGCTAAAGATAGATCTCATCAATGTACTCTGTTTATTCTCAACACAGAGAGATCCTTTGTTCATTGAAGACTGTAGGAAGAGGTTTTATCTTACTAGATGAGATGCTATAGGTGGAAAAACCAGGAAAAGCTTCTAGATCCAGCATTTCTCAAGTAAGTTTGAGAAGTAGGAAAATCTAACCTAAATACAAGTTAGGTGTAATTGCTTTTAGTTAACTGTGGTAATGCTACTCAATTAGAACACCTGAGCAATAAAGGCTGTCAATAACACTGAGCAAGAGATATGCCCTACACAGATATAATGCAGGACAGTAGAGTGATACTGTGGAACAGAGGGAAAAGAAGGGTGCTAGTGATTGTACAATGGGGAAAGAGAAGCACAACGGTTTCAGGATGCCACAAAGTCTATTGAATGGGTACCATTTTCCAGCAATAGCGTAAGCTTTTAACACCTCTGGAGTAGAATTGTGATTATGAAAAATGTTCTCTTATTTCTATGTGCTTGTTCTCATTCTCCATTGTCCATTGTGGTTGAATGATGCTAACTTCATCTACTTCCTTTCCATCAGGTCATGTGCTAGAAGAAATCTATGATATTTTTTCTACCACTTGGACTGAGTCCCTGCTGTATGTGATAGTGAGTGAGGACTAGCGAACTTATTTTTAGAGATTTTTATTAAATCAGAATCTACTGCACATAGTGTATTAAAAACCCTGATTTATCACTAATTTGCCAAACTATTAATTACCCACCTGTGGTGGTGGGTTGAAGTTTCCCCCAGCATTAGCTTTTAGCCACACTAACTCAATTAGAAGCAAATGAAGTTGTAATGACAAGCAAAAACTACACTCTACAAAGGAATGCAATGAATATGTACAACATAAACATTATTTACAATATTATACTCATATTTACAATAAGCTAACAACACAAAAAACCTCTGGTCAAAAAAAAGACCAGGGAAGCTGCTCCACTGCCTCCCAACATCCCCCCAACCCCGAACCCCCTGTACCAAGAGAGAGGGAGGAGTTCAGAGAAAGTACTATCAGTCTTTTCTCAAGGCCAGCCAGAAACAGCACATTATCTCCTGGGCAAAGCAAAACAGCCAAGATCAGAAGAGAAGAGAAAAGGAATGGGAATGGAAGTGAAATGTGAAGAATTGTTGTGATACAACTTCTCTTATCCCAGGCATTTATCCAATGAAATTGTCTAGAATAAACGTTTGTTTTCCTTTTCATACCCAACAGTGATTTATTTATATTTTTCTACTTTTCTGCTCTAAATCTGCAGCTAAATTTTAAAGGCATAGCCAGAACTACCACAATCCACCCCTTCTAAACAATTTCTTTGGCTGTTAATGCTATCCATCTAATCCAAACTAATATCTACAATAATGAGTAAATAAAGTTCGTAGTCCGTTCTGGCTGTCCTCAGGTATAGATGATTCAGAAGTCCAACAACCAAGAAACAAGAAAGCAGAAAAGTTTGTCTCTCTGCAGATGAGGTGAAGAAAAGGAACAGGGACTCTCAGGTGACTCAGGGCTCTCAGGGTTTGTGCACTGTAGATTCCTCATAGATTCTACTTTTTGGGTGTGATGTTGTATCTTCACCACACTCTGAATCTAAACTCTTTCAGCTAGATTTCTTTGTGGAATACACTGAATTTCACCATTCTCTTGTATTACCCAGTAAGTGTGACCAGGACCTTCAGCAGAAACCACCCCTCAGACAGGTTTGGCTTCTCATGAAGGAGAAAATACCCAAACAGTTTTGCATAACAGATTATTTTCTCCAACAACAGGAACTCTATCACCTTCTACCTTTCATAACAAATCTGATTGTGCAGGTCGAGCTCAATTCACTGAATCTCTGCTATTTACCATCCAGGTTACTTGTGCTAAGTGTTTCTCCCAGTTTTTCAAAGATCCACCCCCATGGCTTTGAGAGTGGTCTTCAGCAAACCATTGTATCATCCAATCTTCTCTGCAGCTGGTGCATAGTAGGGAATGTGCCATGCTCTTTGGCCCAGTTTTTCACAAGATTGTTTTTGAAATTAGTTCCGTTGTCTGTCTCCAGAGGATTTGTCTCTCCAGACCCAGAATATTGTTATGTGCAGATGCATGAGGAACCGAAGTTTCCTACCATCCTGTGTTTGCCTCTACCATAGGAAGCACATAGAATCATAGAATCCGTAAGGTTGGAAAAGACCTCAAAGATCATCAAGTCCAACCTGTCACCACAGACCTCATGATAACTAAACCATGGCACCAAGTGCCATGTCTAGTCCCTTCTTGAACACCTCCAGGGATGGCGACTCCACCACCTCCCTGGGCAGCCCATTCCAATGGCTGACAACTCTGTGAAGAACTTTCTCCTCACCTCGAGCCTAAACTTCCCCTGTTGCAGCTTGAGACTGTGTCCTCTTGCTCAGGTGCTGATTGCCTGGAAGAAGAGACCAACTCCCTCCTGGCTACAACCTCCCTTCAGGTAGTTGTAGAGAGCAATAAGGTCTCCCCTGAGCCTCCTCTTCTCCAGGCTAAACAATCTCAGCTCCCTCAGCCTCTCCTCATAGGGCTTGTGCTCAAGGCCTCTTACCAGCCTCGTAGCCCTTGTCTGGACACGTTCAAGAGTCTCAATGTCCTTCTTAAATTGCGTGGCCCAGAACTGACACAGTACTCAAGGTGTGGCCTAACCATTGCTGAGTACAGGGGCACAATGACTTGCCTGCTCCTGCTGGCCACACTATTCTTGGTGCTGGCTCATATTCAGCCGGCTATAAAGCAGTACCCCAAGGTCCCTTTCTGTCTGGCTGCTCTCCACCCACTCCAACCCCAGCCTGTAGCTCTGCATGGGGTTGCTGTGACCAAAGTGCATCACCCGGCACTTGGACTTGTTGAATGCCATCATGTGGGACTCTGCCCATCTGTCCAGCCTGTCAAGATCCCTCTGGAGAGCCCTTCCACCCCCTAACCGATCAACATCTGCTCCCAACTTGGTGTTATCTATAATTTTAGTGATGACTGACTCAATCCCCTCATCCATATCATCAATAAAGTTGTTGAACAGGATGGGGCCCAGCACTGATCCCTGGGAGACACTACTAGTGACTGGCCTCCAGCTGGATGCGTGCAGTAGTTTGGGCCAGGTGTCCCCTGCTGTGTTCACATGAGAAACAGCTCCTGTGACCCTGTGTCCTGAAGGAGTTCAGCCCAGTGGGTGGACACAGGAAGCCAGGTATTTCGTCCCATAATGCCCTGCTCCCCTATAAGACATCAGCGGGGGTCCTGGCACTTCCTCTTTTCTTCCCTCGCTGACACCTGGTAATTGGGGGGAGGTGTCTCCCGGCCTTTTGGGCCTAGCTAGGCCCAAGGCTGGGGGATGGGCAATCTCAGATCTGGCCAGCTGAGATTAGCCAAGCAGTGGAGGGGGAGGGGGTGGTGGTGGTAAGAAAGAGCCCCGGGGGTTTTGGGTGTACCCTCAGGTGGGGATGGGATATTTCTGGGTGTGGTTTGGGATCTCCTTTGTTACTGTGCTTCTGGATCTCTGTAAACATTCATGACTTTCCATTTAAACTTTCCACCACTTTTGCAATCTGTTTGCCTGAGTTTCATTTTTGCCCATGGTGGGGTGGGGGTCAGCCTTAACCCATCACAATGTGGCACCATTCACCACCACTCGCTGGGTATGGCCCTCCAGCCAGTTCCTAACCTAGCACAGAGTGCTACTGTCCAAGCCATGGGCTGTCAGCTTGGCCAGGAGGCTTACCAGGGGCTTACATATTGCTTACCAGAACGTGAATGAGGTAGAGTGATGTAATCAATCTGCCAGGCCTCACCATAGTTGTGCTTGGACCATTGGTCACCATACCACAAGGGCTTGATTTGCTTTGCCTGCTTAATAGCAGCACAAATGTCACAGTCATGGATGACCTGCATGATAGCATCCATGGAAATGTCTATGGATCTGTCATGAGCCCACTGGTAGGTTGCATCTCTGCCTTGATGTCCTGACCAATCCTGAGCCCACCGAGCTAAGAACATCTCACCTCGGTGTTTCCAGTCGAGATCAAGATCAGAGTCCATGTCTACTTGAGAAACTCTTGCAGCTAGATCTGCCTGATGGTTGTGTTGCTGTTCCTCAGTAGCTTTGCTCTTAGGAATGTGAGCATCAATGTGTCTCACCTTCACTGGAATTCTCTCGATTCAATCAGCAATGTCCTGCCACAGGTCAGCTGCCCAAATAGGCTTTCCTTTTCTCTGCCAACCATTCTTTTTCCAGTTCTTTAGCCAACCCCACAGAGCATTGGCTACCATCCATGAGTCGGTGTAGAGATAAAGCTTTGGCCATCTCTCACATTCAGCTACGTCGAGAGCTAGATGGACAGCTTTTACCTTTGCAAATTGACTGGATTCTCCTTCTCCATCCTTTGCTTCTGCAACTCGGCGTGTTGGACTCCACACTGCAGACTTCCACCTTCGCTTGTTCCCGACAAGACGACAGGAACCGTCTGTGAACAAAGCATATTTCTTTTCATCATCAGAAAGGTCATTGTAAGGCGGAGCTTCCTCATCACAAGTTACTCTCTCCTCTGGAGGTTTAGTACAGTTGGTGCCTTCAGGCCAACTTGAGATCACCTCCACCAGACCAGGTCTTTCAAGATTTCCCATTTGAGCTCTCTGTGTTATCAGAGCCATCCACTTGGACCATGTGGCATCTATGGCATGATGTGGTATTGTGGTGGAGTAGGAAGGTTCCCCCACACACACAAAAGAATCCACAGATTCTAACTAACTGGCTAACTCAGCCAGAGAAGCAGATGAAATCTATATTTACAAGCAGAAAAATGGAATGCAATTAATATGTACAAAAGGGAATGTGAAAGGGAGGTGGATTTGAGGAACCAAGCTCTGCAGGCTCCCCTAGCAGAGGGAGGTGACCCAAGAAGCAGCAGAAAATGGCTACAGGTCCCTGTTAGGAGAGGCAAAGTAAAACCCTCACGGCTCCCTCACCTTCCCAGCTGCCCTTGCAATACAAATATGGGCACTGGAAGTTGAGGGTGAGGTGAATGAGAAGAGAGAAGAGAGACTATCTGAGGTGTTGCCTAAAGCCAAACAGCCTGCCCCCTGCATCAGGACTTGTTCCCTTAAAAAAAAGAGGAGGGTAATTGTTATTGGTAATTCCCTCCTGAGGGGAACAGAGGGCCCCATATGTCGGCTGGATCCTTCCCTCAGGAAAGCCTGCTGCTTCCCTGGGGCCCGTGTCAGAGATATTACCAGGGGGCTGCCTAGTCTGGTACAGACCTCTGATTACTATCCCCTGATATCTGCTGGGAACTTAACACAGCAGAGAGGAGGCAGTCTAGAAGGTTCTTAGAATGTATGGAGGAAAGCTTCTTATCCCAGTTGCTGTGTGAGCAACTACCTGAAGGGAGGTTGTAACCAGGCGGGGGCTGGTCTCTTCTCCCAGACAACCAGCACCAGAACAAGGGGACACAGTCTCAAGTTGTGCCAGGATGTTTAGGCTGGATGTTAGGAAGAAGTTCTTCATGGAAAGAGTGATTTGCCATTGGAATGGGCTGCACAGGGAGGTGGTGGAGTCACCATCACTGGAGGTGTTTAGGAAGAGACTGGATGGGGCGCTTGGTGCCATGGTTTAGTTGATTAGATAGTGTTGGATGATAGGTTGGACTTGATGATCTTGAAGGTCTTTTCCAACCTAGTTAATTCTTCTATTCTATTCTATTCTATTCTATTCTATTCTATTCTATTCTATTCTATTCTATTCTATTCTATTCTATTCTAACACTGGAATGTATGGTATAGAGTTCAGCAATTTCTAACTCCATTGTACAGTTAAAACAGCATATTATTTCAATCTGTAATTATAATTACAATAGAAGATATATTATAACTGAGATTAGAGAGATTAGTGGCACAATAGCTATCTAGATTTTTTTTAAAGTTTGCTAGGGATTAACTTTTTTGACTACAGAAAGAGTACCATGTTTATCCTGCTGTATTTATCCTGTTAGAAGTAAGTTATATATGTGAGGGCATTAAACACAAGATGAAAATACCTCGGTATTTTCTGTCATACTGTCCAAAGTGATAGAAGAGCTAAACAATGGTAATCAAGGTTTGTGTCATATTTTCAAGGAGGCAAAGTAAAACAAATGCTAGTGATCCAATTTTGTGTATTTACTTGGCATCTTCATTAGCTTAAAAGTCTGAACTTGGGTGAAGAAATATGCAAGCAGAAGAACAAAAAGCTGTATTTGCTAGACTACCTATTTCTACTAGTTATCTTAGTTGCTAAGGACGGTGTCAATGGCCTTTACTACTTTTGGTTGGAACCTGATAAAAGGCTTCATATTCTGTTGGAGGAAATTCATGCATCAAAAAGGAGGGGAACAAAAACTGACAAGCTGTTGGGGCATGTACATTGTTTTGTTAAACATCTGCCCGAAAAGCCTGTGGGAGAAGAATGTACAAAGTTTTTTACAGGAGTTGTAAAATTGAGACTGAGTAGTGAGAGGGATGCAACTATTATCTTCCAAACAATGTTCTTTCTTCCCTATAGAAAACAGCAGTTCTGATCAGAAGTAACGTGGCTTCACAATAGAAGTCCTTTGAATTCCTAACTCTCCTTGAACTCCCTAGGTGTGTGGAAAGGGAAAATATCCTCCAGTTACAGTTTTCAAAACCTCATCTGTAAGGCTTGGGTTTATTCAGACTGTGTCACAATCATAGCCTAACCATAATTTCTCAAGCTGTTTTGACACTCTTGGCTGATACACAAGAAAGGCCACCCAATTTCAGGATGTACATGAGCTTTGCTCATGCTTCAGTAACCACACAAAGCTTTCCTCATCCAAACAATAAATGACACTGCTTCTTTACTGTTCTTGTCTAATACTTATGCTCATCTTATGGTAAGTCAAAAATACAGAAGAGCATTTGCTGTTCCCATCCATTTCTAACTCAAATAGTATTTGCAAAGCAATTAGAAAATAATGTAATCAAGAAAAGGAGAGAGAGGACCTACCCTCCCTACCCCCAGTATTCTTACGAGGAAACTCAGATTCTTCACACAGTCAGAAGAGAGGTACTTTAGGGCATTTCTGGTGTGCCTGACTCACTATTAGAATAAGTTTACAGGCTAGAGAGTTGCTAAATAATTTAATTACCTTTGATATGGAGTATTATGAATTTCACTTAACATGTCTAAAAGATTGTGTACCTGTTTTTCTGATTTTCATCTGTGGAATACTGTAATGACAAATATAAGTTGCAAAGTATGCCCTCTGTTCATGCTTCACCACTAATTAAGGGGCTTGAGCAGAGAAAATCCACAACACCAAGATGTCCATAAAAGTTATGTTTCTTTTGCTATTGCTGGATCCATGCAAAATCCTTATACTGTATAATGCTTTTGAAAAGAATAGTATACACAGGGTATAGTCAGCTTTTAGCATAATCCGTATATACTCAAAACCATAATAGCCTTGATGATGTTAGCAGGGGAATTGGACGAGATGATCTTTTAAGGTTCCTTCCAACCCCTAACCTTCTCTGGTTCTGTGATTCTGTGACTCTGTCATTAGTTTGCAGCCATAAATGAGTTTTAAATTTTGAATGATTATAGATGCACACTTGAATGTGCAATCACAAATCATACACCTGCTTCTAAAATTGTTCAGTTCATCTGCTCTATTAATCCAGGTGAGAAAAGTATGATAGATGTTTTGGGTGCACTCATTCCTTTCATTCTTGGCAGTGTAACTTGGATACACACTACTGAATAAAGAAATATGGTCAGATTTTTTAAAAAATAAAATATGTCTTTATGTACTATGATTTGTTTATACTTGGAAATAATAATAATTATTACTATCATTACAAACTGATCATATATGCAAATACAGCCAGAGTCACAGAAATGCCAGGTCTGGGTGACCTTGTTGATGCATGGATAGTAAAAAAAATATGTAATGAACTAACCAGATACAGTCTCAGGGGAGATTGTGGCATTAATTGGTGTTTAAAAGACACAGACTATCCAGAAAGAAGTAAGTTTTAAGAAAACAGACCTGGAAGTTTGGGCAGCAATGTCCTCCCTTTGGAGGGAGAAGGGGGAACAGGCCGAACCCCCCTGGCCACAGGGGTGTTGGGGAAAGGTCTCCTGTATTACATACATTCCTGTATATTTCTGTATGTATTGTAAATATTGTATGTTTTTGTACATATTCATTGCACTCCATTTCTGCTTGTAAAATACAGCTTTCATCTGCTTCTCCGGCTGAGTTAGCTGTGGATTCTTTTGTGTGTGTGTGTGGGAACCTTCCTACCCCACCACAGTGATATACAGTGAAGGATGTAATAAATAGAGACTAAGTAGAACAAATAAACGAAAATGCAGCCTTTTCCCACTCACAGATGAAAAATTTCATTGTTTCTGTCTTTTAAGGTTGCTGATAAAATTGCTTGTTGACCTGGGTGTGCAAATGGATGTTAGACCTACTACCACTGAGTTTAAGAAAACTCTGCATATTTTAAGTCTTGTGTCCTGGTCTTTTGCCATGGTGTCACCAGTTATAAGAACCTTCTGAAGACTCCCTGAGCTTGTGTTAAGATCTGTCTGGGTTCTTTGGCTAATCTGAATTTGTGTGCTAATGGGGAGCAAAACTGAACTGGGTATTGGACATTTTTGTTTTGACTCTTCACCAGGCAAGCACAGTGTAACTATTTGCTTAGCTGCTGTAGCTTAGCAGTTATCTTCAGCTTTGACTTACCGACCCCAAAGGTTTTTCAATTCACTACAACGTTAGCACAATTCTTCTGTGTACAGATTGGTCTCAACTGTGTCTGAAGTTTTACCTGTTGAGTACAATAGTTTCCTTAGCCATCTTAATGATGCTGAAAATATATTTACTAAATTAAGAAAAATTATTTGTTATAGCTTGTTGGTGATACAAACTGTATCAAATATATCAGAAACAGTAATTAATTTTTTCTCTAAATCTTGTGGTCCCTCTTTCATACCATATCTTTAAACTTCAGAGTGAGTCTTGCTCCTTTTATAGCATAGCCCCAGTATTTAGCTAGGTAATGGGATTTATGAATTTGTTTACATCAGTTGCCATGGAGATCCACCATAAAAGGTTAGTTGCCTGGCAACTGAGTATTGTGGAGCTGCAATGGAGGGAGGAATTTTTTGTCTCTCTGAAGGAAGGGCTTAAGGAATAATGAAAACTACTGCTCATACTTCTCATGAATGCTTTATTTTCAAGGTCAACCAAACGTTTTTTTCAGTAAAGACTAATGCACTTTTCTTCAAAAGATGCACCGTAAAATGTTTCTCAAAGATTATCCTGTCTCAGAGTGAAGGACAACCGGCTTAAGAAGTTTTTATTCTCTTCATGCTCTTGCAAAATAAGGCTTAGAGTAACTGTGGGGCAGCCATAATGAAGAGGGTCTCTTATTTCCTGTTCCCATCTGCATTCATTAACAAATGAGCTACTGTACATTTATAGCTATCTCTGATTCCAGAACTACATCAATTTTTCTTCACTGAATTAGTATTTGGATTTTTGGTCACTGTAGATTTGTCCCCCATGTCATTATATCTTTCCCCTCTCCTGCCCTCCTAACATTTATCTTGTGGTGTAACCAAAATCTAAGAACTTGAGAGGTTATTATTCTAATAAAAAGACAAATATAACAAAGAAATTTATGCTAAGAAAGAGTTTTGCAAGACTGACTTGGAGTTTAAAATATTTCATATGTACTTGAATATACATGGTATCAGTAAGTTTCTTTTTATGTGAGATACATACGCTCTACATACTATTTAATTATTAAATTGACTTTGGGTAACGTAATTGCTGAACGTAAAATTATGCTTGTGCAGCTATAAACTGAAACTCATGTTTTGGGCTATTTTGGTATAATTATCTGCCTAGCACCTTTCATGGTATGTTGTCCATATTTTTAAACATACTTCTTTCTTGCAATTGTCTTCTGCTTATTGAGAGATTGCAGTGTTTTGAATGTTGCTGTTTCAAAACTGCATCAACATTGTGATTATGGATTCGCCTAATGTTTTTAGAGATTTGAATTCTGAAGAAGTATTGTGGATAACTCTACAGTGTCTTTGTGACACTGTAATAAAGATCCATCTAGCTTCTTGTTCAAATGGTGAAACCTGACCTCTGCTCATACTGTAAAACATCAGAGTCATTTGGATTGGACAGATTTGGTCCATGCATTATCTGTGTAAGAACAGATAGACAGACTCTTCTGCCATAAACCTTTCTCTAGCTCACGTGGGTCACATGGACTACATAATTCAGAATATTTTGCATATAGCCCAAAGAGGTCTCTCCAGGTTGTAACCAGTGCATGCCTGTACTGCTTCTTGCTGCTGGTGGTGGTTCTTACAAGGCTAAAAGCCTGGAGAAAAGCTGCTTGGGGTGACCAAGATGAAGGCAAAGAGTGTTTTGGATCATGACCAGTCAGATGGCAACAGCTATTTTGGTAGGGTTTCTTAAGAGCGAAAATATGTGGAAGTGGTAAAGTGTTTGGGGCACAAGCAATGACGCTACATCATAAGCTGAGAGACAGAAAAATGATGGATGACTGTAATAGCATCTTGGCAGCAATTTGAATTCTTGGCTAAATAATCATAGTACACTCTCTCATGCAAAAATTATGTAACCGAGGTGCTGCTACAGGCGATTTCTCAGAAGAGGGGAAATTGCATACATGACTGCATTTTACATTATTTAATGGTACTTTGAACTTTTCATTCATGGAAATCTCTGTGCAGAGGATCTAAAGGGGAGGGGAAAGAAAATTACATCCTTATTTGTGTGATGCTGCTGTTAATCAAGTCAGAGACATCCTAAACCACTGGTAATATCAAGGGCATAGATGTGAAGCTTAGAACAATTGCCAAAGTGCTGCTGATACTCTAGTTACATACACATGTGATATTGAATCATGGAATCATAGAAACATTGAATTATTTTGATTGGGAAAGACCCTCTAAGATCATCAGATCTAACTGTTGACCTAACACCACCATGCCCACTCAGCCACTTCTTGAATGCTTTTACACAGCATAGAATTTATATGATACTAAAATACACCTCATCCTGGACATTATTCTTGAAAATCAGCACAGCCTCAGCACTGTGACAGGACTGTTGTCAGATTCCTTTACATTTTTTGAAACAGAAAGACTGTTGCTGGTACAAACACCATGCACATCTACCATATCAAATAGCAGGAATGTCTAATGTATGATGAAGGTAGATATCCATAATGTGAGGTCTATGAGTCTTCATGAAAAGACTTTGTAAGGACAAATCCTGCTTTTCTGAACTTGTATTTCAATAGATTTCTCTTATGGAACTAGCATGTGAATATAATTCTGCAGTGTTATTTGGTAATGAAACAGGACTTCTCTGATTTAAGGATAAGGAAAACAGTCAACTGCAGCAGAATGCAAAGGGCAGCGAAATACTGTCATGGGCAGAGTTGAATCTACTGATGATATTCTATGCCATGCTGCTCTTATGTCAGTTTCAAAACAGAAGTGATGGCTGTAGAAAAGCATCATGGGGTTTGAAGTTCAGTTTGTAACATGAGAGTCGTCTTGTTCCAGTTGCTGTTTCAGGTGTCCATTTTTTGGGGTGTTGTTCTTTTCTGTTGTGTGAGCTGTGACTTAGGGGGTGGGAGTAGGTTGATGGCTTCTGCTGCTTCTGAGTTTTGCTGTGCTTTTCTGCAAATAGGCTAAGGTGAATATGTATTCTATCACTTCCAGTAAAACTCTTTGCCTTGACTCTTTATCTCAACCCAGAGTTGGGTGTTGGTGGGATTTTTTGGGTTTGGGTTTTTTTTACTCACTCTTTTTTTCCTTCCCCCCCCCTTTTCTTATTAGTATTACTTTCCCTTCTGTTTGTGTGGGGAGGGAGTGGGCCTTGTGACAGCAGGCTGTGTTAACACAGGACAAACACTAATTTATCTTAGTTCCAGGTCTTGAAAGTTAATTTGGTGCCACCATGGCTGCAAGAAGGTAAACCTGTGGAACACAGCCTCACAGGATGGTGGCCACTTTTTCTAAAAGACCATTCAATGAGCATCATCCTTCCCATATTTCTTAACTTAAGAGCACTCACTCAGCTCTCCATGGTCTTCCCTGGTCTTCCCTCTGCTCTACTTTTTGCCTTGCCAACCTTTGGCATTAGGATGTTGATTTAAACTTTCACTCTCGCTTTTGATAATGTATTTTGTCTGTAGAACCGCATCTTTAGCCAAGATGCACTTGCAGTATACTTGATTATATGCATTGTTAGTAGCTGTGGAGTAATTCCAGATTCCAGAGTATACATTGCTCCTACAGTGTGAGAGATTGTATGAGCACTTACTATTTGCCACTTATTAGATGGCTTCTGTTGTTTATTTTGATGAAACAGGTGCCAGAACTGGTGAGAGATTTGTGACTCAGTGCTCCTCAAAGTTGCTCAAAAGATTCTTTCTGCGTACTAGATTTGGACTGATCTTCTCACCGGGTATTGCTACAATCCTGGTAGTCAAAACTCAGTATTTCTTTATATGAGTGCAAAAAAAAAAAAGCGTGACTGACTTTTTTTTCCTTTACTCTGTTATTTTTATGAGGGTCATTGCAAATCTCCCCACAACTGAATTCTGAAAATGCCTTCCATTTTTAAGTAAAGAAAACAAAAACTTAGTATTGTAAAATTCAGTGTGAATTACCAGCATTGCATTTGTTACAAACACACACAAATACACACACACTCACTACACATGCACTCACTTCTGGCCATTCAGAGCATTCATCTGTGTAGTTCGATTAGATGCCCACTTTGTATCAAAAAACTCAAAGTGAAGGCATTTGATAAACCAGCTCTGAATTAAATTATAGTTCTTTTGAACTTATTGACTGATTTTTCCACACCTTGGCTAAATTTTAGAAGAGTAGGAACATCAAGAAGGGAAAACCTGCTTCTTAGCAAAGCATGCATCCAGAATTTCTGAGGATTAAATTCTGCCACTTGTTAAAGCCATTTTGTTTAACAAGAGAAAATAAAAACAAATATTGAAGTGATTTCATGCTTTTTAAAGGCCAAACAAATGCGTAGGATTTGCCAGGCCACTATTGTGATAAGTTTTATTGCTGTTACACAAAAGCTAAAATAATAAAATTACATATTTCAATTCCTCTAATCTCTGCTGACAGTTATTTTTTATTAAGTCTGAAGATGGATGCAGTCCTGACCTTTTGAGCAGCTTTTTCATTTCTTCACTTAGTGGTCTACATCAGCCTTTCACTGAGAGTGTAACTGCTATCACAAGAGGTGAAGAAAGTCCAGCTATGTTCAGATTCACAGCATCTTTTCACTTTCATCACCTTTTACTGCACCACAGAAGCCTAGAACACTTCATAATTTTAAACTATCTATTTTATAAAAAAGAGCTCATTAGTCCACTAAACAAAACACAGTTTCACTGTTTCAAATGGCACAGCTAATTTTAGGAAGTAGCTTTCTAAAAACTATTGCCACACATTTTTGTGATGTAAGGTGATGCTACTTTTGCCTGACTGTGGAAATTCACACCAGATTTTCTGTGTTCTGGAGTCCTATTTCTCTACAGTGTCTTTAATATCATTTGGCCTTTATGATTGTATTTCTTTAAAATAAGCAAAAAGGTGGTTGTGTGTTTCCTATTTGAAATTAGGAAAGGAGAAATGTCCTTCATTTCACAGAAATGCTTCTAGTAAGTACTTCAGGAAACACATATTTGCTTTTCTGAGGAAACTTTTCCCTCTTGCATTTTGCGTCAGTTAGCACTGTGGTGCCAACACAGCTAGATTGTGGGGATTTTTGAGTCATGTATTAAAAACACATTGGCTAAACCAGAATTTCAGTCAACACAGGACCCCAAGTTTTGTGAGTGGAATTTTGTTACCAGTGACTACTTTGAAAGGCAAAGTGAGAGGATTTGAAAAATAGTTTTAAACTGATCTGAAGACAGAATCTACTAATATGACCCTACCTCAAAATGTATATTGATATAGATCCAACATAAACATTGGTCATGAATTAGGTATGAAAAAAGATATCCTCTCTGAGAATCAAATGCTGTCTGGCTCTTTTCATTATTACTTAAATAACACATTTTCTGCTTCCCTTAAATATCTCTTCAATACACACACATATATCCACAAATACATATATATTTATATATAATGTTGCCTTTATAATTAACTAATTTAAATACAGAATGATAGATTTCATTATAAGAAGAATGGTTGGGTTTTGCTTTTGTGTTTTTTTCCCTCCATATCACTTGTCTTTCTTCTTCTCTTTTGTGTTTAGCATGCTTTAGAAACAGACTGACCCAGGGGAGGGTTTAGTTTAGTCTAATTTTCAGACCTGCTTCACTGCTTTCTGTTTGGTTTTTCTGAGTGCTGGTGGAAAAAAGATTTATTTTGTTGTTTTTCTTTTTTCAGTCATGAGGTGAAACCTGCTAAATGAACATAAAATTCAGCTGTTTACAGCTATTCTAAACATTTGCTGAACTTATGTCTGTATATTTACCCAATAAAACCCACCTGGAATGTTTTTTCCTACAGCATTTTTGTGCCCCTTTCCCAACCTGTTTGCAGTTAATCATAGTGTTTATGCACCACGATGAAGGCTCTCAGTCTTAATGTATAATAATGCATCAATGTATACCATTTCTATAAGATATTTTTAATTTTCACTGTGTTGAAAGTTCCTCCTTAATACCATCTTCTTGAAGATGTAGCACTCAACTGTTTGGCTCCCTTGAAACATTTAAAGATACCAATAATCATAGTATCATAGTATCATAGTATCAGTCAGGGTTGGAAGGGACCACAAGGATCATCTAGTTCCAACCCCCTCTGCCATGGGCAGGGACATCCCACACTAGATCAGGCTGGCCAGAGCGTCATCCAGCCTGGGCTTAAACACCTCCAGGGACAGGGCCTCAACCACCTCCCTGGATAACCCATTCCAGGGCTTCACCATTCTTATGGTGAAGAACTTCTTCCTCACCTCTAGCCTGAATCTCCCCACCTCCAGCTTCATTCCATTCCCCCTAGTCCTATCACTACCTGATAGCCTGAGAAGTCCCTCCCCAGCCTTCTTGGAGGCCTCCTTCAGATATTGGAAGGCCACAATGAGGTCACCTCGGAGCCTTCTCTTCTCCAGACTGAACAGCCCCAACTCTTTAAGTCTGTTCTCATAGGAGAGGTGCTCCAGCCCTCTGATCATCCTCGTGGCCCTTCTCTGGACACCTTCAAGCACGTCCATATCCCTCTTGTAATAGGGGCTCCAGAACTGGATCCAGTACTCCAGGTGGGGTCTCACCAGAGCTGAGTAGAGGGGGACAAGCACCTCCCTTGACCTGCTGGCCACACTTCTCTTGATGCAGCCCAGGATCTGATTGGCTTTCTGGGCTGCAAGTGCACATTGAGAGCTCCTGTTGAGCTTCTCGTCCACCAGCACCCCCAAGTCTCTCTCCTCAGGGCTGCTCTCCAGCCAGTCACTGCCCAGCCTGGATTTGTGCCTGGAATTGCCTTGACCCAGATGCAGGAGCCTGCACTTGGTCTTGTTGAAGCTCATGAGGTTGGCTTGTGCCCACCTCTCCAGCCTGTCTAGGTCCCTCTGGATGGCATCCCTTCCCTCCAGGGTGTCTGCTGCACCACACAGCTTGGTGTCATCAGCAAACTTGCTGAGGGTGCACTCGATGCCACTGTCCATGTCACCCACAAAGATGTTGAACAAGCCTGGTCCCAGGACTGATCCCTGAGGGACTCCGCTTGTCACTGGCCTCCATTGGGATATGGACCCGTTGACAGCCACTCTTTGGGTGTGGCCATCAAGCCAGTTCTTTATCCATCTAGTGGTCCACCCATCAAATCCATGTGTCACCAGCTTGGAGACCAGGATGTGGTGCGGGTCAGTGTCGAAGGCTTTGCTCAAGTCCAGGTAAATGACATCAGTTGCTCGCCCCTCATCTATTAATGTTGCGACCTGTTCATAGAAGACCACCAGGTTTGTCAGGCAAGATTTGCCCTTGGCAAAGCCATGCTGACTGTTCCAAATCACCTCTTCGCTATTCTTGTGTGTCTTTAGTGCCTCCAGGAGGATCTGCTCCATGATCTTTCCAGGCACAGAGGTGAGATTGGCCTGTAGTTCCCTGGTTAAAACTAGGAGTAACATTTTAATAATGATGACAACAGAGGAAATACTGAATACTGAAATGAGGTTTTGGCAAATACATCAAAGCTTAAAAACCTCACAATGTTCAGTTTAAAGACTGTATGTGTTGGCAAATTTTCAGCCTACTCTTTTGAAGAAGATTAATCTCCAAGATCCTTCATGCTCAAAAAAGACAGCTTTCTACTAAATAAATACATTCACCTTCTTACTGTTAGCAACTGCTGGTGCACACTTTCTCCTCTGACCAAAGGATCTGGCAGAGAATAATGTGGGTGAAAATACCTCAGGCTTGCTGAAATTCCTACTTTTGCATGAATCACCCTGCATTTACATGTAGATTGAACTATGCCAGTTGAGAGTCCACCAGTTCAAAAGCCATCTCAGACTGAAGACACGCCAGGTCTCCTGGAAATCTTTAAGAACTGGATTTTGTATCTGAAAGGACTGAAGCAGAATTGTTTCCACAGTAGATTCTGAATTTCATTGTAGCTGCCTATACTTTCTCACTGAAGGATCTCATGTCATTACTGACAAAAGGTAGTAGAACAGAAGAATTCAGTCTGCCAGTTTTTGACAACACAGACTTACATAAATTTCTAGGCAGCAAGTTAAATGCATATTCTAAGAGCAGAGTACATCTATATTGAGAAAACAACTTTGATACTTGGTCTTACAAGAAAAGTAATGGTGCATTTCTGGGTTCCAATTCCAAGAGGGTCCTGTTGACCTCAGATGCTGCCTCTGTGGACTGCTTCTGGAGTCTAAAGCAAACAACAACAATGGATCATCAAGATATTGCATGCATTTTGAGAGAATAGCCATCCAGGCAGAAATACAATTTTGGAGCAAGTGAGTGAAATGAAATTAATGATAAAGGTAAGCCAAAGGGAAGGAGAGAAAGAGCTAAATTCACACACTAATCCTCTTGGGTGTGGAACAATACCTCCAGAAGACAAGAGGAAGACTTACCAGCTAAAACTAGGAGTAACATTTTAATAATAAAAGTACTGTATGGGATAATACTGCATGTGCATTGCAAACAGGAGCATATGTATTTAGTCTTTGTTGCTATTATTCTGCAACCGTGGCTATTTTCATAGTTACCTACAGAGGGCGGTATGTGGGGAATCTTTGTACCCTGCACAGGGCAAAAATATTGCAAGCTAAGTGTTTCAGAACAAAAGAGGCAACTCGCTCTCCCTCACTTAACCCAGTCAACTTGCCAACCCAGATCTAGTCAAACCTAGAATATTTTGATAATCTGATACCAGCTGCTGGCGCAAGCAAAATAACCCAGACAAAATGGTTCCTTTTCTTACTAGCTTCAACTTCCAGGAAGCTGAAGGACCTGTTGGAAAAATTACAGTAAAGCTTTGGGAAGGTTCGGGAAGGTTTGGGAAGGGAAGGTGAAGGTGAAGGTGAGGGGGAGGGGGAGGGGAAGGAGAAGGGGGAGATTCAGAGAGGTTCAGAGAGGAGAGGTTCGGAGAGAGGAGGTTCAGAGCAGTTCGGTTCAGAGAGGAGAGCAGAGGAGAGGAGAGGTTCGGAGAGGTTTGGAGAGGTTCAGAGAAGAGAGGTTCGGTTCGGTTCGGTTCGGAGAGGTTCGGAGAGTTTTGGAGAGGTTCAGAGAAGAGAGGAGAGGTTTGGAGAGGTTCGGAGAGGTTCGGGAGGTTCGGGGAGGGGAGGGGAGAGGAGGACGTAAGTACTCATTCACCCTGATGGATAACAAATTCAGTTATGGCTGCTGTTCTTGTGGCCTGAAGATGGTTTTTCTTCTGTCTTTTTCTGCAGAGAATTGAACTTTTCTCAGTATCAGAATCTAAATATCAATGTGCTTTTCTCAGAAGGATGACATGGGTTTGTCTCCAAAACGTACTAACGGGTTACCAACCAATCAAGTGTCTAAGAATTTATAACAGAATAAGTTTCTACCCAGCCCCCTGTCCTTTGTCACCTCCATCTTTCCAGCGAGCTGCCTTTGGCGGGAGGCTGTGTCTGAAAGATATCTAAGTCTCATCAGCATGGGTATGCTATCAACAAGAGTCTTAGTTTGCTTGCTTTTTCATGCCTAACTAGCCAAAGAACAAATATTCAAAGAAACCAAATAGGAGCAGATTTTGTGAGAAATTTGAGAACAGTTTTTGTAATTTGCCCCTTTTTTTTTTTTTTGGTGAAGAAATGCTCAGTTTCAGTACAAGTTTCTACTTCTCTCCTTTTTCTTGAAAGGAGTATATGATGAGAAGCTAGCAAATTGTAAACAATTTGAAATGTCTTAGTCCCAGGAACAACTGCTCCAGTCTTTCTAACTCAAAGACTCACAAGTATATTTTAAAATAATAGATTTTGTCCTCCCTCCTTCTCTTCTATTTTTGTACTGTGTTGCACTGTAGCTGTTTTGATAATCACTACAATTTTTAATAAATCACAACTTTTGAAAGGAGTTTGTCAAATAATCATTGAGGAAAAGTCCCCAAATATTGCTTATGTGACATTGACCTCTAGCTTTTTCTCACAATGCTTCCTTCCAGAAACATGCTCCCTGTCCCATTAAGCTAGTTGTACCTTCTCATCTGGTTTCCAGCAGCTGGCATTCCTGATGATGTTGTCTCTCAGCCAGCATACACAAACAGTTCAGGACCACCCACATACATTTGCTGCGAACACCGGTTTGAGACATTCACTGGGACTCAGATGGATTTTCTTAGAAGCTTTTTCTTAACCTTTGCTAAAAATGAATGTGATCTGCTTAATCACAATCAAATGTGCCGCTATCTATTCATCTGTATGTCACATATAATTACAAGCACAGCAGCGTGTGCTGTGCGGCTATGCACCATGGGGCCAGGTTTTCACGTGGGCGGTTCTGACACTGGGAAAAAATGTGGTTCCAAATTTGGATACTAAATTCTTTTGAAAATCTAGGTCTGTGTATCAGTGTCTATTTGTATATGCACACCATATTACTGGCAACAACAACAGTCTGAGCTACAACCTTTTGGAGCTTTCCAAAATGCAAGCCTGTATTTTCATCCCAGTCACTCCTTTAAAATCCCTCATAGTGTAGCCTATTTCTTCCTTGCTCCCTCCCTTCTAGCTAAACCAGAACTTAAAAAATAATTACAGCCTTCACAAACTTTCAAAGGCATAGCTTTATTTTGTGCTCTTTGTAGCCATAGATAACAACAGAGCCACCATAAATGACATTCGTTTACTGCTTCTGGCATGCATCACAGGCACATGTGGAATATGCTTCTATAAGATCTGCAAGTAATTCTTGGATACAACAGGAACAAACTGGACTCTAATTTCTTTTGTTCCAAATCTGTGAAGTTGAAAGTATAAAATTAGTATATCACAACAGCACATCACATAAAATGTTTTAATTTTGCAGCTGTAATGCAAAGACTTCTTATTGACTTCCACTAAATTTGGAAATGCTCAGTAACTTCCACTGCAATTTTGTACACTGTTACTTTAGGTAAAATTATGGCTTCTTATTCTTTCCCCAAAGATGATTTTTTTGTTTGTTTGCTCATGTGTGAAAACTTGAACTCTCTTCTAAAGATACATATATTCTTTTTAAAATTAGCGTATGAAAATTAAAATCACTACTAAACAGTGGCATGCTTTGACACGTTTGAAACAAAATGAGGTGAAAGCAAACTACAACAGTACTGGTTTGGGATTTTTTTTTTTTCTAGCAAAAATCATCCTGCAAGGGCAAATTGTGTGTGAACCACAGCCTCTTTGTGCAGTATCTCATAAAGAGAAAAATTTTTGCAGGTAATGCATGCCCACTTTCGAAGAAATGCTCCTGAAAGCTGCAGTATGGAGTCACTTGTGTCTGAAGAAAATCTGATTGGACAGACAGGAGCACAGACCAGAGGGAACATTTACAGGAAGTGCATATGAAATTGTGGTGATGACAACCAGTAATAATGAGAGGCAGTTAGCATGCATATCTCTAGAATGTCTCTTTCTCTTTTTACACAGCATCTTCTAGACAGCTGATTGCTAGTATGCAGATCTTGCAAAATTTTCCACTGAAACAAAGTGGCATTCAGTCTGCACTGAAACATGGGAATGTGGTGATTTGGAAGCCAGCCCATTAAAACAGAACAGAACAAACTAGTGTGAAATATTTCAGCAGTTTGAAGTGAGTATTTTGATTTTCTCAATAGAAACTTGAAAGGCTGCTTGAAAACGGCTTTGTCAACTAAACAAGCAAAGAGAAGAAAAACATCAAAATAAAGAAGGAATATTTTGATAATCTCTTAAAGTAATAGTGTAAGACTGAAATTATTTATTGAAATTATGTTTTTATAAGAAACTTCTAAACTTATCAAATTGAGTTAAAATGAGAACAAGTTTTAAAATATTTTAATTTACACAACTCCTCTTTGAAGACTTCAGCTTAGAAAAAAAACTAATGAGAGATAATTAGCAGATAGCCTTTGCCAAGTGGCTGTCTAGGAACTGAAACTATCGTTTTTCCTTCCCTTTCTACTTTTGCTTTGCTTCTGGAAAAGTAGGGGATCAAATTAAAGCAATTATCAGTACTCATATTAGTAAAAGAAATGGAATCCTGGATTTCCTCCTAGACTTTTACAAGACCTTTACCAGAGTCTGTGCACTAAAGATGGGAAGAGATGCAGGGTGAGATGCTATGAGGTATGAGATGATGAGCTACCAAATCCATCCCCATTGCAACCCTGAGCAATCATGAACCTCCCAGAGGCTGAAGAAGTTCTGCATTGATCTTGTGCCCTGAAATCCTCTGTCTCACTGATAACCTGTTGAGGCTGGAAAAAGATATAGCTTTCTTACCTCATCAAATGGATCCTGAAACCAGCTAATTGCTTGCTCAGAAACATTCTGAAGATTTGTGTTGTAAGAAGACTGTCAAATCTCTATCATGATTTTGCTGCTTCTGATATGACAACAGTCTGGGATCAGCTGGAATTAACTTCTTACAATGTTCTTGATTTCTTTGTGGCCACGATCTTTTTAAGATGATATGATAGTCTGACATACAATTATACTGTATAAGAATAACAGAATAATTTAAGATTGGAAAAGTTCTCTAAGGTCATTGACTTACACAGTCAACCCAACACCACCATGTCCACTAAACAATACTCCGAAGTGGCATGTCTACATGGTTTTTTAACACCTCAAGGGATGAGGATTCCACCATCTTCTTGGGCAGCCAGTTCCAATGCCTGGTCACTCTTTCAGTAGAGAAATATTCCTAATATTCAATCTAAATCTCTCCTGGCACAGTTTGAGGACATTCCTCTCACCCATCATTAGTTACTTGGAGTAAGAGACTAGTTTCCTTCTTGCTATAACCTCCTTTCATGTAGTTGTAGAGAGCTATAAGGTCTCCCCCGCAGCCCCTTTTTCCAGACTAGACCAGCCCAGTTCCCTCAGCCACTCATCACCAGACCTGTTCTCCAGACCCTTCACCAGCCTTGTTACCCTTCTCTGGACATGCTCCAGCACCTCAATGTCATTCTTGTAGTGAGGGCTCCAAAACTGAACATAGTATTTGAGGTGCGGCCTCACCAGTGTTGAGTAGCGGGGCACGACCCATTCCCTGGTTCTGCTGGTCGCACTATTCCTGATTTAGGCCAGGATGCTGTTGGCCGCCTTGGCCACTTGAGCGCCCACCTGGCTTATATTCAGATACCTGTCAGCCAGCACCCCTAGGTAATTTTCTGCCAGGCAGCCTTCCAGCTCCTCTCCCTCAAGCCTGTAGCATTGCATGGGGTTGCTTTGACACAGGTGTAGGATTTGGCACTGGGCCTTATTACACCTTATACAACTGACCTTGGCCCATCAATCCAGTCTGTCCATATCTCTCTGCAGAGCCTTTTAACTTTCAAGCAGATCAACACTCCTGCACAATTTGGTGTCATCTGCAAACTTACTGAGGAATTACTGAATCGTCTCATCCAGATTATTGATAAAGATATCAAAGAGAACTGGACCCAGAACTGAGCCCTGGGGAACACCTCTTGTGACTGGCCTCCATGAGAATGGCAGCTTGTCCTACTTATCTCTGTTCTTTGGGGGAAGGCTTACCTGGGAATTTTGATAAGCTGTATTCTCCAAAACACTATATCTTAACTCAATTCTCTGTGTAAATTAGTTTCTGTATCATAATAGGAATGGGATCTGTATGAATCTAAGTAAGATTGAGCACAGATTTAATCTAATTGGTTTGGATTTTAAGGATTCACTGAAAAGTAATTTTTTTTAAATGCTCTTTTAAAATCTTTATTTAGTTTCCTGGGTACTAAGTTATTTTTTGCTTAAGAGACTCTAAGTATCTATTTTACATTATCATGTAAGTAATGTAAATTATATGTGGTGGATTTTTTTTTCTGCTTAGTATATCTAACAAGAGGTTCAGTTAATTTTCATGTATAAAATTTCCCCTGCCTTAGAAGGTTCATCATTTTTTATGGCTAAGAAAAATAAAGATCTTTGAAGAACCTTCTAGGTGTTCCTCTGAACTTTTTCTAGGCTTTCCATCTGTGACAGCCTAACTTCCAGGGGTTAAGACTACACAGACAGTTTACCTTATGATAAAGACCCCTGCTCCTTAGACTGAGAAGGGGAGCAATGATGCTGTTTTCTTTGCTTTCCTGAGCTGTAATCCAAAGCTAACAACTAAACATGGTTTTAAATTTCAATTTCTGAGTTTTCCTATTGACTGTTCACATGTATGAAGTTAAGTGTGGTTGTAACACTCATGTTCAAGTTATTTGCTGTTTGCTCGAATTAGAAACAGTTTTGGGGATGCTTTAAAGATTGTGTTTTGCCCTTCAAAAGGGTTACTGTGATATAGACAAGGAATGGAGTATAAAAAAGCAAAAAGTTGACTTTGTTTAAAAAGGCAACTTCAAGCATAAGTACTTTTCAAAGAATAAACCCTCACTGTTGACAAAAACAGTTCAGATGAGAAACATTTTGCACTAAAACTGTCTTCTGCCTTAGCATAACTTTGATGGAGGCTATTGCTTCTTCTTTTCCACATTCACAGAATCATTCAGGTTGGAGGGAAGTGACTCCTGGAGGTCATACAGTCCAGCTTGACCAAAATGAGTTTCACATGGTGTTGCCCTGATGTTTCTCCTTACTTTCCCCGCCCCCCACCACCACTGCTAAAGTAGCTACAGAACCCCTCCTTCTCAGCTCTTACCAATTACAACTCTACAACCCAGTTCTGATCTCTGGCTCATGATGAGTTGTAACACCATCTACGCCTAATCCCAGAAGTGTTCCTGGGTTCCTCTTTTGTAGCCTGTTCTTATACATAATTTTGAGTCTTAAGACTAAGGAGTAAATGCTTACAAAATAGCCACAGATCTACAGAGTGGGAATTAATAGATGAGTACAAAACCATGCAATGCCTGCTTTCATTTTGCATTATTTGCCCTTCATCTGTATTACCTTCTGTTGCCACTCATGCAATTAAGTTATACTGGCCCAAAAGAATTAAAGAGTCACATTCATAACTGTCCTTGGAGGTGAAAATTTATGCAACAAGGCTGGTGAGAGGCCTTGAGCACATGCCTCATGAGGAGAGGCTGAGGGAGCTGGGATTGTTTAGCCTGGAGAAGAGGAGGCTCAGGGGAGACCTTATTGCTGTCTACAACTACCTGAAGGGTGGTAGTAGCCAGGAGGGAGTTGGTCTCTTCTCTCAAGCAACCAGCACCAGAACAAGAGGACGGAGTCTCAAGCTGTGCCAGGTGAAGTTTAGGGTCAAGGTGAGGAGAAAGTTCTTCACTGAGAGAGTTGTTAGCCATTGGAATGTGCTGCCCTGGGAGGTGGTGGAGTCACCATTCCTGGAGGTGTTCAAGAGGGGATTTGACGTGGCACTTGGTGCCATGGTTTAGTCATGGGGTCTGTGGTGACAGGTTGGACTTGATGATCTCTGAGGTCTCTTCCAGCCTTGGTGATACTGTGATTCTGTGATTAGGAAATGTAAGTATTCCTTTAAGAAAGATCCTTGGATACTCATGTAATCTTGGACTACCAATAATGTGATATGAATTTGCTGAAACTAAGTAGAACAGGAAAAATAACACAGCTCTTAGTGTGTGATTCATTACTGAGCAGCTAAAAATCTCAATTGCTTCTTATTAATATGCATGCAAGCCAGTTCAATTCCTGTAAATTAAAAACACACTTAAAAACACTTAAACTATGAACAAAGCATTAGTTGTGGCTATTCATACATTGTGCAATCAGGAGCAATGGTTTAACACCACTAAGAACACTTGTTCTAGTGACATTTTTTGTATTTACATTATGTCAATAAGGTTGGTTATGATAACCCAAATTATGTATATATTTATCATATTGTCTCTTTGGTGAGTTGCTGTCATAACATGGTACAGCAGTAACATTGTATGTGTTTTGCAAGTCGGGAAAATTTAAAACTGGCCAGCAGAATGCATGATTTTATGTTTTAACACATGAAAAATCTTTTTCTTATTTCCTAGTTAAATATTAATTAGAGAAGTAACTGTTCTAACTGATGTTAATAATAATATCCTAAAATTCTTCATCACCATCTATTGGCCATGCTTTCATAAACTAGTGATGCTGATTTTGCCCAGTGTACATTAAGGACAGTTTTCATACTCATCCGGGCTGGCAAAGTGTTCGCAAAGCGTTGGCAAGAGATGCCATCTTTATCGTGAACAACTAGATCTGGCAAATTCTACCTACAGGCTTACTGTAAAATAGCATCTTAAAATATACTTCATTATGTTTAAAACAGATAATCTTGAAACTACTAAGGTGGCATTTATTAGCCTACAAAGAAAACAGAAATATAAAACAGATGTGCAATTGCAGATGGAGATAATAATGATTTTGGTCCCTCTCATTTCTTCTTGGAAATAACATTCAAAATGACTATCAGGGGAAATCAAAATTAGAGTATTCAAAATAGGTAGAATTATAATATTGAGTACAGATTCCCAGGAAAATACATGCTCGCTCTCTTGATTGACAATAAACATTTGTCCTTCTTTGCTTTTGGCTCACCATTGACCGGAAACTTTCAATTTGTTTTTCTATTGCAGTGCTTCAGGTTTTATCTTTAATATTAAAAGTCTATATTTGCTATGATATCTGTGAAGGACTGAAATCTGTCTTTACCTAAGCAAGCAGTCCACTGTGGCCCAGTCACTACAGTCCTCCCTGCTCTTGACAATGCAAAACAGGGTTTCATTACCATCATCTTCAGCTTTAGTGATTTTATTGCAATGCAGCCCTCTTTCTGGGTTCTGAAGCATTATTGATAGAACTAATTATTTGCTGTGAATTTAGTTAGTGATTTCACCCCTCCTGACGTAGTGACTTAAAGATTAAGACCAGTATTGCCATTATATAGCGCCACTTTACAGACTTCAGTGGGAGCTCTGAGACTGCAGTGGAGACAAACTCTAGTTTTAAAATACACTGCAATCATTAGTTGAATTACATTTCCTTTTAAGTCTATTACTTCTTACTTGAGTCACATACCACTTGTTGGATTTGCTGTGGCTTGGAAGAAAGGCTTCCCCTTTTATAAGAAGGTCATATATTTCCATCAGTCTGAAGCTGTGAACAAAAATTAAGTCTTGGTGCCATATAGGTTTGTTATTTGGGTTTGGTGCTGGGGTTTTGTGTGTGTGTGTTTTTATTTGTTTGTTTGTTTTTTGTTTTAACTGCAGTCCTTGATTTGTGTGATAGCACAGAGTACCTAAATTTTTTTCATGGGAATGCTTAACCACATACCTTTAGCCTGAGAATATTTCCTCTAATCTCTAAAAGAAAAGGATAATGAAGAGATACTGATTAAGTCTTAAAATAAAAATGAACTTTCAGGCTCTTTCCTTTCAAGGCAAGTGATTTCTTTTGCTCTTCTAATAACAGAATAGAAGTCCTGGTTCCTTAAACGTAAAGGTAATCAAGCTGTTATCCTACTGGTCATAGTAATAAACAGAAAATGCAATAGAAAAAACTTTACATTGCAGATTATTGGGGTCTATTTAATCTGACAGGGCATTTGTACAAACCTCAGATGAAGCATGAGACATCTGTGAAATGTGTTTACAGTGACTCCAGGATCTTTCTTTTCTCACTGACTTCTTTTGAAAACCTAAAATGCATCACAGGCAGCAGTCAGACTTGAACCTGAGAAAATACTTTTTTTTTTTTTTTTTTTTTTTTAAAAAGGGAGAGTTAATTGTTTGAAGGCAAATATTGGAAGATCATATTTTTATTTAGTATTATATGTTTGGAAGTACCCATGACACCGCACAGCTTTTGTTGTACTTAAGGGACTTTTATGTCAGTTGAATGGGAGGGAAAAATTAATCTAGTTAAAGCTCTGCCTGTGGTCCACAACTATGATGAGCAACCCCATAAGAGTATCAGATGAACCAGGTCGAGAGAAAATGACAACCCAGTGAAGGACAAACACCTAATTTTCTTCTCTGAGAAGCAAAACCTGTTGCATCTGATTTCACTTTGTTCATGATGTGACCAAGCTCAACAAATATAGATGAGGCTAAAGAAACAGAGGCCTGCTGCTGAGTCTTGTCCTGGCTGGTGCTAGAGGACAGCTGCTGGCAAAATGTTATCCAGCAGCTACTTAGAGCTGATTGGCTGCTCTCGGCTGCAGATAAAATCAATAGGTGCACTACTGCTGACACGAACACCATTCAGTTCTCAGAACACAGTGTAAATCACATACACAGATTAACTGCAAACCATTGTTATGGAAATTCCACCTACATCTTGCAGATCTGGGCGGTGAACAGGTACATGAAGTGGGTGCCAAGAGCCACTCTAGCTCAAAATTTTCAAGATGGGTAAGAAGAATTACCGCTGTAACACATGCTTGTTTGTCTCATTTCAGCACCTGATAAAATGTTGGAGACATTCCAGGAGTTATTGTAAAACACTTGAGACAAAGCAGTCATTGGTCATAGCCAACAGAGTTTCATGAGTGCCAAGCCTCCCACAGCAATTTCCTGGAGAAACTGGCTGTCCATGGCTTAAACGTGTGGATGCTTCACTGGGTTAAAAAACAGCTGGATGGTGGGGCCTGAAGAGTGGTGGCAAATGCTGCACTGGGGGAAGTTTGGACAGGATAGTAGAAGAAACTTCTTCACTGAAAGAGATATTAAACTCTGGAATAGACTCTCCAGGGAGGTGGCTGAATCCCCATCCCTGGAGGATTTAAAAAGATACATAGATGTGGTCCTAAGGGACATGGTTTGGCACCATACTTGGTAGAGTTTGATCATCATTGGACTCAGTTGTCTTAAACAATTCATGATTCTGTGATTCTAAGTTCCACTCAACCAATTAAATTCCTTTTTATGGCAAGGTTAACTATCTAGTTGACTAAAGGAAGCCAGTGGATGTGGTGCATTTGGATTCTAGCAAAGGTCGTGATACTCTCACAATATTATCCTAGACAAAACATCCAGCAGATAGCTAGACAAGTCCATAATACGTTGTGTGAGAACTGGCTGATGAGTCTGTAAGTGAGGCAAGTGGGATCACATTAGGCTGCTGGCCAGTCACCAGTGGGATTACCCAGGGATCAATTTTAGGGCCAGTGCTCTTTAGTGGTTTTAAAAGTTGTCTGGACACAGAGATTGAATATGCATTAAATAAGTTTGCTAATAATACTAAATTAGGAGGAGCTAAGGACTCCCTAGAGGATAGAGAGGCTTTACATGAGATCTGGATATACCAGAGAGCTGAGCAATGACCAACAGCATGAAATCTAACAGAAGAAAAGACATGATTCTCCAGCTGGGGTGGGATAGTTCTGGGTATACATACACACTGGGGGGACAAGAGGCTGCAGAGTAGCCTCATGGGAAGAGATCCAGAGAGTTGGGTTGATAGCAAAGCTGAATATGAGTCAGCAGTGTGCCCTGGCAGCTGAAAAGGCCAACAATGCCTTGGGGTACATCAAGTATAATATTGCTAGCCAGCTGAGAGAGGAGATTGTCCCACTCTACATTGCCCTGCTGTGGCCTCATTTTGAGTATTGCATGCAGTTTTGGATGTCTCAATATAAGAAGGACATGAAATTATTTGAGTGTGTCTAGAGAAGGGCAACCTAGATGGCAAAAGGCCCTGAGGGTAAGACTTATGAGGAGCAGCTCAGATCACTTGGTTCGTTTAGCCTGGAGGAGAAGGCTATGAGGTGGCCTTGTTGCTGTCTACAACTTCTTCAAGGTGGGCAGCAGAAGAGGAGGTGCTGATCTTCTCTATCCGATGACCAGCAATAGGACATGAAGAAATGAAATGAAGTTGCATTAGGAGAAGTTTGGACTGGACATCAGGAAATGATTCTTCACTGAGAGGGTGATTGGCTGCTAGAAGAGGCTCCCCAGGGAAACAGTCACAGCACTATGCCTGTGAGAATTCACTGAGTGCCTGGACAACACTCTTAGTGGTATGGTCTGGTTTTAGGTAGTCCTGTGAGGAGCAGAGACTTGGGCATGATAGTGCTTAGGGCTCCCTTCCAACTCAAGATATAATTCTATAATTCTAAAGCCTTCAGCTAATATTTGCACAGAAATGACAGTTATAGAAAACTATAGCAGTTGACATGGTCCATTTATATCTCTCAAACTTAGAGGAAAAACTATTCTGTAAATTAAATTTTATTCTACGAAACCATTAGGAAAGAGAACAAACAAATATGCCAATCAAGGGAACAACCTCCATCGTGCAAACTAGTCTAACATATCAAGTCACTGATTCATCACTTCATTCATGAGGTTTCCAAGTCACAAATTCCCCAATTCATAACTTGCAACTGGTAACTCATGCCTATGAGCAAACAAATCACTTAACTGAGTAAAGGAGTGAGTGCTTAGCCTTCCTCCCCTATCAGGGTTTGGGTGTTCCTTGTGTCACACTAGCAAGCATGAAAGCCTCATCAGTATGGCTGATGTTGGATGCACTTCAAAAGCTTCTTGGTTAAGTGGATGTATTTATATCTTCCAGCTTGGAAGCTGAGTCTGCACGGCTTCGTAAGTTAGTGGATTCTGAACAAACAGTCAGACAGTCATTACACCAGCATGATGGCTGCAGCAGACAGCAAGCTGCAGGTGACAGCAGCTGCATAACCTATAGCTCTTCCTGGCCATGATGTCCTGCGTACACATGGCTCTCACATGGACCTAACGGCACTACTCCCAGCATGCATCAAGTCTCACCATAGGCTGTGTGTTAGTCAAAAGCTGAGCAGGAGTTAACAGTCACAGTTAGTCTGTTTCAAGAAGGCAAGAATACAGCTATTTCAAATTTCATAAGCTTGTCAGGTGGCCTTGGACAAACCACAGCATTTTCCTTTTATAAAATATAAAACAATGGATGTTTTACTAAAACATGCATTGGAGTCTACTTTAGGGAGCTTCACATCCAAATGGAAATAATTTGTTGCACATATTTACAGTGGCAGGCTCTTTGATGCTCTGCAAATCATTGGATGAAATTCAGCCATGGTATGAGTGGGAACAATACCTCTTGATTTCAGTGGGATTTCAGTGTTGATGCTGGGGCTGAATTTGACTTTTTGAGTTCACAACCAAGTCAAGCACTGACTGATTTTTTTGTAATATAACTGGAGATAGAGCCTGATGCTAGAAAAGAATCTTAATTATATAAACAAGACACTAAACTTTGTTACACTTTCTCTGGATTTTTTGCTGCCCTTAGATCAGTTCAACACTTACGCTTCTGCAAACTGTTATTAATCAGTGTTTGAGGTAGAACTCTGGGTAGAATAAAGATATATTTATCTTGGAATAGTAACACACCTACAAGGCTCTCAAAAATGTAATGTTTATCACCTTTGTTTTGGTGCAGCATTTCTAATGCAAAAGGAGAAGCAACTGAACAGACACAAAATCATATGATGGATTTCAGAAAAACATTTTAAAAAAAAAATCATATTAAGTGTTCTGACCCCACAACTTGGCAGAAGATAATTCTTTTGACATCAGCACCTGTGCATCCACCTGTAAGGAGAGATCCGAAGAGCCTCATTTGTTTCATCTTTGTCATCAGGAATCAGGGCCCACTTGCCCCAAGGAGAATGAGTGAAAGTCAGGTTAACATCTTAGCATGAGTTTTGCAGCGGCCTACTCCATAATGTTACTGATTAAGTGACTGAGCTTGTGCACTGGAATGTGGTCTCCATGGTTTTCCAGGTGCAGGTTCCATGAAAGAGACCTAGATGGTACCACCTGTCTGTACCCACCAAGTACATGGATGACCGTGCTGTGTGCAGTTAGCACTTTGGAGTGAAAAAACAGAGCTGCAGTCAAGAGAGACTGATGTCCTGTTGTTGCCAAGTGAACCATAAACTTTAGTGAACTCTGCCCATTGTAGAATAGAATAGAATAGAATAGAATAGAATAGAATAGAATAGAATAGAATAGAATAGAATTAACTAGGTTGGAAAAGACCTCTGAGATCATTGGGTCCAACCTATCACCCAACACCATCTAATCAACTAAACCATGGCACTAAGTGCCCCATCCAGTCTCTTCTGAAACACTTCCAGTGAGGGTGACTCCAACACCTCCCTGGGCAGCCTATTCCAATGGCCAATCACTCTTTCTGTGAAGAACTTCTTCCTAACATCCAGCCTAAACCTCCCCTGGTGCAGCTTGAGACTGTGCCATTTTGTTCTGGTGCTGATTGCCTGGGAGAAGAGACCAACCGCCACCTGGCTTCAGGTAGCTGCAGACAGCAATAAGGTCTCCCCTGAGCCTCCTCTTCTCCAGGCTAAGCAACCCCAGCTCCCTCAGGCTCTCTTCACAGGGCTTGTGCTCCAAACCCCTCCCCAGCTTTGTTGCTCTTCTCTGGACACGTTCCAGCAACTCAACATCTTTCTGGAACTGAGTGGCCCAGAACTGGACACAGGTCTCAAGGTATGTCATTTTAATATGAAAACACATCTCCTGGCCTGCAGCTACCCACCTCCAATGCAGACCATGTTTAGGCATGCCTCCTTGGGTATGCGTGGAAGCCCTACTCATGGGGGGCACAAGGGGTGGAAAGTGGCGGAGTGCAGACACTGACAGGTGTGAAGTTGATTATTATTAAAGATGTCTCCCTAGCAACAGGGAGTGGGGAGTTTTCCTGGGCAGTTTTCCTGAGGAGTTTTCCTCTGTGTGTGTGTGTGCGTGAGAGAGTGTTACCTGAAGAGTTTCTGAAAAAGCAATAAGAAGATGACTTCAAAGTAAAGCTTTCCCTACTAAGATAAAGAAGGAGCAGCAGGACTGGATCTGGGACCAGAGAGAAGTCTTTGGACCCTTGCATTGTTGGTAGCTATAGACCACTTTCCCTTTTCCCTTGACACTTTACTTTTCTCCCTTCACTTTTCTCTGACTCATATGTGTAAACAATAAAGTTTTGCTGATGATTGAAGTGAACCCCCTGGTGTGAGTCGCCTGAGTTCTTTGCACTTTGAGATCACAGAAATGAACCATCATGAGTCCATTGTTTGTATCGTGACACCACCCTACTCTCAGGATCCTGAAAAAGGTCCAGCTTTCCAACTTTTGTAATGTAAAACATAAGAAAAAGTTGATCTCAAGATGAATAAGCATGCAGACACACTCCTTCACTGTGCATTGATAAACTGAAGAACAATGCTACAGTATCCCACAGTAAGTCATCTGAACCATGCACTCCAGCCACACTGAACATGAATGCAGCACCTGCATTTCAAATCCAGGGATTACAAAAACTGAGGCTACAGGTAGCTCAGGCTTTTCCAAACCTGGTCCCCTGATCTTACCAACTGTCTAGTAAATTAATGACGGATGAGAAGAACAGGACTGAAATCAGTTGGCACAACTGATAAATTTCTTGTGACTCTGCCTTGGCAGCAGAGATGGATGTAATTTTTCTAATCTACTACTAAACAGGAATTCAGTATTTGGACATGGTTTTCCTCTCAGTCCTCAATCAGCTGTAATGAGTGGGAGAGAATTCAGACCTCAAGGCTTGGAGGTAGGCTATGTCCTGACTTCCCCTTGGTCTGCCCAAAAAGCAAAGATATGAAGAATGTTGCCTCATTTCTTCAGTAACATTCTCTCCCTGTTCTGCTAGGATGCCTCCTGCCTCATCAGAGGCGGGTGTAAATTGTTCACATCTGGCAAAATCTAGCAAGATGGTTCTCAGCTTCTGAACCAGATGCTGCAAGACAAACTTAGTCTTGGTGTCATCCTAATTGCTCCATTGGAGTTATGCAAGGACCAATTTCTCCCTCTGTACTTGAAGATTTACTGCTGCAAAGTACATAGAATATATATGTCTTTCAGATAGAAGGACAGTATATCTATTATAGCATAAAATAGCAGGAAGCTTTTGTACTGTGCGCTATGTGCATATGTATATAATAAAAATGTGAAGCAAAGGCTATATTCCACATTGCCTTTGACTGCAAAGGAATGACAATTTGTCCCACAGCCTCCAAGGGGAAATCAAATGGTTACCAACAACGAAAAGAAAAGAAAAGAAAAGAAAAGAAAAGAAAAGAAAAGAAAAGAAAAGAAAAGAAAAGAAAAGAAAAGAAAAGAAAAGAAAAGAAAAGAAAAGAAAAGAAAAGAAAAGAAAAGAAAAGAAAAGAAAAGAAAGAAAAGAAAAAAAGAAAAGAAAAAGAAAAGAAAAGAAAAAAGAAAAGAAAAGAAAAGAAAAGAAAAGAAAAGAAAAGAAAAAAAGAAAAGAAAAAAAGAAAAGAAAAGAAAAGAAAAGAAAAAAAAAAGAAAAGAAAAGAAAAGAAAAGAAAAGAAAAGAAAAGAAAAGAAAAAAGAAAAGAAAAGATGGAGCAGAATATCAGAAAGAAAAAAGTAGTAGTGAAATCTTTAGAAGCTGGTCACTGAATTATTCAGTTTAATAATCTGAAACAGTATGGGCACATGGCCTGACTGGAGAACATTTTCCTTTCTATTCCTACACTCTGTTGTAAAATGAAAGATAATAAAGCTTAATTAAGGTGATTGCTAGAGACTTTTTTCTCTTGTTAACTGGAAATAAAAGCGACTTGAGCAGGTTTACAGCCCAAGCTACTTAGTAATGAAGAGTAATGTTAATTGGTGTGGTAGTTTTTCATGTTGGAAAAATATAGATTGGTAGGGGAGTTCCTAGCTATACCTTGAGCCAGAAGCTGCAGCTCTCTGTGGGAGGTACATATGTAGCTATTGGGAAATGGCTTTACTGTTCTTTTGAATAGCTTGTCACCAGGTGCAGATGCCAGATGCACGACCTTCTGCACTGCAAAAAGCTCTGGATCACTTCTGTTGTACAGGGACTTTTCCAAATTGATATCATACTCAAAGCAGACCCCAGTGTTTCAGCTCTCACTGGGGAATAAAGTCTGTGAGCACTCTGGTGAAAAAAAGAAGCGAGAAGAGGAATACTGCACGTCTGCAAGATTGTGATTCACTATTAATTTGGAAGACAGTGTGTCAACAGTCATGGCTGGACTAAACAACGTGATTTAATGGTCTGAGAGCAGAACTTGAAGCTATAAATCTGTGATTTTGCTCTGATGAATAATTTTCTTCTGGTCTGAGCCAGGTTACTTATTATTTCTTTACCTGTAAAATGGGTATAGGAGCATATATTTTGCAGGGCTATATGAAGGGCTTATTAACTAAAGTTCCTAAAGCATTTTGCAGCTAAAAGTACTTTAGAAGTATAAGCAGATGCTGCAGTGCAGGTGAGGTCCTGGAATTCTGGTGCTTTAACTACATTTATCTGAATTGCTTTTAAATGTTATTTATCTTATTAAATTTAATGAAAGAGGATATTTGAAAACTGTATTTAAAAGAATTGCCATCTTCCTTTCTGGTAGAATGATGTATTTTCTTTCCTCCAAAAGTATCACAGTCTCAATGATAATGTTTGTTACTTATTCAATCACTCATACTTTTCCTGAGACCCTCCTTTCTTTATTTCAGAAGAATTTTAGTTCTTTTATTTTAATATTTTTGTAAAATGTTGTCAGGTTTTTAATTTTATACTTAGATCAGGATGGGGCTGTTTTCAGTTTCATACTGTCCAGGATGTGTTCAACTCAGGCAAGCCTCAGTAGTATCATAGTATCATAGTATCAGTCAGGGTTGGAAGGGATCACAAGGAGCATCTAGTTCCAACCCCCTGCCATGGGCAGGAACACCCTACACTAGATCAGGCTGGCCAGAGCCTCGTCCAGCCTGGTCTTAAACACCTCCAGGGACGGGGCCTCAACCACCTCCCTGGATAACCCATTCCAGGGCTTCACCACTCTCATGGTGAAGAACTTCTTTCTCACATCTAGCCTGAATCTCCCCACCTCCAGCTTCATTCCATTCCCCCTAGTCCTATCACTACCTGATAGCCTGAGAAGTCCCTCCCCAGCCTTCTTGGAGGCCTCCTTCAGATATTGGAAGGCCACAATGAGGTCACCTCGGAGCCTTCTCTTCTCCAGATTGAACAGCCCCAACTCTTTAAGTCTGTTCTCATAGGAGAGGTGCTCCAGCCCTCTGATCATCCTCGTGGCCCTTCTCTGGACACCTTCAAGCACGTCCATATCCCTCTTGTAATAGGGGCTCCAGAACTGGATCCAGTACTCCAGGTGGGGTCTCACCAGAGCTGAGTAGAGGGGGACAAGCACCTCCCTTGACCTGCTGGCCACACTTCTCCTGATGCAGCCCAGGATCTGATTGGCTTTCTGGGCTGCAAGTGCACATTGAGAGCTCCTGTTGAGCTTCTCATCCACCAGCACCCCCAAGTCTCTCTCCTCAGGGCTGCTCTCCAGCCAGTCCCTGCCCAGCCTGGATTTGTGCCTGGGATTGCCTCGACCCAGAGGCAGGACCCTGCACTTGGTCTTGTTGAAGCTCATGAGGTTGGCTTGTGCCCACCTCTCCAGCCAGTCCAGGTCCCTCTGGATGGCATCCCTTCCCTCCAGGGTGTCTGCTGCACCACACAGCTTGGTGTCATCAGCAAACTTGCTGAGGGTGCACTCGATGCCACTGTCCATGTCACCCACAAAGATGTTGAACAAGCCTGGTCCCAGGACTGATCCCTGAGGGACTCCGCTTGTCACTGGCCTCCACTGAGACATGGACCCGTTGACAGCCACTCTTTGGGTGCGGCCATCAAGCCATTTCTTTATCTATCTAGTGGTCCACCCATCAAACCCATGTGTCACCAGCTTGGAGACCAGGAGGTGGTGTGGGACAGTGTTGAAGGCTTTGCTCAAGTCCAGGTAAATGACATCAGTTGCTTGCCCCTCATCTATTAATGTTGTGACCTGTTCATAGAAGGCCACCAGGTTTGTCAGGCAGGATTTGCCCTTGGTGAAGCCATGCTGACTGTTCCAAATCACCTCTTCACTATTCTGTGTCTCCAGGAGGATCTGCTCTATGATCTTTCCGGGCACAAAGGTCAGACTGACTGGCCTGTAGTTCCCTGGTTTCTCCTTCTTACCCTTTTTGAAAATGGGAGCAATGTTTCCCCTTTTCCAGTCTGTGGGGACTTCCTCAGATTGCCATGACTTTTGGAATATAATAGAGAGGGGTTTAGTAACCTCATCTGCCAGTTCTCCAAGTACCCGTGGGTATATCCTGTTGGGTCCCATGGACTTGAACACTTTCAGGTGTTCACCTGAATATACCTGACAGACCTGATTATAGTCCTTAAACTCTTCTAAGCAATTACCCTGACAAATACTGTCAAATTAGTCAAAATCATATGCAATCTAAAGATCTGTAATATGTACCAGACAGACCTACTGAATATTAGAAGGGGTTTTGAAATTTATAGGGTGCAGTGACTTCAGTCAAAAATTAGTTCTAAGAATCAGATATGGTTTGAAGATTGAAACAAGGCATGGTCTTAAATTTGCGAAGCTGAATGGTTGCTAAGTTCTTCACAACATTTAACTTCCATGAAAAGGGTAGTAAGATGTTGTATTTACTTGGAAATAAGTAGCTGAAAACCCAGTCATTTAGGCTTAAAGCACAAATGATTGAAAATTGTAAGGCTACAGCAACACAACATTCATGAATAAGAGTAAAGAATAGGAATAGGTTTCATGCTAGATTTTATTTCATACTGCCTTATTTTGCCTGACAGAGAAAACACAGAGTATCACTGATTATCCTTACTCTGGTAACATTCTTTGAATGCTTAGTATCACTATTTCTCCTCATTCCCTCTGAATACTTTAAACACATGATTAGATATAAAATTATTATTTTCTTACAAAGAATAAGGTAAGCATTTGGGAAGGTTTTTAACAATGTCCTATACATGCTATACATGCTTTCTGTTGTGGGCAATGGCAAAAAAATTATTTAATCTCACTCAGAGAAGGATTCAGTCTATATTCTTGCTAAACAGCAAAGCAACTCATTCATTTCTTTGATTCATATCAGTTTTTCATCTAATTTATTGATGTCTTGTTCTGATGCAGGTGAAATACCAAACTGGGTTTTAATAGAAGGCTGTATCCCAGCGGAATTCTATTTAAAAGACGTCAGAATCAAAAATACTACATTAAGTAAGGGCAAGAACCAGGTCTGCTAAGTCTTCTAGAGAATAAATTAACAAGTGGGAATGATGAAGCCAGAAATTACTTGGTGTTCCAATTGTATAAGGCATGCAGCATGATGTCACCCTCTGTTATTAGTATTTAATTGCTTTCAGAGAGAGCTCAGTGTGCCTCTCTCCTCTCTCCCACAAGAAAACACTCACAGCATTGAAAATGCATCAAGTTATAGAAGAATGTTGCTGTTTCCACTCACTTGGTCTGTTTTAAGTTCATGTAATTAAATCAGCTAAACAAAACCCACATAGCTATTTATAGACTCAGCTTTAGATATTTTGTTTTATGCATTCAGGTCAGTTTAGAGTCTCATTGGCTAGTTTGAGGACTGTTCTTGCAGTAATTCCAAAAACAAATAGTCACATCTCATGTCTGCACTGTTTTCCTGAGCTAGCTGTTTGGGTTTCTCTCAGCAAAGCATCAGTGTGGAAGAATCATACAGAAACCAAGTTAGAAGGTTATAGAAACTGAAAAGGAGAGGAGGGCACTGTGCTCATTATTTAGCCATGCATATGAGGTATTAAAAAACTTCTTATTATCAAATAATAATGATGATAGATGAACTCAACTTTTACATTAAAGCCAAAGAAAACTTTTACTCTGTGTTGTAGATTATTTAGCCTGCATAAAATGACCTGAATAGAGCCTAACATACACCACAGAGAAAGACTGACTTACATAACCGACATTCGAAAGGAGAGGATTACACACAGCAGACTACTTTCTACTTCTTGCTCATGCAGGTAGCTTCTGTCATGTCAGCAGAACTACTGAAACATTGCTACCCTGAGATATGCATCTAGCTTGCATTCTTCATCTCTGATCATTCCTTTCATAGAGAAGTAAAAAGACATGAACAGTGAAAGGGCAAGAAAAGAAACTTGTATTTCCTGGTATCATATCCAGCTGATGGTTTCAAGACTAAATTCCCTATCCCACTACAGGAGCTAATTCCTTCTGTCCACAGATATTATGTTGGTTTCTCTTGGCTGTGAAAAAAGAACATGGAATATAACATACCAAATAATACATTAAAAAATGTCTGGATCAGAACTGCTTCTTGGGCACTCCTCTGGTTCTAGATCTTGAAACACTCGTATGTAGTTGTTTCTCTTTATGTATGCTTATGCTGCATTACTATGAAGTTACAAAGAGGGAGGGTAATACAAATTAATAAGATATGAGGATAAGATGCATACATACAAGTTGTGAAGGTCATGAAATGAAAGGAATTTTTCTTTCTTTTTTTTTTTTTTAGCGGAACTTGATGTAATCCTAAAGCTAATGTTAGTTCTGGTACAGTGCAACTGTAAAACTTAGGATGTGATGACAGTGAAAAGTGCTATGAAAAAGCTGCAAGAAGCAAAACTGGGGCTCCCTACCTTTCTCAGGACTTGCAGACAAGGTCAAGCAGTTGGCCATTAAACTGTATAGCATCTATGCCAGTGTTTGGCCATGTACCTTGATGGTTCAGTCCCTGACAAGGTGTGGAAAAAGGTGGTGCTCAAGAACACATCCAGTTCATTGATGACATCATTGTCTGGGGTAAAACTGATGAAGAAGTCTTCGAGAAAGGTAACAAAATCATTGACATTCTTCTGAAAGCAGGTTTCACCATCAAGCGAGACAAATATGTGGCAGGGTGAGTGAGTGCTCCCCTCCACACACAAAGGAACCACAGCTATCTCAGCCGGAGAGGCAAATGAAATAAGCTGTATTTACAAGCAGAAATTGAATGCAATGGATATGTAAAAAAATATACAATATTTACAATATATACAGAAATATACAGCAATGAACATAATACAGAAGACCTTTTTCCCCCCAACTTCACCCAGGGGGTGGGGTTCCCCCTGTACCCCTCTCTCCCTACCTATCTGCCCTTTTTTCCCAAAAAGGGTTAGAGAGAGAAAGAAAGGCAATTAAGGAGAAAAATTCTGTTAGCTCAAAGCGTGTGCAAGAATTAGTTTTCTTACCTGGTTAGCTTTGTTAATTCAAGATCGCTCTGTCCACAGCTGTTGCTTCAGAGACAGAAACAAGCCCAGAGGAACAGAGAACAGACTGAACTCTTACTGAGACAGACTGAGCTAAAACTTAGATGTTGCATTCTACCAATGTACCAATGAAATTAGTTTAGAATATCATGTTTTCATTATTATTTCAAAACATTCAGCCAGAGTGTTTCAGCAACTCTCCCTTTCTTAAAGGCACAGCCTTAAACGGTCACACAAGGTGAAAGGAGCTGCCAGAGAGATCCAGTTTCTGGGAGTGCAGTGGCAGGATGGACGCTGACACATTCCAGTGGATGTGGTAAACAGAGTCTCTACCATGGCAAATCCCATGAACAAGCAAGAAACTCTATGTTTCTTGGGGATAGTGGGATTTTGGAGACTGCACATTCCTGGATACAGTCAGATTGTGAAACCTCTGTATGATGTGACTTGAAAGAGAAACAGTTTCCAGTGGAGTCCTTAGAAACAAGCAGACTTTGACCAGGTAAAACAAGAAGTAGTCCAAGCAATGGGTCTGGGACCTGTCCGAGATGGTCCAGACATTAAGAACATTTTGTTCACGGCTGCAAGTGACAATGGTCCAACCTGGTGCTTTTGACAAAGAGCTCCAGGTAAGACACATTAATGTCCTCTTGGTTTCTGGAGTCAAGGTTACAGAGGCTCAGAGGCAAATTATACTCCAACAGAGAGAGAGATTCTAGCTGCCTATGAAGGAGTAAAAGCTGCTTCTGAAGTAATTGGAACTGAATCACAACTTCTCTTAGCTCCCAGATTACCACTTTTGAATTGGATGTTCAAAGGCAATGGTTCTACACCACATCATGCCACAGATGCCACATGGTCCAAGTGGATGGCTCTGATAACACAGAGAGCTCAAATGGGAAATCTTGAAAGATCTGGTCTAGTGGAGGTGATCACAAGTTGGCCAGAAGGCACCAACTGTACTAAACCTCTAGAAGAGAGAGTAACTTGTGATGAGGAAGCTCCTCCTTACAATGACCTTTCTGATGATGAAAAGAAATATGCTTTGTTCACAGAAGGTTCCTGTGGTCTTAACGGGAACAAGCGAAGGTGGAAGTCTGCAGTGTGGAGTCCAACACGCCGAGTTGCAGAAGCAAAGGATGGAGAAGGAGAATCCAGTCAATTCACAGAGGTAAAAGCTGTCCATCTAGCTCTCGACATAGCTGAATGTGAGAGATGGCCAAAGCTTTATCACTACACTGACTCATGGATGGTACCCAATGCTCTGTGGAGTTAGCTAGAGGACTGGAAAAAGAATGGTTGGCAGAGAAAAGGAAAGCCTATTTGGGCAGCTGACCTGTGGCAGGACATTGCTGATCGAATCACGAGAATTCCAGTGAAGGTGAGACACATTGATGCTCACATTCCTAAGAGCAAAGCTACTGAGGAACAGCAACACAACCATCAGGCAGATCTAGCTGCAAGAGTTTCTCAAGTAGACATGGACTCTGATCTTGATCTCGACTGGAAACACCGAGGTGAGATGTTCTTAGCTCGGTGGGCTCAGGATTGGTCAGGACATCAAGGCAGAGATGCAACCTACCAGTGGGCTCATGACAGATCCATAGACATTTCCATGGATGCTATCATGCAGGTCATCCATGACTGTGACATTTGTGCTGCTATTAAGCAGGCAAAGCAAATCAAGCCCTTGTGGTATGGTGACAGATGGTCCAAGTACAAGTATGGTGGGGCCTGGCAGATTGACTGCATCACTCTACCTCATTCTCGTTCTGGTAAGCAATATGTGCTGACTATGGTAGAGGCAAACACTGGATGGTTGGAAACTTATCTAGTTCCACATGCAACTGCACGTAACACCATTCTTGGTCTGGAGAGACAAATCCTGTGGAGACACAAAACTCCAGAGAGGATTGAGTCAGACAACAGGAATAATTTCAAAAACAATCTTGTGAAAAACTGGGCCAAAGAGCATGGCATTGAGTGGATATTCCACATTCCTTACTATGCATGAGCTGCAGGGAAGATTGAATGCTACAATGGTTTGCTGAAGACCACTCTCAAAGCCATGGGGGGTGGATCTTTGAAAAACTGTGATAAACATCTAGCACAAGCAACCTGGCTGGTAAATAAGTTCAGTGAATAGAGCTGGACCGGCACACTCAGTTCTGCTACAAAAGGTAGAGAGTGATAGAATTCCTGTTGTTAGAGAAAAGAATCTGTTAAGCAAAACTGTTTGGGTATTTTCTCCTTTAGGAGAGGCCAAACCTGTCACACTTAGTGGGTAATGCTAGACAATTCAGTGTATTCCACAAAGAAATCTAACTTTAGCTGAGAGAGTTTAAATTCAGAATGTTGTGCAGATACAACATCATGCCCAAAGGAAGAGCCATGCGGAATCTATGGTACACGAACCCTAAGAACCCTGAGTGTCCCTGTTCCTTTTTTCCATTTCATCTGTGGAGAGACAAAACCCTGTTCTCTGTTTTCTTGTATCCTGGTTTTTGGACTTCTGAACCATCTACATCTGAGGAGAGCCAGAATGGACTATGAACTTTATTTACTCCGTGTAGATATTGTTTTAGATGAGATGGACAGTATTATCAGCCAATGAAATTGTTTAGAAGGGGTAGATTGTGGCTGTTTTAGGCTATGCCTTTAAAATTTAGCTGCAGATTTTGAGCAGAAAAGTAGAAAAATATAAATAAATCACTATTGGGTGTAAAAAGGGAAACAAAAGATTGGTCTAACAAATTCATTGGATGAAAGTCTGGAATAAGAGAAGCTATCATAGAGAAAAGAAGTATCATAACAATTCTTCACATTTCACTTCCATTCCCATTCCTTTTCTTCTCTTCTCTGATCTTGGCTGTTCTGCTTTGCCTGGGAGAAGATAATGCTTCTGGCTGACCTTGAGATAAACTAACACACTGCTTTCTCCCAGTTTCACTATCTCTCTCTGGTACAGGGGGTTCTGAGAGGCTGGAGGGGGTTTGGCAGTGGAGCCGCTTCCCTGGTGTTTTGGACCAGGGGTTTTCTGTGTTATTTGCTAATTGTAAATATCTGTATAATATTGTAAATACTGTACATTTTGTACATGTTCATTGCATTCCATGGTAGAGTGTAGTGTTTGCTTATAAATACAGCTTCATTTGCTGCTGAATTAGTCTGACTAAAGTTAAAGCTGGGGGAAACTTCAACCCACCACACCAGGTTTGACTTCACAGTTTAACTTCATCCCAGCCTAATCATTGTGAATTTGTCTGGGGATCATTGGACTTGTGGTTGAGTAGGTTACTAGCACCAGACTTGCTCTTCTCTTTTTCTTCTGGGCCTTGCCTGTGAAGCTACCACCCTGTAAGGTGCCCCTTACAGCTAAAAATTTCCAGTATTATGTGTATGTGCACCTCTTGTTAGCCATCCAATACATTCCCTCATGAAAACACAGCTTTTCTGAAAAATGAAATTTCTTGAGTAAAGTTTTTGTGTACATAAATATTTTAGCTCTCTTTTGACCTTTTCTTTCACCTTCCTGCACACTCAGAACTTCACTATTTTCTATTGAAACCCATGACTCTATCATGCCACAATTTATCCACTCTATGTGCTAAGAAGATTTTTATTGTTACATTTCCAGGCAATTTGTGGTGTAGCTGTCTTTTCTTAAAGGCACAGCCTAAAACCGTCACAACTTCATACACCACAAATCATCTACATCTGAGGATAGCTGGAATGGACTATGTACTTTACTTACAAATTGTAGATATTGTTTTAGATTGGATGGACAGTATGAACAGTCAATGAAATTGTTTAGAAGGGGTGAATTGTGACAGTTTTAGGCTGTCCTTTAACAAAAGACAGCTACTGAATAATCTAACCAGGTATTTTGGTGTAAAAAGTAAATCAAAGATAGTTCTAAACAAATTTCATTGGTAGATCAGTGGGAATGTAACTTTAAGGATTTTAGTCTCAGTTCAGTCTGTTCAGCTGTGTCTGTCTGTGCAGCTGCTTTCTTTCTGTTCTGTTCTTGCCGGAGCTGACCTTGGACTAATGAGATAAGAAACTAACTTTTTTTTTTTCTTCCTTAACAACTGCTTTGAGCTCGCAAAAATTTCCCTTAATATCCATTTTCTCTCTCTAACCCTTTTTGGGAAGAGGAGAGGAAGGAGGAAAAGGGGTTTTTGGGAGAACTATCCTCTGTAGGGAGTTGCTGTGTTACGCGCTTTCATGTATATTTTTGTATACACTGTAAATACTGTATATTTTGTATATATTCTTTGCATTTCATTCTGCTTGTAAAGTACTACCTTTTTCATGCGCATCTCTGACTGAGTTAGCTGTGGTTTGTGTGTGTGGGGAGAATCAACTTTCTCACTACCACAGAAGCTTTGTCTTCAAATAATAAGATTTATAATATTTATCAGTAAAACATCACAGGTTAGGAGAAGATCTTAATTTGGATATTATTTTTGACCCCTTCTTTTTCTTTCTCTCCCCTCCAAAGGGAAATCCTTGTGTCATAGGGTATTTTTGGTTTGGTTTTGTTTCATTTACTTGGATGATGTAACATTCTCAATATACATATTAAAAATGTTAGAATGCAATGTATTACATCTTTCATACTAGTAAGAAGGACTAGATCTGCTCTCATGAGCTCTATTTTTTACATGTGTTTCAAATAGTTTAAGAGTTTTCCATATTGTTCTTCATTATTAAATAAAATAATAGTGAAAATATTTTTTTAATTAAGCTTTGCCTTCAGAAGTGAGCCCTATTACTGTTTTATGTTTGTTATACAATGCACAAATGAAGACAGTCTGTACTTTTAACAGTAGGCCTATAAAAATTCAGGGCTTCACTGGTAGTCCTGCTTCCTATGAAAGTGGACATTTCAAGAGCTGACTGTGGATGTGGTGTATTAGCGTTACGGAGAAGTTTTCTGACATGATATAATGTACATAATGAGAGACCAGAGGAGCTGGGGACGAATGAGAAAAAGGGAGTAGAATTTTATATGGTAAAGTAACATTTTTTACTGCTGCCAAGCCTTGTTAAAAACTGGCTGAACAATGGGAGCAAGGTATATAACAGACAACATGAATTTGGTGGCAAGAGACTGGACAATACAGATTAGGAAAGGAAGGCTGAAATCAGTGAATTACTAATTAATGTTAAACCACTCTTCTCTTTCTCTTTAAATGTCTGAACTCAGCAATGCAATGGACCTTTCAGTATTATTAGGACAGGAAAAACATCTGACAGCCATTACAAGTGTACATGAGTATACATTACCAAATGTTCAACCACCATGGAAATACAGCATTGTTAGCGAAGTAGTGTCAGTCTTTTAGAGTTACACATAGGTGACATCAACACATGATTTTTTGGGTACAGAAATTATAGGCTGAAAACATGTTCAAACAACTTAAATCAGTAGGAGGCACAGGAGATGATGGGCAGCAAAGTGCATTACCGATAAAAAAAAGATGGCATATCCCTTTACAGCTGGATAAAAGTCACACCAAGATAGGTACCCTGAGTCATAAGACAGTGAAGGCTGCTGCCAGTAAGAGCTATACTCTTTACTGGTTGCTTCCCAAAGTTTAAACCACCATTTCTGGAACTGTTCTTGAGATTTTTTGAGGTGTGTGATTTCATGAGCAAGTGATTACTTAAGTGGTAGGTGAAACAATATAGTGGAAAGTTAGTTTATTTGCATGAACATAACAGTTTTCTGCATTCAAGAGAATGATGAAAATATATGGAAACCTCCAAGAATGGACAAATAACTGTAAGACGCTCAACAAATCAGTGAAGCAAGCTAGCCAACACAAAAGAACCAGCAAACTAATGAAAACTTTCTACCAACTGCCTGGAAGACAGAAAACCTAAACAGGAAAATACCTGCTTCTGTTTTTGAATACTTTGGTGATCAAGGCTCATAAATGCCTACCAGTAGAAGGAGAGCTAAATGAGATACTACAATGCATGCTGCTTAGAGCTGAAAGTATTGATCAGTGACAGAGAATTCAACAGCTAATTCTGATTTCACAGTACTACCTGTACACAAATCCTACCTGTTACCTAAATTCCTAAGCAAATCCTATACTCTTGCATTGGATTTTAAGTTTCCACTGGTTATGATTTAGCTTTCTAAGACATGAGTTCCTTTGCAACAAAAATCACTTAGGATGCTCAGAGTTTTATTCATAAAAAGAAGCAAATTGGTGTTTTAAGTTGTGGGTACATGAAGCAGGACTCATGGTATTCTCAAGTCCTGAAAAGAATCCCCTTCCTGCCTAAACCAAGAGGTGGTAGTATCAAATTCTTACTCTTCTTATGTAATCTAATTAGTAAGACAAAAGTTGGATGTTTTTGAGCTAGCTTTCTACCAGTACAGGTTGCTGTTTTCTAATTTATTTATTTTTTTTGAAGTGGGAAGGCTAGTACATGCAGTCCTCCTTCAGTATCAATAGCAGTTTCACTACCTCTCGTTTAATTTAAGATCCTGAAAATTTAGTTTTAAAAGTAATTTTTACTTTGTATAAAGTCACAGACTGCATCTATTAATTTACATAGTTTTTTCCTCTTACAAATTTCTCTTCAGCTTATGTGACATTTTCATTTCTGTCAAGAGTAACTTGAAGTGAGCAGTTTGTGTGGTACATACTCTTTCCCACAAAGGTTTGCTGTGCTTTGTGTGATATCTCTTGTTGGCTTCCTGCATTCAGTCTCAGAATCTTACATCCCTGGCTTGGAGAGACTACATTGTTTGGTGTCGCACATCAAAATGTTTGCTATGCTGCAAGAAGACACAGGTATTCCGTTTGTTCTTGATTCAGCTTCAAGTCTTGTTTAATTATTGTAACTAACATTGGAGCATCTTTGCTCCAATGTTGGAGCAAAAGTTGGAGGTTGGAAAGCCTCATTCTCTGTACAGCATGCTAATGCAGGTTCCGTGCTTGGGCATTCTTCTCTCTTCTCTTCATCATTGTTTAGGAAATTGAAACACCCAAAACCAGGACAACAAGTTCCAAGTGCTGGCAAGGTACTTAAAAATTAGGCACTGCAGCTGCCAACATGTTGTAGACCTTAGCCTCTGAAACTGCTGGAAGCCTCGGCATGAAAGAATGTTTACACTCCACAATACTGTATTTTGTTGTATGCACAGCTCTGCTGATTTTTGATGGCATCAGGCAGGATGTCCTCTGGAAGGCCACTTTGATTATGATTCCCCTGCACTACCACTTTTAGTTTAGCCCATAGCAAACCATGTAACAGCAACCCATGAAGTCTGGTGAGAGATCTGCTTAAGAAGTTTTCTGAGTGCTGAACCCTTTGGGGGTTCTGCTTTGATTTTTCATGCAAACTTTTTGAAGAGGGAAAAAAAGACATTGTTTGTTGATGTTCTCAGTAAAGGCTTTTGCTGTGAAAATTATTAGGTTTTTCTCACCTGCTGGGTTTTTTTTTGTAGTTGTTTGTTTGTTTGTTTTTCCCTTTGAATATGCATCTGTAAGATGATTTCAAAAGTTCATTTTCAACCAAAACAATTCTGAAAATCTGTGATTTCAGCACAAACAAGCTAGTATGTGGCAAGGCACATCTATGATTCCATAATTCTATGGTTCTATGATTCTACAGTTTTTGAAAGTTCAGTAAAAGCAAAAAATTAAAATTACCTTATCTGATATCTGTGGAAGAAAATTTAGATATGCAAGCAAAAAGAAAATTGTTAGAATAAATTCTCTTCCTTGACTTTTGACACAGGACAGCATCTTGTAAATGAGTAATCCTTCCGTGGTAGTTTTCTTCCAGCTTGAAGGAGCAACAGCAGTAGAGGCTTTTGCTCACACTGCTTTCTACATATGGCAAAACCATGTTCATTGGCTCTAAACCACTTGTAGCTGCTGGTGTCCAGTGAGCACTTTCCTTTTCAGAAAGCTGATCAGTCCAGCAGGTGTTACATAGCGCAAACGTGGAAAAGCTCTCTCTTCTGCTGACATATTTTTGGGAAGCAGGTTTGTAGTGGTTTGGCCCTGGCTAGGGGACAGACACCCACCAAAGTCCCTCTATCACATCCCATTTTAGACAGACAGGGGTGAGGGAAAATATAACAAAGGACCAAGAGTTCCAGGGAAATGAGGCTTCAATAAACATAGTGGCTGCTCTGGAGGATAGACACAGTCAATGAATGTCCCCACACTTTCTTTTTTCCCTTACCTTTTATATTTGAGCTGACGTCATATGATGTGGAATACCAATTTGGTCAGATATGGTCAGGTGGCCCAGCTGTGTTCCCTTCCATTCCTTAGCCTGCTCTTGTGGGGGAAATGATGGAAAAGCACAGCCTTGGTTCTTGGAAGCAGCCAAAACTCTGGTGTTATCAATATCCATCTACACCACTGCAAAACACAGCACTAGAAATATGCTCTGAGGAGAACAAACTTTAGTTTGGACAAACCCAATACAGGATTGATCTGTGCTTGTGGGCAGCATCTGACTTTTTGCCAGATAGTAACAAATGATAGTTGCACTTTTTCTGGAATAATTTCATTCATTTAATAAAGGATGAGATACAGTTCCACCATCTTGTGCTAAAAACAGACACAATCCACTTGAACTGTATGTAATGCATATGGTGCTCTCAGCAAATCTTGCTTAGAGGGATACTGGAAAAAGTATAATTTTTTTCCCTATATTCCTCCATCTACTCCTGCATTTATATCAAAGCACAATGTTTCCTTGAAAACTGAATTAGTCACATTGGCTTGGCAGGTACCTTATATGCATATGACAGGCATGAATATGTATCACAGTATCACAGTATCACTAAGGTTGGAAGAGACCTTGAGGATCATCAAGTCCAACCTGTCGCCACAGACCCCACAACTAGACCATGGCACTAAGTGCCATGTCCAGTCCCCTCTTGAACACCTCCAGGGATGGCGACTCAACCACCTCCCAGGGCAGCCCATTCCAATGGCGAATCACTCTCTCAGTGAAGAACTTTCTCCTTACCTCAAGCCTAAACCTCCCCTGTTGCAGCTTGAAACTGTGTCCCCTTGTTCTGGTGCTGGCTGCTAGGGAGAAGAGGCCAACCTCTTCCTGACTACAACCACCTTTCAGGTAGTTGTAGAGAGCAATGAGGTCGCCCTGAGCCTCCTCTTCTCCAGGCTAAACAACCCCAGCTCCCTCAGCCTCTCCTCATAGGGCTTGTGCTCAAGGCCTCTCCCCAGCCTTGTTGCCCATCTCTGGACACGTTCAAGTGTCTTGATGTCCTTAAACTGAGTGGCCCAGAACTGGACACAGTACTCAAGGTGTGGCCTAACCAAAGCAGAGTACAGGGGCACAATGACCTCCCTGCTCCTGCTGGCCACACTATTCCTAATGCAGGCCAGGATGCCATTGGCCTTCTTGGCCACCTGGGCACACTGCTGGCTCATGTTCAGGTGGCTGTCAATCAGCACCCCCAGGTCCCTCTCTGTTTGGGAGCTCTCTGTGTATGATATCTGGCCATGCAACATACAAATGCTCACTAAGATTAACCTTTAAGTACATCCAGCATTAGCTATTAGTAGTGTGACCAGCAGGAGTAGCAAATGATTGTACCCCTGTACTCAGCACTGGTGAGGCTACACCTGGAATGCTAAGTTCAATTTGGGGTCCCTCGTTGTCCATTCAGGTGCTGGAGTGTGTCCAGAGAAGGGCAACAAAGATGGTGAATGGTCTAGAGGACAGTCTTACTAGGAATGGCTGAAGGAACTGATACCTCAGCAAGGCCTTTGACACCGTCCCCCACAGCAAACTCCTGGCCAAGCTGGCAGCCCATGGCTTGGACAGGATCACACTGTGTTGGGTTAGGAACTGCCTGGAGGGCCGAGCCCAGAGAGTGGTGGTGAATGGTGCCACATCCAGCTGGTGACCAGTCACTAGTGATGTGCCCCAAGGATCAGTGCTGGGCCCCATGCTCTTCAACATCTTTATTGATGATCTGGATGAGGGCATCAAGTCCATCATCAGTAAATTTGCAGATGACACCAAGCTGGGGGCAGGAGTTGATCTGCTGGAGGGTAGAGAGGCTTTGCAGAGGGACCTTGACAGGCTGGACAGATGGGCAGAGTCCGACAGCATGAGATTGAACACATCCAAGTGCCGGGTTCTGCACATTGGCCACAACAACCCCAGGCAGTGCTACAGGCTGGGGTCAGAGTGGCTGGAGAGTAGCCAGGCAGAGAGGGACCTGGGGGTACTGGTTGATTGTAGGCTGAACATGAGCCTGCAGTGTGCCCAGGCAGCCAAGAAGGCCAATGGCATCCTGGCCTGCATCAGGAACAGTGTGGCCAGCAGGAGCAGGGAGGTCATTCTGCCCCTGTACACTGCACTGGTTAGGCCACACCTTGAGTCCTGTGTCCAGTTCTGGGCCCCTCAGTTTAGGAAGGATGTTGACTTGCTGGAACGTGTCCAGAGAAGGGCAACGAAGTTGGTGAGGGGTTTGGAACACAAGCCCGATGAGGAAAGGCTGAGGGAGCTGGGGCTGCTTAGCCTGGAGAAGAGGAGAGTGAGGGGTGACCTTATTGCTCTCTACAACTCCCTGAAGGGAGGTTGTAGCCAGGCAGAGGTTGGCCTCTTCTCCCAGGCAGCCAGCACCAGAACAGGAGGACACAGTCTCAGACTGCGCCAGGGCAGGTTTAGGCTGGATGTTAGGAAGAAGTTCTCTACAGAGAGAGTGATTGCCCACTGGAATCGGCTACCCGTGGAGGTGGTGGAGTCACCTTCATTGGAGGTGTTCAGGAGGAGACTTGATGGGGTGCTTGGCTGTATGGTTTAGTTGTTGGGTGGGTTGGATTGGTTGATGGGTTGGACACAATGATCTTGAAGGTCTCTTCCAACCTGGTGTATTGTATTATTGTATTGTATTGTACTGTTTATCCTGGAGAAGAGGAGGCTGTGGGGGGGCCTTATTGCTCTCTACAACTGAAAGGAGGCTGTACTGAGGTGGGTGTTTGGTCTTGTAACAAGTGATAGAACGAGAGGAAATAGCCTCAAATTACATGACAGAAGGTTTAGATTCAGCATTAGGAACTGCCTTGTTTTTTTTGGTAGGCATTTCTCAGCCTTCTGGGTAATTGGCTGGCCCTGTATTTAATCAATTTGCAGAGGTACAGCAATTTCTGCTATGACCCATTATTCTTTTTTACACACTTTATTACATGCTTTATTTTGAGCCAAGCAAAGTAAAACAGTAGCCATGTAAACTGCTAGATTTCCCAGGTGCAAGGCTCCAACCACAACACCTTGTAGGAATAATTCAGTCTCAAGCTAAAAATACATTTAAGAAAAACTTAAACAATGCACATTTTAAAATTTATAATTATTTCACTATAGACAATTTAACTTTTTCTCCTGTTTCCATGCATGGCATTAGACACGGGCATCCCTGTTCAGTGAGAGCTGTTTCATTTGCTATGAAGCCCCAGTTTTAAGTTCAAAGAACACTTAGCTTCTGCATTAGACATGAAAGGAACATCATAGACATCAGTATCTTAGATCAATGTACATTTACAATGACATCAGATGGCAGCTTCTAACTTGCAACTTCTGCTTTTAATTTTCTTATCTTTGTCATGTTTCATAGATGATTTGTGAACTTGAGTGTTTAAAATGCTCTGCCTGGCTAAACACAAGTTTATCATACTGAGAACTAAAAAATGTGGTGATCTCACATGTTTCAAAAGAATGAGGAAAGCTGTCTGATGAGAGTTAATTACAATTCTAACTGATTTTTAGGGAATCTGTATACAAACTTTTCCTTGTGTAAACAGAAATATCAGAATCAACTTTCTACATGTGACTGTTTCTGGATGTGTTTTTTTTTTATTTAAAGAAGGATCATAATAACCTTATTCAGTGAAATTTAAATGAAAATTGTCAGCATGACATTTATGTTTATTTTAGCCCATGTACATATGACTCTCTGACCTTTTTCTGGATGTCTTTTGCATGGTAGTTTAAGGTGTGCCACTGGACTCTCTAAAGCTGGAATAGAAAGGTAGGATTCACAGTTTTTAGAAAACATCCCAGAAACGTTTTACCAAAACTTTTTAACACACAGTCAGTGATTTCCCATCAGATAGTATGCTGGGCTTTGTGTTCCTAAAGAACTGATCTATAATTGCTGGTAAAATGGCTTTTTCTTGTCTGGATTCAAAATGACCAGAAAAGAATTGCTTCCTCTGTTGCCACTGCTGAGTCTGCAGGACAGTCTTTAATGCTCAAGTATTAACCATTTAATTTTCCCTAGGTGACTGAGTTTGAGACTGCTCATGAGTAAAGCATAAAATACAGTTTAATTCTATTAGGTGTGTTGGAATCTGTCTTCACCCCTGGACATTTCTGGGCCTTTCTAAGTGATTGCCTTGACCTGTACTTTGTAGGTGTACAGGGATACGTAACTTTGTGTAATTCTTCTCTGCCTTTTCCCTTTCCTCTGAATGAAGAAAGCAAAACACTCCATTGTGAAGCCTGAAAATTACTTCTACCCTGAACTGTTTCTTCTGGACACACGAGGCCATTTTTATTCCAATTTTTATGGATGTGAATTTCATGTTCCATGTTAGAAAGTTCTCTTCCTTTGAAATCGTTAATTTGAGGGCTTTCAGACCTTATATATAAACTTTGGAGGTAAGAAAGAATTTCAAGCAATCATAATTTGGACTGTGAACTCAAATGCCATTTGTATGCACTCCTCAGCAGGATGTACATTGCAGTAATGGCAGAAAATAACTAGAAGTTACTCCAAATGATGAGATTGCCAATCCACTCTAAAAAGTTTTAAATAAAATCACAACCTTTAATCTCTTTTGGTTTGGTTGACAAAACTAAGAGCCTTTTTGAAACTAACTTATGACCTGTCCATGCATTGCACAAATGAAATATAATTTGACATTTAAAAGACAAATTCAGACTTAGTTAAGGATTTTGACCTGCACTGCCAAGTGGAAAAAGAAGAAAACAGGAAAAAATGCAGAAGGACTGGTATATTAAAGCATTATTTATTCTTTCTTTTGCAGTTATTTCCACATAAAATTTAGATTGTAAATTAAAACATTTGCCCTGACTTCCAGCATTGCAAAACAACTTGACAACGTCACAGGTGATTATTCTGCCACCTGCACTGTCAATAATATACTCTCTACTTAGAGCTCAGGTAGCAAGTTATTGTTGCATGAAGCAAAGGGTTATCTATCCATCTTGCTGTTGAGCACTGAAGACCCAGTACCAGTGGTAAATCAGCGACAAAAGTCCTGGAAAATACAGAAAATCAATTGACATTTACCATCTATTTTATGCGCAAAGCAAGCACTTCTGTCTCTCTACTGTTTTGTGAAGAAAATTCAAGAGACTTTGTCTTTTTCATAGAAGGACAGTTGTCTAAGGGGAAGTCTGCATGGCAGCTTTAGGAACAGAAGAATATTAATTTAATCCATGTAATATTTATTTATTCTTTTGCACATCTTGTTATTGAATATCCAGAAATGCAGGATGTGTGGGTTTAACTTCAATTAAATACTTAGAGTGTATCAGTCCACTGAAGTATTCACTGCTCTAAGAAATTACTTTTCAAGGTCATAAAAAGCCCATGCAAGGTGATAAATGGCAAAGCCAGTAGTGTTAATTTGGTACTCTAGTAGGAACTATTTATAACCGTTTTGCTTATCAACCACTTCAGTCACTGGAATCCTCTTGCTAACATGAAGTATCTAAGTATAACTCTAAGACCTTTCCAGAATTTTAGGGTCAGATGCATACTGACATAAAGTATTAATAATTTTCTGAACTGAGAATGTCACTTGCAGCTGAAGGAAAATTTGGTTCATGTTAATGGCGACATGAAAGATTTTGTGTGCAATTTGTGTGCAGTGAGTAGGAAGGGAACTCTAGTCCCCAAAGAAAAAACAATCTTCAGTAAATAAAACAAAGCTGAAACATTTTTATGCTGTTACCCTGTTGAAGAACATTTACAAAACACCTTAAAAGGAGGATGTAAATGCTTTCTATATGCTCGTTAAGCATACAGAAACTTTGGGTTGGCTAAGTAATATTTGTCATTTTTTAAGATGCCAAACAAATTCTATCTTTTAAACATATAGTTGTGAGTTTACTGCAGAAGGGCACTTACTGGTGTAGCTGTCTTTATTTAGGCTAGATTGTTTAGTAGAGCGTATTATTAATTTCCTATCACAATTACATTGCTATAAAAGTGTACAAATTTCAACCTCTTATTGAGTTGCATCAAAAACGTCAAGTGGGCTATACCTTATGCTTATACACACATGCAAAAATGGAAAATTGTTGCAGCTGCCAAAGGCATGAACACTCATTGTCCCAGGACTTCCATTTTACTTTTTTTTTTTTTTTATTCTAGTACATTCTTATTTTGCAACATCAGATGTTTCACCATGTATTGTTACCGGGCCTTTCCTCTTCATTTTGTGTTTCCTTACTCGGTTCAACTCAACCACTTAGATTAGGAAATATAAGCAGAATAAAATACCTGGAAATTAAATAATATTTTTCAGATAATTTTATCTATCAATGTCCTCTATAGTGTAATTGATTTCTTTGTGTGTCATAACAACATTAAGAATTGTATCAAGTGCAGGGGGAAATTTTAAAGAAATGCAGTCTAGATTATCTACTACTTTTGTTCAGACAAATTCTTTTTTCCATACATACATTATCTGAGATGGTGTTATACCTAGCGGATAGCTAGGTATTAACCAAATTTAATGCTTTTTGCTTCATTTTCAAAGCTATTTGAGCCATGTAAATATAACAAAAATCCTAATATTCAGCCCTGGCTTTGCTTTTATTCATCCAAAATTTGTTCCAAAGAGTAAGGGACTTGTGAAGATGTCAAGAAGAACAAAGCATGCAAAATCCCTTAAATTAATTCCTTTAAAATCCTGTCACTTTTGGCCACTCTAAGTGGCTACATTCACCACCTTATTTCCCTAGTAAACACATACAAAAACTGCTTCCTTCTATGCTTAGTACCTTAGAATAGCATGATATAATTTCCTATGGCAAAGTTTTCATACTACAATTACAGTCTATGAAAATTAATGACAGGTAGCAAAATGCTCCAGAGACAGTGTAATTAGTCTCATGATAACCCACACCCTCTATTTGCTTTATTCACTCTCTCTCTCAACTAAATAGTATTTTCATAAAGAACCATTCAGGCTATCATTAAACCATGAAGGTTTAAAGAAGGACTTTAAAAAAACCCTTAATCTTAATTGATGTCTAAACTTCCTTAGTCTGGAAATCAATAGCAAAAGGCATTTTGCCTCCCTTTTATAAACAGAGTAGTCATCTAAGTAAAATACCACCGCTGCAGCAGGAGCAGCTGACTTTTACGTTCTCATCACAAAAAGAGTAAGATCTCCACTGGTAGTCTTTCTTTCTTACACCACACACATGGCAATCTTTGGCATTAATTTCTGTGAATATCAACAGAAGGCAAAGACTCTCTCCTAAAGTTAATTAATTAAATGATAAGACTTTTCTGTATAATGCTTTAATTCAAGTGCCTAATGACTTAATAGCACTTACACAGTTCTGAAAATAAATTGTATTATCTGATTTTAGATTTCAGGATAAAACAGACAATTGGTGAAATATCACTTTTCCACTTACTATGAAAGGGCTTGTTCACATACAGCCAAGTTAGACAAACCAATTTTAAGAAGTGGCTAAAAGCTACATTTTATTTGAGTAAAAGCCAGTAGAAATGACTGGAGTACTGGAGTATATAAGTTTTGTAACTAGCCTATAGGATCCCTTAAAATTAAGAGGATAAGTAACGAGAGGACATTTACAGCATCTAGTCTTAATGGACATCAATCAGTAAATTAGAAACATTACATAAAACATTTGTGAGAACTAGTCAAGTGTTACCAAGTGAGCTGTTTTGTGTTTAAAAAAAATGGGAAAAAAAAAGAAACTTCTAAATGTAGGCCTGCTTTGGGGTGGGGGGTGTGGTGGAAAAACAAAGATGGCTTTGAAGTCACAATGAAATACACTGCTGGAGAAATATTCAGGAAACACGCATACAGCCCAGAAAACAGCCTGCTCTGCCTGGTTCTGGTGGAGGACTTGGACCTTGGCTCTGTACAACTGGTTTGGTGAAAAAAAAATCTGTGGTGGTTGTTGCTGTTTTTCATCCTGTTTTCATGGTAAGCATCTGAGGTTCCTGTGAAAATGAGCATAACCTTTGTTTGCCCTACTGTGAGATGAGATTTTTTTCTTTTTTGAATTTTGAAAAACAAGAGCACAGCTTCTTGTCCAGATTTGATATAATCCTGCGCTGAACTACTGTTCATGAGACTTGCTTAGTATGTATTGCTGACTTAGCATTCTATTTCCTATAAACTCTTGAGTCCCAAAACATAAATTCTGAAGAAAAAAGTCCTTCCCAAACCCAAAAATTTAAAGCTTGTTTGTTTAATGTATTGGCTTGTTTTGTTAAGATTAACTTCACTAAGGCACTGTTCTTATTGTTTATTTAGTTAGTTATTTAGTTAGTCATATCAGTGGCAATTCTACAATAAAAAGGTAAAAGGAATTGAGCAGTTCTGTAATTCTGGGCAACTAATGTGTGGATCTTGATTGTCATAAATCACAAATCCTTGCAGTTCCCACTAGCCTCGTGTGAAGTTGGGATAGGTTAGCAGTTCTGCAGATCTGGATCGTAGTCTCACCCGTATGCAGCTTAAATGTAGAATGGTCCAGAACAGTGGCCATTTGGGGTTTTGTTTGTTTTTACATACAGATCAAGCAGCCCTTAGCTCATCTTCTTGGGAGCCCTATATTTTATAAATATTCACATTTCATCTTGGTGTTTTAGGAGAATTTATGTTCATTGATTTACTGTACTTAAAAGGCAATGTTTGAACAACTGAGTTTTTATGTATTTTTTTCCATTGCTGTCAAAGTTATGTGAATGCTTCTACAGCTGGCATTATTTATGCAGTTATGTAAACCATGGCTAGGCTTAGTTTCCCAAGCTGAACTTCTGAAGTAGATGATAAAACAGGCTCGAAAAGAAAAAGAAAAAAACCCAACCCCATCAACAGCTCCCTACTTCTTCCTACAGATCACTGTAATTTTCTGAGTCTATACTGATCTAATGCAAGTGGTACTTCCACAAAAATCAGTTCTACAATATCATTTTCTACAAAGGGCAAGTTATACAGCTTTAGGATAAATCTGGCTATGCATTATGGCTATATATCAAACCCCCTACTACCCATCTCATGAGTGAGGTCCTATAGATGAAAAAAAGAAAACAGAGCTTGGTTTCTTTACTTCAAGGAGTTTTGTTTTGTTTTGTTTTGGTTTGGTTTGGTTTGGTTTTGCTTTGTTTTGTTTTTCCCCCAAAAGAAGCCATTTCTTAGGAAAGTTAAACTTACAATGCCCTCATGAATAACCCTACAACATGTTCCATATCAAATATTTGTCATTTCCTGGCACTGATAAACTGAAATTTCCCATTTTGTGTTTCCCATTTTGTGTTCCCATTCTGTGTTCATCAGAAATAGTATATCCAGCAGGAGCAGGGAAGTCATTGTGCCCCTGTACTCATCACTGGTTAGGCCACAACTTAAGTCCTGTGTCCAGTTCTGGGCCCCTCAATTTAAGAAGGACATTGAGACTCTTAAACGTGTCCAGAGAAGGGCTACAAGGCTTGTGAGAGGCCTCGAGTATAAGCCCTACAAGGAAAGGCTGAGGGAGCTGGGATTGTTTAGCCTGGAGAAGAGGAGGCTCAGGAGAGACCTTACTGCTCTCTACAACTACCTGAAGGGTAAATTTTCTCCAGGTGTAGCATTTTTTGCATAATACCAGTTGCATGCACAGTGAACATTGAGGGTCTAGTGGAAAAATAAATAATAGTTTTCTTACAGATTTTCAAAACATTCCCAAAGGGACTGGAGTTGCCAGCCCAGTTTAGTTCTGCACCTAGTAATTTCTGCACATATGATTTTTCTATTTCAAAATAGTTTTGACAGACACTCTTCAACGGTGGTACAAAACAAAATATGACATTTTTGTGTTAGTAACAATATGAAAGTGAAAAAAGGTAATTCTTTTTAAATGTATTTTGAAAGTTTAAGCTAAAACTCTGATGTAAACCCATGTTAGAATAGAATAGAATAGAATAGAATAGAATAGAATAGAATAGAATAGAATAGAATAGAATAGAATAGAATAGAATAGGAATAGACCAGGTTGGAAGAGACCTTCAAGATCATTGTGTCCAACCTATCATCCAACACCATCTAATCAACAAAACCCATGGCACCAAGCACCCCATCAAGTCTCCTCCTGAAAACCTCCAATGATGGTGACTCCACCACCTCCACGGGCAGACCATTCCAATGGGGAATCAATCTCTCTATGAAGAATTTCTTCCTAACATCCAGCCTAAACCTCCCCTGGCACAGCTTAAGATTGTGTCCTCTTGTTCTGGCGCTGATTGCCTGGGAGAAGAGACCAGCCCCCACCTGTCTACAACCTCCCTTCAGGTAGTTGTAGAGAGCAATAAGGTCTCCCCCTGAGCTTCCTCTTCTCCAGGCTAAGCAACCCCAACTCCCTCAGTCTCTCCTCATCGGGCTTGTGTTCCAAACCCCTCACCAACCTTGTTGCCCTTCTCTGGACACATTACAGCAAGACAACATCCTTCCTAAACTGAGGGGCCCAGAACTGGACACAGGACTCAAGGTGCGGCCTAACCAGTGCAGTGTACAGACAATGACCTCCCTGCTTCTGCTGGCCACACTGTTCTTGATGCAGGCCAGGATGCCATTGGCCCTCTTGGCTACCTGGGCACACTGCAGGCTCATGTTCAGCCTCCCATCAACCAGTACCCCCAGGTCCCTCTCTGCCTGGTCGCTCTCCAGCCACTCTGACCACAGCCTGTAGCACTGCATGGGGTTGCTGTGGCCAATGTGCAGAACCCAGCACTTGGATGTGTTCAATCTCATGCTGTCGGACTCTGCCCATCTGTCCAGCCTGTTGAGGTCCCTCTGCAAAGCCTCTCTATCCTCCAGCAGATCAACATTTTTAAATATTTTGTGATTTACTTTCAGTAAAATTTGTCTTAAATGTGGGGTTTCATAATTCTGAATTTTTGCCCTTCAACCAAGCTGTTTACAATGCAGAAAGAGCCCAGCTGCAGCCAGGCAGTACTCAACAATGTAGACTGGTAATCTAACTTTGAGACTTCTGCAACGCCTTTGTATGTGGTCAGTGGCCTTGCAAACCGAGACCACACACAGAGGCTCTCATAATTGCCTAACATTTTCACCACCTGTTCTCAAGACACATTATCAGATGAGAAGGAACCAGTAAAACAATTTACAAGCTATAAATGGAAGTAGCTGTGTCAGAGAGCTGATAAACATTCCAGTGGAAGTTATTTGTGTAGCAGACTCTTTAATTTACAAAATATAAAGCTACTTGCAATTATTGGGTTTGAGCTACAGGATGTCACAGTTGCTGTTTTGGTTTGGGGGATATGTGTTTTGGGGGGATAAGGGAGAATGCAGGCAGGGATATTTCTTGTTTAACAGGTCATATCAGAGATGATATTATCTATTCCTTGCCTTTTCTGTTTCATCTTAACCCTAGTCTGCCGCCTAAGGGTGAAAGCTTGGTTTAATTTAGAAAAAGTCCATAAGGGTGCCCATCATGTTCAGTCATGTCATGGCCTGCACAGATGTCCACTTAATGTGAAAATGCTAAAATTTCTATCTCTGATGATGTAATTAAAAATAATCTTGGGGGGGGGGGGAAAGAAAAGGTAAACTTATCCACACTATTACTTTATATTGACTAAAACTGAGCATATTTTATATGTATGACTCAAAGGAATATGAAGAAAAGGAAGGCATCTCCAGACTCAACTACAGCTATATATTGCCTACAACTTAGTTAGTAGTAGCCCCTTGTCACTGCTGATCTGAATGGAAATTATTTGTGCTCAGCCTCTTCTATAGCTGAACATTTGGTATATGTGACAAAAGTAATGCGTTCATTAGGAACACGTTGTCTATGTTGTGAATATCAGCCTTATTTCTCCTTCCCTTCTTGTTACTTAAGCCCAAAGACCAGAAATGCATGATTTCCAAAAGAGAAGAAAAAGTGATGCAGCTGGATGCTTGCTGTTAGCATTGCTATCTTTGCCTACATAGCTCAAGAAAAAAATGATGGAATTTTAGTTTTTTGTTTCAGTGAACTTATCCTTAAATTGCATTCATGTGTACTGGTGCCTTCTTGGTTTTGGTGTAAATTGTCAGGAGTGTGAATTCTTGCCCATAACAGTCTTGTATTGGTATGATTATATTTAAAGAAAACAGAAGTCTGATATAAATACAGTGTCAACAGCTTTTTTGTTATATAGGGGCATCCAGAATCAACCCTTGACAATTACAACTGGTAAAAATAATGTTGAATAACTTTCCATAAATCGCTGCATTTCCTTTGGAATTTCATCCCCTCCAACGTCATCTTTCCCTGTATGAGAAAACTCTTCTCACTCAGAAATCTTGTGAAAGTTATAATTTGTAGTTACACATCTCTGCAGACATCCAGTGACAAGCAGTGAATGTTGGTGCAGTTTAGCACTGAAGTTATTCCTTGCTGTTCCATGTTAAAGGCAACAAAGCTGGTGAAGGGCCTGGAGAACATGGCTTACAAGAAGCAGCCAAGGGAATTGTGGTTATTTAGTCTGGAAAAGAGGAGGCTAGAGGGGAGACTTTATTGCTGTCTACAGATAACTGAAAAGAGGCTGTAGCAAGGTGTTGGTTTCTTCTCCCAAGTAACAAATGATAGGGCAAGATCGCCTCAAGTTGCAACAGAGGAGGTCTAGATTGGATACTAGGAAAAATTTCTTTACTGAAAGAGTGCCCACACATTGGAAGAGGCTACCCAGGGAGGTAATGGACTCACTGTCAATGGAGGTGTTCAACAAATATGTAGATATCGCACTTTAGGAGATGGTTTAATGGCCATGGTGTTGTTAGGCTGACTGTTGGACTCAATGATCTTAGAGGTCTTTTCTAACCAAAACTATTCTATGTTATCAGCTTTGATAATTTGTTTTCCATTCCTTAGGTACAGCACGAATACTGGTATTAATACCTTCCAAATAGCCACTCACTTTTGGAGCACTACACAGGGTTTGAACAGTGCATTTATTTATGATGGCCTGAAAATTTAATTAGGAATTAAATTCTCCAGTTTTATTCTCAGGTAATAGTGCAGACAACATAAGAAGTGTTACACTTCAGAAATCTCTTACGTATCCAGATTTGAGACATATCCTCATGGTGAGGGTGCTGGAGCACTGGAACAGGCTGCCCAGAGAGGTTGTGGAGTCTCCTTCTCTGGAGACTTTGAAAATCAGCGTGGATGCATTCCTGTATGGCCTGCCCTAGGTGATCCTGCTTTGGCATGGGGGTTGGACTTGATGACCTCTGGAGGTCCCTTCCAAACCCTAACACTCTGTGATTCTGTGAACTACAGGATAGAAATCAAGTGAGAAAATTGCTGAAAACTGTTAGTTGGATTGCAAATGTTTCATATGTTCCTAACAGAACCTATTTTGTTGTACCAGGCAATGTATTTTGAGGAAACAACCTGGTGGCTCTTAACTTCAGATATCCACTGCCTTTCTCTTCTTGTGTTAATGTGTGTTAATGTCAGGTTAAGAGATACAGAAAGATTTTCATTACCCAGGACTGTGGGTATTACCATGGAGGAAGAATACTATGACTTAATTTCTCCTTCAGTCCTTCCTTGGATCTAGCTCAGCAGAGTAAGAGCTAGGTGGAGAGACCAGTTGTGCCATTATCTGCAGTGTATCACTTGTAAACAAAAAAGGTAACATCACCCCTTACTGTGTTAAAAGAAACATAGTTGTATTTGCATCAATATCCCAATCTAATCTTAATTAAATAATTAAGTAATTAAGTGTTATATGGGTTCTGTTCAAAGACATACTCCACTGGATTCAGAAAGAATATCAAATAATGGATTAGTGCCTTACATACACCTGAGGCATTAATTACATTCAGAAAGAGTACAGACATAAACTTTTTATAAAATTGTTAGTATGTTTTTCTTCAGCTGGTTGGGAACAGTCCACCACTGTCAAGGTTGAAGCTCTCTGGTCATCTGAATGGTGAGGCAGAACTCGTACATTAAATACTAACACATCACTCAGTGTGGCTGAGCAGACTAGCAGCAAACTGCCTACCACAGCCCTTGAGACTGGACACTGCAAACCCCTGTAGTAAAAGCATGTAACTGGCTCCACATATGAGGAGTAACTGCATTTCCTGTAAGTTACTCCACAGTGCTAATGAACAAACACTGTTCTTTTCTCTAATAGTAATTCTCTATTGATAATAATTTAGCCAAGTTTGAATTCTTGTTTTATGAGGCAAAAAATTAAATTAATTAATTACATATATCACATGTACATCAAGTATGTATCTCTCCATTTGAAAATCACACCTATTTTGAGTATTTTTGTAAATGTGTGTGAACTGAACAATGTTACTATCTATTTACAAAGACAGTACAGGATGAATGCTTATTATAAGTCTAATCCTGTACCTACAGCAGAAGGAAGAGGTACAGAAAGTAAACCTGGCTTTTGATATCCACAAGATACCTGTGAAGCATTTATAAGCAATTTAGGAGTTCCACATTGTTCAACTATTTGTTCCTTTAGCTTGCACAGATTTTGGTTTGTATCTGATTCTTGTAACCAGCCACCAACATTAAAACCTTCCTGTTTGTTTTTGTCATTTTGTTGTGTTTGTTTTGTTGTGTTGGTTTTTTCCCCCAGAAGATGATGCTAAGGACTGCAGATTTTCCCAGAATTCAACCACTGCCACAAGTAGATACAGCATTGGAATGACTTCTCTGCTTCATAAGGCTGTTTTAATGTCCTGATTACCTTCCAACCATCAGAGGGCTCTGAGAGCAGGAAACACCACTGATTTTCATCTGGCTGGGAGAATTGGAGCCAGGCAGTGAACATTTCCTTGGTGATCACTGTGCCTTACAATCTTTCATGCATGCTGTAGCACCAGCAATAACAAATCATTGCAACAACAAAAAATGTAACATTCTAAAATTGCTTCTACAGTCAAATTTTTATACAAAGAGTGATACAGATTTAATCTGAATAAGATAATGATAAAGGGAAGAAGTAATGCATTGTCAGAAGTTCTCATATTGAACTGAGGTGTGGAAACAAGATTAGAGTTATTAATACCCCTTGATTTTAGTTGCAAAAGTCCCACCCTGAAGAACCAATAGCTCTTTCTTCACTTGCATGTTGGGAAACTCAGGCTGATGTCCCTGTGCTAAGCACTCTGCTGGCTGGCCTCCAGCAAGGCCATGGGCTGCTATGGTTTCTAAAGGGCTTTCATCTTCAGGTATGAAATCCCATTCAGGCAGTAGGTGGGTATGGGCTTTCCAGAAGATTGTTCTAGAAAAGAGAAAAGACATATTTTATTGCCAAATTCCTTACAGATTCTCTCTTAAATGCTGACTATGTTGCATGTGGCCACCGGTTCAAAACTGCGGGACAGCAGAGGGACAGTAGTCAGGGAGGCACATGCAGAAGATAGTTGGTTTTACTCATACACAACCAACATACCAGTAGGCTGTTCAACTTTACTTTGTTTTCTAGTTATAGGACATACACAGAGGCATGTCTAGGCTAAGGTTTGCAATGTAGGGTTAAAGATTACACACTATTACATACATCTACACAGGAAAACTGAAATACATAGAGATATATCCCCCTTCTCTTGAAATGTGCATGTGTCTTAGGAACATTCTGCATACACAGCAAATATTCTCTGTTTATTTCTAGTGTAAAGTTTGTGTACTTTTTTCTCTGTTTGCAGCACTGCATAAACAACAGTCACAGAGGTCCTAAAGCTTCCTCGGGCAGTATGGGCGAAGTGTAGGTTTTTAAGATGTTGATGAGAGAGTCTGTGCAAACGATTTGTTTTTCAAAGGGTTTGTGTGCATATGAGTGCACAAACCATGTGTGTGGCCTGTGTGAATATTGAGTATCATTTACCCTGAAGGCTCTCTGCTTGTGTAGAAAACATCTCCCTATTGCAGCTAAGCAGAAACAAACCAGTTATGTGTGTCCATTCTTTCTTTTATATATACCCTCTCTAGCCCACAGGAAACCTCCTCTGCAGTTTTGCTGCATGTTCTCAGCAGCTGCTGAAAGTCCCTTCATGTTACCACCACACAGGCACAGCAGAGCTGAGAAGAAAGGAACAAGGCGCTGGAAACACATACTGTTCTTTGTCTTATACAGTATCCACTTCAAACGCTTTCCACACTGCAGGACCCACTGGTACTTCTCTTCTGTGCTTGTTCCTCTTTCCTGCACTCTACTGTTACTCCATTTACTACATTTTCCCCACTTGTGCCATTCTTTCTCAGCAATTTTCACTGATTTAAGTCTCTTAACCCTCAGGGGCGGCATGGCTGAACTTGTTACAGAGTGACATAGGAGCTCTGCTTCAGGGGCAATGAAAAAAAACGCATTTCTCTATCATGTTTCTTCTAAACAAATACGAAAGACATGAAATAAAACCAGCATGAACTAATAGCTCACAGAACCACCCTCCTGACATGATTGCTATAAAACTTTGGAAGTGATTTGTTTAACTTCTTTCTTTCTCATGTACACTTGCTGCTAGTAATCTAGAAAATTCATTTAAGTATCAATGCAAGAAGTTTTATACTTGTGGTAGTCTTAGGCTATGCCTTTAATTTTTTTCACAGATCTTGAACAGAAAATAGTAGAATGCAAATAAATCACCATTGGGTGTAAAAAGGAAAATAATGATAATTCTAAACAATCCCATTGGAAAGATAATGGACTTAAACTAGTTGTGCAAAACAATCTATCTCTCCTCTTGCTTCTTTGCTCTGGGAGATACTTTGTACTTCTGTTGGCTTCTGCTTGACCTTAGCTGCATTGTTTTGGCTAAGTTCTAAAATCTCTCTGCTCTTTCACTTGTCCCTTTGTGTCCAGGGGGTAAGGAGGAGGCAGGGAGGCAGAAGCTATTACAACTCCCCTGGTCTTTGGCCAGGGGGTGTGTCTCTGTGCTGTTTATTAATTGTAAATATCTGTAAACATTGTGTATTTGTACTTATTCATTGCATTTCATTGTAGATTGTAGTTTTGCTTGTAAATACAGCTTTCATTTGTTTCCAGCTGAGCTGGTCTGGCAAATTTAATGTTGGAGGGTAATTTTCAATCCACCACAATACTTCATTGTAAGGCTTTGAGTCAATCCTATAGTAGTTTCATCTGTAGATCTCAGAAATGTTTCATTTTTTCTTCTCTATATACACCTTACCACAGGCATAGGCACAAACATCCGATGTGTGTTTCTCAAAAACATAGCTTGGGAAAAGGCAGAAGATCAATAATTTTTTATAGATAATTAAAGTACTCACCAAGACTTCAAAGTTATCATTAACAAGCATTTTGAGTTTTATTCCATGCTTTTAATGTTTTATAACCTTTAGCCTGGTTAGCAGATACTGCACATTATTAAAAAATTAAAATGCAGACAAGTTTTAATACCAGAAAATTTGCATTTAGCAGAACATTTCAAAGAGATGCTGTAACTTCAAAAATACCAATCCATTTTCAACAGAAAGACTAAGACAAGTAACTATTTGCTGGTGTAGTATTTGGAAGTCTACTCATACTTGCAAATAATTTATTAATGAATGGTGCAAAGCTTTAAAATATAAAAGCAGATCAATATTGTAGTGTTTTTGATACTCCAGTTGTGTTTTTGAAGAAGGAGAGAGCATGTGGATAGCGAACTAGATTGCACTGAATGTTTATCAAAACCTTATGATTTTGACTTGCCAGAGTAAAAAGGCAATGCCAATAGTAAAGGTAGGATCTCAGAAATAAGAGCTTGCATTCATTTGTACCCCTATTTGCCTTCCCTGTGAATGGACAGACATTCATCGTTCACAGTTCAGGAATATGCTCTTCTTCCTTCATAAATCTTATCCCTGTAGAACAGTTTATTAAAGCCCATGGAATTTTTTCTTGAAATATGCTTGTAACAGCACTAGTGGCAAAAATTGTGAAGTAATTGTCTCATTTAATACAGTTCATCTTTTACTGTAGTTAATTTCTAAGTAACAAGGAGGAAATTCAGGAAAAGACTTTGGGCTGTGTTACATCCATCCTTGATGGGGGCTGAAAGAAACTTGATCCAGGTGGGCAGAGAGAGACTTGATTTTCTCCCTCCCAGGAGGAGGGGTCCCCTGGGTCAAAGGTGCTCTATTGCACTCCCCCTTCCCTGACCAGCAAGCCTATAAAAAGGGTGGACATTTTATATTGTTTCTCTTTCTTGCTCTGCCTGCTTGAAAGAGATGACTGCTGCTCCTGCCTCCTGCACTGACCGTGTGGTCGGGGCCTACTGTCCAAGCTGCATCTATGCTTTGTGAAGGTCTGAATCCAGGGAATACAAGGCCATCCAGGCTTGATTTTGTATATTTTCCTATTAACCCTTATCCCTTATGTTTGTAAACCCTCCCTGTTATTGCTATACATATATTTTGTTACAAAATTACCTCTTTTACTTCCAAACTGATTCCAGACCATTTCTTTCATGAATTTACCTCTCCTTTCTCCTACCTGATTTTGCTTTATAGTCTTGTGTCTTATAGTTCTCCTAAGTGGCCAGCCCCTCCTTCCATGATCTGTAGACTCTCTTCTTCCTCTTGAGTGTGCTCAGCAGCTCCCTACTTAACCATGTTAGTCTCCTGGCTCCCTTTCTCGATTTCCTACTTGTTGGGATGCTCTGATCTTGAGCTTGGAAGAAGAGGTCTTTGAATGTTAACCAACTATTATGGGCCCCTTTGCCTTCTGGTACTTCGTCCCATGTGATTTCTCTAGTAATTGCTTGGAAAGGACAAAGTTGGCCCTGCTGAAATCCAAAGTTGTGATTCTGCTTGATATTCTGCTCCTACCAGGCAAGATCCTGAACTCCACCATCTCATGGTCGCTGCAGTCATCAACCTTCACTACTTAACCAAGCCCTCCTTGTTAGTGAGCATCAGGTCCAGTAGTGTTCCTCTCCTAGCTGGCTCCTCCACCATTTGCATCAAGAAGTTATCTTCAGTGCACTGGATTGCAAGGCTGCTGTAAGCTGCCTGTCATCTTTATCATTCTGATCAGATGGTCTGTAATAAAAACCCACAACATTGTCACCTGTGCCAGCCTGCCCCTTCATTTGCACCCATGAACTCTCAACTCACCTCTCATCCACCCCTGATCTGAACTCAACACATTCTAGTTGCTCTCTCATGTAAGGAGCAGGTTCACCACCTTGCTTTGTTGACCTGTCTTTCCTAAAAAGGATGTTACCATCCACGATGACATTCCAGCCATGTGAGCTGTGCCACTACGTCTCTGTAATTGCCCTCAGATCATAACCCCTTAACTGCACATGGATTTCTAGCTCCTCCTGTTTATTCTCCATACCATCTGTGTTGGTGTACAGACAGCACAGGGAGTGAACTGAGCACATCAATTCCACCCTGTGGAGGTGGGAGGCCATCTGATTTTCATTAGTACTAGAACACTGCCCCACTGGTGCAAGCCCAACAAGCCTACCCCCTTCAATTCTAGTTTAAAGCTCTATGAATGAGCCCTGCTAGTTCTTGTCCTAGAATCCTTTCCCCACTGTGAGATGACCCTTTCTCATGTACTAGCATTTGTCCTGGTATCTTATAAAACCAGATATTACCTAAGAACCCAAAGCCCTGCCGGTAGCACCAGCCTCAGAGCCAGGTATGGTACAAAACTGGGAGAGGTGGCTGCCACACCAGAAGGCTGTGCTGCCATCCAGCATGTCCTGGACAGGCTGAAATGTTGGGCAGATTGTAACTTTACGAAGTTCAACAAGGGCAAGTGTACAGTGCTGGTACCTAGGGAGGAATAACTCCATGTATCAGTACAAGTTGCCGGCTGACCTGCTGGAAAGCAGCAGTGTGGGAAAAGACAACAGGATTTCAATGAATGAGACAGCAATGTGTCTTTATGGCCAAGAAGGCAAATGATATCCTGGGATGCATCAAGAGGAGTAAGGCAAGCAGGTCAAAGCAGAACCTCCTCACCCTCTACTCTGCCTTGGTGAGGCATCCTCTGAAGTATTATGTCCATTTTTGGGGTCTCCAGTTCAAGAAGGTCAGGGAACTGCTTTGGAGGGCACAGCAAAGAGAGATTTCTTATATACAAATGCTGAGGGACAGGGGGCTTTTTAGCCTTGAGAATAGAAGAATGAGGAGGTATCTTATCAGTGCTTATAAAGGGTGTCAGGAGGATGGAGCTGGTCTGTTTCCAGTGGTGCACAGCAAGAGAAGAAGGGACAATGGATACAACCTAGAACACAGGAGGTTTCACTTAAATATGAGGGAAAAAAAGAATATGGAATGGAATGGAATGGAATGGAATGGAATGGAATGGAATGGAATGGAATAGAATAGAATAGAATAGAATAGAATAGAATAGAATAGAATAATAGAATAGAATAGAATAGAATAGAATAGAATAGAATAGAATAGAATAGACCAGGGACAGGAGCACACTGTGTTGTGTTAGAAACTGGCTGGAAGGCTGAGCCCAGAGAGTGGTGGTGAACGGTGCCACATCCAGCAGGTGGCCAGTCACTAATGGTGTGCCCCAAGGATCAGTGCTGGGCCCCATGCTCTTTAATATACTTGGAGGATGATGGAACACTATAACAGGCTGCTCAGAGAGGTGGTGGAGCCTGTCTCTTGAGTCATTCAAAGCCCATCTGGATGTCATCCTCGGCAACCTGATCTAGGCGAACCTGCTCTGGCAGGAGGTTTGGACTACATGATCTCCAGGATTTCTTCCAACCCCTATTATTTTGTGATTCTGTAATTATGCTGAAATGGCAGGTACCTGGCAAAACAAAACAAAACAAGTCCCCCAGCATTCAGTGGAAAGGAATCCTCCCTGGAAATCCACTCCAAAGGGGGAAAAAAAATCACCATTAAAAAAATATTTATTACATGATCATTTGCTGTCATGATGGAAGGGTGTTTTCTCTTGTCCCAGGTCAGGGGTGCCAACCATCCAGAGGAGAAAAAGAACACGAGGTAAGATTTTAGGCAAGTTTGAGGATGGGAGCCATGGGACAAATTCAACAATACAAAAATGTATTTATCACCCACTAGTAAGAATTTCCCCTCTCCAAAAAGTCACCTTTTGGGCAGAATAACAGGAGGGAGCTCTATCAGTTCTGAATTAAGACATAGAAAACAACTGAACTTTTAAGAAGTGTTCCCATATTTGTAATACAATCCAGGCACCACACTCATTGCAGTTCCCTTCCTTCGCGGTTTACCTTAGCCAATGCCAAAAAAAAAAAAAAATGGGATAGGGGAACGGAAAAGGGAAAGAGGACAAGATGGAAGGAGCATTCTGAAATAAGTGGTTTGTTAATGTTTTTATGTTAGTATGGTGTCAGGAATAAACTGATCACAGTGTATCTGAGCCTAGAAGACTCTTGTGTGGGATATTCACTCACATTGATGGCATTCTGTCCAGTTTCAGACGACACTATCTCAGCTGTAGCCAAAGGAGACTCAATAGCCTTTCACACACAGACAAAAAAAGCAGGCAGTTATACTCCCTGGTGGGCATACTCATTTTGTCTCTGTTGCTAAACAAAAGGTCTCTGTATGAGGTCACTGTATAATGAGCTGACGTTCGGTTATAAATACGTTTTGAATGTTTCAGTCCCAGTGCAGAGTTAAAATGAGTGCCCAAATTCAGGCCAACACCTTGCAATACCATCATTTGAGGGGAAAAATAATTTTTGTCATCAGTTGTCTCAGCATAGGAAGCAGGTTTCCCAACACATTTGACACTGGCTGTGATGTCAACTGCCTGTCACTGCAGGCAGTTCTTAGACTGTTCTTAGAGTGCATGGAGGACAGCTTCTTATCCCAGGTGCTGCGTGAGCCTACCAGGGGTAAGGCTATGCTTGACCTCCTCTTCACCAACAGGGAAGGGCTGGTGGGTGATGTGGTGGTCGGAGGGTGTTTAGGCACCAGTGACCACGACATAATAGAGTTTTCAGTATGCAGCCAAGCCAAGAGGGGCAGCAAGAAGACCTCCGCTCTGGACTTCCAGAGGGCAGACTTCAGGCTGCTCAAGGAACTAATTCAGAAGGTTCCTTGGGAATCAGCCCTTAAAAACAAAGGGGTCCAGGAGAGCTGGACCTACTTCAAGGAAGAACTATTGAAGGTGCAAGAACAGGCTGTGCCGGTGTGCCGGAAGATGAGCCGCCGGGGCAGACGGCCAGCCTGGATGGGCAATGAACTTTTAATAGAACTTAGGGAAAAAAAAAAAGAGGGTGTATCATCTTTGGAAGAAAGGGGAGGCAACCTACAGAATGTTTAGGGATGTTGCTAGGTTGTGCAGGAAGAAAATTAGGGAGGCAAAAGCCCATTTAGAACTTAGACTGGCCTCTGCTGTGAAGGATAACAAAAAGTCCTTCTATAAATACATCAATAGCAAGAAGAAGGGCAAGGACAACCTCCACTCCTTGGTTGACACGGAGGGGAACGTTGTAACAAAGAATGAGGAAAAGGCAGAGGTACTTAACACCTTCTTTGCCTCAGTCTTCACTAGCAGGGCAGAACGTCTTCCAGACAGCTGGCCTGCAGAGCTGGCAGAAGGAGCCAGAGAGCTGCATAGTTTCCCACTGCTCCAAGAGGAAGTTAGAGATCTACTGAGCCGCTTGGACCCCCACAAGGCCATGGGACCGGATGGGATCCATCCTAGGGTGCTGAGATTGCTGACAGATGAGCTGTCCAAGCCACTTTCCATCATTTTTCAGCAGTCCTGGCTCACTGGAGAGGTCCCAGAAGACTGGAAGCTGGCTAACGTGGTGCCCATCCACAAGAAGGGCCGATTGGATGAGCCGGGGAATTATAGGCCTGTCAGCCTGACCTCAGTGCCAGGCAAGATTATGGAACGGGTCATCTCGAGTGCGATCACACAGCACTTACAGGATGACCAGGGGCTCAGGCCTAGCCAGCATGGATTTAGGAGGGGCAGGTCCTGCCTGACCAACCTGATCTCCTTCTATGATCAGGTGACCCGCCTGGTGGATGTGGGGAGGCCTGTGGATGTGGTCTACCTGGACCTCAGCAAGGCCTTTGACACCGTTCCCCACAGCAAACTCCTGGCCAAGCTGGCAGCCCGTGGCTTGGACAGGAGCACACTGCGTTGGGTTAGGAACTGGCTGGAGGGCCGAGCCCAGAGAGTAATGGTGAATGGTGCCACATCCAGCTGGCGGCCTGTCACTAGTGGTGTGCCCCAGGGATCAGTACTGGGCCCCATGCTCTTCAACATCTTTATTGATGATCTGGATGAGGGCATTGAGTCCATCATCAGTAAATTTGCAGATGACACCAAGCTGGGGGCAGCAGTTGATTTGCTGGAGGGCAGAGAGGCTTTGCAGAGGGACCTCGACAGGCTGGACAGATGGGCAGAGTCCAATGGCATGAGATTTAACACATCCAAGTGCCGGATTCTGCACATTGGCCACAACAACCCCAGGCAGTGCTACAGGCTGGGGTCAGAGTGGCTGGAGAGTGGCCAGGCAGAGAGGACCTGGGGGTACTGGTTGATTGTAGGCTGAACATGAGCCTGCAGTGTGCCCAGGCAGCCAAGAAGGCTAATGGCATCCTGGCTTGCATCAGGAACAGTGTGGCCAGCAGGAGCAGGGAGGTCATTGTGCCCCTGTACACTGCACTGGTTAGGCCGCACCTTGAGTACTGTGTCCAGTTCTGGGCCCCTCAGTTTAGGAAGGATGTTGACTTGCTGGAACGTGTCCAGAGAAGGGCAACAAAGCTGGTGAGGGGTTTGGAACACAAGCCCTATGAGGAAAGGCTGAGGGAGCTGGGGTTGCTTAGCCTGGAGAAGAGGAGACTGAGGGGTGACCTTATTGCTCTCTACAACTACCTGAAGGGAGGTTGTAGCCAGGCAGAGGTTGGCCTCTTCTCCCAGGCAGCCAGCACCAGAACAAGAGGACACAGTCTCAGGCTGCGCCAGGGCAGGTTTAGGCTGGATGTTAGGAAGAAGTTCTACACGGAGAGAGTGATTGCCCATTGGAATCGGCTACCCGTGGAGGTGGTGGAGTCACCTTCACAGGAGGTGTTCAGGAGAAGACTTGATGGGGTGCTTGGCTGTATGGTCTAGTTGTTGGGTGGGTTGGATTGTTTGATGGGTTGGACGCGATGATCTTGAAGGTCTCTTCCAACCTGGTGTATTGTATTGTATTATTGTATTTTTAATTGGTGATCTCTGTTTTGAGCTTTGTTGCATTTCTGCACAGTCAATATTATATGAATGAATTCTCTTTTGTTTGCATTTCAAAAATACATTCTTTAAGTTTTCATTGCTTTCCTGGGGTGCTTGCAAATACATAAAATCTAAGGTGTAAAACACCAACACAACACATGCTGGGCTAGGAACAGGAAGATTGATTTGCTTAAAAGCAAGAAGACCTCCACCCTGGACTTCAGGAGGGCAGACTTCAGGTTACTCAAGGAACTAACTCAGAAGGTTCCTTGGGATACAGCCCTTAAAAATAAAGGGGTCCAGGAGAGCTGGACCTACTTCAAGGAAAACTCTTGAAGGTGCAGGAACAGGCTGTGCCAGTGTGCTGGAAGATGAGCTGCCGGGGCAGACAGCCAGCCCAGATGGGTAATGAACTTTTAATAGAACTAAGGGAAAAAAAAGAAGGTGTATTGTCTTTGGAAAAAAGGGAGTCAACTCATGGAATGTTTAGGGATGTTGCTAGGTCTTGTAGGAAGAAAATTAGGAAGGCAAAAGCACATTTGGAGCTCAGACTGGCCTCTGCTGTGAAGGACAAAAAAAGTCCTTCTATAAATATATTAATAGCAAGAGGAAGGGCAAGGACAACCTCCACTCCTTGACCTTGGAGTTTTTAGCTGTGTTTGCAAGCACCCCGTATGAACAAGTAATATGATTTAGCAACTTAAAGAATGTATTTTTGAGATGCAAACAAAAGAGAATTCATTCATATAACGGTGACTGTGCAGAAAATGTGCAACAAAGCTCAAAACAGAGATCACCAACCAAAAAAACACAATAGCTACAATACAACTACACCGGTTGGAAGAGACCTTGTCAAGATCGCCGTACGTCCAACCCATCAAACAACTGCAACCCACCCAACAACATGCTAGACCATACAGCCAAGCACTCCCATCAAGTCTTTCTCCTGAACTACCTCCTGTGAAGGTGACTCCACCACCTCACGCAGTAACTCCATTCCAATGGGCAATCACTCTCGCCGTCTCAGAACTTCTAACCGCAACATCCAGCCTAAACCTGCCCTCAGGCGCATGGCCTGCAGAACTGTGTCCTCTTGTTCTGCATGCTGCCTGCCCAGGAGAGGAGGCCAACCTCTGCCTGGCCTACGACCTCCCTTCAGGTTTTTGAGTTGTAGAGAGGCAATAAGGTCACCCTCGGCGTCTCCTCCTTCCAGAGCTAAGCAACCCCAGCTCCCTCGGCGAAACTTTCCTCATAGGGCATGTGTTCCAAGCCCCCTCACCGGCTTTGTTGCCCTTCTGCTGGACGCGTCCCAGCAAGTCAACATCCTTTCCTACAGCTGAGGGGCCCAAGGCACTGGGCTTGCAGTACTCCCAGGTGCGGCCTGACCAGTTGCAGTGTACAGGGGCACAATGACCTCCCTACCTCTAAGGCCACACTGATTCCACTGATGCAAGCCAGGATGCCGTTAGCCTTTCTTGGCTGCCTGGGCACACTGCAGGCTCATGTTCAGCCTGCGATCAACCAGTACCCCCAGGTCCCTCTCTGCCACTAGGCCTCTCACTACTGACCCCAGCCTGTACTAGCCCTGCCTGGGGACTGACAGCTGGCCAATGTGCAGAATCCGGCACTTGGATGTGACAAAATCTCATGCCATTGGACTCTGCCACATCTGTCCAGCCTGTCGAGGTCCCTCTGCAAAGCCTCTCTGCCCTCCATGCAAATCAACTGCTGCCCCCCAGCTTGGTGTCATCTGCAAATTTACTGATGATGAGCCATGCCCTCATCCAGATCATCAACAAAGATGTTGAAGCGCATGGGGCCCAGTACTGATCCCTGGGGCAATACCACTAGTGACCCAGGCCGCCAGCTGGGATGTGGCACCATTCACCATTACTCTCTGGGCCTCGGCCCTCCGAGCCAGTTCCTAACCCAACGCAGTGTGCTCCTGTCCCAAGCCGACGGGGCTGCCAGCTTGGCCAGGAGTTTGCTGTGGGGAACGGTGTCAAAGGCGCTTGCAGAGGGTCCCGCCGGGGCTACACCCACACGGGCCTCCCCACATCCAGCCACAGGCGGAATGCACCTGATCAGAGAAGGAGATCAGGCTGGTCAGGCAGGACCTGCCCCTCCTAAATCCATGGATCTCAACACAGCAGAGAGGAGGCAGTCTAGAAGGTTCTTAGAGTGCATGGAGGACAGCTTCATATCCCAGGTGCTGCGCGAGCCTACCAGGAGTAAGGCTATGCTTGACCTCCTCTTCACCAACAGGGAAGGGCTGGTAGGTGATGTGGTGGTCGGAGGGTGTTTAGGCACCAGTGACCACGAGATAATTGAGTTTTCAGTATTCCGTCAAGCTAAGAGGGGTAGCAAGAAGACCTCCACTCTGGACTTCAGGAGGGCAGACTTCAGGTTACTCAAGGAACTAACTCAGAAGGTTCCTTGGGATACAGCCCTTAAAAATAAAGGGGTCCAGGAGAGCTGGACCTACTTCAAGGAAGAACTCTTGAAGGTGCAGGAAGAGGCTGTGCCAATGTGCTGGAAGATGAGGCCCAGGGCAGACGGCCAGCCTGGATGGGTAATGAACTTTTAATAGAACTAAGGAAAAAAGAGAGAGCATCATCTTTGGAAGAAAGGGGAGGCAACCCATGGAATGTTTAGGGATGTTGCTAGGACATGCAGGAAGAAAATTAGGGAGGCAAAAGCCCATTTAGAACTTAGACTGGCCTCTGCTGTGAAGGCCAACAAAAAGTCCTTCTATAAATATATTAATAGCAAGAGAAAGGGCAAGGACAACCTCCACTCCTTGGTGGGCACAGAGGGGAACGTTGTAACAAAGGATGAGGAAAAGGCAGAGGTACTTAACACCTTCTTTGCCTCAATTTTTACTTGCAGGACAGAACGGCTTCCAGACAGCTGGCCTGCAGAGCTGGCAGAAGGAGCCAGGGAGCAGCGTAGTTTCCTGCTGTTCCAAGAGGCAATTAGAGATCTTCTGAGCCGCTTGGACCCCCACAAGCCCATGGGACCGGATGGGATCCATCCTAGGGTGCTGAGAGAGCTGGCAGATGAGCTGTCCAAGCCGCTCTCCATCATTTTTCAGCAGTCCTGGCTCACTGGAGAGGTCCCAGAAGACTGGAAGCTGGCCAACATGGTGCCCATCCACAAGAAGGGCCGGTTGGAAGAGCCAGGGAATTATAGGCCTGTCAGTCTGACCTCAGTGCCAGGCAAGATTATGGAACAGGTCATCTTGAGTGCAACCACACAGCACTTACAGGATGGCCAAGGGATCAGGCCTAGCCAGCATGGATTTAGGAAGGGCAGGTCCTGCCTCACCAACCTGATCTCCTTCTATGATCAGGTGACCCGCCTGGTGGATGTGGGGAGGCCTGTGGATGTGGTCTACCTGGACCTCAGCAAGGCCTTTGACACCGTCCCCCACAGCAAACTCCTGGCCAAGCTGGCAGCCCATGGCTTGGACAGGAGCACACTGTGTTGGGTTAGGAACTGGCTGGAGGGCCGAGCCCAGAGAGTGGTGGTGAATGGTGCCACATCCAGCTGGTGGCCAGTCACTAGTGGTGTGCCCCAAGGATCAGTGCTGGGCCCCATGCTCTTCAACATCTTTATTGATGATCTGGATGAGGGCATTGAGTCCATCATCAGTAAACTTGTGGACGACACCAAGCTGGGGGCAGGAGTTGATCTGCTGGAGGGTAGAGAGGCTTTGCAGAGGGACCTCGACAGGCTGGACAGATGGGCAGAGTCCAACAGCATGAGATTGAACACATCCAAGTGCCGGGTTCTGCACATTGGCCACAACAACCCCAGGCAGTGCTACAGGCTGGGGTCAGAGTGGCTGGAGAGCGGCCAGGCAGAGAGGGACCTGGGGGTGCTGGTTGATTGTAGGCTGAACATGAGCCTGCAGTGTGCCCAGGCAGCCAAGAAGGCCAATGGCATCCTGGCCTGTATCAGGAACAGTGTGGCCAGCAGGAGCAGGGAGGTCATTCTGCCCCTGTACACTGCACTGGTTAGGCCTCACCTTGAGTGCTGCATCCAGTTCTGGGCCCCTCAGTTTAGGAAGGATGTTGACTTGCTGGAACGTGTCCAGAGAAGGGCAACAAAGCTGGTGAGGGGTTTGGAACACAAGCCCTATAAGGGGAGACTGAAGGAGTTGGGGTTGCTTAGCCTGGAGAAGAGGAGACTGAGGGGTGACCTTATTGCTCTCTACAACTACCTGAAGGGAGGTTGTAGCCAGGCAGAGGTTGGCCTCTTCTCCCAGGCAGCCAGCACCAGAACAAGAGGACACAGTCTCAGGCTGCACCAGGGGAGGTTTAGGCTGGATGTTAGGAAGAAGTTTTCTACAGAGAGAGTGATTGCCCATTGGAATCGGCTGCCCGTGGAGGTGGTGGAGTCACCTTCATTGGAGGTGTTCAGCAGGAGACTTGATGAGGTGCTTGGTGCCATGATTTAGTTGTATAGGTGGGTTGGATTGGTTCATGGGTTAGACACGACGATCTTGAAGGTCTCTTTCAACCTGGTGTATTGTATTGTATTGTATTGTATTGTATTGTATTGTATTGTATTGTATTGTATTAATCTGTCACCTTTATCAGAGCTGAATTCACCCAAACAAAAAAAAACGAAGGGAATGTATTCAACACTTAATTATTATTAAAGGTTCAGAATAAAACAAACTGCCACAGGGACATGAAATTTGCACTTCCTAACATCAGCCAACCCTCCTATGTCAGCAATTCATCACCATGGAAGGGTATCTGCAGTTTCATGAGAGCTCTGCATCAGGCTTCAGGTCAACACCTGTGTTATACATCTAGTCATGCCTCCTTCTGGGCAATGCTACCCACTTCTTCAGCTGTTCCTTCAACAACCTGGAGAACTTGGGCCTCTATACTGACATATATACTGAACTACCAGTCTAGGGGGAAGCTGCAACCTCCCTACAGGTCACAAGATGGGGAGAATAAAATTTCTCAGCATTAGAAACAAGAATACATGCCATCAATATAAGATCACATGCACTTACTCTTTTATATCAAAATGTCTGCATACATGATAAAAGAAAGAAAAGTTTCTAACTGAAAGGTGACACTGCAACTAAATACAAAATAGGAATGGTCTCAAATGCATTTCTTGAATGACCTATGTTTTCATGCTGATTACCACATCCTGTATTATTCATTCAGGCCTCAGTTAAAGTTTAGTATTTCTCACCTAACACTTGACTATTTTAATGATGTATTCAGTATTTGATTAAATAGGTCTAACCCACTTTATGTAGAAAACATTTTCAAAATAGAGTCACAGAAATTAGATGTACAATGTAAGAGATTTAAAAACATTTTTAGGTGTCTTTTCTATGGAATTAAGGCTAACCATGACTACTTATTTTTAGAGATTCTGGACAATGTTTAATACAAGTAGCTATTTTCCTAATAAAGTCTCCTGTGACCTTTATATTGTCTGTGATAGAAAAAGATCCCACCATAGCAGAAAGCAATTTCAGATTTAATTTAAATCCTTGCAATTTGAACTGTCATCAATGATAAGGTCTCTCTCATCAGCAACGGGAAAACTTGCAGTAGTTTGGGGAGTATGAAAACCTTTCACATTAATGAAAGCAAGCTGAGTGTTGGTTTCCAGGTTAAAATTTGGTTGCGTGAATTAAAGATGATTAAGCACAATTTTAACAGAGTAATAACATCCCCTCATGTCAAAAGTCTTCAGATTACTTTAGGAGTACAAGAAAAGCATCAACTGGTAATTATTTAATTCCATAGTGCTAACATAGATCAGTATAATTGCCTCCCTTTGGAGGCAGATAAACTGAATGAAGTACAGATGCTCTTTTCTGAGTGATGTTTCCAGATATTTTTTTTTGTGGGCATTTAATTGGAATTATGAATGCTTTGTTGATAAGAAAAAGAGGGTTTGAATGCCTCATATTTAGATCAGTATCTAGTGGAATGAACTAGAACCTTGGACAATAATTTTCTCACTGTTCATGTTATTTTTGTTACCTTCTCAGGAATTTGTAGCCAGAGAGTTGAAAAGATAATTTACACAATTCCTGGCAGTACTATATTGTTCATATTGTCTCCAATGGACTTACATGAATATTCATTTCACTACCACCTTATCACCACTGAGTGGAGAAACAAAACCTAAACCAGGTTATCCTCTTCTTGTCAAAAATCTAAATCATACTTCTTACAATTAGAGGTTCAGCTTTTAAAATGCACATGATTCATGAATGCACAATCATTACAAATGAATGCTGTAGCATTCCTTTGTCTCTCAAATCCACCCAGTGCAGAGAACAAATACTAGTCACGTTAAAAGGCTGTGTAACCTTAACTCTAGTTAAAGAAAGAATATGAATTTGTTTTGTTACTGTTTAGATAACACATTAGATTGTACATAATGTACACAATGAGCTTCTTAGAATTTTTTTTATAGTGCCTATCTTTTTCAGTTTTCCTTAGGCATTGTTTATGTTTCCAACAATATTGAAACTTGTTCAGGATGACAAACTAAACAGTGTGTAAACAGTAAAAATAGTCATAAGACATCATGATGGAAGTATATTATTTTTTGATGACATTACACATTCATTCACATTTTTTATACATGGTGGTTGCCTGCCATTTTTGTATGCAAACTGAACCAAATTGCAGTCCACAACTCTCACAGTTACATCTCATCATTTTTGAAAGTAGAGCCTTATTTCAAATGGTCTTTGCTCTTGAAACCTTAGTTCTTCTACTGTGGTGAGCTAAGTGGGTTTTAGGCAATATATCCTGCCTGGAGCACTGAATAGTTGCTAGCCATTAGAATCAGTTATCTACTCACCCACCCCAAGGTAACTGCACCACTGCTAATAAAACTTCAGATTTTGTGTGACAACATAGTTTAAGAAAGACAGAACAATGGTAATGGGGGTAAACTCAATCCAGTAATATTAATGAAGCTGAAAACAGACAGAATTCATATTGGTTTCCTACTAAAAGTGGTAGAAGATCTGACATGAGGATGAGGACTGTGTTGACAATCTATCACAGCATTAGGCACTAGGAATAGTACTGAAACAGTAGGCTTAATAATGAACAAACTCTTAAAACACCCATAGTTTTAAAAGAATAATGATTTGGGGAGTACATGTGCATTTGGGCATATGGATGCATGCAACACAAATTCCTCATGGTACAAACACAAGAGTTTAGATGTCTTCTGTGTTTATCAGATCCATGTAGTAGAAGAAAAATGAAATCATCAGCCTGATGATCTTTCTCATTAAATGTCACTCTCACACAGCTGGAAAAGACATGCACAGTACTCTAAAATGACACTGAGTAATAGTACAAATGTTTTTACTGTACTCTCATTCTTGGCAGATCATTGTGAGAACTTTTTTCTTCTTGATATTTCAGTTTATACATCTGGTCTTCAGAACAGCTCTCTTAACATGATCATAAAAAAGTCTGTCCCTTCTTGGTTGCTCAAAATCCTAATTAAGCCCCAACTCCAAACCCTTTCAGCACTTTCGAGGCCAGACTTTTTATTAGACTCTACAAATGCTTCTATCCTGCACAGGTTGAGGCAAGCCTAAGATGGCTTTTGGCAGCTAAAAAAGTAATCATCTCCTGTCAGGCTCTACCTTTCCACCTGGAGCAATCTTCTTTGGGTCCTGGCACTCAGTGCTTTTACTCCTATGGTAACAGATTAAAAACCTTCTCTTCTTCTTATTCTTAAGTAAAACAACAACAACAATAACAAAGCAAAACCAAACAAATGCCCTTCCCCTCCCCCCTAAAAAACACCAACAAACACAACGAACCAACCAAAAAAACCCAAACCACACCACAACCCACCCAACCACCCAATCAAAAAACCCGTCCTTTCTCTCCCTTTGAATCTCTCAAGACACTTAATACTGGTCTAAGCTGTTCCAAAGCTAATTGGGACTTCTTGGGGCTCACTGAATATGTAAAGGTGCTAAATCTCACTAGTGTTCCCTGAACCTTGGAATGCCTAGTTTAAGAAAAATAAATGAGAGCCTTTTTTCTCAAAGGAAAAGATGTTCCTACCAGAGGTGGAAATGAAAAAGTCACATCATCATGCATGGTAAATACCACAGACTTTGATGGCCATAATTTCAAGAAGTATCTTATAATGTATTGATTGCATTTATATTATGCATACCAACATAATGGGGCAATGTGCAAGACAGGATGGAAGAGTAGATGTTTCAAACAATTCACTGTACCAAGGAAATTTCAGAGATAGACATGTCCAGTAATTAGACTAAACAGTTTTCATCATAGGAAATCTCTAAGAGGTTAGAGTATGGGTTCACAGAGTAGGTGTACATAGGCAGCAATCTGGTAAGATTTTCTGGTATTGTAATTGTTGCTTGCTGTTCTGATCCTACTTGAAATTAGAACAAATAAAGGTGGTCTGGGGAGCTCTAACTATATGCCAGACCTCTCATAGCATAAAACTTCATTTATCAATTCTACTGCACAGTTAAGATCCACCTACACCAGCATCTGTTCACACCGTTTGTTTGCCTTAACAGCCCAAGTTTTACTGTCAATGTTTATTGTCTATAACAGCACTTCAGGCTGTTCATACCTCCTGTATCTAACTTAATGTATGTGCTGCAATTTCCCCCTTTTCCTTCCCCCCCCCCGCCTCCCCATATTGATATTTTTGTTTATTTTGCTGCTTACTGAAGAGCTTATTATACGTTGGCTGTACCAGCTCTATTGCAGATCACAGGATTATGTCACTGTCAGTTCTTAAATGCAACTGCATGCCTCATATGCCTGCTCCTAGTGGTGGACAACTCTGCAATGACAGCTACAGTAGCTGGAAGTATTGCAGTTGTAAGAATAAGTTCTGAGAAGCCAGGAACATTATGATTAAATGTTTTTTTGCCAAGCTATCTTACTTCCACACGTGAAGCACACATCTTTCAAATATTAGAACAGAGCCAAAGATTTAATTAATGGCCCCCTAGTATTGGTTGACTGCTTCATATATGTGGATTAATAGTGAATCATAACATATTATAAAATTACCCAATAACACAGTGTTCTGTGAATCTACGTAGAAAAACCTGCAAACACACTGTTATAGAGAATGAAGTGTTTGAGGTCTTCTTAGCCAAGGAATAATTTTGTACAGATCAAAGCAACAGTACAGTTCTGCAACAGTACTTAAAGTGCAAATACTCTGCTATGGCATCTGCCACTTTTGAAAGGGGACTGAAAAGTGACAGATCATTTTTTTGTTCTTTCTGACCAAAATCCAGTCTGGAGTGTCTAATTATCTGACACTGAATATTTTGTTGTACTAGCTGGATGCAATATGGACTCCTTAACCTATATATATATAAATAAAATTAGAGCAAGGAAGTTCTAAGTACAGTTGAGGAAAGGCATATATATGTAGCTTTTGCTTTTTGTGATGTGGTGTTCATGAAGTGCACTGAATAGGTTTCCTGGGAGAAGTTTACATTTGCTTCTAGTCTGTATTCCTAAAAGACATCCCAGAAACTGGTATATCAATATAACTTAGGTTTATGGTTTCTTTTCCTCAGTTACATATCCCTTCTGGAAGTACATCTTGTCTTCAGCCTTCCATGCTTTCTGTTGCCAACAATGCTATCTTTGCAGCCCATGCATAATAGGATTATCTTACAACTGGATATAATGTACCTAATGATTCTAACTCCTCCCCGCTTTTTTTTTCCCTCCCTTTAATTAATGGTACCACATTCAAACAGGGAGAGATGACAATTCAGAGACTGACTGCATGTTCAGTTGGTATATTAAAAGACACTGAAATTTGTGGAGACTGTCTGAAATTAGTAAATATTTCAAATGTGCAAGCTTGCCCTGAAGAAGCAGGCAGAACAGAAATATCACAAGAATACACTGACATAGAAATTATGCCCATGCCAAAGGCAAGGCTTTTATCTAGATAAACCAAACCAAACCCTAGATTTGAATTATGCACTTAATACTCCTTTGTCTTCTCCTTGACTGTTGGTTTTAAATAAGGTTGATATATATATTATATAAAATCATCCTTTCATTTCTATATTAGACTAAAATGAAACTAAGATTGAAGGAACATTCACATCTAAGCAATCTCTACATCTTCCATGTTGTGGATGTTCTGTTCCACATAATGCTTTTAGTTTGAGCTCCCACTCTTCTTTCCCACCCATTTTCATGGTTTAACATCTAGTATCTTCCACAAGACTAATGCAGCATGGATACATTGGAGGAGTCCTTTCAAGCCTTTGTTAGCTTATCTTCTCGTACTTGGATATACTCCATGTTAATTCATTGAGGATAAGAAGGCTTTCTTCTTGAACCTAGGCTTGTTCATCATCACTCCACCTTCCAAGTGGGAACTGTTTATTGAGGAAAAGGTGTAGACATTTCAAACCAAAACTGAGAATTTGGTTGGTAAGAAACATAAAAGAGGCATAAGACTGGATGATGCACTCCAGCTAAGTGTGGTGTTTCCATTTCCTCTCTTTCAATACCTAAGTTGCCTTCCCAGATGCTGGTGTTAAATATCAAGGAAGTGTAGAGTGATTTCATTTGGCTGCTGATTTTGATTTGTCAGGAGGCTGTGTAGCACAGAATATGCAAGATGAGTTATTTGTCACAGAAATAATCTGCATGTCTTAAATTTCTAATCTGAAAACATATCTTTGCCTGTAACACTTGAATGTGTATCTCTAAAACCTTGCATAGCCAATGGATTGTAACTGTGTATAAAGTTTGGGTCTAGGGCCTGATAAACACACATAACTGGAAATAGTAGGAGTTAGACTCATGACTTTCAAGAAACTTCAGATAAGAATCCCCCTCAGACACTGAGGAAACCATGAAGAACTGAAACAACATTGACACTGTTACTGATTATCAGATCTTCTCAGGATGCTTTTCTATTTTAGCAGCACAGAGCAGCTTCAAGCCCTCTGTGCTAGGACCTGCATGGATAAAGTGTTAGAACAAAACAGTCTAGGTAACAAAATGCAAGCTGAAACACAAAATACTACAGTGGTTAGAAATGCAAAAAGTCATAACTGGACTGTGTTAAGTTTGCTAAATTATGTAAGACAGCACATATTTAGTTAAAAGGTAAACAATTCTTCTGTATGTTGTAGGGACCAAGGGGCATTTTAGAGAGGCCAGCAAGGAAGGAAAAAAAAAAAAAAATCCTTAAGGCTGAATCTGGCAAAACAGGGGCCAAATACTGAATACAGTATTCAGAATGGGGCCTCATCAGTGCAAAGTACAGAAGGACAACAATTTCCCTGGGCCTGCTGGCCAAACTGCTTCGGATGCAAGTCAAGATGCTAAATGCCTTCTTGAACACCAAGATATGAGACAAACTATTGAATGTGAAATGAATGATGGCAATAATTTTAGGACATATACACCACAGATACCTCTTACTCTCTTTTGAGTGAGAATGTCTGATAACAATGCAGTGCTGAAATTCCGGGGGCTGTGTTTGAATTATAGAATCATTTGGAGGACAAAATGTCTTTCAGCTCAAATTCATTTCTCATGAGTAAACTAAAGATGGAAGTCCCCACATGCCACAGGAAGCATGCCTGTATTTTGTCCTCCTAAGGCTATAGCCTTATCTATTTATTAGATGTGCACAAATAATTTTTACATCGATACCGTTAGTTGCAGGAGGGAATACGATAAGGAACAGGTCAGCCGCTGTAGTCAACAAGTGGCTTAGAGGCTGGTGCAGTCGAAAGAATTTTGGGTTTTTCGATCTTGGGGAACTTTCTACTGCACCAGGTCAGCTGCCAACAGATGGAGTACATCTGTCCCAGAGGAGGGGAAAGGTCACAGTATACGAGAATGGCCTATCCCCCAAAGGTAAAAAGATTCTGGGAAGGGAATTGGCAAGCCTTGTTGCAGCAGGAAAGTTATGATGTAGTTGCCATCACAGAGACGTGGTGGGATGACTCACATGACTGGAGCGCTACAATTGACAGCTACAGGCTCTTCAGAAGAGACACGCAAGGAAGAAGGGGTGGAGGGGTGGCCCTGTACATCAGGGAGGCACTGGATGCTGTTGAGATGGAGATCTGGGATGATAGGGTTGAGTGCTTGTGGGTGAGAATTAGAGGGAAGACCAGCAGGGCAGACATCCTGGTTGGCGTCTGTTATAGACCACCCAACCAGGAGGAAGATGTTGATGAAGCATTCTATAGGCAGCTTAAGGCTGTCTCAAGATCGCCTGACCTCGTTCTCATGGGTGACTTCAACCTGCCTGATATCTGATGGGATCTCAGCACAGCAGAGAGGAGGCAGTCTAGGAGGTTCTTAGAGTGCATGGAGGACAGCTTCTTATCCCAGGTGCTGTGCAAGCCTACAAGGGGTGAGGCTATGCTTGACCTCCTCTTCACCAACAGGGAAGGGCTGGTGGGTGATGTGGTGGTCAGAGGGTGTTTAGGCACCAGTGACCACGAGATAATTGAGTTTTTGGTATTCAGCCAAGCTAAGAGGGGGAGCAAGAGGACCTCCACTCTGGACTTCAGGAGGGCAGACTTCAGGTTACTCAAGGAACTAACTCAGAAGGTTCCTTGGGATACAGCCCTTAAAAATAAAGGGGTCCAGGAGAGCTGGACCTACTTCAAGGAAGAACTCTTGAAGGTGCAGGAAGAGGCTGTGCCAATGTGCTGGAAGATGAGGCCCAGGGCAGACGGCCAGCCTGGATGGGTAATGAACTTTTAATAGAACTAAGGAAAAAAAGAGAGAGCATCATCTTTGGAAGAAAGGGGAGGCAACCTACGGAATGTTTAGGGATGTTGCTAGGTCTTGTAGGAAGAAAATTAGGGAGGCAAAAGCCCATTTAGAACTTAGACTGGCCTCTGCTGTGAAGGACAACAAAAAGTCCTTCTATAAATATATTAATAGCAAGAGAAAGGGCAAGGACAACCTCCACTCCTTGGTGGGCACAGAGGGGAACGTTGTAACAAAGGATGAAGAAAAGGCAGAGGTACTTAACACCTTCTTTGCCTCAATTTTTACTAGCAGGACAGAATGGCTTCCAGACAGCTGGCCTGCAGAGCTGGCAGAAGGAGCCAGGGAGCAGTATAGTTTCCTGCTGTTCCAGGAGGCAATTAGAGATCTTCTCAGCCGCTTGGACCCCCACAAGGCCATGGGACTGGATGGGATCCATCCTAGGGTGCTGAGAGAGCTGGCAGATGAGCTGTCCAAGCCGCTCTCCATCATTTTTCAACAGTCCTGGCTCACTGGAGAGGTCCCAGAAGACTGGAAGCTGGCCAACATGGTGCCCATCCACAAGAAGGGCCGGTTGGAAGAGCCAGGGAATTATAGGCCTGTCAGCCTGACCTCAGTGCCAGGCAAGATTATGGAACAGGTCATCTTGAGTGCAACCACACAGCACTTACAGGATGGCCAAGGGATCAGGCCTAGCCAGCATGGATTTAGGAAGGGCAGGTCCTGCCTCACCAACCTGATCTCCTTCTATGATCAGGTGACCCACCGGGTGGATGTGGGGAGGCCTGTGGATGTGGTCTACCTGGACCTCAGCAAGGCCTTTGACACCGTCCCCCACAGCAAACTCCTGGCCAAGCTATCAGCCCCTGCCTTGGACAGGAGCACACTGTGTTGGGTTAGGAACTGGCTGGAGGGCCGAGCCCAGAGAGTGGTGGTGAATGGTGCCACATCCAGCTGGTGGCCAGTCACTAGTGGTGTGCCCCAAGGATCAGTGCTGGGCCCCATGCTCTTCAACATCTTTATTGATGATCTGGATGAGGGCATTGAGTCCATCATCAGTAAACTTGTGGACGACACCAAGCTGGGGGCAGGAGCTGATCTGCTGGAGGGCAGAGAGGCTTTGCAGAGGGACCTCGACAGGCTGGACAGATGGGCAGAGTCCAACAGCATGAGACTGAACACATCCAAGTGCCAGGTTCTGCACATTGGCCACAACAACCCCAGGCAGTGCTATAGGCTGGGGTCAGAGTGGCTGGAGAGCGGCCAGGCAGAGAGGGACCTGGGGGTGCTGGTTGATGGGAGGCTGAACATGAGCCTGCAGTGTGCCCAGGCAGCCAAGAAGGCCAATGGCATCCTGGCCTGCATCAGGAACAGTGCGGCCAGCAGGAGCAGGGAGGTCATTCTGCCCCTGTACACTGCACTGCTTAGGCCTCACCTTGAGTGCTGCATCCAGTTCTGGGCCCCTCAGTTTAGGAAGGATGTTGACTTGCTGTAATGCGTCCAGAGAAGGGCAACGAAGTTGGTGAGGGGTTTGGAATACAAGCCCTATGAGGAGAGGCTGAGGGAGCTGGGGTTGCTTAGCCTGGAGAAGAGGAGACTGAGGGGTGACCTTCTTGCTCTCTACAACTACCTGAAGGGAGGTTGTAGCCAGGCAGAGGTTGGCCTCTTCTCCCAGGCAGCCAGTACCAGAAGAAGAGGACACAGTCTCAGGCTGCGCCAGGGGATGTTTAGTCTGGATGTTCTATACAGAGAGAGTGATTGCCCATTGGAATCGGCTACCTGTGGAGGTGGTGGAGTCATCATCATTGGAGGTGTTCAGGAGGAGACTTGATGGGGTGCTTGGCTGCATGGTTTAGTTGTTGGGTGGGTTGGATTGGTTCATGGGTTGGACGCGATGATCTTGAAGGTCTCTTCCAACCTGGTGTATTGTGTTATTATTATTATTATTATTATTATTATTATTATTATTATTATTATTATTATTATTATTATTATTGTATGTAGCAATGGGGACAACTTCAGGGATACAAAAATATATATTGGAAGGCAAAAGACCACTACCAAAAAGAAAAATCTGCCAGTGTCATGCTTCAAAATTAGACTATCAATTTTTAATGATGCTTACTATTATTCTCAGATTATGTAGTAAGGAATATAACTGCAGAATCTTTCAGCTACCAGTTGTCAATTTGGAACTCCCTGAAACTACAGATATTTAATAGAAGAGGACCTGTCAGCTTTGTCCACTTCTGAGAGAAGAATTATTCACCTTCAAAATCTACCAATACAGCCAATTCAGGAGGCCTAATTAAATAATTTCTTTTGTTACACACAGGAGTAAGATTTTCCACGAATGTACTGTCTACAGCTGCACCCACTTCACAGAGGACCTCTGTCCATGGTGCCAGCCCAGACTCTCCTACTTGCTCTCATTAGGTGAGTGGCACAGCAGAAGACCAGAAAGTATGAATACTTGAAATATTGAGGAATCTGAAAGACACAGTTTTAGATGATTTTAAAATCCTCTGGAGCCCAAGAAAAATCCTACTGCAGCCATTTTTTGTGATGTTTTGAGTATTTTTCCTAAAACAAAGGCTTTGGAATAGTAATCATATAACTGCATGTGGAAAAAATAGCTTTGGTCCCCAAATCCTACAATATAGAAAACAGAACAGGAAAAATAGCAGAAGGTATGCCATAAGAGTACAATGACAGAGCAATGACTTTGGAAAAAATGGCTTTGGTCCCCAAATCCTACAATATAGATAACAGAACAGGTAAAATAGCAGAAGGTATGCCACAAGAGTACAATGACAGAGTAATGACACAGTACCCATGTTTTTGTCTACTCAACACATCACAAGTTACACCTTTTAAAGCAACTTTTCCTGAAAAATACTTACTCCAGTAACAGACAAGCAAAAAAAACCCACAAAAAACCAAAATAAAATAAGACATCTAAACAAGAAGCCCACTTGTGAAGATGCCATCCCTTTATCTGCTGTGACAGAAAGCATGCCCTTACAAATATTACAAGCATTACAGCTCCATCTGTAGGAAGCTTGGACATAAATGTGTGTCAGTAAACGTAAATATGGGTATGTCTTTCAGCTATGTGATTTCTTGCACCCATTTTTGAAAGCCTGTGGACTAAAAACTATGTAATTCCATCTCCCCTCTGATACTTGGAATACTTCCTGAAATTGGAAGGAAATATAAGACTGTAATGTGACTGGAAAACTATTCAAAGTTTAGTACCTGTGTCTTGAGTATTCTTCTTTGATAAGTCCCATGTTAAGGACATGTTTTAAAATGGCAACTAAGTATGATTGTTCATTTAGAATAAATGTGGGGGTAGTGGTTTTGGTCGGTTTAGTTGGTTTTGGGGTTTGTTTGGTTTTGTGGGGTTTTTTTGTGGTTTGTTTTTTTTTTTGTTGGTTGGTTGGTTGGTTGGTTGGTTGGTTGGTTGGTTTGGTTTCTTTTTTTTAACTCAGGAAAAAATGGAAGTAGGAATTAGCCACATTGACAAGTCTTCTCTCCCTGTCTGGGCCTTTACTCTATGAAGCCACATCTGTGATGCAACTGAAAGTAAATGCACAGCAGTATCAATAAATTAGGCAGATAATAGCATATGCATCTAAGAGTTTTACCTATGACTGCATACTGACTTGATTATCTGCAGTTATAAGTATTCATGTCAACAAGACAGAGCAGGAAACATGCTGTAAAGACTGCTGGTGAAAAAAATAAAAGCCCACCCTTGCTGACACTTCATCTGATGGAGCTGAACAGTTACTTATATCCAGACTAGGTAATTTAAAAGTAGGTCATTGTAGTCCAGCTGAAGAATACATTTCCTGGTACAATTATTACAATACTGCCACAGCTGGGGACTCTTTGAGTATCATGCACAATAGCAAGAGAATACACTTTTAGGAACAACTTATCCTATTTACCTAAATTAATTAATTCAGTAATTTCTTAGTCAAAATATATTGTAAGAAATCATACTTCCTTGTATTGCTGGGAGAGGTTTTCAGTATACGTGTAGACTAGCTGACTTTGCCAAAAACAGCTGCCTTTTTCAAATGACAATGGTCAGGTTAGGTGGTGTGTTTTCATCTAAAATGGTAAGTAAATGAAGTGAAACACTGGTCTTTTCCTTCACCCTCCCCCCCCCCCTTCTTTTCTTTCTAAACCAGTGCAAAGTCAAGCACTATGCAATACAGGTGTGGTAGATTCAGGCTGTACCTTTAGACTTTCCACAGATCTTGAAAAGTGGTAGAATGTAAATAAATAGCCATTGGGTATAAAAAGGAAAATAATGATGGTTCTAAATAATCCCATTGGAGAGGTATGTACCATAAGCATTAGTTTGGTAAACTTTCTCTCGTTCGGTTTCCTTGCTCTGGGAGATACCAACTCTGTGCTGTGCTGGCTTCTGCTGACCTTGGCTGCATTGTTTTGGCTAAGTTCTATCAACGCTCTGCTCTTTCACTTGTCCCTTTGTGTGCAGGAGGGTAAGGAGGGGGCAGGGAGTGGGAAGCTGTTAGCAGCTCCCTTGGTTTTTGGCCAGGGGGATTCTTGTGCTGCTTGTAAATTGAAAATACCTGTAAATATATGTAAGTATTGTATACTTTGTGCATATTCGTTGCATTCTATTGTAGATCTTAGTTTTCCTCGTAAATACAGCTTCATGTGCTTCCATCTGGGCTGGTCTGGTAAATGTAATGTTAGGGGGAATTTCCAACCCACCACAATAGGCTTTTCTGTTTATCTTATGGAAATGTCCAAATGGCCACAGCCACTTTAATTGAAAAAGAACAAGGATTTCCATGTTTAATGGTTTAGTGCAAGGGCTAACTGGCCTGCTCCGACAACATAAAAGTGAGGTGAAGAGTAACACAAATCTCAGGGCTGAGATAAACAGTTTAATATAACATAAGATATCATAAGCACAATGCATAATTACCTTAACTAATAATCTAATTAATCTAATAATACAATATATGACTACCCTAGCTTAGCCTATTTGCAGAAGTAGCACAGTGAAATACAGAGGGAAAAAAAAAAAAAAAACAACCCACCCACAACCCTCCCTCCCCCCAGCATAAAACAGAAAGCCAAACCTATTTGCACCAGTATATTCCACAGCTGGCAATATAGCAGAGTATTGGGTAATCATAGTTGTTTTCATAACATGCTTCAGTTTAACTGGCATTTCTAAACTATAGTGTCTGACAATAATTTGAAGTGGATACATTTGCCTCTGCAGAGCAACTCAAAGGCACAAGATATGTTGCTGCCTTGCTGCAAGGTCAGCAGCACATTAGCATCAATCCTGATCCCTAAGAATACCATAATTCAGACTTAGCCTGCAGGAAATCTTATCTAGTGAATAAGATGAAAGCACTTAATTTCTCAGGAATAATCATTCCTCATCATTTATGAAGTGGGAACAGAGGGTCACCAAGAGATTTGACTGACTTATCCAGGTCATAACCTTAATAGGACCTCCAGTAACAATGAATTCCGATTCCAGTTCTAGCTGCACAATGGTTCACAGGATGAACTAACATTCAGCTATGCGCCCTCTGTACTTGGGATCTTTTATTGGATATTGCACCACATCTTTGCTATGGCTTTGAAAATCACATGTGATTATATCATTTACTTGTCTCGTCTAGTAGTCCCCAAATCTTTGTGCCGATTTTATCTGAAGGGAGACAGAATGACGCAATGTTTGACAAGGCTACTCAGAAATGATTTCAAGTGATCATACTTCAAATCTCTTGCTGAAAGCAGGACTAATTTTAAGTTAGAATTTCAAGTTAAAAAATAATTTCAAGCTAGAAGTCTACTTTAAAGTTAGAAGTTTGCACCTTGTCCAGTAAAGTTTTAAAAATGTCTAAAACTGTATTACCTATGTACTAAAAAAACTCAGTAATAATTACATTTCTAAAAATTAATCAGATTTGTCATCTCAGTGGGGAAGTCAGTATGAGTGACATTGTCAAAAAAAAAAAAAAAAAAAAGGAAGATGGTAGGCAGTTAATACATATTTTGCTTCACCTCTGCTACTTAGCTGCTCAGCTGATAACTGAAATTATTATGGCCTATGGCAGAACTGGAAAGAAAAATCTGGTGAACATATCAAGGATAAAAAATTCACTTTGTTAAGTCACCTGTTTTCAGAATAGCTTGGAAAACAAATAAACAGAAGATGGTAATCAGAAATTTCATTTTTCAACTATTTTTTTTCTGTCATTAAATGATGTTACACTTCATGAAGAACATTTTCACATTAGAGAGATAAAAAGCGTATACACATAACTGACCTCTGTCAAATAAATGTAGACCAACTAGATGGATTTTTACTAGAATGTAGTTAAATTTTGAAGGCTGAATTCACATGGGCAGGTCTGGTTTTGCTATGTATAATCTAATCCTGCAAAACTTTTATAAATCCATAACTTCTCCTTGATACAGCAAAGCCAAGTAAGAAGTGCATTACAGAATAAAAGCATCAAACACTAGAGAAGGGATGTCAGTAAGATTCATAATACTTTGTATTCATATAGATGGGGACTAATAAACAGTTGGCACTGATGTACTCAGACTTCTAAATCTAGCTAAACCTAGATACAATACAATACAATACAATAAACCAGGTTGGAAGAGACCTTCAAGATCATCATGTCCAACCTATCAACCAATCTAACCCACCCAAACAACTAGATCATGGCACCAGGCACCCCATCAAGCCTCCCCCTGAACACCTCCAAAGATGGTGACACCACCTCCTCCACGGGTAGACCATTCCAATGGGCAATCACTCTCTCTGTAGAGAACTTCTTCCTAACATCCAGTCTACACCTCCCCTGGCGCAACCTGAGGCTGTGTCCTCTTGTTCTGGTGCTGGGTGCTTGGGAGAAGAGGCCAACCTCCACCTGTCTACAACCTCCCTTCAGGTAGTTGTAGAGAGCAATAAGGTCACCCCTCACTCTCCTCTTCTCCAGGCTAAGCAGCCCCAGCTCCCTCAGCCTCTCCTCATAGGGCTTGTGTTCCAAACCCCTCACCAACTTCGTTGCCCTTCTCTGGACACGTTCCAGCAAGTCAACATCCTTCCTAAACTGAGGGGCCCAGAACTGGATGCAGCACTCAAGGTGAGGCCTAACCAGTGCAGTGTACAGGGGCAGAATGACCTCCCTGCTCCTGCTGGCCACACTGTTCCTGATGCAGGCCAGGATGCCATTCGCCCTCTTGGCTGTCTGGATGCACTGCAGGCTCATGTTCAGCCTACAATCAACCAGTACCCCCAGGTCCCTCTCTGCCTGGCCGCTCTCCAGCCACTCTGACCCCAGCCTGTAGCACTGCCTGGGGTTGTTGTGGCCAATGTGCAGAACCTGGCACTTGGATGTGTTCAATCTCATGCCATTGGATTCTGCCCATCTGTCCAGCCTGTCGAGGTCCCTCTGCAAAGCCTCTCTACCCTCCAGCAGATCAACTCCTGCCCCCAGCTTGGTGTCGTCCACAAGTTTACTGATGATGGACTCAATGCCCTCATCCAGATCATCAATAAAGATGTTAAAGAGCATGGGGCCCAGCACTGATCCTTGGGGCACACCACTAGTGACTGGCCACCAGCTGGATGTGGCACCATTCACCACCACTCTCTGGGCTCGGCCCTCCAGCCAGTTCCTAATCCAACACAGTGTGCTCCTGTCCAAGCCATGGGCTGCCAGCTTGGCCAGGAGTTTGCTGTGGGGGACGGTGTCAAAGGTCTTGCTGAGGTCCAGGTAGACCAGGTCACCTGATCATAGAAGGAGATCAGGTTGGTGAGGCAGGACCTGCCCTTCCTAAATCCATGCTGGCTAGGCCTGAGCCCCTGGCCATCCTGTTAGTGCTGTGTGGTTGCACTCAAGATGACCTATTCCATAATCTTGCCTGGCACTGAGGTCAGACTGACAGGCCTATAATTCCCTGGCTCTTCCAACTGGCCTTTCTTGTGGATGGGCACCACGTTGGCCAGCTTCCAGTCTTCTGGGACCTCTCCAGTGAGCCAGGACTGCTGAAAAATGATGGAGAGCGGCTTGGACAGCTCATCTGCCAGCTCTCTCAGCACCCTAGGATGGATCCCATCCAGTCCCATGGCCTTGTGGGGGTCCAAGCGGCTGAGAAGATCTCTAACTGTCCCATCCTGGAACAGAGGAGAACTATACTGCTCCCTGGCTCCTTCTGCCAGCTCTGCAGGCCAGCTGTCTGGAAGCCGTTCTGTCCCGCTAGTAAAAATTGAGGCAAAGAAGGTGTTAAGTACCTCTGCCTTTTCTTCATTCTTTGTTACAACGTTCCCCTCTGTGCCCACCAAGGAGTGGAGGTTGTCCTTGCCCTTCCTCTTGCTATTAATATATTTATAGAAGGACTTTTTTTTGTCCTTCACAGCAGAGGCCAGTCTGAGCTCCAAATGTGCTTTTGCCTCCCTAATTTTCTTCCTACAAGACCTAGCAACATCCCTAAACATCCCACTGGTTGACTCCCCTTTTTTCCAAAGATGGTACACTCTCTTTTTTCCCCTTAGTTCTATTAAAAGTTCATTGCCCATCCAGACTGGCCATTTGCCCCGGCGGCTCATCTTCCGGCACATTGGCACAGCCTGTTCCTGCGCATTCAAGAGTTCTTCCTTGAAGTAGGTCCAGCTCCAGATTTATGAGCAAACATCATGGCAGAGGCGAAAAATGGCCATGTGCTCTGTTTACGGTTTTAATGAGAAATAAAAAAACTATACATGTATTATGTTCTTATCATATCTTAGAGACTGTAGACTTCAGGACCTCTGAATGACCCATTATCTTAAGAAAGTGTATGAAGGTTTATTGAGTGGGAGACTGGCATGTCAGTTGTCTAGCAATGGAAAACAAAAGTCTTTCTAATACAATTTCACCTGTGCATTTTATTGCACTGTCAAACACATCTGTGAATAAAAAACTCCTTAAATTATTTTATATAATTTAGTATATCACGCAAGAGGAATTAACAAAGTTGAAGACCTCTGCAAAGCAAACAGCTTGGACATTTGTTTTTCAGACTGATTTAGCTGTTCTTTAACCTGGTATCTAGTCTCTAAGTATTAAAGAAAAATAGCTCAAAATGATAGAAAGGAATCTCAATATAAAAGTAAAGGCTTACAGTCAAACCACCCCAAGATATTGGTTGTATGTAAGTTTGGAAACTGGTTTCTGCATAGAAGCACTGCATCCAGCAATACTTAGCAATCCACCATTACATATTCTTGAAAGAGTCACATCGAAACTGCTAAGCATTTCAGGGATACAGTAATACTTTTTCTCATTTCAAATGTGGGGGTTAGTTTAACTGACAAACTGGATTTTATTTCGTAGCCAACTATACCTTTCAGTGACCGATCATCATCCAGCCATGAAATAAATGTTACCTGATTAAAGTAGTAAAGGTTAAAACATTTAAAACACATGCTGTAGTTCTCAGAAATCAAGTCAAGATGTGTAAGGGTAAGAATTATTAGAGGATTTATGAAATCTGCCCTGAACAAATTAATTCATCAGTTTAGCCAAAGGCCTATCAATGAATTCAAAAGCTTTTCAAAAAATGGAACATCTGTTGCATATTTAAAGGTTCTGTTTATATGTGAATGTAGTGGATTATTTTTTCTGAGGCAGGATACACAGTTTACATAAATGTATTTGCAAGTTAGTTTGAAATTGCTCACATGTCCTTAAGGATCAGGGGTAATCCATGGAGGATTGCAGCAATCACTAGTCCCCAAGACTTTGGAATGACTGAGAAGAAATACATCTTGAATGAAGTTGAAAGATACCTCCATAAATCTGGATAATGATATTGCAAAACCACCTATTACCTCACAGAAGTTAATAGTAGCCTTCCACTTCAATTACATTGTTACAAAGAACCAAGATTACAGAGTTTTTAAGAAACAAGGTGGAATTCTCTGTACATTCTGTGGTTTTTCTGAGATGACATAATAACCTAAGCTCTCATTTGTCATAACACAAAATACTGACTAATCTGATTCTGGTTTAGAAAATCATTTAAAATAAATCTTAAGACCACTCAGCTGAAAGGGTTTGTATTACTGTTTCTGCTGTGAATAGATGTGATTGGAAAATGAACTTTAAGAAGAAGTTTAAGTACTTAGGTTCTTTTCTTACTTAAGTCTACAAAAATATTCTGCTTAAAATAAAAGATCCAAACATGAAGGTTGCAGTTATTTTGGTTTTCAGAATTTTCTTATAAGGAAGATTACTACCTGTCTTTGAGATCAATTAAAGATAGCAAAAAACCCTCACACACTTACATTTTCAGTATTAATTCCTTTTGTAAACAGTACTTATTCCATGCTTTGTAAGTAACTTACAGGAAGCTATGTGTGATTTTATTAGCACACTACTAAGACTTAGCTATTACGGCATATGGGCCAAGCTTGCTATTTTGTGGTTTATTAGGTTTTAATTGTTGATACTTGCATTTGAACAGCCTTAACTGCAAACTAGAAATGGGTTTCAGTTTGTTTGAGGGCCAGAAGTGCAGCATACATAGGTACACATATGGGTACAACCCAATACATAATGTTTCATAAATGTAACAGAGATGTTACCTATTACACTGACCAAATAACTGACAGTTATTAACTTATATTAACCACATAAAAGGCATACATGACAGCTTTTTAATATATAATGTATTTTTTATGATCCTCTTAAATTAAATATAACAGGCTTAATGATTCCTTTGATGGAATTATATAATGGTATTTCCTCTATCTTATCTTCATTCACAAGCAAAGACTTGAAAAAGTTTGGTGTTGCTTGTGGTGTTTGGTGGTTTGTTTTTTTTGTTTTTTTTTTTTTTTTTTTTTAACAAAACAGTGAACATTAGACAGAGCCTCAGAATTTGTCTAAATCAAAGATGTGCTTTGCAGCGCAGTTCCATTGTGTTATGAAATATCTCTGTGCTTGGGTTACTGGTTGAATAAATTTGTTATTTTGAGAGCTGATTCAGCATCAATAACCTCTGACATACTGGTTCCAGACATTTGTGGTTTCTGGCACCACCACCAGTCTGATCCTCCATGTAAAAAGAGGTTAACTGACTTTGGAGTTGGGGGAAAAGTCTCACAGGAGCTAAAATATCCCCACCTTCCACATGAGCACACAGCATCTTTATAAGCTTTAGGGGAACTGACTGGTGAATTGTTCGACTAGCCCCAAATTTAGCTTGTCTAGCTCCAGTTTACGTCTTTAATGTATTTGAACACAGCCATAATATTCTCCTAAAAACTGCTACTTCACTTTTGCTAGGTGTATTGTACAGATAGTACAAAGGAGAAACAGGAAGTACTGCATTCTACTCACACTACTGCAATAAGATTTTTTCAGTCTTTTAATGGAGCTTCAGAGCTGCTTCCTAATACGCTTTTGTGTGTGTATGTGTGTATACTTCTGCATGTTTTCTTAAATGTGTAACACGTCAGGTTCAGGCTCACACAATTAGTGTGGTAAATTACTTAAAAGAGATCAGAAAGGAAAAGAAGATTAATCTCTAAGAGGATAACTACATCCAGTCCTTCTTTATGTTGGGATCATACTATGTCCAGGTTTCAGACTAGGAACCACAGCTGGCATCACATTTCCAAGATAATCCTTTTGTTTTATTTGATTAGAGATTGGTTGGTCAGGTTTGACCTGATGTTTAAGACAGACGGCTATTTACAAGGGTTGTGTATTCCAGGTTTTGCGGGTTTACTTATGAAAACTGCATATCCCACACCAAATTATGTTTTGTGTCTCATCTGCTTAGGAAGCTTTAAAAAATGAAGACTTGATTGTCTCTTGAGGACAGCTTGCTATGTCACTCCCAACAAAACAGAACAAAAGAGAAAAAAAAAATATCTGTCTTTACAGGTTTAGTCTTTTTTTGCTCTCTTTCTGTGTGTGCATTGCTTTCAAATATTTCCCTTCATGATTCACTGCCTAGCAAAATTCAAAAAAGTGAAATCAAACCTGAGGAAGCAAATATTTTTTGTTTTTTCCTCAAGGAAGAGAAGAGATGATGAGAATCAAACTCAACTGTAATCTCCATAAACCACTTCTGTGACTACTACTCCTAATGGAAACTTCTGTTCCATTTCTGAAATAGTTTTTAAGTGTAATGTGCAACACATAATAAAATATCCTCTGAAGAACAATTATGCTGATTTGGTTTAACCAGACCCAGAGCCTAACAGACTGGTCTACAAGCCTTTCACATGTCCACATATTTTTTCTGAAACATTCAAAACTGTTCTACACAAATACCTGCTACAAATCCAGAGGAGCTGACAAGTCTCATTATCCATTTCCCACTCCAGGCATTCACGAAATCTGAGTGTTGCTGACATGATCCATTTATATACAACATTTATTTAAGGACAAAATTTTGTATTTTCTTCAAGTCACTCTTTAACCAGACACTCAAAAGAAATGAATCAATACTTTGCAATACTTGTGGAATCAGTCTCTCAGGTTTATTCAAGTAACACATCACCTGGTAGAAAAACTTTAAAGGACAACTTTGCAGCAGGTTATAAGAATTATACTACCCTGCTTTCAAAGAGTGACTAAGATTTAGGACTGGTCAGAATCTTTTTTAAAGAGAACGAGTTAACAATATAAAGGATATCTCAAGGCATCCACTGGGGGGAGGGGTGTGTGTGTGTGTTACGTGCTGTGCATGCACTTAAGCCTTGTGCAGCACTAGCAGATATCCTTAGTTAGCATTAAAAAAAAAATTTAAAATTTTTAAAAACTGACTTTAAGATCCTATGAGTCAAGAGGAATAACCTGAAGATGAGATTGCAAACATGCAAATACCTAGGTATGAGCTGGTGCCCTATCTTTTCACGCTGGGCTACAGGACAAACTGGATTCTGGTTAATCAATGTGCCTGGTATCTGCAGCACGCAATTATTTTAAGCAGTAGACAGCCTAAGCAGTTAGTCAGAATTGTTTGTCCTACAGACTTCTTCAAAGAATCACTGAATGGCTGAGGGTTGGAAGGCTCTAGAGAACATCTAGTCCAAACTCAATTATTTAAGAGTCACCTAGAGCAGGCTGCTCAGGCCTATGTGCAGTGACTTCTGAGTATTGCAAACGATGGGGATTTCACAACGTCTCTGAGCGAACTGGCAGTGCTTGGCCACCTTCACAACTCAAGAGCTTTTCCTCATCCTTAAATGCTATTTAATTTTTTGGTTTGCACCCACTGCCTCCTGCCTTAGGCGCCACTAAGAAACATATAGTTCCATCCTCTTTGTACCCTTCAATCAGTTATTTGTGCACAGAGAAGATCTATCCTAAGTCTTCTCGAGACTCTCAGCCTTTTCTGGTATGGTCATATTCTCCAGTCTCTTAATCTTCATGGCCTTGTACATTTTTTCCCAGTATGTTCATACCTTTCTTGTTGTGGGGAGCCAAGAACTGGATAGAGCACTTCAGGTGTGGTTTCACATGGACAGAACAGAGAGGAAGGATCACTCCCCATGATTTGCTGGGTAATGCTCTTCCTATCATAGCCTGATACTGTTGATCCTCTGTGCTACAGAGATGCATGGCCAACTTGCTGCCACCCAAGATTCATAAGTACTTTTCAGCAACACTGCTTTATAACTAGTGGATCTCCACCCTACACCCCTGGTGCAGGACTTCATGAAATTCCTGCCTGCACATTTCTCCAACTTGTCACAGTCCTTCTTAAATGGCAGCACAAGCAGGTGGTCTGTCAACCACTCCTCCCAATTTTGTATCTTGCTGAGGATACGCTTTGTCCCATCATCCAAGTCATTAATGTAATGTCCAGTACTGGCCCCAGTATCAGATGACAGAATGTTCCACTGGTAATGGGACTGCAGCTGGACTTGGTGTTGCTGATAACAATTTTTTAAGTCTAGAAGTTCAACCAGTTTTCAATCCACCTCACTGCTCATTTATCTAGCCCATACTTCATCAGCCTGTATAGAGACAATGTTGTGGAAGAAAGCATTGAAAGCCTTGATGAAGTCAAGATAAACAACATGCACTACTCTCCCATAGTTCACCAAGTAAGTCATTTTATTGTAGAAGGCTAATGGATTGGTTAGGCATGAGTTTGAACTACTGTTCAGCATGATAATCCTTTTGCCTTTTCCCCTTCCCTCACGATGCAGCATCTCATGGTCACTGCAGAGCAGGCAGAACTCCATGTATCCCCACTGCTCTCTAACATAAAAGGCCAGTTCTGCTCCTCAATGTCCTGGCCTGTCCATCCTGAACAGCCCAATACCCCATCTATGAGCCACAGTCATGAGCTCTCCTGCCAAGTCTCTGTGATCTAAAAGTGACCACAGCCCTGCAGCTGCACACAAGGGCTCTAAAGCTTCTTCTTTGTTCTCTATGGGTTCTGCAACAGTCTACAGACACATCATGGCACACTCTCAGTCTCAGCTTCTTGAATGCTATTAATGGGTTACGTGCAAAATACTGTGGAGAGACAAAGGGCCTTCCAAAATGTTAATCCAGTGCATTACAGAGTTCTTCTTTGTAGTACTTTTAATGCTTCTACGCTTAATTAACGGGAGTGAATTGAATGACCTCTTCTTTCTTCTGATACAGAATTAACAACTGACTCACACATTAAAAAAATAATTTAAAAAATGTAGGCATCTGCACTTGCCATGGGTTTCAGTTAGACTTGCAAAACTACAACTGAGAATCACTAGCTTGGTTTTCAGACATACTGAAGTAGAGGATGCTCTAAATATAACTAAGCTGCTCATTTTAGATGCACATCAGTTAATTTATCTCCTCTCTCTACCAAAGAAGAGTGAACAGGAAGGCGACAATGTTACATGTGAAACTCTGTCATGGATATAGCACATATTTAAAAAGTGCTTATGCCCACTATCCTATTAATTTTGGTTGTTATCTGAGCCAAACACTTCTCTTATGAAATCCAAACTAAGTCAAATAGGAGCAGAGTTCAAGTTTCAATATGGAGTTTGAATATATCCAGCTCTTAAGTAATGGCAACAGCTTTTCAAAAAGAAATCCTTTTATAAATCTTTCCCTGAAGAAATAGAGTGTGAGATGTTCTTGACATCCTAGCAAATAACTTCCAACTTGAGCTAGAAAGATTCCTGAAAGGACTTTTACATTCAAAAGACTTTTAAAGATACAGAACAGAGCTACGGAAATTCTCTACATTCTACTACTTTCTTTTCAAGATCTTTGGGAACAGCCTAAAACTACCACAGGCCTCTGAAAATGTGTTCATTATGGGCTTGGTCCCATAAGGTTACTACAGAAGTCCTAATGTTAGCGGGCCATCTTGTTTCCTAGCTGTAATTTTACTCAAAGTGGAGTACCAACCTAGTGGGAACCAAACTAGAGCTCAATATGGTTTTAGAGGAAATGAAGTGAAGCTTGAGCAGGGGAGATTTAGACTGGATATTAGGAAGACATTCTTTACAGTGAGGATTGTGAGACACTGGAACAGGCTGCCCAGAGAAAGCCGGGATGCACCCTCCCTGGAGGGTTCATGGACAGGTCGGATGAGGCCTTGAGAAACCTGGTCTAGTGGGATGTGTCCCCGTCCATGGCAGGGGGTCTGGAACTAGACGATCTTTAAGGTCCCTCCCAAGCCAAACCATTCATTCCATGAATTTGCGTAAAGATACAGTAACTACAGTAATTTGCAGGAAGAACTTTAATGGCAAGATGAAAACTTCCTGCTGACATAAAGATAACTAACCTTTCCTGCTCTCCTGACAGGAAGAGATCCAAGAGTATACCGAACTGTAACAGAGATCCATCCTACTGACTTTAGTGAGATTTTCAGGTGGCATTTTGTTTCTACCAAGCCACTGAGGTTTTACTATTGACATAAAACCAAAACGGTATCCTTGCAGTGTGGGCAGAATTTTACTGCCTTATTAGAAAAAATATTAGAAAAATTAGTGTTTAAGCAAGAGTTTAATCTGATTTTTATTGAAGTTGTAATACTGAATTTGTGACTAAAAATTAACACCTGTACTCTGCATTAAAGCCCGTATCAAACAGGGATTTTTCTCAGCAGAATCAAATGGAACATAATATTCAAAACGCCTTGTGGTATAAACACACATTTATCTTCAAATACATTCCAGTTTAAAAGCTTACCTTGGAATTGGAGCCTATATTGGTGTTTGGTTTCTTTTTTCTTTAAGATGCTCGGAGAGCCATGGTGTAGTAAGTATCTGAGGTCATGGCAAAGCTATTCTGTGTTTATTTTGCCAGATTTTAAAAATAGGAAATGCCATCCTGATTTCACACTTGGTGTTGTGATGGTATAGTTCTTGTCACATTCCTTTGGAATGAACATGTTTAAGTCCATGACTACATGTGTATTTTTAAAACACTGTAATTTATTGGTGCTGTATTGTATTTTAAACAACATTGTAGTTTATTCTTGAAGCAACTATGTTAGTGCTTTCATGCTTGCTCTTTCCCTATTAATTATAACATCATCGAGTGATCAGATGCTAGCCATCTTACATTAACTTCTGTTAGAACAAAATTCTGGCCAATAGCACACAAATTAAAGTAGCATCTTAACACTACTCCAGCTTGCCTAAATATTCATTACTCTCAGAGCCGGCAGGTAGCTGCCTGCATATCATGAAGACCTATACAGCAGAAAATTCATTGCCTTGCCTTGCTTCTAAAAATATGTAGATGTAGGATGTAGGATTTTGATTGCCAGACTTCATTGCACGCAATTTTGCTGCATATGCCAAAAATATCATTTTTTGCTGTCTTAATTCCTCAACATGTCATTCAAATGACTGAAAAGATTATAAATGAGATTCAACCCAAACTGATGTCATAAAAATAGTTCTTGCACAGTATTTATACAGATATACTTAACTCTTGTAAGTGAAACTAGTTAGCATTGTGCTGTTAAATACATGTGAAAACGTTTCGTCAAATGAATAGCCAGGTGGAATCGAGAGAGAGACTGCAGTTCAGGATTCAGCTGCTTTGGAGGCAGTGCTCAGGGAATGGCTACACATGCACGCTGCCTTCCTTATACATGGCTGCTCTCACGGGAGGACAAACTACTACTGGAAGTTCTGCAGTCAGCCCACGTGCAAGTCTCACTTAGTAATACGTGGCATTCTTGTCACCCCAGACCCTGTGAACTCCTACCAGCCAAGCTAAACTTTACTGGAATTGGTGTGGCAATGGGGCCTCTCGCTTAAGCCGCTTGCCCATAACATCTCGCTGAACCTCCTTCAGGTCTCACCACGCTCCTCACTGCAGGTTACTCCTCTCTGCCACCAAGGCCATGCTCTCACAGATCATCCGTTGCACGTTCCATTGCAGTACTTTGGTTTACCTGTGCATTTTCTTCACAGGAAATAACTTTAGATCCTTTGGTTCCACTCCCCACCACCACCCCCTTCGCAGATTTTTGCTACAAACAAGGGCTGCAATAGACGCAAGTTCAGTTACAGTACACGTAGCGTGAGTCAAGACGGTAAATTATTAGGTCTGGAGTAACCTCGCTCTGCACAGGAGCATTTAGAGGGAATGCCGCGGTTACTCCTTCGCCGCAGGTCTGCGCAGCCCCCTGCATGTGCTAAACTCCGCCTCGCAGCGTTTCCTTGCGAAGCGCGCTGGGCTCGGTGCGCTTAACGCCATGCCCAGCCCTACACTGGTCTTTCCTAGAGACACTCCTCAGCAGTGCCCACGGCAGCTCCTGGCCAAGCGCTGGCCGACCACAGCACCACAACTGCCCCAGACGGTTCGTAACAGCAGGGGCGCCAGACACGCAAACCCCCAGGGCCCCACGATGCACACGGCGGCACAGCCGCACCCACAGCCCTCACACTTCCGCGCCTGCCCTGTCCAGCGGCAACAGAAACAAAACTCGCGATACCTCCACGGCTCTCGTCCTGCCCCGGCTCCTTTAAGAACGAAGTCTCGTCGCGCTGCCCTTTCGCGCGATACCCGTGAGACACCCCTCCCCTGCCGTGCCTGGTTGTGGCCTTGTTCCTGCCATGCCCGCTGCGGTGGGGGTGGGGCGGGAAGCGGGGAGTTGGAGGGCGCGCTTCCCTTAGTGTCTAGGCACCCCGGCGGGGGTGGCAGGAGGGTTGGGTAATGGTGCGGTGGGTTATCAGGATGGTCCTGTCGGGGCCTGCAGCGCCTGCAGGGCCGGGCGAGTGCATCGTGGGGTCGAGTGACGTTTTCCTTCCCTGACGGTTTGTGAGGTGCCCGCTGGGTTCCCTCTGTCCGTGTTCCTCAGTGCCCTGCCCGGGGCAGCATGCCGCGTCCAGCGAAGGAGTGCGGCTGCTAGATCTTTCCGTGTCCCATTCCTGTGGCAGCAGGCCCTCAGAGCAGCCGGTGGCTGGCTTCTGGTCTCCCCTGTCCCCGGGTGCCTCCGCCCACACGTTTTGCACGACCAACGGTTAAAATGTGTGATGAGGTCCCAGGTAAGTATCTTCCGCGTATCTTTCAAGAGCGGTGTCCAGAGGCTTATTCATGTTTACTCTGGTGGAAAGTGAGAGCCTTTGTCGAAGTGACACGGTGCTTGGCGACCCACGGTCCGTGCTCCCCCGCCTCTGCTGTGGGGAAGTGCAGACCTGAGGGCTGGCACTGCTGTGAGGCCTCACCTAACAGCAAAGCTGAGGTGTTCAATTCTAAGATGCTGGATGTAATTGAGAAATATTGAGAAAAAAACCGTTTTAATGAGTTCTGTTTATTAGGGTGTACATTTTGTGTTTGTACCTTGCAACAAGTGGGAATGTGTGGTTAAACTAAAAAATCCTGCTTTGACATCTTTTGGAAGAGAACATTTTGGGGCTCTTTTGTTTACCAACTTTGTTGTCAAGCTTTACAATTAACAAGAGCAAAATGCATGTCCTTTACAATATTCTTGGAGTTTTGCTTTCACAGTCATTTATTGGAATGTGAAAACTCCTTTCCACTCTACATTAAGTGTTCAAAACCTCAACAACTGTGATAGTTTTGCCTCTTTTGCAGAGGAATAGTTGAAAGGAAGTAGCATGTGACAGTAGGCCATTATCAGCATTAGTGAAGTTCATAGACACATATATAATACTTTATTTTTTTTCCGGCTGTGATAAAAGGGGTAAATAGAGGCAGGCATCTTAAATACTAGCTTTCTTCATTGATTGAGAGAGAGTGCTGTACCCATGCTAAGAAGACATACTAGATAATTTTGTTTATTTTTAAAGATAGTACCCTACCTAAGTCATGGCTGTGGTTTAAACCCCAAGAAATTAGCGAATTGGACTAGTTAATGTAGCAATTCTTGCTTTGGCTTGTACAGCATTATTATCTGGGGTTTTGTAGCAAAGTTGTCTTAGTACCATTGCTTTTCTTATTCAGTGCCTTGTTTCTCACTAGGTTTGGTAATGCTGAAACTTGTCTGGTGCAATTTATTGCACTTTGCACCTGGACCTCTAATTTTGACAAGTCACAGGCAATTTGTTAAGTAGATACTTAGCTAAAAACAAAAGCATTGTCATCTGAAGTCATAGTTTGAATTTGAGAGTCTGTAAACTAGTGTTGCATGTCACTTCAGGTATTACTGTAAATGAAAGTAATTATGGCAAAGCTCTCATTTCAAACTTAGTTTTGCATATTTGATGGTGTACTGTATATAGTTTTGGGTTTTTTAGTCTCACTTCTTGTTTTTGAGAAGTTGTTCAAAGACTCATATACTACTGGGAGAAGTTAATGTGCACATATTTTTGTTGTGTTGATTTGAGCATGTTTGAGATGTTTCTAAACTTCAAGAGATTAGTTCTGCATGATTTCTTGAATGTCTGTACTCACTCTCAAGACACATTTGAGCTTCAGGTGTCTGAGGAGATCAGCAAGAATGTCTGAAGGTATGTAGCAGTTAATGTACAGCATGTAGGACTGAATTTCTCAAGTAAGGATGAAGGGAGCATTATTAATCTGCAAAATGATGACTCTAATGGAGAGATTGGGGTTTATGATCTTGTTAGCATAAGAAGTAATGGGCCATCCACTTAGGTTGTGGGATCCAAGTTCATAGTAGGCAAAACCTTGACATTAGAGAACAGACCTGTGAAATTTGTAGTCAGAAGACACCAAATGCAAGAAATCTGAGTGTGTTGAAGGGAGAATGGCGCTGCGTGGGAGAGGGATCCACTGAGGTTTGCTAAATAGGCAAACTACACCTGCCTGGGGAAATCTATAGCTGAAGAAATACTTTAAGGCTGAAGAATTTAACAGAGGTATTCTGTACGCTTGTACAATTTTTGTTGTCTGGAGGTCAACTTGCAGCCACTACTGGTTGAAGAATAGTGGGATAAATGGGTGGTTTTGGTTTCTCATAGTGTACATAATTATGTTGGGTTTGTTTTGTTGTTGCTTTTTTTTTTTAATTAAGTATAGTTGTCACTGATGTAACTAACATGTTCTGGAGAAGATTCTAGGAGCATGCACTTTGGGGAGGTCCTGAGCACGTAAGAAAAATCTATCTTCTCCATGAGTTTTTTGCTCTGAGACATAAAAATGGGGCAAAGTGGAGTTCTTGCCTTCAGGACTTTTCTTTTTGTTACTTCTGAAAAGTAGCTGGGTTGACATTCCCAAGAAAAGTATGAAGTATGAATACGTGTTCTGATGCAAGATTCTCTCTGACTTGCTCCTTCCCATAAAAAACATAGGTGCCTCTCACTGCTACGGATAATAACTTTCTCAGTAGTAGCAGAGGAGATTATTTATTTAATGATTTACTGCTAGTATGATGTGGATGCCACTGTTCTTTCTCTGGTAGCAGCATACATGCCATTTAACTGTCGTGTGTGCATGAAATATAAAAATGAGTAGATGAAAATGAAGCAGTTCAGTCATCTCTGCTGTTAATATTTGATATGCTGTATTAAAGCTACACTGAGACCAGGCAGAGGAACAGATTTGAACAGTTCAAGACTACAGCTGTGTAAGCAGTTGCTGAGTAATTAGTCAATTCGATGAACAGTAAAGGCAAATTATATGCTAGTGTGTGAGCACACTGTTATTTTTGAGTATAGATTGCTGGGCTTTTTTAAGCTGTTCTAGATTTTGTTGAGAGAAAGGTGGTCTTTTCTTATGTGATTATAACTACAAAACAATTTACTACAGTGCAATACTAGATTCAGGTAGATGAGATATGTGTCTGATACAAAAAAGCCTTTCTGACCAGGTCATATGGTCTGTTAATTGGACCCTAAAGCTGCAGACATCAGCATATCAGAGTTTGTCTGTGTGACGCTACTGCACAACAACTTAATGTATCAGAATTTGGCACTTATGTTTTTCATATAGCCTTTCTGATATTTATAAAATAGCAGTGCTTGAGCAAGCTATAATATTATGTCTCACTCTGGATTTGGTTCTCCAGAGAATCATAGAATATATTTGGTTGGAAGAGACCTTCAAGATCATTCAGTCCAACCTTCGACCCAGCACTAAAGGATGTCCTTAAGTGCCAGATTCACATGGCACTTAAACACCTCCAGGGATGGTGACTACACTACTCCAGTGTTTTATAAACCTTTGAGTGAAAATGTATTTCCTAATATCCAGCCTAAAACTCCCCTGGCGTGCCTTGTACCATTTCCTCTAGTCCTGTCCCTTTCCACTAAGAGAAGAAGCTGGCCCCTTCTATGCTCCAACCTCCCTTCAGGTAATTGTAGAAAATGATGACGTCTCCCTAAGCCTCCTCTCTTTGAGACTGAACAACCCCAGCCCCCTCAGATGCTCCTTGTAGGCCATGTATTCCAGGCCCTTTTTGAGCCTGGACATATTCCGGCACCTCTGTGTGTTTTTTACAATGAGAGGCCTAGAAATGAACACTATACTTGAGGTGTGGCCTCACTGGTGCTGAGTACAGGGGGTGATCACCTCTCTGTTCCTGCTGGCCACAGTTTTTAATACAAGCTGGAATGCTATTTGCCTTACTGGCCACCTGGGCACACTGCAGACTCCAGACAACTATCAACCAATGGCCCCTGGTCCGTCTTCAAGTTGCAACTCTCTAACCATACATCCCCAAGTCTGTAGCTTACCATGGAGTTGTAGTGACCCAGATGGAGGACCTGGCACTTGGCCTTGTTGAACCTCATACACTTAGCCTTGGCCCACCAATCTAACCTGTCCAGATCCTGCTGTAAAGCTTCCTAGTCTCTGGCAGATCAGCCTAGCCACCCAGCTTGGTGTCATCTGCAGATATTCAGAGGGTGTGCTCAATACCACCATCCTGGTTGGTAATAATGATATTAAAGAGGACACGCCCCAGTACTGAACTCTGGGGGACACCACAGTGACTGGCTGCCAGCTGGATTTAACTCAGAATTTTTTTAAAGGCACAGCCTAAACTGTCACAGTTCACTACCACTGTTTGGGCCCAGCCATCCTGCCAGTTTTTTTATACAGTGCATAGTGCATTTATCCAAGCCTTTTGCCATGACTTTCTGAAGGAGACTGCTATTGGAGACAGTGTCAAAGGCTTTACTAAAGTCCAGGTAGACAATGTCCACAGCCCTTCCCTCACCCACTAGGCAGGTCACCTTATTGTAAAAGGGCATCAGATTAATTACACAGGACCTGCCTTTCATAAACCCATGCTGACTGGTCCTGATCGCCTGGTTGTCTTATATGTGCCATGTGATGGCACTCATGATGACCTGCTTCATGGCCTTTCCTGGCATCAAGGTGAGACCAACAGGCCTGTAGTTCCCCAGATCATCCTTCTGGCCCTTCTTGTAGACAGGCGTCACATTTGCTAGCCTCCAGTCAACTGAGGCCTTGATTGGTATCCTGATTCTAATGCTACCTTCAGTAAAATCTCTTCAAGTTATATGAATTTTACAAAGTAAATTTGTATTCAATGTTTTATTAGTGTGACTAAATGAAGTATTTGTAGATCTGTCCAGTTCACCATTATGTGTGTTTGGTCTTTTCTTTTTTTACAGATAATTGGCATACTGGGGAGAAGTGCCTTGCCCCTTGTTCTGAAAATGGAAAACTTCATGAAGGAACAATATGCTCTATTGAAAAGGACAAGAATGGAAAAGCATTTGCTGTTGTATCATTCACTGAGTCTGAAGAAAGAAAAATACCAATAACTAAACTTCATAGAGTCAAAGCCAGTAGAGGACCCTGGAAAAGCTTAATGTTTGATGATGGTGACCTGGAAAAGCCTTATTTTCCTAAACAAAATTTTCCATCTCCTGCAGTTGCTTTTAAATTATCTGACAATGGCGATTTTATCCCATATACAATTAACAGATACCTGCGTGATTATCAAAGAGAAGGAGTCCAGTTTCTCTATGGACACTATGCTAATAAGAGGGGTTGTATTCTTGGAGATGATATGGGCCTTGGAAAGACAATACAGGTATTCTTTTTTATTTTTGCAATGGCAGAATAGAATTTTTTGTTGGCAGTGTGTAAATCTTTTTCAGAATAACGTTTTTAAGAAAAATCACTTCAATGCAGTTTGACCTCCCTTTGCTGTTGTGGAATTGGAGAAGGCAGGACACAACTGTCCCAGACAGCACCTAGAGCCAGGAGCCACTGCTGATTTATGATTCACTCCTGACAGGCCACAAAACTGGGATGTGGCCTATTTTAGTGTAAGCATGACTAGTAACTAGTTAAAATGTTACAAGTCCTTTTTATGGTGAATTTAGCATAAGGATTGGTGCCTGTGCATGATGAAAAGTAATTTTCACCAAGTATGCTAGAAATACAGCTCTTATCTGAGTGCTGCTCTTTGAATGCTGTTTTTTATGTTTGGTTAGTTAGTTGATTTGGTTTTCTGTGTTTTGTTTGTTTGCTTGGGTAGTTTTTTTGGTTTGGTTGATTGGTTTGGTTTCCCTGAAAACAAGTAGTTTCCTGGGAACAAGGCGAAGGAGGCACATTGACTCCCATCTCTGGAAAAAGTGGTTAGATGCTCTATGTTATTTTTATCACTCTTCTGGAAATACAACTTGGATTGATGAAAGGACAAAAGTATAGCTAGATTTTTCCATTATGCTTTGAATCAGTGTGGCCCAAATGGTTTATTTATTTTACTAAAATTAGGGTGGGTTTATGTTCAAAATTCTCTTCAATCTCTCAGGGTTTAGGTCAACAGCTTGAATCCTGTGATGGCTAGTCTTTGTCCCTCTGTCTTTTCTGCCTCCATGTGTCAAGTTGAAAACTCTTTCCTTCACTGATAAGTGCTGGCAGTAGTGTCTGCTGCCCTTCAGTTTAGGAGAATGTCTGGAGACACCCTTCAGTGAAAAGAAATTTTGTTCTATAGCAAATTTGACCAGAGGAATGAATAAATTGTCAAAACTTTGAACAGAGCATTTAGAGGTGTATTGTGGGTGTGTGTAGCTGCTGCTGATCTGTTAGCAGATGTTTATTAAAACTAAGCATTTTCTATTTATCTTGTGTTTTACCAAGGCTTGGCCATGTTTCTTGGCAGTTTAGGACCTTGGCAGTTATGGAAATTTGTTTCCACTCATAACTGCAAACAATCTCACTTAATGTAGTGAGAAATATTTATATAAGATAGCAGTAAACTGTAGAGGGGAAAATGAAGTTGTCTTGTTGGATACTCAAAAAATCTAAGAGATGGAGAACTGATTCTATGGTGTTCTGGTCACATTTGTGACACAGTGGTAATGTGTTGCTATGTAGAAATCACCTCTATCACATCTACTTTGTATTTTAATCAATGTAGAGTTTGCAGTAGAAAGAAAATTGTGTATTTTTTATAAAATACAGTATTTAATGTTCATGAAGTTCAGTAAGGAATAGGCAGTTCAGTGCTATGAAGTAAAAAGCATTTGAATTGTTTAGAAAAAAATATATATTATGGAATCAATATTAAACTCATTAGGTAACTAACTTAGTCTTAATGAAAACTTGCCTTATGGTTGTTAGTTGGCTGAATCTTACTGGGTTTGAATTAGAGGGTGACTTATGAGATAAAAGCTTTTCTAGAAAACTCTTGCATTTCAGTGTCCTTTGTACTTCTGAACCGATTTTTGCTTAAACTGGCCTGCTGTTGTTACAAATTTGATGTGTAATTTTTCAAAAAATGGAGGATCTGGAAGGCACAGAGAGATCCTATGTTCATTTAAGTTATATTCTTATTCTCAAATGGATTTTAAAAAGAGAAAGCTAAACAGCATGTGCAAATTTAGAATTCCTTTTAGATGCAGTTTGTATGACATATTACATGGTAAAAAGTTTGGGTTTTTTTTCCTGTATATCTTTTTCCTGTCCTATGGCCCTGTATGTGATGGTTTGCTCCCTCCTCTGCTCATCTACTGTCACTATTCTCAGATATTTATCCTGCACTCCTGGCTGGCTCTTTTCCTCCCGTTCTTAGAGGGAGGAAACTGGAAATTTCCTCATTTTCAGAAATCAACAGGTTTTATCTCTGCCCTACTGTGAGGGCTAAAGGAAAAGTGGCTGGAGCTGGCTGCTCTGACTGAAGCTGGCCTGTTGAGTTTTCAAAACAAAGGCACCTCTCTGATGACACATCTGTCCCTTACTGTTGCTTAGCCCTATGGATACCATTTAGCCTGAGTGCATTTTATGGATTTGCATATTCTTGCCAGATATCTCTGTGTTGTCTTCTTGTTTTGGATTACTGATGGAGCGCCTTGGAATAGTCTGTGCTGGGATATTTGTCCTTCCTGTGGTAATAAGTGTCTCCTCATAATGGAAGGGAAATTGCCTTGACTGATTTGAGGCAAATGAGGGTATCATAAACACAAAAGAAAGAACCGATTTTGAAGCTAAAACCAGGAATTGGAAAGAATGGAATGTAAATAAAATGGTGTGTTAGTAAAAATCTAACCTAGTTTAAACCTCTTTATCCTTTTGCAGAAGTAGTGCTAAGAGTATCGTTGGCAGGTATCCATTCTGTTTTCTCATCTCAGATTCAAATATCTATCTGAAAAGGGAGGAGAATTGCAAGGCATGCCTCTTCTCTATTTTTTCCTGGCTCATCCATAAACTCTTGTGCATTTTTGAGCCTTTTGTTCTTAGAGGATGAAACTGTGTAACCTATCAAGAAATTGCTTTTACCATGAATTCAAGATTCTCCTAGGAGAGGGGTTTCCATTTTAAAAGTGGGGATTTATTAGAACAAACAAACAAAAAACCTAAACAAAAAATTTCAGTCCTCCTAAAACACCACCTTATTAAATCCCATCCAGGATTTTATCCTAAATATTTATTTTCAATGGAAATCACTCAATTTCTGTTGGCATTTTAAAATATAATCACTAAGAATTGTTTTCTTTCTCAAGGTAATTTCATTTCTGGCTGCAGTGTTGCACAAAAAGGGAACACGTGAGGATATTGAAAATAATATGCCAGCATTTCTACTGAGGACAATGAAAAAAAGAATTGAAGTGTAACCCCAAGAAGGTACAGCTTTTAGTGGTGCAAGTTCATGGATTTTGGTCAAAGGCAATACTTGGACTTTTTCTGTTTGTTCGCTTTAGGAGTTTATGTATCTTCGTCTTTAAAATTCAGCTACTTCAATTCATGGTTCCTGGTAGCGTTAAGAGGGTCTTCAGTTTTTGGACTGCCATAGTGCGTTGTCTAGCCGTTTTTGCCTCATCTGCTGATACTGTTGATCTACACTAACACAAAAAAATCTGAAATATCTGGATGAAATCTGTGACTAGAGTACTTTGAAAAGTCCACGTCACCAAGTAGTGTGATTGCAGTTTCAAAGTACAAAACCCCCTGTGTGTCTACCTTAACAGTATGTTTAAATAATTACGGTAAATACATATATCTGAAAAATTTATTGCTAATATTTTTGTAACCTCAGATATTTTCTTGCATGACTGTCAAATACCGGAAGTATGATAATCCACATAATCAAATGCAGTTACAGAAAATAAAGATAGGTATAAAAGTTGTGTGCATATGAGAGAAATCCAAAGATCATCTCAATTTTGCCCATCACAGGACTCATGTGAGTTCTCTTTTCCATTATTTTATTGGAATAATAATATTGCACTGGCAGAATGGTTCATGTGGCTATAGCTCTTTGAATAATGGATGTAAGTTCCTTAGGAAATACAGGCAGACAAGAAGACAGAAATGACTCCTAATGGGAACAAGAGAAGCAGAATTTAATGGCCAGATCTGAATTCAGTATTGTCCCTGCTTTCACTGTGTAATGGTTTGAATCAGAGCCAAATGGGTCAGACTGAACCAGCAGGTTGACCTCTATTTTCCCAAAACAAAAGTGAAGGAAAAGTAATACACAGAAATTTGGGATTGGGAGGGAAAAAAAGATAAGGATAGAGTTTACTGATCAAAATCAGATAAACAGTACAAAATACATAACTACCTTAGCCTAATTGCAGCAGCCAAAAGCATGAGCCAGAGAACTACTCTCCCATCCCTCATTGTGCCACTGCCATCCTAGCAGAAAAGACCAAAACCCAGTAAACCCAGAAGCAGAAACCAGAACAGGAAACCTCCCTGTTACAATCTGAACTGCAAGCTGCATAATACTGTGCTCCAGCCAGTACTTTCATTCTTGTGGCTGGCATGATGGCAGCATGGTATGAATAACAGCAACAGGTCTAACTCATTCCATGACACACTGGAAAGTTGGCCTCGAAACTTCCTGAGATCACTTCCCCCGCCCCAGATTATTCTATGATATGAGATGAGTTGTATAAGATGTATTAGCTTTTTAAACCCTTTTCAGGTCCTTATGTTTTGAAGTCATATGATGACTAGACTTGGGGATTGGTAGAAGATGCTTACCTTCTTAATCTTTTTGTTTTCTTATGGTGTACAGATACTATAACAAAGCAAAGTGGTACTATCTTCTGGCATATTTCAGTAGGTAGAGTAAAATTTGAGTAGGTAGCACTATTTTGTTATTTTTTGTAGTCTTAGAGTATTTTTCTTCTGTACAATATCCTGAGTAAACTGATTACTTTTGAATTTGTATCGACTACAGATATTTTCTATACTGTACTTGGAAGTGACAGAATTAGGTAGTTCAGATTGTTCAAAGCAGTAAAATAAATCTCCAGATACTGACTTTTCCTTTTTGAGAAAGTGCTATGTTGTACTTTTTTTCCAGTAATACTGTAATATCTATTCATTTTCAGACTTTCCTCATAGTGGCCCCTCTTTCAGTGCTGTACAACTGGAAGGATGAATTAGACACTTGGGGGTACTTTAAGATCTGTATCTTACATGGCAATAAAAAAGATTATGACTTAAGTCGCATCAAGCAAGGGAAATGTGAAATTGCCCTTACAACGTATGAGATACTTCGCCTGTATTTAGATGAATTTAACAGGTAATGATTTAAATGTGCTTTTCTGCATGCAGATTTCTAACTGTCTAATACTGTATTGTTCTTTGCAAATATATAGTCCTACTGTGTAATATATTTACTGTTAAATCCAATGACTCAGTGTGTTGGAGAGGTGAGTCCCATTTAGTGATCTTGGGGAAGTTTGCACCATTCTGTCTTTGTAGTGGAATTCTTGGGAGAAGTGTTTGAATAGTTTTCATAAGGCTCATCTTTGCTGTTAGGCTGTTCATGAAGTCTTCTCCACAAGATACAGGAATTGCCTGCCTGAAAACCAGTGGTAACTAAAAGAGAGGAGATTTTTGTCTTTCATTACAATGAAAGAAAGGGGGGAAAAAGTGACGGAGTGGGGGGTGAGGAGCAATATTGAGCAGATGTTCAAAAGATATTTTCCTTATTTGAATTTTTTACTAGATCGATGAAATTCTTGACTCCTAGAAACTTTTAGATACAAAATGTGTATGTGTCTATTTATAGTTCTAACTACGCCATGGAATTCACAGAATCAAGTTATTTTGGACAGCAGATTGTATTAGAAATCCTACTTCATTTGCTCCCTAACTGTCAGCATTGTCAAACTAGGAGTCTTGCCTTTCCTTTGGCTATGCTCAGGAGTACTTAGCCTCTCTCTCATCTGATCCTAGTATATTCCTTATGTAATATTGGAAATAGCATACAAGTTGTGTGAATAGCTAGTGGTAGCAGCAGCCTACCCTTAGCACCTGGTGTTGTCAGTGGATCTTGTTATTTCATGTGTTGGGAAAGGTCCAGGCAACAGAGTTTGTCAAAATGCTTTTGTTTTACCATCACCAAAACTACCAGATCTCCATCTCTCTCTGCTCATGTCTCAAAAAAGTGCAGATAGGAGAAGACTAAAGGAATTGTATTAGTAGTACCATTGCTGTTGTCTTTGTGAGGAACACTTCAAGCTTGATCATTGAATAAACTATGCTCAGGAAATAGGTGCATGTGCAGAGCAGATCTGATGTGTGACAGACTGCTTGCAAATACATTGATTCAGCGTATGTATTTGCCAGACTTTCTGCAGAGTGTGTGACTGGTTGAAGCTGTGATCTTGACACTGGAAGAAGCTTTGTGTCTTGCTTAGTCGGAATGGTGGATCAGCCTCAAAAGAGCGCTCATCAAAATAATTTTAGACTTAAATAGCTAGTTATCGCTAATGCATAGGGTTAGTTATGCATATAAATCAGGATAATTAGCGATTAAGTTGGAGCTAGCATATGATTACCTGTTAGCTATTTTTAGCAGATTTTAGACATGTAGGGAACTCTGATAAGAGTAAATGTGTTTAGCAGACATCAAAAACTGCTGAGAGATCAGACTTCAGATTAGTGACCTATATGTAGCCTGCTCAGGAGGGAGTTTTCCTTCTAAATATGTCTGTTAACAGCTTTTGGTTATTTGAAGAATCATCAAAGTGGATGTGATTTTGTTCTGAAATATTCATTCATATGTGTATAAAGTGATTTTGTAAAGCTAATAAATATTTTCATAGGGACATGGTAACTTAAGTTAGTATCACAGTGTACAGGTCTGTCTCCAGGTTTATTCTTGAACTGCCTGTAAAATATTTTTCAGTCTGCTCTTCTCTTCAGGAAATACTGAAACTCCTTTGCCATATGCTTGTCATATAGATATTACAGAAGGTGTTGCTTTCATGTGTGGATTGAAGTGCTTTCAGTCTCGTAGTTACACTGGATAGGTTTTCTTGGGAAAATGGAGCATATCTGTGTCAAGCATGTTTCAGTAGTTTACTCTCAGAAATTTATTTAATTTTTCTAAAACTTGTTTATGAGAGTCAGAGAGTTGTGTCTTTAATCACAGCTAATTGTGTGGCTGACTTAACTTGTATGTGGAATGATGGGATAAGTAGGTTCTGTTAATACTGTATTTCTGGTTGATCTGCAGTGTAGAATGGTCTGCTGTGATAGTGGATGAAGCACACAGAATCAAGAATCCAAAGGCTCAAGTAACTCAAACCATGAAGTCATTAAAATGCAATGTTCGCATAGGTCTTACTGGAACCATTCTGCAAAACAATATGAAGGAGCTTTGGTGTGTTATGGACTGGTAAATGATTTTTTTTTTTTTTTAATGATTAAACACCACTATATGTTAACCATGCAGTAGGACTGGGATAGAGCTGAATGATATCAATCCATCTCTGACAAAACAGCATCAACAAAACACAGCCCTCTCTACTCAAAAAAGCCCAGTGTTTTGTATGAATGAAAGTATGGGGTTTTTCCAATGTATCTGTGGAGATAAGCTCCTGGTATGAATGTTGCAGCTCTTTAATATGTTTGGAGCTCCTACTATCTGGATTCTTTGGGGAATTTGGGAAGCAATTAAAATTATTTATTTCCACTCCCCCGCCCCCCCATGTTTAGTTTTCTTTTCTAAGGATACTCATCCTTTCTTCTTCTGTCCCCTGCACAGCAGATAGAGAATCATTATACAGTTGGTGTAATGTTGTGTTGCACAACAATATGGTGCCTTTGCTCTGTCCCATGTGTGCAGGTCATTCTGACTTTACTGGAAAAGGAAACTAGTAATATTTTTTTGTTTTTCAAAATGCGTAAGTGTGCATATATTTGCAAAGCAGCAGTTTTGTCCAGGAACTTTCAATGCAGAGGGAGAGATGGAACTTACCTGAGATTCAAATGTAAGTGTAGAAGACTTACTAGGAATGCTTTTTCCAAGGAGGAACAAAGCAAAAATACCTAAATATGATATACAGACTGAATCAAAATATCAGGAAATAAATACTTAACCTTAATGTAATACTGTTAATCTAAGCTTAATGTTATAGTCTGACCTTTAAAACTGTGCTGATGTTGTTAATATACTTTTTGAAAATATCCTGCTGCTAAATTATAAATCGATTACTAAATTATTTTTTCTGTTCTTAATATTGCATTTAATAAATTGTCATATCAGCATAAGCAGTAAAAAATGAACACATGATTTCTAAGGATCCAAGGGTCCTGGACAGTAGCAGCCCTGAGGCACTAATAACTTTAGAAGTTCTACCTGTTTGTGATGCCTGTTCTGCTGAGCTTTTGTTTTTCTGGAATGTCAACTCTTTTCCTAAGGGGAATCACTTAATATTTGAGTGTCTCAGAAAGCAAATTAAAAAAATAGCATGTCTGGAAGTAGTATATGTTTCTATTTTTATATGCAATTTTTATTCATTTATCTAATGATTGTTAATTTAAGATCTCTTCCCGTTTAATCAATAGAAAAAAGATTGACTGCCTTGGACTAAATAAAACATTGTTGTTCCTTCATATATTCCTCCCTGTGTTTTTTCATAGGGCTGTACCAGGACTTCTGGGTAGCAGAGGACATTTCAAGAAGAAATTTTCTGATCCAGTGGAGCATGGCCAGAGGCACACTGCAACTAAAAGGGAGCTAGCAACATGTCGTAAGGCCATGGTGAAGCTAGCCAGAAAATGTGTGGCTCATTCCTGAGACGTACCAAAGACCTTATCAGCGATCAATTGCCAAAAAGGAAGACCGAGTAAGACTACCTGCACATTTCAAATACAGTGCTAATGTGATAATGAATTTCTCTTCTCTTTTCTTTTTTTGTTGTTGGTTTTGTTTTGTTGTTGGTTTTTAGTTTGTGGGGGGTTTTTTTGTGTGTGTGTATGTATTCTGTCTTTCATCATGCCTGTAGTAGATTATGGTTTTCTTTTGGGTTTATGAATTTAACAAGAATCTGAAGGCTTGGAAAAAATGCACATGAAGTAGGGTGCTTGTTCATATAATTATTATGACTATATGTTGACCTGGAGTTAATCAAGCATAGAAATGCTTAGCTAGACTTCTGGCTAGTGATTTACACAATTATTTGATGTGCGCTTTTGTACTTACCTGTGCAAAGCCAAGACACTATATGTAAATCTTTTGAAATTCTGTGTAGGACTTTTGAGTTTGAAACATGACACTTTGTGAAAATAACAGCGTGCTTTTAATTTTTAACTCACTCATTTTTGACAACTAAATCATACAAACCCCCCAGACTAAAATCTGATTCTAGACAGGTGTTTAATGCTGTTCATTTAACGCTGTTGTAAGCATTATATGAAGTGATAATACTTTATGACTATAGCTAAGAGTTTTGATAAATTCTTATATTGTGCTTCTAAGCATACAAATATGTTAGTTTACAGTTTGGGGGGTGGTGGTGTTGTTTTGTTGGTGGCGGGTTTTACTCTGTTATTTATTTTCCATCCTTAGCTTATAATAATGTCATCTAAACTATCTTCTGAAGGAAAGATTAACACAAACGTCTGTCAATTGCTTTTCTAAATCTAGCAGGTTTTATTCTTTTCATTCATGTGGGTAAATGTTCAAGTTACTGCTGTATTATGATAGCTCAGCATGGTGCTGCTGCTGTGTGGGTTGCCTAACTTTAGGGAATGATCTTGGGATTTCTGTCTCCTGCTGTTTAAAGATGTCAGTGATGCCACCCGTGCTCTCTAAGAAGTTTTGGCCATACCACTGTGTAGATCCTTGCCTTTTCATTGTTTATTCTGTCTGTCCTGCCTACAACGGCTACACCTCAAAAGAGGAAAGAAAGGGCAAATTAAGCAAATTGCAAAACAGGGGGAATCCATAATTACAATCATGTGTTTATTTCTCCCACTTTACCCTCCTCCCATACATCCACAAAAGCCTTTACTGAGAGGTTCATAGAAACATGAGATCAGGTTATTGTAGCTTGACATTGATACCCCTTGTAGATTTTTTGAAGGGGATATGTACCTTTTTATTAAAATTTCATGCTATTTTGGTGGCAAGATACACTTTTTTTTTTCTTTTTTTTTTTTTTTTTTTTTCCCCATTTGGTGATAGAATAATTTCCTGTAACTATTTGAGCAAATGTATTTTTGTTTTGTTTTTTCTTTTCAGTGTTCCGTGTTCTAGGTTTTCTGATGCAGTGCTTTTTTGTTTTCATGGTGTGCTGTGCATAATCGTGGTGGTTTTGGGCTTCTCTCTTTGACAGATCGTGTACTGTTCCCTGACTGAATTCCAGAAAGCGGTGTACCAGGCTGTGCTGGACACAGAGGATGTGAGCTTAATATTAGGAGCGGGAGAGCCCTGTAGTTGCAACAGTGGCTGTAAAAGGAAGAACTGTTGTTACAAAGTAAGAACTTGCACTGCTACAATTTTAGAACACATTCTTTCTAGTTCTGTGGAGAAACTCTGCCCATGCAGAAGAGCAATGTGGTTGTCAGCCATTTATTTGGGAAATCTGGACTGGAAACATGGGTTTGCCGTATCACAAGCATGAATGGAATTGGGATTATAGCAGAGCTGCTTTGCACATCCTCAGCTGGTGGTTGTTGTTTGTACAGTAGATTCTGGATGTATCGTATTAAGTACTACTGTGATATAGTCAATTTTGGCAAAGGATGTTCTGATGTGTCAGGCCTGCTGCTCCCATGTGCCTCAGGCAGTCTGTGCAGAAGATGCAAATCAGATGCATCCTGAACCCTGCAGGTTGTTTGGGCTTTGCTTGTGTTGTAACTGCGGTTGGGTTGTGTCTTTCTGTGCCACTAAACATGTTTTACTTTGCTACATTGAAGGGAGAACTGTGGCAGTAGGCATGGAGCACAGGCAGTTTTATGTACTAGTAACAGTTTTGCATATTTCTTCTGTCTTTTCCGGACTTTTGTAACACTCAGTCTAGTTTTGTGTTTGCTTTTCCTATATCACTCAGTAGGCTCAGGTTAAGCATATAAATGTTATAAGTATTTACATGCATATGTCTTCTACTTATTTCTCTCTATTTTTTTTCTAGCCTGTTTATGTTCTTGGGTGTTTGTTTTTTTTACCCTCACGTAATGCAGCCTATTACACTGTTCTGCAGCTTTCTTTAAAATCAGTCCCCCTATCAGCCTATTTAATGTTCCACAAATACTAGTGTTAGTTCTTTTGCAGACTTCACATTTCTGCTGATATTTGTAGAAAAAGTAAAATGCTGATGAACTTCATCCACAAAGGGCACTAGGCAGGCCTGCAGATACTTAAGCTCTCTTACGAACTGTCTTATTCCAAAGTTAACTGTGCAATTTAGTAACTTGAGAAGGAAAAGGTAAACAAATATTGGTCAAATCAGGCAACCTTAACCAAAAAAAATAGCTGATGCTCTTTCTGCTGCTGTGCTGTAGAATGTTTGAAGTTTGCTGGTGATACAAAACTGGAGGGGTGGCTGACATCCCATCAGACTGCGCAGCCAACCAATGCAATCTGGACAGGCTGGAGAGCTGGGCGCAGGCAAACCTCATGAAGTTGAATAAGGGCAAGTGCAGGGTTCTGCATCTGGGGAGGAATAGCAATAGGCACCAGTAAAGGCTGCCCTGCTGGAAAACAGCTCCATGGAGAAAGACCTTGGAGTCCCAGTGGACAGTGAGTTCTCCATGGGACAGCAATGTGCCTTTGTGGCCAAGAGAGCCGATGGTATCCTGGGGTGCATCAAGAAAAGTGTGTCCAGCAGGTCTAGGGAGGTTCTTCTCCCCCTCTACTCTGCCCTGGTGAGACCACACCTGGAATACTGTGTCCAGTCTTGGGCTCCCCAGCTAAAGGGAGGGATCTGCAGAAAAGAATCCAGTGGAGAGCCACCAGGAAGATTAGGGTACTTGAGCACCTTCCCTATCAAGAGAGACTGAGACCTGGGGCTGTTTAGTCTTGAGAAGAGAGGACTGAGAGGGGATCTCACCAATGTCTATAAATATCTGAGGGGTGGGTATCAAGTGGAGGGGGACAATCTCTTTCCAGTGGTGCACAATAATGATACAAGGAGCAATGGGTACAAGCTTGAACACGAGGAGAAATTTCTATACAGTGAGGGTGACAGAGCACTGGAACAGGCTGCCCAAAGTTGTGTGGTCTCCTCCTTAGGACACATTCAAAACCTGTCTGTATGCATTCCTGTGCAGACTACCCTAGATGATCCTGCTTTGGTAGGGGCGTTGCACTTAATGATCTCCGGAGGTCCCTTCCAACCTCTAATATACTGTGATACTGTGGTACTGTGATGTTAATGAAATTGTTTGTAAAACTTTATACTTTTTGTTCTGTGGGGAAAAGTAAAATTAGTGGTTGTAGAGTAAGAAGTCATTCAAACCACTCTGGTTTGTTTTACATTGAGATTAGTTGTGAAGTTAATGTCTTTTTGTCTGCTAAGGAATTCTTGCTTCTAAGTGTTTGGCTGTGATAGAGTTAAATTTTTGGTTGGGGTGTTTTGTGTTTTCCTCACAAGAAGCTAGGAGTGGTCACATTCAAGATCACCAGCAGAGGCAGCCAGTGGGTATTCAGATACCACACTGATGTCATGCCCATTACATCCACAATGATCTTGAAGGTCTCTTTCAACCTGGTGTATTGTATTATTGTATTGTATTATAAGGGGAGGGCTGTCTGGGGCAACTGCAGGTGCTTTGAGCCAGTGACTGTGTCATGGTTCAGGCAGTGGGGAAGGATCAGGCAGATGGCCTGGGCCAGGCAGTAGTGGTCAGTGCTGTGTTTTGTATCACTCACTTGATATTGGTTTAGGTTTTTTTTTCTTAAAGTATTTGTGTAAACAGTCATTCATTTTCATTGTGGGTTTTTTTGTTGTTGTTTGTTTGATTTGGTTTGGTTTTTTTGTAGGTAAATGCTCATGGTGAAACAGTTAAGTCACTGTGCTTCAGTTACCTGACAATCCTACAGAAGGTTGCAAATCATGCTGCTCTATTGCAGACAGACAACACTAGCAAGCAGCAGGTTAGTTTTGGAGGTATCTGAAAATGGATCTGTGGACAATTGGATGAAAACTTTGGGAGAAAATTGCTGCTGTAGTACTAACTAACTGAAATGGAGATATTTTGCAAAATTCTTCCATTCAGTAATTCAGAGTGCAGCTTTTTTAGATAATGGTGTTACACAACCATATGTCCATTTAGTTGATGCTTATCTGAACATAAGGATTGTAGAAACATTGGAGACTTTGGGGGGAGAATACTTTTTAATGATTTGTAGTAGTGCCCCTTGTGTTCCATTAATGACAAGTGCCTAGTAAGAGGAATGTCTTTCTGCAAATGAATAGTAGGTAATTAGAATGTGGTTGGGTTTTTTTCTCTAGTACATTATATTCAGAGCTGAGCTTCCTTGAATAATGAGAAACATGCTTTAGTGGAAGATGCTTAGCAAGAGAACAGTTAACCTTTTTACTGTGGCAAGTAACCTACAAGACCCACAAAGTGCAGAATTTTCAAAAATGCTTGTATGTGATCCTTGGGATCCAAGAACGAGCAAAGGGAAAGGGATTTTGCCACTTCTTCTCAGAAGCCACAGATGAATGGAAATTAGGAAATCTTAGCTAATTTTGGCAAGTTTGTTCCATCAAAGCAGTTCTGCTTTTCAGGAAATGTTACTGTTAGTGTCCAGTGCCTTATGTGCAGTATATATCCAAATGTTTTATTGTTGCCTTTTTAAATATTGTGTGTATACTTTTTGTTGCAATAACATCTGAAAGCTTAAATGGCCACTGAAATAACATTATATGAGTGTTTTGAGAATTACTGTCTTTTACAGCTTGTGTAATTTCTAACTCCTCCAAAATCTACTGAAAAAAAGTAGTATTTTATAATATTTCTTACATTTAGTATTAAAGTGTGTTACCAATGTTAGGTGAGAGAATGAATCTTTTCTGCTCCTCTGGAAAAGTACACTTGAAGTGTGTGGCCATGTTCAGGTTCAGAGCTACCAAAATTCTAGCAGTGGAGCTTTACATGGCTTTTGAACAGTTTAAATGCATTTACCGTGTTGGTTTTTGTTGTATCCATTGGACAGCATGTAATTCCCATACTGGTTTGTCATGCCCAAGAATCAAGAGAAATGCTGGTATGCAACTGTTGAGTAACACAAACCTCAAAATAACAGAATGTTTGAGGCTGACAGTTCAGGCCAGTTCTATTTCAGTCTTTGTCCAGTAGAAGAAATTTTGGCCTTCTCACCTCTGGTAACAAGAATCCACAGTTTCACATTAAGATCCTTGTTTTCTGTTTTAAATGAAGCAGACCAAAACACACAGGAGATGTTTTATCGTTACCTCTGTAGTGAAATGAATAAAATACATAACTCTTTCTGCTTCATTTAGATTAAAAAAATCACTTGTTTCAACCTGTTTAACTCTTTGTATGGCTTACTTATATCCCAATGTAGCTGTAATTTTTAATGCCTATTCAGACTTTTTGCTTTCCTTCCAGGAAGCGCATATCAAACGGCTGTGCAGCCAGTTGTCTTCCAGTTTTCCAGATTTTGTGCAGCTTATGAAAGATGCAGCCTTTGAAACAATTTCAGATCCAAAGTACAGTGGAAAAATGAAGGTAAACTGTTTATTAGAAGAAAAGTAAGTATTAGTAATAGTAATAATAAAAAAGAAAAACATCCTAGATTTCAAAGTGTTCCAGAAGCTGAGAGTAACTGGAGGATGAGAAGTTAGGCAGAATGCAGAAAATACTCTATTTTTGCTCTCTAAAATCGTAGCTGTTCAGAGTTGCTGGTTGGGATTGCTGGGAAGCCAGTGGCAGGGCTATTTTCTATAACAGTAATGGTTGTTATTGCTTTAATGATTTGTTATTATGCAGGCAACATCTTTCTTTTCTGTTACTACATACATACACTTAAAGTTGATTTTCATGAGGTAGGTATTGTTAAATTACCTATGAGCAAATATTTAGTACATATCCATAAAAACATGTTTTCAGTGGTGCTTATGAAACTCTTATTGCTTAAAATTGATTTTGCTTTCTCTTTGAAATTTGTCTGTTGAGGCTGTTGCATACATCACTCCAGCACTCTTGCAACATTTTCAGTATGTGTTGTTTTGTCGTGGTAATGAACAACACAGACAAGCAAAAATGCCTGAGTTAAGACAGAAGTTCCAACATTATGTGTCTTTAAAGCCTGCAACTTACAGGCCTGTCTATTGGAATGAATCTATTCCAAACTATCTCCACAAGTCTTAGTTGCTTCTTGGACAGTGTGGACTGCATTGTCTTCTCAGTCATGTAGCCAGCTGTGGCCCTGTGGACTGTGTTACATTGACTGGTAGCAAACTGAGTTGGCAAGACAGTAGAGTCTGTGGTTGTCCTAAGTATACTGACCCTATGTTGATGGCTTGATATTGATGAGATGGCAAGCAGTCCGAATGTTCACTTCAATGCTGAGGAGATCGCCACATATAGAAAGACAAGTCTCTCAGCTACTGGTATGTAAGTTCAGGCCAGTTGGCTTTTCTAGATAAATTGCCCAAGCATAAGTAGAATGAGATAAGGAATATGTGGTTAAAAATAGAGAGCTACTAGTATGGTAATTGCTTCTGAGGTTTTTTTATTGTTAGTGAACCCTCTAATCCTGATTTTTGTTGTCTCACTACAGACTTTTCTGATATATTGTGCTTTTTATTTGCTTTATGTTTTTAATCCTTTAGCTTGTTGGTCTATGTTGATCAATTTTCATGCATTTTAAGAAAATTTGTATAGATTTCAAAAATGCCACTGAACAAAATAAGCTAAAGATACCCACAACTCCTGAAAAACCCAAACTAAATATGAACATATTTTTGAGGAGATCCATTTAAATACATAATATTTTTAGAAGTGCAGCATGTATCACAGGAAACTGCATTTTAAAATGCAGTTGTATTTTTGAAGTAATATCTGTAGTGAAAAGTATTTCTTCAGTATGGTTTGTAGATGAGAGTTGAGTGCAATGTAAATTTCTGTTGAAAAGTGAGAAAATAAATTATTAAAAGTGCTATTGTTATTTCAAAGAGCATTTTATTACTCTGTCCTTTTAAAAAGTCAAATCAGACACTACACTGCAGCAGAAGCAGGTTAAGATACAAAACAGTGTGGACTTTTCTTTCCCCCTACATAAGGAATCATATGAGGGGTTCTACTTGTTTTGTTTGGAATATGTCTGTTGCCACCTGTAAAACCAGAATTGCTTGACTGTAAATGAGAGAGTGGCATATTGGTGCTTTTGTCCTGCCTTGTGCTGTGGCTGCCATCATCTCTGTTTTGCAAGCTGTGACATTTACAATGTGCCACCTTAGGTTTTCTGTCTGAATTTGAGATACAAGAAGAGCCTGGTAAAATTTGTCCCTGTAATCCAAATCTACACATACAAGGCTAATACATCCTCATTAGAGTGGGATGTGGGTAACAGATGTGATCTAAGCTTCAGAATTTTTGTGCAATTGTTACCTCATTTTCAATTATACTACAGAACATAGAGTTTTCAGAAGACTTTGTGTACACTTTGTATTGAAAGCTGAATTTTCTGCCTAGATTTTTAGCTTGAAATAGTTGAATATGTGAGAATTAAAATGAGTGTGCTGCCTTACTGGGAGACCACCATTTTACTATCATTAAAGCTACAGTCATGGTACAGACAATTCCTTTTTCTCCTTTGTGTATTCCTCTGCACAGTACTCTGGAGCTGCTGCTGTTGCCAGATGTGGACATGCTTATTTTGAAAATAACAGTATTACTGTTATACACAAGGCTTTGGATTATTTGCTTCCCCACCAGAAGAACATTGTGTGTGGGCAAATTATTTCCATGTAGATGACTGAAAAATACATATGTCCAGCATCTCCATTATCTTTGGCACATTTATTATGTTAGTAATGTGGGGGTTTTCGTTATGCCTCTGTTTGGCTTGGCAAGCAATTAATTACAATGTAGTCTGTTTAAAGGTTGAAAACACAAGTGTGTGTGAGATGGCCTGTAGATAAAATCTCTTAATTTGTGTTTTGTGGTTCATATACAGGTCCTTCAGCAGCTTTTAAATCACTTCAGAAAAAACAAGGATAAAGTTCTTCTTTTCTCCTTTTCCACAAAGGTGAGCTACATGTGATTTTTATCAACTAACTGCAGCAGTAACTTACAAGCTTAAAGAATCGAGGTGACAGCTGGCACCCACATTTCCTTTCTGTATATACTGTGGGAAGTAAAAATGAGGACAGTGTATTACATTCCAGAAGTATATTGAAACCTTACATCATGTCATGATAAAAATAGCAGTGGGAAAACAAAACAAAACAAAACAAAACAAAACAAAACAAAACAAAACAAAAAAAAAAAAAAAACACACCCAACAAGTAATGCTTTGCCTTCCTTAGAGCTTTTAAAAATCACTGTATTACCTCAGGTGTAGATAGCCAATTTTGAGTTCATCTAAGTTAGAGCATTGTCACAGCAAATTACAGCCAAAGTATCATGCAACCTTTGCATTCACACTGAAAGTAGTTAAATTTCCTCTGCTTTACCTGCTTTTCAGCAGCAGCAGTGATAAAACTTCAACCTTTAGACTTACTTGAAAACAAACCAGGGTTCAATTGGAGCAAGAGGTATATGCATATATACCCTATATACATATATCCCTATATACATATATCCCTTTTGAGGGATTTGCTCCTTGGTTTTCTTATTAAAGTGTAATGTGTTTCCTGAAATGATCAGTCTATAGTTTATTTGTTGGGGTTTTTTTTACTTAAATATTGAAAAATAGTAGTGTGAGTGACAGTTTGGGGTCTTACATATTTAATAATTTTGTGACTTTAAGGAAGACTGCAATGCTCATGTGTCTCAGGCTGTACTTCACAGTGTTCAGAGATACTGCATTTCACTCCATCCATCTGAACTCTGCCTACCAGAGTGTTTCTCTGTGCTGGCTCTGGTGCTCATTTACTGTATTTCAAGTAATTTTAGCTTGCAAAGTTCACAGGATTTCAGGGGCTGTAAGGGACCTCGAAAGATCATGAAATTGGTAGGAAACTGCTTAAATAGCCTGACTACTTGTTGGATTAAATTGATTCAGCATCATTTAAGACAGAGTTGGAGAACCAACATTAAACATCTTGAGTGCTGTAGGATCGTAGCTGAAGAGTCAAGGGTATTGATTTCAAAATAGTGAAGATTAACTCTCATTTTGAATGTCTACTGAAAGTGCCAAGTGCCTATTGAAAATATATTTGAGAAACATGGCCTCTGTGATTATGTTTAATTAGAAAGATAATGGTAAGCACATAATCACTTACTTATTTTTCTTTTCTTTATTTAGTTGCTAGATGTGCTAGAACAATATTGTATGGCATCTGGGCTAGATTATCGAAGACTCGATGGAACTACAAAATCCGAAGACAGGATCAGAATTGTAAGAGAGTTCAACACCGTTCAAGAAATTAACATATGTCTTGTATCTACAATGTAAGAAAATGTAACTTACAGTCTATTTTGTTTTGCCTTTGTAGTGTTTAATAATAGGCTATTTTGTATTTTGCTTGGTGGCCTTGTAAGGGGTTACTTTTTTGAGAAATTCCACTGTTCTCTTGTCTTTCAGTAAAGAGACTCACTGCTGTGTTCTGAAGATTCTCAAAACATTTGTCAGCTTCCTTCTTTCCCCTCTCCTTTGCTTTATGAGGATTTTAAAGATATGTAAGAAGGGGGTCTTCTGGTTTCTAGTTTTAAATTTCTGGGTGCTGTAGAAGTGAGGAAGCAGTTTTAAAACATTATTATTAAAACTTTATGTCATTATCCATGAAAAGTGGTCAATTTCTTGTGGAAAACTCAATTTCTTTTATTGCAGTAGTAGAACTACCAAGTGAATATGAACATTAAGTACTATATCAAACTAAAAGGTCATCTGTTGGTGTTAATGTGTTTTATTAATATTTTAATAAGCATATGTCTATTTAAAGTACTCAAACAATCCTTGATTGTCTTTTGAAAATGTATTTACCCATTACCTCTGCTTAGCACTTTATGATGGGTAGTGAATTCTTTTGAAATAGAGCAGTATGTTCACCTAAAATTAATGAAACTATGACAGCCATTCTTTTATTGGTTGATTGGTTTGGGCATTTTGGTGCAATTCTCCTTACTTCCATGTTTCATATTGGATGAAGTTTGTGACCAGACAAGGGCAAAAAGAATAAAAAGGAGAAACTGTAACCTTCCTCCCCAGAGGAAAACTCAGTGAAACTCCCTGGAACGTGCAAACACAATGTTCTTGCCTGTGCACTTGAGTCCTCATTTACTGAATGTGTGCACATTGGACTTAGGAGGGTCCACACACTGTTTAATTAGAAGTCAGATGTAATCTTAGAGATGATTACAAGTACATGTCAGAACTGCCTTCAGATGCATATGGGAAGGGTTATGAAGAGATTTGTGGTGTTGATCAAGCACATTTGTTTGTAATCTCTGTCAACTGTGGAATCTGGCCATCCACTTCCCTAAGACTTTCATGAATCCCTATTGCTTGTCTCTGAGGGCAGCAGGGAATTATTGCATCTCTAGCATTTGGAAATACTCTAGTTTGTATATTTATTAGTCTGGTTTAGTTGTATAATCATAACCTTTTCAGTTTTCTTCCACTGATATATATGGAAATAAAAATGAAGGTCAGGTAATCAGAGATGGATTTTCTCTGTCAGTTACCAGAGTTTGAGTACAGTGACTGGTGAGCTTTCCATGCCTGCTGGTAGTGCTTGAGACTAGAGTCTTGGTTCTCTTGTTTGTAGTGTTTCACATCTTGCTGAGTAAGTGTGAAGGTACAAACATTGATGGAATTGCAGTCAAAATAACTGTTTACTAAGCAAAACAGCAGGTGCAATTCTGTGTCACAGATAATAAGTGATCTTTTTGCTCCCTTGATATATAGTAATGGAAGCAGCTTTAATTTTATAATCCTTTGGAAGTCAGAAGGTAATTTATTCTAGTTCTATGGCAGATTCATCTTCCTCTTACTGAGATTTTGGGCATATCTTTATTTCTTAACACATAGTAAGTTGCCAGTATTGGGTCACACATCTTTCTTGTAAACTTTTTGGCCAGCATTTGTGTAATCAACTTTTATGCGATCTGAAGGTCCTATTGCTTGGAGAGCTACATGTTGATTTTTCTTGAAAATACTTGCACCGTCTTTTGGCTGCAGAAATGCATTCTGCAAAGGATGAAGTCTGTGCATGGTGATCTTGAGTCTTATTGTATTCCACTGGCACAGTTAACATACAATTTGAAACAGGAAACTCCAGCCTATAAATTAATGACTTACAGTACAGACAATGATGGTGACTTCACTGTTAAATTTACAGTGTTCCTGGTTTATATTCCCCCCCTTTTTTTTTTATACTGGCAAAATACTTCTGCTGCCTGGAATTGCCTGTGTATTGCCCATAGATATTTGAAATCCTGATTTTAATTGTTTGGTGAGGTTTTTTGAGAAGCAGGGACTTAAACAAGTAAAATAAATAACAATTGTCTATAACTGCAAGACTTCAGGTCAATCTATAATGTTAGCATCAAACATAGTTATATAGCTACCCGTAATGCTTTTATTGTTCAGCGTAACTAGCATAGCTGTAAGGAGAAATATATTTTGTGGGTGTTGAGAGTGTATATTATTTTCTTCAGAGCTTGTAAATTCCACCAAACCATTAGGTATAGACCATGAATTTCAGCCTTGAGCATTTTGGAAAAGCAGATATACATCTGTTGGAACTTCTAAAGCTCATGCAGTAAAATCTGTTTCAAAATACTTCAGTCCTGTGCAGGTTCTTTTTGGCAAATGTATTACTGTTTGGAAGAATGAGAGTTTTAGATATGCTTAGAAACATTAAAATAAGTGGTGGAGTTGCTATAACTTGATAGGAGAATGTCAGAGCTTGCAACTCCACTGTTTCTGCTTAGCCTCAAGAAAGGGAACTGTAGGCATACAATGCTGAATTCTGCGCAGTCCTGTAGAAGAGATAAGAGCACTGAGTATTCCCTTCTTTAAGGTTAAATCACTGTTTCTAGCTTTTCCACTCTAGTCTTTTTCTGCTTTAGTTCCTTCAGAATAATTATAAATTAAAATATTTCTCCGTCTGCTTTCTTTATTATGTAAAGAGAAGTGCTTAGATGATGAAGAGATGATGGTTACAGAAATTAGCCGTCAAGGTTTTATTGTATGCAGTACTTTTCTATCTGCAGCATTCTCAATTGCTGTCTGTTAACTGCACTGCTGTCAATTATACTTTACTTTTACAGGGCTCCATTTAACTTGACCTCTTCACAATTGTGTTGCAAATCATTTTTAATGGGTACATAATTGCTTTCAAAGAACTTTTAGCCACAAGTCTTACTGAAACAGATAATTTTATACAAATACTTACCTTAGTAAATAGAATTGTATAATCAAAGGGTTCTTGAAAACTTTCCTAATGTATTATTGCTGTTGTAACTTCTGAATATTGAGGTATTAGGTTGTTAGGATATAAAGCTAAGCAATTCATTTAACAAAATGTGTGGTTTTAAGTAAGATGATCTCTTGAAAACTGTTGTTTGTAACTGAACCAGAAACCTTTCATACAGGGGTCTTCATTTGAGTCATGCTATAGTAATTTGTGTGGACCATCTCACAGTAATAACTGACAGATAGTTAAAATGATAGCTAAAATTAAATATATTCTTTACAATGCACAAGTTACCTACTGCATTCATTCTGCCTATGAAGGATATAGGAGCCGTCTGTTTCTGGTTTGGAGTATCTGAGTTTTTTGTGGCATACCTAAAAATTTTAAAAGGTAAAAAGCTGAGTATCCTGTTTAGTTAATTTTTCTAGTCAGTCTATTTTACTTGTGCTAAGGCTTAGCCCTAAGGTTTATTTAATATTTCAGTTCCAAATACTGCAACTTTTTATGAGAGAGTATTTGGAAAAATATGTTGATTTATATTTCAGTCTAAATGCAGGGTCAGTTTGGTAAGATGAGAGACTGAATTCTGTCCTCACTAAAAAGCAATACATCAACATTCAAATTACAGTAAGGTATGCTGAAAAATTAAAAAGGTTTTTACTCACCATTTCAAATATTGGTAGGTCCCCATGTCCTCTTCCTTTCCAGATTTAACTAAACCAGTGTCACACCAAACCTGGAAGGAAGAGGCCACAACTGTATTTATGTTGACAAGGATTCCTTGAAGGCCATGAAGTGGTGGGGCTATTCTGTGTTTTAAGGTGATGAAACTGGTACCTCTGTGATCCTAGACAGAGGTAGACAATTGACGGTAGACAATTTTCTTACAGTGACATTCTTCTTGTAATGACGGGTATAAATGTTGTCTGTATACAGCTGTATGGCCAGGTGTATTTTAACAGTTGACTTGCATACCACAGAAGTATACTTGTGACAGTTGTTAATTCTTACAGATGTGATATACCCTAGACTACAACAGGTTTATACTTTTTATTTAAGCTAGTGTGGTGGTTTTGCACCACACAAAATTTGGAATTTACCCTGGAGAAGTAAATAACCACATTGCACAGAATTTGGAAGTTAAATGAAAATAGTATGTACAATAAAAGTAATACAAACTGAAAATAAAAGGTAATAAATACATACATATACGTACATTTAACCCAACAATAGCTCAGACTCCCCTGGACAAAGCCTGGAGGCTGTTGTGCGGCTAGCAATTATTATCTTTCCCCATCCCTGCCACTGTTCTTACCATAACCCAAACAAAGCAAGGAGCAGAAAAGCAAGCAAAGTGCAGAAGGGGAGAAGGGGGGGAAGAGAGAGACCAACCTGTACTTCAATTGATAGAGAAATTTGCAGGGCAAATGGGATGGGATGCAGGTATTTTGCAATGTCCGGTTCAGCCCTCTGGGAAAGCCCACCCCCCCTGGATTCTGGAACACTCTAGAAACTTTTTATTTACAATAATATTAGACCTAAACATATAACAGCTAGTTTTCCTGCTTCCATAAAGTTAACAGGCATAAAAATGGTTATGAATTTCAGTATAATTCTTAAGGGAGTTGGCTTGTGTAGGTCTCAGTGGATGTGAAGTATCACTCATAAATTTTTCTGTAATAAGGTGATAGCCATTATAATTCAGCTAGTCTTACAGTTTGTAATCTTCTTAATATTTCGGTGAGAAAACTCCAGTTTACATCAGTGAATATTTGAGAGTTGTTGGTTAATAACACAGCAGTAACTCAAAGCTGTTACCCCTATTTTATTTTTTTTTTTTTAATGTTGGGGAAGGGTATGCTGATGGTAGACCTAGTATACTTTTAAAAAGTCAGAACCGTGTTCTGTTTTTCTTACTGTCAAATAGTTCTGTTTTCTCATTTTTACATTTTCAGGGCTGGTGGACTGGGTCTTAATTTTGTTGGTGCCAATGTTGTTATACTCTTTGATCCTACATGGAACCCTGCAAATGATCTTCAAGCTATTGACAGGTATACCCTCAAAATACAGGAATTGGTCCTTACCATACTCTTCTTTGCATTGATTCTGACCAACTAAAATTTTCCTCCTGGAATACATTTTTCAAGTAGTGTGACTTGTCCAGAAGACAGTAAGAAATGTTCAGCTTTTTTTTTTTTTTTTTTTAGCTTTGATGTTCTTACTTTTAACCTTGAATTTTGTTCTTGTTTTGTATTTTACTTTTGTGGTGCTATTATGGTGAGCTTATTTAACAAAAAATACTAAAAATCCATAGTTACTGTAACTTTTCATGATCTCCAGAAGGTGTACATATGTATGTGTATCTGGATGGCACCTTTCCTGTGTTTATCAGGACAGAATAAGTTGTAGCTGATCATAGTTCAAGTGACGATTTGAATTCCAGAATCCTTAAAGAAAAATGTTCTCTTCTGCTTCACCCTTGTGGAAACTACTGTCTCTTCAGCATTCACTTCCATCTCTGATATTATGCCATTGAAGTATTTCAATACAACACAATACAATAAACCAGGTTGGAAGAGACCTTCAAGATCATCGCGTCCAACCCATCAAAGAACTGGATCATGGCACCAAGCACCCCATCAAGTCTCCTCCTGAACACTTCCAATGACAGTGACTCCACCACCTCCCCAGGCAGCCCATTCCAATGGGCAATCACTCTCTCTGTAGAGAACTTCCTCCTAACATCCAGTCTAAACCTCCCCTGGCATAGCTTGAGACTGTGTCCTCTTGTTCTGGTACTGGCTGCCTGGGAGAAGAGACCAACCTCTGCCTGTCTACAGCCTCCCTTCAGGTAGTTGTAGAGAGCAGTAAGGTCACCGCTGAGTCTCCTCTTCCCAGGCTAAGCAACCCCAACTCCCTCAGTCTCTCCTCATAGGGCTTGTGTTCCAAACCCCTCACCAACCTTGTTGCCCTTCTCTGGACACGTTCCAGCAAGTCAACATCCTTCCTAAACTGAGGGGCCCAGAACTGGACACAGGACTCAAGGTGCAGCCTAACCAGCACAGTGTACAGGGGCAGAATGACCTCCCTGCTTCTGCTGGCCACACTGTTCTTGATGCGGGCCAGGATGCCATTGGCCCTCATGGCTGCCTGGGCACACTGCAGACTCATGTTCAGCCTCCCATCAACCAGTACCCCCAGGTCCCTCTCTGCCTGGCCGCTCTCCAGCCACTCTGACCCCAGCCTGTAGCACTGCATGGGGTTGTTGTGGCCAATGTGCAGAACCCAGTACTTGGATGTGTTCAGTCTCATGCCGTTGGATTCTGCCCATCTGTCCAGCCTGTCGAGGTCCCTCTGCAAAGCCTCTCTACCCTCCAACAGATCAACTCCTGCCCCCAGATTGGTGTTGTCTACAAATTTACTGCTGATGGACTCAATGCCCTCATCCAGATCATCAATAAAGATGTTAAAGAGCATGGGGCCCAGCACTGATCCCTGATCACACCACTAGTGACAGGCCGCTAGCTGGATGTGGCACCATTCACCACCACTCTCTGGGCTTGGCCCTCCAGCCACTTCCTAACCCAACACAGTGTGATCCTGTCCAAGCCATGGGCTGCCATCTTGGCCAGGAGTTTGCTGTGGGGGACAGTGTCAAAGGCCTTGCTGAAGTCCAGGTAGACCACATCCACAGGCCTCCCCACATCCACCAGTCAGGTCACCTGATCCTAGTAGGAGATCAGGTTGGTGAGGCAGGACCTGCCCTTCCTAAATCTATGCTGGCTGGGCCTGATCCCTTGGCCATCCTGTAAGTGCTGTGTGATCGCACTCAAGATGACCTGTTCCATAATCCTGCTTGGCACTGAGGTCGGAATCTGATCTTTTTCTTTTCAGTGCTTTTTGACTGTAGGCTGTTGCCCTAAAAGAGCATTGGAAGCCTTCAAAATTCAGTAGATTTATGTATCTTCACAAGCAGAAATCAGCTTCTTTCTGCTGTCCTATGCCATTATGTAATTCCATCTTAAGGGTCTTTATGAATTCTGAGAGGTGTTTACGTGCATCTGTTCTGCAAAAATATGCATGTCAGACGTGTGTATTATTGGAAGGGTTTGGTTTGTAAGGTTACATTTCTGCCATAAATTGATTCAGCCTCTCTTGAATTCTTGGGATGTAATCTATTAGGAGTCTTAGAATTTACCATTTAGATAGAACACAGTTCCTTGGCTATTTTTATGATGTTGTAGCTTGCAGAGTGCTTTATAAAGTTAAGAAAGAACACACTGCTTCAAGCAATGCCTCAAGTAATCCATGATCTAACTCCTCTATAATGCACATAGGAAGCTCTCTTGTGCAAGAGCAGATGGAGGCAGAGGGGGGAAAAAGAACACCTGAGAAAACATTGTGGAAGATGTGTTTGCATAAGAAATGGGAGACAGGCATTGTGATACAAATGGGGAGAAAGCTTTTCAGCTGGATAATATCTTGTTTTATTGGAATGCTTTTATTTATTTATTTGTTTGTTTGTTTGTTTAATTAGTCCTAAGAGTAGAGGTTTTTTTCCACTGATAAAAATGTTTTTTAATATGCCACTGTCCTTACAGAGCTTATAGGATTGGCCAGTACAAAGCTGTTAAAGTATTTAGATTGATATCCTTGGGAACTGTAGAAGAGCTGATGTACTTGCGACAAGTTTATAAACAGGTAAAGTTCATTAACTATTTAAATTGGGAGCTCTTTTTAGTGTTTCCAATGACTGAAAGCTATGCTAGCCTATAGCAAAATTGTAGTTTACCTTAGTTTTATGGCATATGCTGTTACCTTAACTTACAAAGCCAAGATATGCAATTTAGAAATTGTGAAAGAACAAACCAGAGTTAATTTCTGTTCGAGTTTTTCTGTAACGTTTTACATATTAACTGTGTATTAAATGTGGCTGTATAGAGTACTGTTTTATATGAAGACTTGTGAAATATATCCCTGAGAGTTGTAGTTAGTTACTGCAGTAGTCAATTTAGTCAGCTTTCTTTTATGAAGGGTTGGTGAAAATAGAGCAGAAAGAAGGCATAGCTGCCCTCCTGCTTGTGCAAACTTGCTTGTAAAAGAAGGGGAAAACAATTTGTGCTGTTGCCTGTTACGAATATGATAAGTGATGTTGCTTGGCAGAACACCTCACTTGAAACACTTTTCTTTGTAATTTTTTCTGTTAGTATTGGTAGGTTTAAATGTCTGGGACTGGGTGGGGAAGTATGTGATTTGAGGAACACATAATCTAGTAACCGTTTCCTGTTGAGACCAGAATTCAAAAAATAAAAGCAAACTTAAACATCAAAGAGCAGGTTGAAGCATAATGAGAAACCATATGAAATATGAGCTTGTCTTTCTTAACAGAATCTGCAAGTAAAGAAATAGGACATTTCATTTTTAAATGCTAGCATTACAGGCATGTGAACTTGGAGAAGGGAAGAAACTCGATGAGCTACAGTTGTCCTGAAGAATACATTGCATATAAAAGACAAAGTAGATCACTTCATTGGGCAAATGTAAAAATATGTTAAAGAAAGCTTTATGAAATTTAATTAACATAGTAATTTGGTTTTCCATAAATAGGAAAAAAAATTATAATACATCTTCAGTAACATGCACCCTGTTGCAGCTAATTTTTTTACAAGGAGTTTGGAGGATGGATAAGTGGGGAAATGCAGTAGTATACACGTCATTGTCCTCCTGTCCTGGTTTTAACACATTCTGCTCTAACAAGGCTCACTCCCATGAATGGGAGTGAGAGAAATACACGAAAAGTCCTATTGGTTGAGATAAGAAGAGTTTAATGGTATAATTACAATGTACAATTACCTTAGCTTATTTTGCAGAAAAAGAGGAAGCAGAAGCAGAAACAATTCAACCATAAAATTAACCTGCAAGCTTGCAGTCAGCCCAGCCAAAAAGACCAACACTCCAAAACTGGAAACAGCCCCAGAAGCAGGAAGCCAATCAGATTGCAGTCTGAACTATAAGCCACATGATGCTTTGCTCCACCCAGCACTTCTGATTTTAAAGCTGGCCTGATGTCAGCATGGTATTGAACACTATTAGCTGGTTTAGGTTTCAAGATGTCTGATTTTGCGTAACAGAGAATATAGAAAATCCACACTTGCTCTCAGTAGTGTGTATAGCCTGCTTTAAAATGCTCCTTTTGAAATCTCAATTAAATTCAGTGTTTCATAGAAGCCAAAAAGCCATTTGAGTTCAGTTGATTTTGACAAAACAGTCTAAATAAAAAGACGAAACTTGCTAAGAAGAAGTTAAAAGAAGTATGTGAGGACTGAAGTGCTTACAGTGACTTGGGCAGCTTATAGAAACTATTAGAAGCCCAGAATGAAGAAGGCCTTGTATTAATATTTGAAATCATACTATTATGTAGCAAGTTAAATATAAAACATGGTAATTCCAAGAACTATTTCTAAGGGACAGTGGTCTAAAACCATAAAAGCTAATAATTTAGGTTTATGAAAACATCAGAAGCAGGACTTGTAATGTTTTATGGCCATGACTTTACTGAGGTTTAAAGGAGCGTTCATGGAAAAGCTTAGAGAGCATCCTGTTCCTGTTTCTCTTACGTGAAATACTTGCAAGGCTTCATTGCAACAGCAAATATAAGTAGGAGAGGTCTCAGGCTAACAAAATGAACAAAACCAGATTACAATATACTGTATTCACTAAAATCCTGAAGGAAGTCATGCTTCACAGAGGTCTTTGGAGTTGGTGATCTTGTAGACAAAGAAGACCTGGGTATTGTTTGGATTTCCAAATGGCATGCATATAACTTATAGAAAGGCTCCTGTGTGCTTATTTTTACTCTAAGTTAACTTTTATTTTTCAAGCTGAATAAGAAGCAATAAGCACAATAATTGTAAATCTGGGGGTTGGGTTTTTTGTTGTTTTGTTTGGGGTTTTTATTTAGTCTACATTTGGATTGCATTCCATGATGTTAACATTTAAGCAAAGTTAGGAAATTTTCAGTAAGTTGTGATGAAAATGCATTCTTCTGCAATTGAAAATTCAGAAACTGAATGCATGTGGACATGTGACTTTTGGTGAATGATGTAAATGTGCTCTCAGAGAGCTAAATGTTGTCATCCTTTTCTTGAAATTAATTTATGTGAAAATGCTTTAGCAGGTTTGTAATGTATTCTTACTGAGAGATCTACTTGATATTAAAGTTGCTGACTTTTTTATTAGTGGTGTTTAGTTGTCTGACACAGTCATGTGTGATTGAAAAATCTACTGTAAGTAAAATTGAAATGAACAGAAATTCGAATCAGTTGTATATAAATTATAATATCCTACTTTTTAAAATACCATTTAAAAAATACGTAAACTGTGCTTAGATAAAGTAGAATTTGACTTGGTCTACATAATTCAAGAGGTGTCTGTCTAGGAAAATACCTGTTTAATGCTAGAACTAGAAATGAGTAGAACTGAAGAACTACGAACTGCTTAGATGCAATTACAAAAATTATTACAGATCTGGTATCCATAAAACCATGGCTTAGACAGACCAATTATGTAAGTATTGAGAGACCGCAGTCCTTGGAATGCAGCTAAACCTGCTTGGCCTCAAAAACGTTTAAATTCTGCCTGACAAACTATTTACTTATTTTTTTCTTTTCACCTGGAAGGTTTTTAGAGTCACTTGTATTCAGTCAACTAATCAAGTGTGCATGATAATTAGTATATTCAGAGATCAGTAGGAGTAATTTTGTGGCTTTGTTTAGTCCTTGCCAAGTAAGTACGCAACGCAAAGGAGTGTGAAGAAAACAGTAAGAATTTAGTATTGAGGAGAGATGAGGAATCCAGATACATAGAATTATCAGTAGTATGTATAGTAAATATCTGATGTTAGACAACAATGAAGAAAAATGACTTTTTTTTTTAAGTTTATTTTTAATTCAGTAAACCAAAGCAGGTTGATATTATACCCTAATCTATTACACCAGCATCTGCCAGGAAAATTAAAACAAAATACCCTCCCTTAGGAATTTCTGCTTGTTCCAGCTAAAGCTGTGTATATAATGTGAATGCCAGGAAATTCTGACATGTCACTGAAGCAACCACTTCTGAAATCCCTTGTGTTGTTCTGTTTTAGCAACTTCACTGTGCCGTGGTTGGAAGTGAAAATGCCAAACGGTATTTCGAGGCAGTGCAAGGATCGAAGGAACATCAAGGAGAGCTGTTTGGGATCCATAACCTTTTCAGATTTAGGACTCATGGGTCCTGTCTTACCAAAGACATCCTGGAGGTGTGAAGTCCAACCTTTTAACTTCGGGATATCAATTTCATGTTTTCCCTTTCCTCTTGAGATCTTTTGTCATAATTTTGAATAGGAACACTTTATAAAACAGAATGGGGAAACTTTAACAGTACTTGACCAGGCTGTGCCTTAAGTGAAATAGTCTGTGTGTAATTTCTCACTCTGGTAAAGACCAGATAAATTTCCTTCCATTAAACAAAAAAATGAAAGAAGTTTTTATTATGATTTTCCAAGTTTGGTAATATATTTATTTTCTCTAACATTTTTGTGATACTTTCACATATTGTCAGTTTTGCACAGATGCCTTTTATGTATCAGTACTCTAGAGTTACTTTTTAAGCCAGATTTCAGATCTTAAAAGCATTTTTGTAATCATAGGAACCTTTTTATAATACATTTTGAGATGTCAAAAATGGTTTATTACAATATATTTTATAATACTATATTTAAAAATACTGCAGGGTGAAAGCACCTGAGGCTTCATATTTTAAGATTAATTTCTTAGTTAGTTTAGAAAGATTGTTGGCCTAATTCCACAGTGCATAATACACTTTTTTCTGTCCAGCATATTTGCTGCAGCAAACTTGCATCTTGAAATTTACTGCAGCCTTATCCAAGGCTTCTTCCCACCATTCCCTTTGTTATTTTGCCTATACTAAGGAATGTAATACAGCAGCATGCAGACTGTCATAGCCAGAAGACTAATGTAGTACAAGAACACATACTACAGGGATATCAAGCTCAAAACTTCTTTACATTAAATTATAACATTGTGTAATACGAATGTTGTATCAGATATTTAAGATCATTAAGATGTAAGATCCTCCCAATTTATGCATTGTTACTTTTCCTGCAGGCTCCACATTAGATCAAAGAGCAGTAAATGTATTGCCAAAATAGAAGTCATGGACTGGACCTTGCTGATTGTAATTCTGGGTGCTTACACCTCTGTAGAAAAAAAGAGAAACTGTCTTTTTCTGAGCTTTCCTTTGTTAACTTGTGCTAACTGTGTTATTACATACATTCTTGATTGTTTTAGAGGGAAGGGAAAGTAGAAGCAGGAGTCATGACAGCAAATACATGGCTAAAGGAAGAGACTCCTCCATGCAACTTTGAGAAGGTGAGGTATCTTTGTGGACTACAGACCAGGCCCTCTAGTTCCTGGTACTACTGTGTCAACTGTGGGCAGTGTTGTTAGACCAATAATGCCATCTTTGACTATCTACTTGATTCTGGTTTTACAATATCTGAAAGCATTACATAATGTCATCTTGTCTGTATTCCTCTGTTTAAAATGGAATATTCTGAACACCTGGTAATATTTTGTGACCTTTACAACAGGTGGGTTTCCTCAGTCTGCATCACTTGTGTTACAAATGTGCTGTTAGTGAAGAGCACTATTGTTTGCGGAAACATTGCTCTGCAGTGTCTTAAAGAGACAGTGTTATGATGTGATAGGATAGGACAGTTTTCTGATAAAGAAGTCAGTTGAGAATCTTATGCCTACTGTTTTTTTAGAGTATTTCAGTTGTGGAAAGGAGTACAGTTTGGAGGATTCAAAGCTTATTTCAGGTTTTGTGGGCCTCTGTGGAAGACAGAGTTGTATGTATCTGATGGTTTCCTTCTGGAACATGACGTGGTTTTTACTTTTTTGGAAAAGGTTCATTTTAATGGGAGCATTTTCATGAATGTTTTGAACTGAACTTGTGTGGGAAATAGATCTCAAATATGGCCTCTAAAGCATGAAAATATTGGTAGATTAGATGGCACTGAATAATACTAAAATTGGCCACTATCTCTTAGGCTTTTTGGAGATTTTTGTGGGTAGAGGTCAGTATTAAAGTAATTCACATTTCTAAATTAAATCACTGTGTGTTCATAATGTCACTTTGGACTTGGTGACAAACAGTAGCTTTTTAAGCTTATGTTAAGTGTTTTTTCATAAGCAGGGTGATATGAGGATTAGTATATTAATTTTAAAACTCTTTGTGTACAAAAGTTTGATTTTCACCCTACTTACTTTCCATTTACATACATGTCTAGTTCTACATGGTTTAGGAGCTGTATTCTGAACTTCTGTATCTTCAAAATGTTTTAAGATTTCCTGAGGGTAATATTTTTTGTTTGATTACAGTGGGAAAAAACTAATTTTAGAGCAACATATTATGTTCTCATAGCTCCTCTAAATTGTTGAATCACCATATACAAAGATATTAACCTCTGCTCTGAGATTCTTTTTATGAAGGTCATTACACAGTTTCAAGGTTTGAATCATTAAGTCTCTTTTCTAACAACTTATGGCAATTAGAAGTTTCCACAAGAGTAGTATAAATTAGAAAAATATGGAAGTGAAAACATAAGTTATTATAGCAGTGTAGCATATATTGTCTCAGATGGTATCTTCTATTATTTTCATTGTTGTTCTGATAAAAACTGTATTCCTCTGCAGACTCTAATTTCTCTTATTATTTGTTTTGTATTTGTTTTCTGTTTGTGTAATGTAATACTATTGTGTATTTTTATGATTGAGTAGTGTAGGGGAAATCCATTTGTCTTACACTGCTTTGGAATTAGGTGTATTCCATACACTATTTATGTTTTTAATGCCTATGCTGTAAATTATTTTTCTTATTTTAGTTTGAACAGCCAGACTGTAAAGATGATGGAGATCCCCGAAGCATTAAAGCACAGTTAAAGAGAGAAGATTTTTGTGGTGATTTCAGTGATGATGATATTCTGGAAACTTCTGTGAAAAAATATGACAGAAGTAAGCCTTGCAGTACAAATAATGTAATGGTAACTAAGGGACAGCTTTCCTTAATGCAGTGTGGATTCTCTAAGTTGTTGCAGCAAGAAATTGAAACTACCCAAGAAAAGGATAATAATTATAACTCACATTATTCAAATTCTGATGATCAGATTATAAGAACGGATGTGAATACCAAGAGCAACGATTTTCAGAAATGTCAAAGCCATGTGCTTGTTTTGGAGCATGGGAAATCTACTCAGTCACCAGGTGAAACTGATAAACGAGATACATCTAGTACAGGCTGCCTTATTTTATCAGATTCTGAGGAAGAAGGGGACAGGGAATGTGAGGACCGAGGGATTTCGAAGCAAAGTTACACAGTCATGGAAACTGAAAGCAGCTCTGAAGAGGATACTGATGTCATCTCTCCTACCCAAGTTCCAGCACACCAGCAAATAATGCATACTAAAAAAGTTGAAATACACAGGTCAATATCTGAAAACCATGAAGAGTTAGAGAAAGAAAAAGATGGGTTTGTATTTAAGGATGACAGTAGGCATCTTGGATTCAATAGTACTGAGGCAAATTTCACATCTTTTGAAGACCTCAAGAGCAACAAAAGAGATTTGAATGAAGTAAGTGACCTAAGTGATGAGTCTGATGATATTGAAGTTTCCCATAATTCTGAATCAAGAAAGTTAAGAACTTTCACATTTCTGAAATGGAAAGACCAACATACACATAACGATGAACTGGGTAACATTTCCAAAGCTCTGCTACAAGCAAAGAGGACCAATAGAAAACAAAAAGAAAGTGATTCTCAGCATATAGATGAATTTTCATCTTCTGAAGATAACTTACCACTTGAGAAAATTCCTTCCAGAAAGCAAAGTTCTAAGTGTAGAAAACAGAGAGGTAGAGTTCAGTTTGAGTCTAAAAGGCTTCATCTTATTAAAGATATGTCTGTTGCAAAAATGAAGTATAGCAATTGTGCTGTGCATAGAACTTCTACAAGTAAAACTGTATTGGAACATGAGGAGCAAAAAGTGGAATCAATGGACAGATATTTAGGTAATTAGTAATTTAATTTCTTTGATTTTATTTCAACTAAAATATAAACATTTCATTTATTGTTAGCAAGATTTAAGTTATTGCTGCTATACGTGGGTTTTGTGAGAAGAGACTAATAAATGCTCTGCTAATTTAGTTTAGCAATTTTTTTCTGTATCTCCCTTTTTAACAATTAACCTTGCTTTTATGCCTTCTGGGGTGATAGGCTGTATTTTGTTAAACATTTCCTGTCCATTGAAATGTGCTAAGATTGAAGATTTATTAGGAATTCACAAATATAAATACTGAACTGTATACCTTATAAGTCTTGACAGGGCTGTTAAATAAAAATGTTCATGCATGGAAAGAAAAAATGTGTTCTGGGAGTTTGAAATGCAATGTAGAAGATTTGATTCTGTTAGGGAATTAACTTTAATGTTGCAGGCATTAAATCAAAAGATGCTTTGAAACTTGTTTTGCCCATCTGAAAAAAAACAAAAATGTGAAATGGCAGCAGTGTTAAACTGGATAAATCTCAATAATTCTAATGATTGTTGTTAATTTCATAGAACTGATAACTTGGTGTTTAGCAAAACCGTAACACATTATTCAACTTTCATGAAAAACTTTTTTTTATTAGAATCTCCTTTAGGCTTTTGGAATAACCAGTATCTTTGATGATATCTTTCTCCTACTGTATCAGATGGTGTTCAAGAAGTGGCATATATTCATTCAAATCAGAATGTGGTGGGATCCAGCAAAGCTGAGAATTGCTTGAGCCGGTGGGCAGTGCGAGACGTTTTCGAGTTGAAGCAGTTTTCCCAGCTCCCTGCTAATGCAGCATTCTGTAGTGCCAAGGTAAAGAGAAATGTTTGGGAAATGTTATTTGGGTGTTTTACTGGGTGTTTTTTTTGTCCTCGTTCTTCTTTAACTAACTTGTTTTTCTGGTAATGGCTACCAAGAATGATCAAAGCAACTAAGGATGGGAGGAGGAGGCTGAAATGGAAGTCTAATAAATTACTTCTGTGGTTTGTTTTTTGGGGTGGTTTTTACGTTGGCCAGCTTTGAGAGTTGGAAATTAAGCAGCACAGCACCCTCTGTGGGATTTTTCTGTGGGAGAAGTGGTAAGATTAAAGATTGGGTGTTTGAAATCAAATTCTCTGCCATGTTTTTCTGATTTGAGGCTTGCAAAAGCTTCAGTCCTGGATCCAGTTAAAAAATTCCAATTGCCACAATACATGCCAGAATATGCAACACAGAAAGTAAAATATAAGTTGGTTTGCACTTTTTTGGGGAGTGGTGGACACATGCAGTTGCTATAGTAAATTAAATTGCCTGTGCTTGATGTCTCAAACGTAAAACTAGACTTCACTGGGAGTGCTCATTTACAGAAACAGATATGTATTATGCTTTTTTGGTTGGTCATGCATCTTGTTTGATTACATTTGGGATACATACAAACCTGGAATAAATTCAGGTACAGCTTCCAGATTTTTATTCATAATGCTTAGTGGTTTTAATCTACTCTGACTGTCTGGACACTTTGTTGTTTGCCTTGTCATAAACATTTGCAATTTCCTAGACAGATTCGTATGATAAACCACAAGCACAGAACAAGTAATTGGTGAATATGCAGTTTAGTCTAAGACTGTTGTTCTGAGGCGTTGACCATCTGCAATGGCTAGTTTCCTCAGTGTTGTTGATGTAATGTATTTAATTAAACTGTTAGCAGGGATGCCAAAGACTTTATACACTGTGAGATGAAACCAGGCCAACCAGTAAAAATGAAGCCTTTTCAATTCTAACACATTTGCATTAGAATGTACTTTATTAGCAGAAAAGTTGGTCAAGAATACTCAAGAATACTGTGAAATAGTACTTATTTAATGGCAATAGCTGGCAACGTTATTAAAACTAAATATAAATGAAAGAAAACTTTGAAGAGAGTACTTTGAGTAAATTTCTGTTGATCTGCCTATATTTAAAAATACTTTGCAGGAGATCATTTGTATTCATGTACCTTGTATCTCATTATTTTGAGTTTGTGTAACTGCAAGTATTACAAATGAACTTATCTTGATTAACTTGTCAGTCAGTTTTTCTAAGGTATCTATTTTTCACTCAGCAACAGTAGTATCAGCTCCCTTGCAGACTTGAGTAGTCAGAAAACCATCAATAATTATGGAGAAGCCTGCCTCTCCTTTGATTCCTGTTCTTTCTTTTACATAGACAGACTAATTTAGAAATAATCCCTAGATGGGTGCCTGTTCTTAAATGCAGAGCACTGGTTTTTGTTTGTTGGGGTTTAGGTTGGTTGGTTAGTTGGTTGGTTTGCTTTGGTTTTTTGTTTCGTGCTTCTAAAAAAACCCAACATCTGCCGGGGCTTCATAGAGAATTTTTAGATGTGACTGACTTAGAATGCTACTGCTGCTATTTCCCTTCATCATTTTACTTTTATTGTAGAAAATGTTCTGTGAAAAATGTCATTGTTATTGCTCATCTGGATAGCAGTCTTTGATGGTTGGGGTTTTTGTTGTTTATTTGCTATCACTTGAAGTTTGAATACTTGCTCTCCGCATCTGATTGTGTTACCATAAAGAGAATACTGATTTCAAGTGAAGTTTATTTTGAAATACTAAAAGTACAGTCGAGCAGCATGTATTTCTGTAATAGTTTTAAGTAAATAAAATTACAGTGTTAAATACTAGAATGTTAATTGTTAGTTATTGAAAGAAAAACATTTTTGTTGGCTGGTTTCTCACTTGATGTCACCTTCTAACATCACTAGACCAACAGTGTTTCTCACAAAGTGTCATGTAGCTGTTTCAGTTTGCTCTAGATATCAGTGATCACATTCTTAGTTAGAAGCTTTTTCATCAGTGTATTTATATTGAAGCTGTACTTGATAGTGTCCTGAACAATACCCTCATAATATTTATCTTCCTTTTCAAACGCACTTAATCAAATTATCTTATTTCTAAGTAGGAATGATCAAAAAAAGCATCTCTTCCTTTCATTTCATAAATGGGTCCCTTTATGCTCTTCAGTTTACCTATGACAACTTTGCAATTTTACTCTACAGTCTGTCTATCATAATGCATTTCTGACTTAATAAAGTTTAAATAAGTTTTTCAAGAAGTGACTAATATGTCTGGGGAAGAGATGCAAGAATACTTAAGCTAACAAAGTAATCCATTGAAGTGGGTAAGTGGTAAGTTAGGAAATAGAATTTTTCCTACAGATCTTGACTGCTGACTGAGAGAAACTTTTTTGCTTCCTGCTTACATATGAATCTTGAATGATAGGCATATTAATACTCTCAGGAGCAATAAGTAATAAGCAAAATGTAATAAATTAAAAGCAAGTGTCATGAAGACAAGCTCTTTTAAGAGCATTGATGTTCTGATGATTCATTGTTATCGAGTAGTCACATAATCACATTTTATCTTCACTAAATTCCCATTAACTTTTGCATCTAAGGTGAATTTCAACCTTGAAGTTGTTATAATTTACTATTAATGGAATTAATAAACTATTAATTTCAGTAGCAGATTTATGATTAATATGAGTAAAATAAAAACATAAGTTTTTGGAAAGCATTATTAAAATACTCTTCTTTCTGTTTTTCTATATGCAGTAGCCAAAAGGTCTACAAAATAGATTTATTAGTCCTTCCTTTATTGCTGAAGAAAGAGAGCAAACCATATTTTGGTTGAATATCCTTAATAAAAAACCATAATCCTGTCTAGCATCTAAATTAAAGAAAACACAACCGTATGAAGGTAGGCTGAATGTGACAATAGTAGAAACAGACAAATATGAAAGATTTTATTAATGCATTATTCTAAAGTAAGGAAAATAAACTGTGTTTTGGAGAGTATTTCCCATTATCATGGAAGGCCATGGGATTGCATAAAAGCAGAAGATGATTCTGTAGCCGTTAGGTGAGTTGGGGTAGTCTTCTCAATGAAGAGTGATACTGTTGTTCTGTTACAGAGAAGGCTTTCATAGTCATCTACAGCAGTGGAGATCTGCTTATGATTTTGCAAGTAGAATCAGGGAGGTTGATACAGGACACATTTTTAGGCAGATGTAGCATATATATAGTTGAGATCTCTTACATGCAGAATATGTACAATTACAGTAAGTATGTTTTAACTACAAACATTTCCTGAGTTGTACAGATTGATCTGTGTCAGGATTATTTGACCATTGACTACAGTTGGCAGTGTCAGATCAATGTAGGTGTTGACAAGAAAGGATGTAAGAATAATATGATAATCTTCCCTCAAACAGTTATGATGGTGCTGCTTATGTGAAAGCACTGAAGTGTCAGTAACTAGAAGTATTTAAGAGACTCAGTTATCAAAACAAAGCCAGGGATTCTTGTTTCCTGCAGAAATGTGGCAGACAGTTCTCCCTGAAGAAATTTTGAAGATACAGATTAAACTGCCTTATAGGTTAATAGTAGATGTCAGAACCTGCGTACCTCAGAAAGCAGTCAAGTGTCTGTCTTTGCAGTCCAAGACCTCTGGATATTTGTAGTCTTTCATAGCATGTTACTGTGTTAGGGCAGATTATGGTCACATCTGTGGTGCCATGGTGCAAGGAGAATCAATCACACCAGGCTTAAATATTCTAAAAATCCATGCCTTTTTTTTTTTTGGTGTGTCAGATATCCACCCCAGTAAAAAGTACTGAGAGCTGATCTTTGTTGATTCTTTATGCATATGACCACAAAATACACTTGATCTGTTACATCACAGATTATTCATAACAATAGTTTTCTGGTCTTTTATTTAGAAGTGTGAGGGAAGAAGATTCTATTCAAAGTTAATCTACTGGAATAAATAACTTCATTATTTTGTTAGGTTTAGCCTGATGTAATGCATTTTAGTTTAAATTCTTCTGTTTACACTTGTGTGCAAATAACTTGGTTAAAAATATCTGTTAATAAGATAGTTCACCATTTTGGTTTTCAGCTATCTTGACTAACTACAGAAAGAAGGATTTGGTAAAAGCAAAACAAAACAAAAGCTTCTAAAGGAAAACATGTTAAATGAGCCTGTGGACTGGACATGGTAGACTGACTATAGAAAGCCAGACTAATTTTCAGAATGGACCTACAGTTATTTCAGCCACTCAGGAAAAAATGTTAAAAATAATAAATTCTTGCATAATATTTGTGTGATACTACGTTCAAAATTATTCTGACTTCATTAATTTTGGTGAAAAAACAAACTGCTAACAATTACTCATCCACTAAGTATTTGTAGAGGTCTTGGGTTTTCTTCAGTCCTCTTCCTTTTATGATGGGTTCCAGGCTCTATAGCAACCTGTCTGATTTTCAGTATGGGAGTTTTTTCTTGGTTTGGTTCTTGCTTGGTTCTGTTATCTGAAGCATTTCTTGACTACCATAAGAAACAGAAGACTCGCAGTGGCAAGATTAGAAGAAGATATTTAATATTTCTAGGCTATTCTGAATTAAGTTACTGCATTCCTGAATTAATTTCCTGTTTAGTTTCTCCATTAATTGATAAAAAAGGCCTGTGTGAAGCATTTTACACAAGTACAGAAGTCTAAAATAGGCTTTCACTACTGCCTATAAAGCTTAATTTGCTTAGCATTTCTTCAACAGGAATTTGAGTCAAGGCGGGGAATGACAAAACACAAGGAAGACTGGAGAAGGCCTGTGGCTCACAAAACAATCTAAAAGTGGGAACAGGAGATGCTGAGTAATGTGAAAAACTGATGATGTTCCACATTAGATTTGGTTTACACTTTTTTTAATATGTTGAAAAGTACTGGTCACAAGAGCTTGTACTGTACCTGTTGAATATGTGAAGGCACTTTTTTGTTTTTGTTGTTAACTGTGTGTTTTCAACTTAAGTTTACTTAAAGTTTTACTGAAAAGAAATGTACAAAGACAGCCATTCAATTGAGGATTAATCACTATGGCAACAGAAATGTGGTGACTGAAAAGGGAGAGGATGTGTTCTCCCCTCAGCTTCCTGCCAGCTGTCATACTCAACCTCTGTGGCATGAATTCAAGCCAAAATATAGACTGTGACCAGCTCTAAGAAACTATATCTGTATTTTTATAAATTTGTACAAGAATTGCTCTGTAAAAGAAGACTTAATCCTTTGAATTGGATGACAGACATTTGGCACTCTTGCCAGTGTTTGACAGAGAAGTAACGGGATGCTTTGTAGTAAAACCTGGATTAATGGTAAAACCCTCTTTATGTTATTGCAGTGTGGTGTAAATGAGAGAACTAAGCATGCTGTCAGCCTAGGGAAAAAAGGTACCCTTTGTATCTCCAATGCAGATTTAAGTGCTGCTGAGCATAGTGTAAATACAGAAGTTGTGTCATTAAGAACTCCTCTTTATCTTATTTGTATTACATTGACATTTTGTACATTATTTAAACAAAGACTTTCTATCAGTTATAGTAACTCTGATTGCTGTGTGTTTGCACAGCTTTCAGATTCAGCAAGTTTAGATAGTTGTTTACAGAATATGCTTTTGGAAGATAACATTCCATTATCCTTGCTTTTCTAGAATGGGAATAGCTATTAACCTTTGAAATAATCATTCCCAAATGATTAGGAGTTGTACTAGAGGCTCTTTTGGGGTCACTTCCAGCCCCTAACATTCTGTGATTGGCTTGTAATACTGCTTTATCGAGTTTACTGTTTCAGTTTACAGTGAAATTAGATGTGGGTTTTTTAAAGTGGTGAGTTCATATGTGGCATTTTATGAAGCATGTAGGTTCATTTCAATTACAGGGTATGTGTATGGCTTTTGATTTTGCTACTGATTGATGGAGGGGTGAGAGGGTGCAAGACAGTGGGTGCAGTTCCATAGACCTCTGCTGAAATGAGCAATTTACCTTGGCATTGAATTCTGTGACAGTCTGATTATCTCCCCTCATTTTCAACAGCAGAAATTGTTCATGAGGAGGTTTTTGGTGCAATAAAATAATAATGGCTTATAGGAATTGTTTGTGTTAGAATCAAATAATTAAATAAAACTGGTTCCAGTGAGAAATTATTGCACTCTTACCTGAGTGGAGAAGAATTAGAATAGAATAGAATAGAATAGAATAGAATAGAATAGAATAGAATAGAATAGAATAGAATAGACCAGACCAGGTTGGAAGAGACCTTCAAGATCATTGTGTCCAACCTATCATCCAACACCACCTAATCAACTAAACCTAGTAACCAGGCACCCTATCAAGTCTCCTCCTGAACACCTTCAATGATGGTGACTCCACCACCTCCCCAGGCAGCCCATTCCAATGGGCAATCAATCTCTCTGTGTAGAATTTCTCCCTAACCTCCAGCCTAAACCTCCCCTGGTGCAGCTTGAGACTGTGTCCTCTTGTTCTGGTGCTGGCTGCCTGGGAGGAGAGACCAATCTCCGCCTGCCTACAACCTCCCTTCAGGTAGTTGTAGAGAGCAATAAGGTCACCTCTGAGCCTCCTCTTCTCCAGGCTAAGCAACCCCAGCTCCCTCAGTCTTTCCTCATAGGGCTTGTGTTCCAAACCCCTCCACAGGTCTGTTGCCCTTCTCTGGACATGTTGCAGCAACTCAACATCTTTCCTAAACTGAGGGGCCCAGAAGTGGACACAGTACTCAAGGTGTGGCCTAACCAGTGCAGTGTAAGGAGCAGAATGACCTCCCTGCTCCTGCTGGCCACACTGTTCCTGATGCAGGCCAGGATGCCATTGGCCCTCTTGGCTGCCTGGGTACACTGCAGGCTCATGTTCAGCCCCCATCGACCAGCACCCCAAGGTCCCTCACTGCCTGGCTGCTCTCCAGCCACTCTGACCCCAGCCTGTAGCACTGCATGGGGTTGTTGTGCCCAATGTGCAGAACCTGGCACTTGGATGCGTTATGTCTCATGGATTCTGCCCATCTGTCCAGCCTGTCGAGGTCCCTCTGCAAAGCCCCTCAAGAAACAGGCTCAGAAGCTGATGTGAACAAGAGAGAATGCTGTCTGTTCTCAGTTGACATAGTAGCCATTTATCTGCTAGTAAGTAGAAGACTAGACTGTAAAGAATGTCCTTGGTTGCAGTTTCTACTAGCAGAAATGCTGAATAGGACAGCCTGGGGAAAACAACTACCTATTATTCTCATGAAATTTATTTCATGGTATCAGAAGTTGTGAAAACAGGTAAATGCTGGTCTTCTAGTGTTGGCGCGATATTTTGGAGGACCTGGAATAGGCCATAGCAGTTTGCACACTCTTGAATATTCATTTCAGCTATTGATCTTCTGTGATACTGTGAAACATCAGAAGATACCGTTTTAGTCATAGCCAACATCCTTTGTTTAGTTCAGGAAGTCTGAATATAAATGCCAATGTCCTAGAGTATTCTAAAATGTTCAGCTAGGTTAGCTTTGTTTTCTATCACAATTGTGCTGACCATTAACTGTTACCTCTAATACGCAGCTACCTCTCATTCTCATTTAGCAACCCTCATTTGCAAGAACAGTAGACAAATGCAGCCTGGGCAAGACTGCTTTCAATTAAGAAAGTTAAATTCAGAGTGAAAATTATTGTCCACATAAGAAATAATTCTAAAATAAGGTTCAGGCTTATTTCAAACTGTGGTGTTACTCACTGCAGTTTGTTTAGTAGTGTGTCCTATTTGAGAATCAATTGCAAGTAGAGACAGTCTCATTATTTGGTAACTTTTTTATTCTCTTGACCATGTGGACCTCATTTTTAGAGAAAATGTGGACACTATTATACTTTGTCTTTCTCAGCATGCAGAGTAATTTAGGAAGAAATTCTTGTTTGACATGTGGAGGTGTAAGAGAGTGAAACGTTGCCACTTTGAACAGTGGGAATTTCATATGGACTGCAAATGCATATTGTCTTTAATGGAGTTAAACTTGAGAAAAAACTAACTGCTTTTGTAAATTTTGTAAAATTCTTTTAAAACACATATAGCAGATACTGTATTCAATAGCAAGTATTACTTTAGATTTGTGTCATATGTATTCCTGAAGGGGAATCAGAAGACATGCTATGCCATACATAAAGAGTGTGTTTTAACACATGGTATGTGTGTGGTGGTATAGTGTTTGGCAAGAATGACAAACATTTTGGATTTCTGTGTTTCTGTGGTTCTAGTTTTCATTCAGAATCCCTTTCCCATAATGATGTGTTTGAAATTTCATAGCATATTTACATTTTAGTGTGTGAGAAAAATGTGCTATTGCTTATTTGGGTACTGGGTGGAATGTTAGTTCCAGGAGAGAGAATTTGTGTTACTATTTGTGCCATTTGAGTTTTTTGACTATTTTTGTCCTTGCTGTGTCAAATTGGTTAACATTGTCTAGTAGTTGCATGGCTAAACTACAAATCAAGGCCAGACTTGCTATTTGGCAGAACAGATGGGGTTTTGTCCCCCCAAAAAATTATTATTTCTTCTTAATTGTTTTTTTCTTTCCATTGAATCATTATTTCTTTATAGTCCTGAGGTATGTTTATGGGCTGATGTCTATAGGCTTTTCAGTTTTTAATATGATTCAAGAAATGCTGCATTCAGACCTTGCATTATTAAAGTGTTCTTTCAAGAAGTTCAGCAAGACTTTTATTGGCCTAAGTATAGTAATTAATTACAGTAATTTAAACAAAGATAATGTGCACTTCCAAATGCACAGAATGCTTCTTGTGTTGAAGGAAATTGTTTCCTTTATTATTCCATTCTTTCAGTCATTTCACTTATTAATTCATTAAAGGTCTGACATAATATAGATTAAATGTGCTATTGGTAGTGTAAGTAAAGGAATCAGGTTTTCAGCTAAATCAAATTCTGTTAATTTTTCTGTTTGAGATTCTTATGCATATTATATACACAATAATTGATATGAACAAGTCGACTGAAGTAAAGTCAATATGGGATTTCATGTCAGAGCAAGTGGTGGGGAAGGACACAATAGAAGAGAAGAACAGAAAATAGAAAGCTATTAAAAGGAAACTTTCTTCATTAAATAAATTTCAATTTATGTTAGAGAGCAAATATTGAAAGAAAATCAGAAACATACCAACCATAAGAGGGAAGAATTAAGGAGAGTAATACATGAAGTCAAATTTTAAAAGGCAGGCAAAATGTTGATGGGAGTGGAATGTTGGCTGAAATTTTCACTTGTTTTAATCAGTAGAAAGACACAGGCAATATGTTCCTCTCTGTACGTAAAACCTAGTGCTACCTAGGGTTTCATCCATGTGTTGCTTAGAGTAACCAACTTTAGATCTCACCTTTAGTCAGTGTGGAGACATCTTAAGAAAAATTGAAATACATATTTTAGTTTTACTGACAAAATGTTTGCCATTTTTTAAAAAGAAATTGCTGGATTTGGGAGGTGGATTTTAGTACAGAGACTTTCAGAAAGGTTCACAAGTTTGACAGATCCAGTTGTTGTGTTTCATCCTAACTGGGTGCCCTTTAGCCAGCTGGCTTTGCTCCAGAGAGCCAAGTTTTTCAGGAGTAACTCACAGTGACTATGGGCTTTCACTGCATTAGCTCCTGCAACTTCTGGAGTAGCTTGTTTATAGTAACTTTTTCAACTTTAAGGAAAAACCAGTGCAGCTGATTTAGGAAGATAAGTTCTTTGTAAATATGGTGGTGTTTGCGGGGTTTCTTCTGGGTTTGGCAGTATGGATCAATGCACTGCAAATGTAACTGCCAGAACTAAATATACCATTTGTAAGTTCATTAGCAATAGACAGTACTTTTTACGTTAATTCTTGTTCTCTGCAAAGGCAAGCAATTTCATGACTTTCAGTGTGTTTACAACACTTGGCTTTTTTCCTCAAGAGATTTTTAATCTTCTGTGTTTGAACAGATGTGTAAACCGAAGTGTTGCTGCCTCATGTACTTTGGTCTTGTTTAATAAGAGGTAGATGGATGCACACTTACAAGGGTTTAAAATACTTTAAAGACAAGCATTGACATGGTTAGCTTTCTATTCTATGCAAGTTACGTTTGCTTGAATTCAATTATACAATCCTGATTTCCTGGCAGAGTGACAAATAGTCTGGGTCTTACCATAGTGAGATCTGAATACTATGAATATTTTTCATGCAAAAATTTCATCAAAATAAATACATTTTTTAAGTAGCATTGTTTTCGTCTATTAAAATATGTTTTCCAAGTAAACTTCTACATTATCCATATCATAATTTGTAAACATTTTAAATGTATACAGAATTGGCAAGATAAATGTAGCATATTTATGCTGTAGATAACATCTACTAATTCAATCTTAATTTTGTTAATATTGTCGTAACACTATTGTTTGAATAGTGTTTTTGTCTTAACAGGAGCCTTGTTTTCAGTTTTGTGTAGTATAACCTCTAATGCAGGGTAATGTTAATCTTTGGAATTGTATGTTTATCTTAAAGAGTGAAAATTTATGCCTGTAGGTCCCTTAATATTAACATGTCTCTCTGTATGCTAGTTTGAAGTAACTTGCCAAAGTAATGGATTGAGAACAGATGTGAAATTCTAAAGTTCAAGAACATTGTGATCAGCTACAGAAATAAAGGAAGTGGAGATGGATCAAATAGGAAACACAATGGGAAGAAACATTGTAGATCCAAGATCAAATTTTGAACTGCAGATGATAAGGTGTTTACACAGGTTGTTTTTTCATCTTTCAAGCAATGTTAGCAGGGGGACTGAGGACATCACTAAGCAGTTCTTCTTTACCCTGATCTTTTTTGGAGGGGATATAAATAGATATATAGGTATAGATATGTTTGTAGTATTGCTTTTTTTGGGTTTTGTTTCATTTTGTGGTGGTGTTGGATTTGTTTGGGGTGGTTTTTTAGGTTTGGTTTGGTGGGGTTTTTTCCATTTTCTCTGCTCTTCAAAGACATAGTTTAGTATTTCTGTTTGTCTTGGCTTGCATTTTTGCAAAGGGGAAATTTTACTGAGAATTTGTGAGAATTTCTGAAAAATCCCTGAAGTGCGAGTAGGATTATATTTTTGTGCAACTCATCATGCATTGACACTTTGATTAAAACATTAGCTTTATGTGACCTTTACATTTAAAATTGGCATTCTTCATCTAAGAGGCATCATATGATTGTTAGTGTTTTAATCTCATTGACATTATAATGAAAGTGCAATGTGAATTTTTTGTTGTTCCTTTATGTGTATAGTGATTACCCTTCTGACAGTGTCTTGACAATTCCAGTAACTGTGTGTGTCTGTATTAGAGATTGTGATAGTGACAAAAATAATTCCTCCTTTACTTTGAATAGTGGTATGATAATTTACAGTTTTATTTTGAGTGTAATCAAAAGTTCTGGATGCATGCGGTGCAGAAAATTGTGACACACAGCAGTGAATCCAAAGAATACATTCCTCTTTATAAATTAATCCAAGAAGCTGTTAGGTATCTGCTAAGGGTGTAAGCTATTGACATGAACATTTTCATTTTTATAATAATAGTTGGAGGTTGTAACAGACTAGAGTCCTGACTGGAAAAGTATCCCAAAGAACCAAGGCCTGTCTTAGTGTCCCTGGGACTTTGTATATACTGTGGCGCTCAATCCTAGTCCTAACATTCAAACCTTTGAGCACTAGCAAAGAGTGAGAGAACCAATTTCTGTGGAACTCATCATTATGTCAGAGATGTGGCTGTTTTGACAATTTTCATGTCATTTCACTAGAAAAATGAAGAAACTCCAGATGATGACACAGCAGAGAAGAACATTTTTAAGGGGGAGAAAGACATGCTGGCTAACAGTGACCAATGTCATCAATACGTTGTGCATCCTGTGACCCAGAAAAACAAGAAAATACACAGAGTAGGTTCAACAACTTTCTTGATTGGGAGGACACCAAAAAGAATCTGCAGGTGAGACTCTGTTGGTGAGATAGAAGTAAAATTCTAAAGTTGAAATTAACTTCCCTCTGGGCAGTTGCTTTTGTCTTTGTTTTAAGCCATACTCAGGGAATACTCATTATATTCTATGGCAAGAGGGGAACTAATGGGAAACCTCCACTCACACTGTACAAAAAGTACTCTAATTGATCAGTAAAATGAATTGAACCCACTTTTACATATTGGTTCAACGTGTCATAAATATATAGCTGCACAGATGTCGTTGCCATGAGTGTCCACGGTATGTGTGTCAGGCAGAACTACAAAGTGATGCTGAAGCTGTATAGAAGCAAATTCTGTAGTGTGAGCTTCTGACTGCTTGCCACTTTTCCCTAGTTCTCATCACTTTCACTGAAAAGAATATTGGACTTTGTATTTATTCTTAACATGAGGCTCTGTATTTTTAGTTTTTCTTCCTGTCATTTTTTTGAAAGATAGCAATTTTTCTGTTTATTTTCCCATTTTCCCCAAAGTATTGCTGTTAATATAAATACTTAAAGTCCATTAGTATATACGTAGAAGTTCAGTAACAGTAGCTATGTGGTACATGAAAATAGAAAGCAGTAGTGAGCTAAGTAACCCTAAAAAACTGATATTTGGTATGTATTTTCAGTTCAGCCTTGAGAGAAATTACTGTGTGAGAGTTGATACCTAAGTAATGCCTATAAGCATTCAGAATCTGTTGCATTAGCCAACTGGCCTCCACTATCCAAACTGTTGTCGCTGAAGTGACAGACTTGATTATTGTTCTAGATAATGAAATTTACTAAGAATGTTCCAAGAATGCTAACACCTGGCCTGCAGTGAAACTTTGTAATAATATGCTGTGACACCAATAAGAATGATTAGGTGCCTCAGTGTGTGTTGCCACTAAGGCAGAGTGGGAAGCTATCTGCAGCCACCACACAGGAAGGGTATAGTTGTAGCTAGCCAGAATATAAGGCCAAACAGGGTTAAATCTCATGGCCTGTTGGAGCCCTCATCCAGGAAAGGCAACTCGTTTCATACCCTTTCTCTAATAAGGGAGCATAACCCCACCTCTCCAGCTTTCCAGTAACATTACCTGATCCCAGACCCAGACTATGGCTAACTCAATGAGTGTGTTCTCCTTTAGTTAGGGCATGGCATCTTAGCAGAAATAAATGTGTCGTAGCTCACTGGATATGATGGAGAGGACAGTCCATGTCTTCTGTGAATGCATTTATCCAGTTCTTTTTTAGGAAGTCTTTTAAAAGGAGTTTAAGCAACCACTATTAGTTTTGGTCCAGAAATACTCTACCATCTGTCCATCTGCATCTTTTTGGCAGCTAAATACTAAATCTGATCCTTGGGTACAATATATACACTAAAATTCAGTAAGTTTTGGATTGTAAGACAAATCATACTGTAGTTTAAGATTCAGAAGTCTTCAGTTCTTCTCAGGTCGTTCTTCTTTTTCTCTCTCTTATTCTGGCCTGTGTCAGGAATATAGTGTGACAAGCAGGACCAGCAATATGATTGTACCACTGTACTCAGCTCTGGTGAGGCCACAGCTCAAATACTGTGTTCAGTTTTGAAGCCCTCACTACAAGAGACATTGAGATTATGCAGCATGTCCAGAGAAGGGCAGCTGGTGAAGGGAGCTGGGGTTGTTTAGGCTGGAGAAAAGGAGTCTGAGAGAAGACCTCATATTTTCTCAACAGCTCCCTGAAAAGGGATTGTGGTGAGGTGGGGGTTTGTCTCTTCTCCCTAATGACGAGTGGCTGTCAACGGGTCCATGTCCCAGTGGAGGCCAGTGACAAGCGGAGTCCCTCAGGGATCAGTCCTGGGACCTGTCTTGTTCAACATCTTTGTGGGTGACATGGACAGTGGCATCGAGTGCACCCTCAGCAAGTTTGCTGATGACACCAAGCTGTGTGGTGCAGTGGACACCCTGGAGGGAAGGGATGCCATCCAGAGGGACCTGGACAGGCTGGAGAGGTGGGCACAAGCCAACCTCATGAGCTTCAACAAGACCAAGTGCAGGGTCCTGCATCTGGGTCGAGGCAATCCCAGGCACAAATCCAGGCTGGGCAGTGTCTGGCTGGAGAGCAGCCCCGAGGAGAGAGACTTGGGGGTGCTGGTGGACGAGAAGCTCGACATGAGCTCTCAATGTGCGCTTGCAGCCCGGAAAGCCAATCAGATCCTGGGCTGCATCAGGAGAAGTGTGACCAGCAGGTCAAGGGAGGTGCTTCTCCCCCTCTACTCAGCTCTGGTGAGACCCCACCTGGAGTACTGCCTCCAGTTCTGGAGCCCATATTACAGGAGAGATGTGGACGTGCTGGAGCGTGTCCAGAGAAGGGCCACGAGGATGATCAGAGGGCTGGAGCACCTCTCCTATGAGGACAGACTGAAGGAGTTGGGGCTGTTCAGTCTGGAGAAGAGAAGGCTCCGAGGTGACCTCATTGTGGCTTTCCAGTATCTGAAGGGGGCCTACAGGAAGGCTGGGGAGGGACTTCTCAGGATCTCAGGTAGTGATAGGACTAGGGGGAATGGAATGAAGCTGGAAATGGGGAGATTCAGGCTGGAGGTGAGGAAGAAGTTCTTTACCATGAGAGTGGTGAAGCCCTGGAATGGGTTGTCCAGGGAGGTGGTTGAGGCCCAGTCCCTGGAGGTGTTTAAGACCAGGCTGGACGAGGCTCTGGCCAGCGTGATCTAGTGTAGGGTGTCCCTGCCCATGGCAGGGGGTTGGAACTAGATGATCCTTGTGGTCCCTTCCAACCCTGACTGATTCTATGATTCTATGATTCTATGAAATGGCCGCAAGTTGCACCAGGGAGTTTTGGGTGTTACAAGAAATTTCTTCACTTAAAGGGTTATCAAACACTGCAACAAGCTTCCTGGGGAGGTGGTTGAATCACCATCCCTTGAAATGTTTAAAAGATGTGTAGATGTGGTGCTAAGGGACATGGTTTAGCAGCAAACTTGGTAGAGTTAGGTAATGGTTGGACTCAATGCTCTTAAAGGTCGTTTCCAACCACAGTGATTCTGTGAATAAAAGCAAACAGTGCTCCTAATAAGGAAATTGCTTTTAGTGATTACTTTCTGGGATATGTGAAGAAATTGAATTAATCAAAAACTTCTTTAATTTCTAGTTAAAAGTGTCAAAATAATGCATTTTTCCTTCTTGATAATTACAGGAGACAATTTGAGGAGATGGTATCCCACTTTAATATGGGATCAGTGGAAGAACTTGCAGAACATATTGCAAAAGCTACATCACAAACAAGACAGAAAATGTTGAAGGAATTCTACATATCTAAACATCCAGAGGTTGAGTCTTTCTTCACAGCTGAAGTACCAGCACAAGCTTCACGTGACTGTGAGGAAAGAGAATTTGGTACAACATGCTACAGAAAACAAAAAGCAGTTGTTAATTTTGTAAGGTCAAAGTCTACTCCTTCATCAGCTAAAGGACTACTTCTGAGCAGAGCTACAGAAGTGCAGAGCCATAAAGAAGAAACAGAGCAGCTTCACAATGACTCCTACTTGCAAGATGTGTGTGTTGATGCAAAATATAAACAATCACCCACTGTTGCAAGGCAGGCATTCAAGGATTTTATGGAATCTGGCTTATTAAGTAGCAAGTCAGAAATAATTGAGATGCTGCCTGTAAAAGGCTGTGAAGGAAAGCAGGACTTGGAAGGAACACAACTGCCAAGAAAAAGATTCCTGTCTCAGTCAGAAGACAGGGAGACAAATTCTCTGACTTGTAAGAAAAAGTCTGTTGTGGACTTACTTGGAGATACCTCTGTTCTCAATGACCTCTTCAGGAAGGATGCAAATGCTCCTGCAGAATCACCAAGGAGAGTTCCCTCAAGCAAAGTTGAAAAATTGCGGGAGAAACCAAAGGATTTCTGGGATATGCTGAATGAGCAGAATGAGGACAGCCTCAGAAAGCTAACAGATATAGCAGTCATAGAGAAGCTCTGTGAAAGAGCACCTCATCCTCCAGTGACAGAAGACAAAGAAATGTGTGAAGGTTCTCTTTGGAGAAAAAATGAAAAATTTCTGTGGAAAAGATACAGTTCAGATGATTCAGATGAACCATCCAGTGCTACATCTTGAAATGTAGTCAGATGAAAGTTTTTTTATGAGAGTTGCACTGTGTTTTAGTGGAACATTAAAATATCCACACCTTCAGCAATATGCAGCAAAACATGATGCCTCCATGAAATTAAAGGTGCAGTGATGAGTTCATATTTATGATGAAAGAGAAGAGAAGAGAAGAGAAGAGAAGAATAGAATAAACCAGATTGGAAAAGACCTTTGAGATTGAATCCAATCTATCATCCAACACCATCTAATCAACTAAACCATGACACCAAGCGCCCCATCCAATCTCTTCCTAAAAACCTCCAGTGATGGTGACTCCACCACCTCCCTGGGCAGCCCTTTCCAAGGGCAAATCACTCTTTCTGTGAGGAACTTCTTCCTAACATCCAGCCTGAACCTCCCCTGGCACAGCTTGAGACTGTGTCCTCTTGTTCTGGTGCTGGTTGCCTGGGAGAAGAGACTAACCCCCACCTGGCTACAACCTCCTTTCAGGTAGTTGTAGACAGCAAGAAAGTCTCCTCTGAGACACCTTTGCTCCAGGCTAAGCAATCCCAGCTCCCTCAGCCTCTCCTCACAGGGCTTGTGCTCCAAATCCCTCCCCTGCTTTGTTGCCCCTCTCTGGACACGTTCCAGCAACTCAGCATCTTTCCTGAACTGAGGGGCCCAGTGTCTATTTACTATTTACAAGTGTGAGTATATGTAATTGCATATGCAATGCACAGTGTATATATATGCACAATAGTGTGTATGTACTTTATATTGTAAGTTATACCAGTTTTAAATTAAACTTTTTTAATGTTCTGAATGCACTTTGCTTTCTGGAATTCTGATCATATTCCTACACTAGGAGTATTATATTCCTGGATTCTGGCAGGGCGGTTGAACCTGAAGATCTCCAGAGGTCCCTTCCAGCACCTAACATCCTGTGATCTTGTGACTAGTAGCATTGTCAGCAAGTTTGCTGATGACACAAAACTGGGAGCACTGACTGACACATCAGAAGGTTGTGCTGCTATCCAGCAAGACCTGGACAGGCTGAAGAGGGGGTGGGGAGAAAATTAATATAACAAGGACAAGTGTAGAGTCTTGCACGTGTGCAAGAACAACCCCACATAACAGTGTAGGTTGGGGACTCATCTGTTGGAGAGCAGTGGAGGGGAAAGGGAGCTGATGGTCCTAGTGGATGACAGGATGACCATGAGTGATGTGCCCTTGTGGCCAAGAAGGCCAGTGGTGTCCTGGGGTGTATTAGAAGGGGTTTGGCTAAGTAGGTCAAGAGAGGTTCTCCTCTCCCTCTGCCCTGGTGGGGCCTCATCTGGAATATTGTGTCCACTTCTTGGCCCCTTAGTTCACGAAGGACCTCAGGCAGCTGCTTGAAGAGTCCAGCACCGAGCCATAAAGATGCTGAAAGGAATGGAACATCTGCCTTGTGAGGAAAAGCTGAGGGAGCTGGTCTCTTTAGGTTGGAGAAGAGTAGACTGAGGAGTGACCTCATTGATGTTTATGTGTCCAAAGATAGAACAAAAAGCAATGGGTGCAAGCTGGAGCATAGGAGATTCCATGTAAACATGAGAAAAAACTTTGTGAGAGTTACAGAACACTGAAACACAGAGAGGTTGTGGAGTCTCCATCTCTGGAGATACGCAAAACCTGCCTGGACGTCTTCCTGTGTGACCTACTCTAGGTGATTCTGCTCTGGCAGGGAGGTTGGACTGGATCATCTTTCAAGGTCCCACCCAACTGCTAACATTCTTTGTGTATTTTTTGCTATTTACTTAACATTTGGATACCTTCAGTCACCTCAGCAGAATAATCTGATGATGATGCTAATATCACAGGATCAGAGAATGATAGAGGTTAGAAGGGATCTCTGGGCATCATCTCATCTGCCCCCACACCCATGCCAGAGCACGTTGGACAGGATGGCACCTAGGTGGGTTTTGATGACACCACAGATAGAAACTTCACCACTTCTCTAGGCAGCTTCTACCAGTGCTACGCCACCCTCTGTGGTGGGTTGAAAATTCCCACCAGCATTAAATTTGCCAGACCAGCCTAGATGGAAGCAAATGAAAATGTATTTACAAGCAAAACTACAATCTACAATGGAATGCAATGAATATGCACAAAATTTATGGTATTTACAATTGATAAACAGCACAACAATCCCCCTAGCCAAAACCCAGGGGAGCTAATAGCTTCCCACTCACCACGCCCCTCCTTTACTCCCCAAACACAAAGGGACAAGTGAAAGTGTAGAGAGACCCTAGAACTTAGCCAAAACAATGCAGCCAAGGTCAAGCAGAAGCCAGCACAGCACAAAGGTACTATACCCCAAAGCCAAAAGAACATGTTTTGTACAACTACTTTAGGTCTATTATCTCTCCAATGAGATTATTTAGAGTTATCATTATTTTCCTTTTTACATTCAATGGTGATTTATTTACATTTTACCACTTTCTGTTCAAGATCTGTGGAAAATTTTAAAAGGCATAGCCTAAAACTACAGCATCCTCAAAGTAAAGAAGACTGGCCGAAGTAAAGAAGGCCAAGTGCTAGGCACAAGTGCACTTGTGTCACACCAACCCCATGCATGCAATGCTACAGGCTTAGAGGATAGTGGCTGGAAAGCTGCCTAGCAGAAAAGGACCTCTGGATGCTGATTGGCAGATGGCCAAGCAGGAGCCAGTGGTGTACTCAGGTGGCCAAGGCGGCCAGCATCATCCTGACCTGTATCAAGAATAATGTGGCCAGCAGGACCAGGGAAATGATCATGCCCCTGCACTCAGCATTGGTGAGGCCACACCTCATACTGTGTTCAGTTTTGGAGTCCTTGTTGTAAGAAAGACGTTGAGGTGCTAGAATGTGTCCAAAGCTGGTGAAGGCTCTGGATAACAAGTCTTAAAAGGAGCTGCTGAGGGAACTGGGATTGTTTATTCTGGAAAAGATGAGGCTGAAATGAGACCTACTCTCTCTACAGCTTGCTGAAGCAGGTTGTGGTGAGGTGGCTGTTGGTCTCTTCTTTTTAGTATCATGTGATAGAACGAGAGTAAGTGGCCTCAGATTATGCCAGGGGAGGTGTAGAGTGGGTATTAGGAAACGTTTCTTCTTTATAGAAAGCACTGCAACAGGCTGCCCAGATAGGTGGTGGAGCCATTGTCCCAGGGGTGTTCAAAAAATGTGTAGACATGGCACTTCCAGACATGGTTCAATGGCCATGATGATGTGTCCCAAATTAACACAATCTGCTCTAAACAAGGCTCACTCCCATGAACAAGACCAAGATAAAAATATTATGATTTAACCAAACCACTGAACCACTAGAAACCAGCTGTGCACATTACTGCAACCTGCCCCTGCACTACTTCCCTCCCAGGTGAGACAAGGAGAAGGAGGATTTGGGAGGCAGAAAAGATAACAGAAAACCCTTGTCAACTGAGGTAAGGAGAATTCAATGAGATAATACAAAATAATTAAAAGAAAAATACCAGTTTTATGACAAAACATGAACTGCACACCACTAGTGAACAAAGGAAAAAGATACACACCCCAGCCCAGAAATGCTGAATAAGAAAGGAACAGAAAACTTCACAAACTACAGGCTGAGCTCCAAGTCCTATAAATCCCTTTCAGCCAAGCCGTCCCTTTCCTCATATGGTGAGCATGACATTGCAGCACAGCTCTGCCCCCACGCTAGTTTAGTAGCTCCAGTCCCGGCTTGCACTGTGCCACTATGAGGAGGGAAGTCGGCTGGGGGAGTGAAAGTTGTATCCCCACCATCCCTCCTTGTGAGATCAGACAGCTAAAACCAATACATGGTTAGATTAACAGCTGGACTCAGAGGACTTCTGCAGGTGAAATAGTTCTATGATGTTATGATCCTATCATATTGTTTCCATGAAGTGAATGCTGATGTAAACATCTCCTGTATCACCCTGAAAATCCTTCTATACCAATTACTTTAAAAACAAATAACAGATGTCTGTTTATAGTTTGAGGTAAATGCTCACAACCCTCAGCAGCACTGACCTCTCTGTGATTGTAATGTGGACTTGGCTTGGTCCTTCTGTTTGTAGATACTGTGCTGGCATAGCTAGAAAATTTCAGGCTCCTTTTGCCTCTCTGTACCCCACTGTTTTGCAGTAATGGTTATGTATATTGGTGCACTACAGTACAATAATTTAAGAGTCTTAGAGGAAATATTGAACAATGTCTTCTCTTTGATCAAATATTTAGAGTCTGTTCTGCAGTTCATGTGTCATTTAACAAACCCTTACAATGGATGTTGTTACTTTGTTATTACATGCCCTAATCATTAGATGTAGATACTATTTTATATGTATGTATGCACACTGGTACATAGACATACATATGTACATATATATATGCATATACCTATTGAATATTTTATGTATTTTGTATACTCTATAATATAGTAAACATATATGTCTACAGTATAATATAGATTTGATTCATAGATTCACAGAATCATTTGGGTTGGAAAGGACCTTAAACATCATCTAGCTCTAATACCCTTGCCATGGGCAGGGACACCCTCCATTGTACCAGGTTGCTCGAAGCCTCATCCAACCTGGTCTTGAACACCTCCAGAGAGGTGGCATCTGTAGTCTCCCTGGGCAACCTGTTCTTTTAAAGAGCCCACTCCAGGCTCTCCTTTAGGCCCCTTCCGTACTGGAGGGCTGCTACAAGGTCTTCTTGGAGTCTTCTTTTTCCAGGCTGAACAAGTCTAATTCTCGCAGCTAGTCCCAATAGCAGAGGTGCTCCAGCCCTCTGATCACCTTTGTGGCCCTCCTCTGGACCTGCTCCAGCAGCTCTATGTCCTTGTGCTGGGGCCACTAGAAGTGGATGCAGTATTCCAGGTGGTGTGTTACCAGTGCAGAGTAGAGGAGGAGAACCTCCCTCATCCTGCTGGTCACTCTTCATTTGATGCAGCCCAGGACATGATTGGCCTTCTGGGCTGCAAGCACACATTGCTATTGCTCACTCATATTGAGGTTTTCATCAACTGGCACCCTCAAATCCTTCTTTTCAAGCTCTCAAGGCACTCCTTGCCCAGTCTGTATTTGTGCTTGGGATTGCCCCAACCCAGATGTAGGAATAGAATAGAGATGATGGAATGGAATGGAATGGAATGGAATGGAATGGAATGGAATGGAATGGAATGGAATGGAATGGAATGGAATGGAATGGAATGGAATGGAATAGGAATGGAATGGAATGGGAATAGAATAGGAATAGAATAGAATTAACCAGTTGGAAAAGAACTTTGAGATCATCAAGTCCAACCTCCTCTTCTCCAGGCTAAGCAACCCCGGCTCCCTCAGCCTCTCCTCATAGGGCTTGTGCTCCAAACCCCTCACCAGCTTTGTTGCCCTTCTCTGGACATGTTCCAGCAACTCAACAACTTTCCTAAACTGAGAGGCCCAGAACAGGACACAGGACTCGAGGTGTGGCCTAACCAGTGCTGAGTACAGGGGCAGAATGACCTCCCTGCTCCTGCTGGCCACACTGTTCCTGATGCAGGCCAGGATGCCATTGACCTTCTTGGCCACCTAGGCACACTGCTGGCTCATGTTCAGCCTACTATCAACCAGCACCCCAGGTCCCTTTCTGCCTGGCTACTCTCCAGCCACTCTGACCCCAGCCTGTAGCACTGCCTGGGGTTGTTGTGGCCAGTGTGTAGAACCTGGTACTTAGATTTGTTAAATCTCATGCCATTTGATTCTACCCATCTGTCCAGCCTGTCAAGGTCCCTCTGCAGAGCTCTCCTACCCTCAGATCAACATGTGCCCCTGGTTTGGTGTCATCTGCAAACTTACTGATGATGGACTCAATACTCTCATCCACATCATCGATAAAGATATTAAAGAGCATCTATTTGGCCTTGTTGAACTTCATGAGGTTGGCTTGGGCCCACCTCTCAAGCCTGTCCGAGTCCTTCTGGATGGCATCTCTTCCCTCCAGCATGTCTGCTGGACCACATAGCTTGGTGCCACCTGCAAGCTTCCACTGTCCATGTTGCTGGCTGTTCTTAAACAGCACTGCTGCCATTATCAGCCCCTGAGGTACATCATTTGTTACAGGTCTCCATTGAGCTGTTGACTAAAAATCTGAGTGCAGCTGTCCAGCCAACTCCTTATCCAGTGAGTGGTCCATCCCTCAAGTCCATGGTTTTCCATTTTGGAGACCAGGATGTCAGACACAAGTGTCAAACATTTTACACAAGTCCAGGTAGATGATTTCACTTGCTCTTCCCTTATCCTCTGATGCTGTAACTCCATCCTAGAAAGCCATCAAGTTTGTCAGGCATGATTTGCCCCTGGTGAAGACTTGTAGGTTACCATCAAGCACCTCTTCTTCATTTTCCATGTGTCTTAGCAAAACCTTCAGGAGAATCTGACCCATGCCCACAGTTGATTTTAAACTATTGTTTTACAGTTTTTGGAACACAAGCCCTATGAGGAAAGGCTGAGGGAGCTGGGGTTGCTTAGCCTGGAGAAGAGGAGACTGAGGGGTGACCTTATTGCTCTCTACAACTACCTGAAGGGAGGTTGTAGCCAGGCAGAGGTTGGCCTCTTCTCCCAGGCATCCAGCACCAGAACAAGAGGACACAGTCTCAGGCTGCGCCAGGGCAGGTTTAGGCTGGATGTTAGGAAGAAGTTCTACACGGAGAGAGTGATTGGCCATTGGAATCGGCTACCCGTGGAGGTGGTGGAGTCACCTTCACAGGAGGTGTTCAGGAGAAGACTTGATGGGGTGCTTGGCTGTATGGTCTAGTTGTTGGGTGGGTTGGATTGTTTGATGGGTTGGACGCGATGATCTTGAAGGTCTCTTCCAACCTGGTGTATTGTATTGTATTGTATTGTATTGTATGCTCTTGCCAGGCACAGAGGTAAGACTGACTGAAAGGTGAGACTTTTTTCCCATTTTGAAGATGGGGGTTATGGTTTTCCCCTTTTCCAGTCAGCAGTAACTTCACCATATTGCCACGACTTTTCAAATATGATGGGCAATGGTTTGGCAACTTCATCTGCCATCTTCATCTACATATATTAGTATAAATTCTAAATATATATCTTATATATAAATATATACATTATAATAATATCACCTATTGCTGACATATGTGAAGACAAATTACAGTTGTATGAAATACATCATTTAAGCCTGAGGAAAAACAAACAATAGATATTTTGCCAACATAATTGATGCACTATTGCTTGAACCTTCAGCATACAGAATAATTTTGTCAGTTAGAATTTTGTGCTTCTATCAAATTGTTGTAATTGGGTAATGCACCATCTGATGGCACTTTGTTTCCAACTCAGAAACCTTAGGCTGCTTAGGAAATGCTGAAAAATCAGAACTGTATCCATGTCAAATACCTGAATTGTAGCATTCATCTCTGATGCACACGTGGACAAGAAAGAAGAAATTGAATATGAAAATGCACTTGGCCTGGACTGTGGTATTTCTCTTGAAATATTTTTGGTTATGTAGGATGGGATTCTATTAGCAAATGCCACTTCACTGAAAAAGACAGAAACAGTAGAAGGGCACTTAAAGGAGACAGTTGGACTTGCTATTACTTATATAATGGAAAAGTTAAAATCCTCAGTAATAATGAAGAAAGGTATTGAAAGCTGATTTTTGATCTTTACTTTTTGGTTCAGGGACTCTGAGTACTAACATTTATGAATACTGTTACAAGGAAGAATATCCTACTTAGTAAATGAAAAAGTCAAAGCTATGAAACCTATTTGTACATGGGACCCTGATATTCAGAATGTCAATCAGTTCTGCATCCCTTACTTGAAGGTAAATATTTAGGCCTTTTTTTTTTTTTTTTTTCCCCCTCTCCTTTTTTTTTTTAAACTCTTTCCTTTTTTAGGGTGGGAGGGGGTTGTTTGTTGTATTCCCCCCTCCAATAGTGCAGTGTTTTCTATGTATGGTTAGGTATTTAGACCATGGTGGTAGGTTCAGTGTGGTTACAGGTTTTTATCTCATTCATTTTACTTTCCTTACCATGAAAATTTCAAGATTCATCTTGATAGAAGACTTTGTGTTTTAGACTTGGGTAGACCAACAAATCCCTCTGTAACTGAATTACTAGAGTTTAAGCATCTCACTAGTTTATCATTTGTTGCTTCATTCCTTCAGTGTTGAGAAATGGGCATCCAAAACCACTAGAAAGCTGCAATGAGTCTGTTCATGCTGGTAGTGGAGAACTAATTTTACCCATACAGGATTACAAGGTAACATACATGAAGTGCTGAACACACACCTCGTAATGCACCCCAGGATACCATTGGCCCTCTTGGCCACAAGGGCATATTGCTGTCCCATGGATAACTTGCTATCCAGCAGGACTCCCAGGTCCTTCTCCATGGGGCAGCTCACTAACTGATTGCCTCCTAACCTACACAGTTTTTAGAGTGATAGTGCTGGGTATGACCCTGACAATCCAATCCCTCACACACCCATTCCCACTGTCTCTCCCAAAGCATGCAGACAAAACAGGTCCTCAGTGAAATGGCTGTGAGAAAAATATGGGGGCAAAGCAGATTGCTCCCCTTTAACCCCATAGTAAGAACATCTGTACTGTTTTAGTTGAAACTTACCAGAAAAGTTCAGCCTGACTCAGGAACTCAGAATGGAAAATTTCAGCTTGAGCATTTAGAGTTTGCCAAAGTTATGAACAACTGAAAGCAGGGTCTTATAATGGAAAGTGTTAAACAAGTGTAACTATTGGTGGAACTAACTGCAGTGTGTGCGTAAGCAGATGTAGAGTATCCAGCATGACAGAGTAGATATCAATAGCTCAGCTGTATGTGAAAGTGTTGCTGACCAGGTACAAAGCAATGAAAGAGGTACAGAGGTCTATAAGGACCTTTGTTTATTCTTTTAATCTACAGGGGCAATTCATCAATGATGCTGCAAGGGTAATGCAGGAGAGCTCCTCAACCATTGCACACAATGAAGATACTTCTTTTAGACCAGAGATGAGCATGGTTTTCGCCAGTGTCTTGGTGTTTTATGTGCACTAGCTTGCTGTAAGACTGTGTACAATTAAGCTCTGGAGGTGATACTGAAGCAGTAGAGTAACAGCTGTGGAAAAGTTTGACCTTTGCCTATTCTTTATGTAGTTTGCTCCCACAGGCCATGCAGTGTAGTTCCTGTACTTGGGACAGGAAAAGAGATGATATTTTATATGCAAGAAACTAATATGTCTGTTTTACTTCTCTAGGTTATAATGCAGAATAATTAAATCACTCAGTGATTTTTAGCTTAACTAAACAAGGATTGACAGAACCAACATTGTTCTTTAGGAAAATTGTGGGGAGGGCTTGTCCTCATCTCCCTGTGCAGTAAAAATAGCTTTATTTTGTTTGCATCAGCAATTTCTCCTCTTGAAAGCTATGTTTAGATGGCATAGGCATTTTGCTGTTTCTTTTTTGGCATGGTATGTGCATACCGTAGTAATCCATTTTTTTTTCGTCAGCTTATTGCTAATAATGAGCCACGTAATCTCTGAAAACCTCCTCCTGCTCTTAGCTGTAGAGGAATGCTGAAAGGATTTAGGGATGTCAGTCATCATCTTGTTTTTAGCAGGAGTGTGTGCATGTGTGTGTGGGGGCGAGTGGAAGAAAGCCCAAGCCAGAGTTCAGAAATTACACTCTGTGTGTGGTCTGAGGTTATTTCTCATTTCATGAAATGTATGCTTCATTCCTGGCTCAGGCAAAACATGCATGTCACAGAATAAGTCCCTTATCCATTTTCCAAAACACTGAAGAGATTCAAAAGGGCTCTATGGGTGGACTGCTATTGTCTGCAAAAGCAAATAAGCAAACCTATTTAGCTAAGCATTTTTAACACTTATGCAGAATAACCTTAAGCAACACTTGAATAGTTGTGGCCAGCCAAGGGAGAAAGAGAAGGGGGGAGGGGAGGTGGGAACCAACAAAAAACAAACCACAAGCACAGAAGTTTAAGCAGTCACACCTTAATTACCATTAAAGGCTGGATTATAGTTCTTGGTGTATGAAGGTTCTGCCTGATCAGACTAGGAGGAGCACTGGGGAATGATTAAATGAACTGACTGTGCTGCTACCAGTCCCCTGTGATGTGCTGGTCATAGTTTATTCAGCATTTCACCCTTCTGTAATCAAATGGGGATAATCAAATTCACTATAATCACCACAAAAAGATGAATCCAAAGACTCCTTGTATCAAGCTGTTTTGGTATCTAGCATAAGTAAATGATTCTATCCTGGAAAACTGTGGGTGTCAAATATCAGAGCCCTGTTCCAAATGCTATCTCTGCAGCAACAAAAAAATTCTGAAGTGCTGTCAGACTGCTAATGAACCAAACCAGCAGCTGTGGGTGATGCCAAAATGACAGGACCTTAGGAAATATTAGTATTTATTTAACTGGAAAATTATTTGGTCAGAGCAAGGCTGCGTGCTCCAAATTCTGTTTTCAATCCAGTGTATTCAGAATATTAGTGATCTCAAAGTATGTGTTATGGTAGTTGTGTTACAGATGGACTCAATGATCTTAAAGGTCTTTGCCAGCCTTAATGGTTCTATGATGTACTCCAGATTAGCAATGAAGCAAATACCTTAACTGTCCAACAGAGGATTCACTTCATTGGAAGAATCTCTTTCAAAGTGAATCCCTGAGAAATCTAGGAGATTGCAGGGCTAAAGGTTTTTGCCCAAATTGTTTCCTGCTACATTGTGGCATGAGACAAGAAGTTGTATGGTTGCAGATGGAAGATTTTGCTGAGACCTTTGCAACCCAAAATGCAACTTTAAATACTTCTCACCTAAAGGTGGCAACATTAAACTATGTCCTGAGGGTCTCAAGTTCTGAATAAACATTGGAGAAATAAATGTTGCCAACTGGCTGTCACAAAGTTTTTGATGTTTTTGCTCCCGTAGTAACATTAGTGATTTTTACTAGCCTAATCCAGGCCAAAAACTGATGAGCTGCCAAAAAAACATGCTGCAAGTTGTCTTTTGCAGGATACATGGATCTGGAAAGAACTGGTGACACTGTGCAGTTCTTGTCTGTGTCTGCAGCCCTGCGCCACAGACCTCCCCCACCATATCTTCCATGTGGGGAGGAAGGGATAGGCTTATCTTTCCCCTCAATGTTTAATCTGCACCTGTCTCTAGTTACTCTCTCCCCATGGGGAATCTGAGACACAAAGCATTCAAACAGCACATGCAAAATCTGTGATCAACCCAGCTTTCCATAGACTGGAGCTGTGAAACATTTTATTAGATTGTTATCACAGTATCACCAAGGTTAGAAGAGACCTTAAAGATCATCAAGTCCAACCTGTCACCACAGACCTCATGACTAGACCATAGCACCAAGTGCCAGGTCCAGTCCCCTCTTGAACACCTCCAGGGATGGTGACTCCCCTGGTGCAGCTTGAGAGTGTGTCCTCTTGTTCTAGTGCTGGTTGCTAGAGAGAAGAGACCAACCCCTTCCTGGCTACAACCACCTTTCAGGTAGTTGTAGAGAGCAATGAGGTCACCCCTGAGCCTCCTCTTCTCCAGGCTAAACAACCCCAGCTCCCTCAGCCTCTCCTCATAGGGCTTGTGCTCAAGGCCTCTCACCAGCCTTGTTGCCCTTCTCTGGACACGTTCAAGTGTCTTGATGTCCTTCTTAAACTGAGGGGCCCAGAACTGGACACAGGACTCAAGGTGTGGCCTAACCAATGCAGAGTACAGAGGCACAATGACTTCCCTGCTCCTGCTGGCCATACTATTCCTAATGCAGGCCAGGATGCCATTGGCCTTCTTGGCCACCTGGGCACACTGCTGGCTCATGTTTAGGCGGGTGTCAACCAGCACCCCCAGGTCCCTCTTTGTTTGGGAGCTCTCCAGCCACTCTGACCCCAGCCTGTAGCTCTGCATGGGGTTGCTGTGACCAAAGTGCAGCACCCAGAACTTGGACTTGTTGAATGTCATCATACTGGACTCTGCCCATCTGTCCAGCCCTCTGCAGAGCCCTTCCACCCTCTAACAGATGAACACCTGCACCCAACTTGGTGTCATCTGCAAATTTGCTGATGATGGACTCAATCCCCTTGTCTAGATCATCAATAAAGATATTAAAGAACATGAGGCCCAGCACTGATCCCTGGGGGACACCACTGGTGACTGGTCTCTAGCTGGATGTTGCACCATTCACCACCACTCTCTGGGCCTGGCCCTCCAGCCAGTTCCTAACCCAGCACAGAGTGCTGCTGTCCAAGCCACGAGCTGACAGCTTAGCCAGCAGTTTGCTGTGGGGGACGGTGTCAAAGGCCTTGCTGAAGTCCAGGTAGACTACATCCACAGCCTTCCCCACAATCTCCTAGGCGGGTCACCTGATCATAGAAGGAGATCAGGTTGGAGAGGCAGGACCTGCCCTTTCTAAATCCATGTTGGCTGGACCTGAGCCCTTGGCCATCCTGCAGGTGTGCAGTTATTGCCGCCAGGATAATCTGCTCTATCATTTTCCCTGGCACTGAGGTCAGGCTGACTGGCCTATAGTTTCCGGGTTCCTCCATCTGACCCTTCTTGTGGATTGGGATCACATTGGCCAGTTTCCAGTCATCTGGGACCTCTCTGGTGAGCCAGGACTGGAGGAAAATGATGGAGAGCGGCTTGGCCAGGTCATCTGCCAGCTCTCTCAGCACCCTAGGATGGATCCCATCCAGTCTCACGGACTTGTGAGTGTCCAAGTGGCTCAGCAGGTCCTGAACTAATTCCTCATGGATTTCTGGGGCATTACACTGCTCCCTGACCCCATCGCCCAGCTCAGGAGGCCACTCGTCCTGAACTCCTCCTGCCTTGCTGTTAAAAATTGAATCATAGAATCATAGAATCATAGTATCAGTCAGGGTTGGAAGGGACCACAAGGATCATCTAGTTCCAACCCCTGCCATGGGCAGGGACACCCTACACTAGATCACGCTGGCCAGAGCCTCGTCCAGCCTGGTCTTAAACACCTCCAGGGATGGGGCCTCAACCACCTCCCAGGACAACCCATTCCAGGGCTTCACCACTCTCATGGGGAAGAACTTCTTCCTCACCTCCAGCCTGAATCTCCCCATTTCCAGCTTCATTCCATTCCCCCTAGTCCTATCACTACCTGAGATCCTGAGAAGTCCCTCCCCAGCCTTCCTGTAGGCCCCCTTCAGATACTGGAAGGCCACAATGAGGTCACCTCGAAGCCTTCTCTTCTCCAGACTGAACAGCCCCAACTCCTTCAGTCTGTCCTCATAGGAGAGGTGCTCCAGCCCTCTGATCATCCTCGTGGCCCTTCTCTGGACACCTTCCAGCACGTCCACATCCCTCTTGTAATAGGGGCTCCAGAACTGGAGGCAGTACTCCAGGTGGGGTCTCACCAGAGCTGAGTAGAGGGGGAGAAGCACCTCCCTTGACCTGCTGGTCACACTTCTCCTGATGCAGCCCAGGATCTGATTGAGGCAAAGAAGGTGTTCAGGACCTCAGCCTTTTCCTCGTCTTCAGTCACAGTGTTCCCCTCCATGTCCACTAAGGAGTGCAGGTTCTTCTTGCCCCTCTTTTTAGTGTTAATATATTTGTAAGAATGCTTTTTATTATTGTCCTGCAGAAGATCTCCCTCTAGGTTAGTTAACACAGTTACCTGAATGGTGAGCACTGGAGGGCACTGTGGGATGAAGCAGTTTGTGTGGTTGGATAGATGGTATGGAAATCTCCAAAGCATGTGCAGTTGCACTCAGTGCTGGTTAGGCATGATGGGTTATGCCCATCCTGAAAGCTGAGGAGGGAGGTCTTGTGAGATCCTTGCTCTCCCTGGAGGGCATTTTCCCCCTGGGAACTGAATTAGTCTGTTCCACTCTCCTTCCCTGTCCAGCAAGCCTATAAAAAAGGAATAACAGTACAGAATTCTTTTGGTTGGAAAAGACTTCTAAGATCATCAAGTCCAACCATCAGCCTAACACCACCATGGCCATTAAACCATGTCCCCAAAGTGTCATGCCCACATTCAACCACCTGATATTATAGAGAAAGGCCCAACACTCGCCTCACTCCAACCTCCTTTCAGGGAGCTGTAGAGAGCAATGAGGTCTCCCCTCAGCCTCCTCCTCCCCAGACTAAGCAACTCCAGTTCCCTCAGCTGCTTCTCAACAGCCCTATTCTCCAGACCCTTCCTCAGCTTTGTTGTCCTTCTCTGGACATGCTCCAACCCCTCAATGTCCTTCTTGGAATGAGGGGCCCATAACTCACCAGTGCTGAATACAGGGGCCTAATCCCTTCCTGGTGCTGCTGTCTACACCACTGTGGATCCAGGCCAGGATGCTATTGGCCTTCTTGGCCACCTGAGCACATTGCTGGCTCAGGTTCAGCCAGCTTTCAACCAGCACCCTCAGATCCTTTTCCACCAGGCAATTTTCCAGCCGCTCTACCCTAAGCCTCAGAATTAAAGAAGGTTGTCATTAGAAGGTAGACATTTAATCTGTTTTGTGCATGATGTTGTATGTGATTTAACTGAGTTAATAATGGGTTTCAAAGGGCAATCTTTTCCTTCCTTCCTTCCTTCCTTCCTTCCTTCCTTCCTTCCTTCCTTCCTTCCTTCCTTCCTTCCTTCCTTCCTTCCTTCCTTCCTTCCTTCCTTCCTTCCTTCCTTCCTTCCTTCCTTCCTTCCTTCCTTCCTTCCTTCCTTCCTTCCTTCCTTCCTTCCTTCCTTCCTTCCTTCCTTCCTTCCTTCCTTCCTTCCTTCCTTCCTTCCTTCCTTCCTTTCTTTCTTTCTTCCTTTCTTTCTTTCTTTCTTTCTTTCTTTCTTCCTTTCTTTCTTTCTTCCTTCCTTCCTTTCTTTCTTTTTCTTTCTTTCTTTCTTTCTTTCTTTCTTTCTTTCTTTCTTTCTTTCTTTCTTTCTTTCTTTCTTTCTTTCTTTCTTTCTTTCTTTCTTTCTTTCTTTCTTTCTTTCTTTCTTTCTTTCTTTCTTTCTTTCTTTCTTTCTTTCTTTCTTTCTTTCTTTCTTTCTTTCTTTCTTTCTTTCTTTCTTTCTTTTTCTTTCTTTCTCCTTAATATAGAAATATTTTTAAATTATTAACTGGGGGAAAGATGCTGGATTTTGACAGCCTAAAGTGACTAAATGAAATACTGCATTTATCCTCAGTGTGGGAACAAGTCAACCTTATAGAATAAAATAAACCAGGTTGGAAGAGACCTTCAAGATAATCGTGTCCAACCTATCAACCAATCCAACCCACCTAATCAACTAGATCATGTCACCAAGCACCCCATCAAGTCTCCTCCTGAACACCTCCAATGATGGTGACTCCACCACCTCCCCGGGTAGCCCATTCCAATGGGCAATCACTCTCTCTGTATAGAACTTCTTCCTAACATCCAGTCTAAACCTCCCCTGGTGCAGACAATGAAGCCATTTGCTTTCTTTTGTTTCTGCCTCGTGGGGACAAAAGAGAGTTGCTGCTGGCTTCCTGGTTCCACGTGGTTGGGCCTGGTCCTCCTCCTCCCTGCTACATCCATGCCTCTTCAAAGTACTCCAAAGGACTGGGTTTTGTATATGTATATTTTCCTCATCCATCCTTGTTCCTTACCCTTGTGAACCCTTCCTGTTATTGTTATATAAATATATAATTTTTTTTAAAAGACAATTTTTAACTCTCTACTTCCAAACTGCCTCCAAATTATTTCTGAGTAGATTTGCTCCTTCTCTTTTTTTCCCTGTCTTGATCTGGAAAGAGGAGGGGGAGCAGGGGAGGGATTCTCAGCCTTGCCCCCATCTGAGCCCTTAAATCCCAGTTAAGGCTGAAACCACCACAATATTTTGGTGCTTCAACGTGGGGTTTGGAAATTAATATTCTGTTTGGAAAGTAATACTTTCTTTGAAAGAAAGGAATTGGAAGTAAACTCATCAATTTTGAAGAATCTGACGATCCCAGCTTTTGCATGGGCTTTTGGCTGGATCTTTTGGACCCATATCTACAAATTAATAACTTACCATGTGGTGTGGTTAATGATAGAGGTGCTGCTCAACTGGATAAAAACTTTACCAAGGCAGTTGGGCATGTACCTCTTGAATTCTTTTAATTTTACTGGCGGTGGTAATTTCTCTAACATAGAAAATTTTTCTGAAGCAAGCTATGAAACCAGTGGTGTTGATAAAAATACCTGTGATGGAAAATTTCCTTACATTACAATATGCTCTGTATGCTTAAATATAATCCTTTATAGGGGCATTTGCTGTGACCATGTTGGGTGGGGGAAGAGGAAACCTATTAAGAGCTCTTTGCAGAGGGCTAAGGCAGTCTTTTGTAAGCTTTAATGACCAGGGGCGTGTCTGCTGAGAGCATTGCAAGCACTGTGTAAACACAAAGAGGGAGGGGTCAGGTTGTAATGGGTGTGCCAAATCTCAGCCTGAGCCCCAGGCACAAGGGTTTGTCCCACCACCAGCAGTACTACACTTAACCCCTGATGCTTCTGCCCACAGTTTCTCTAGCACCTGTCACCACATGCAGGAAAAGAAGGCAAAAATCATCTCCAAGCAGATGGTGAGGAAGGCACGTTGGTAGGGCCCAGCACCTTGCGGAACCCAGTGGTGGACGAAGATGACTTGGATCAGGAAATAATAACTATTATAACTCTACCCAGAAAGGAAGTAAGGCAAGCTTGTCTGGATTATGCATGGAAAGAGGGTGAGCCAATACTGAGCTGAGCCCTGAGATGTTGGGGTGAGGAGTTGGACACAGTGGACCTGGGTAACAGGGAGGCGAAGCTTTTAGGATCCCTGACTTGTGATGCCGGTCTGGACAAAGAGTTAGCCAAACTCGATGGAACACACTCTCTGGGCCCGGATCCTCAATGCCATCAAGAGCCGGTACCACTCAAGAGATGACCTGCCCTGCGCCCCAATTAGATGGACAACTATAGAACAGGGCATTTGGTATCTGAGACAGATGGCTGTGCTGGAAATAATTTATGGGGATGGCCAGCTCCCTTCGGACCCAGATGAGGTGCCCATGAGATGGCCCTTTGTAAAGAAACTCACCCAGGGTGCCCCTCAAAAACATGCTTACACATTAGGAGGGATACTCCTGACTGGACAGGATGGAAGTCCTAAAACTGTCTGTGAGTTTGCTAATGATTAAGGGAATATGAGGACAGTGTAAACCAGAAACCCATAATCTCAGCCATAGAAACTATGGCTAAAGACATTGACAAAGAAATTAAGACCTCCATGTCTGAGCTGAAAAAGAGGAACAATACCTCCTCCTCCCCTTCCCCTTCTCCTTCAGAATGGGTCCATATTTCAGCAATCAGGAATAGGTAACCTTCCCCTAGGAGATCACCCCAAGCCAATTGGGGGATGTCAAGGGGGTCTCTGTGGAGGATCCTCTGTGACCGTGGAGAGGACATGGACACCTGGCATGGCCAACTCACCTCTGCCCTCTGGAACAGAGTGCGGGAACTGCCAGGTGGGCACCACGGGGATAACTCATCCAGGAGAAGGGCTGCCCCAGTTTCCCGGAGTGGTCCCTCTCACTCAAGAGACCCTTCTCCTAGTAACACAGGACCCTGTGACAAGCGTGGGCATTGCCGCCAGCATTAGAGGTGTCCTACCTCCAGCCAGGTGGAGGCCAGGGACAACAGAGTATACTGGGATGTCTATGTGAAATGGCCTGGCACTTCAGAAGCCCAGAAGTACCGAGCTCTGGTGGACACAGGGTCCCAATGCACCCTGATACCATCGAGGTACAAAGGGGCTGAGCCCATAAGCATTCAGGGAGTCACAGGGAGCTCACGAGACTTAACTGTACTGCAGGCTGAGATAAGCCTGACTGGTAATGAATGGGGAAAGCACAACATAGTAACTGGTCCAGATGCACCTTGCATTCTTGACATTCACTTTCTGCAGGAGGGATGCATCAAGGACCCTAGGGGGCACAAGTGGGCAGGCAAAGAACAGCAGTCTACCATGCCTGAGCTGTCAGATGACCCCTCCGTAGTGGGCAGCCATAAGGTGCAGGATTTGAAGTTACCTCTTGCCTCTCACATAATACATTGCAGGCAATACAGGACCAACAGAGGCTCTCTGCACCCCATACATCAACTGATTCAATGATTGGAGAGCCAGAAGGTGATCAGCAAGGCTCACTCCCCCTTAGAGAGCCCAATATGGCCAGTGCAGAAGGCACATGGGCAATGGAGATTGACTGTGGACTACCATGGCCTGAACGAAGTGACTCCTCTGATCAGTGCTGCCACGCTGGACATGTTGGAGCTCCAGTACGAGCTGGAATCAAAGGCAGCCAAGTGGTATGCCACAATTAACATTGCTAATGCCTTTTTCTCCATTCCTATTGCAGAAGAATGTAGGCTACAGTTTGCTTTCACTGGAGGGGAGTACGCTACAAATGGAATCGGTTGCCTCAGGGCTGGGTCCATAGCTCAATCATCTGCCATGAGGTGATCCAGACTGCCTTAGAGAAAGGTGGAGCCCCTGAGCATCTGCAGTTTATTGATGACATCTTTGTTTGGGTTGAGACAGCAGAAGAAGTTTACCAGAAGGGTATGAGGATAATCGATATCCTGTTGGAGGCTGGCTTTGCCATAAAGAGAAGGGAGGTAAAAGGGCCTGCCAGGGAGAACCAGTTCCTGGGTGTCTGATGGCAAGATGACTGTCGTCACATCCCTCAGGAGGTGGTGAACAGGGTAGCCACTATGGTGCAATCCATGAACAAGAAAGAGACACAGACCTTTCTGGGGCTTGTGGGTTTCTGGAAAATGCACATTCCCGGGTACAGTCAGATTGTGAAGCCTCTCTTCCATGTAACATGGAAGAAAACTGATTTCATATGGGGACCTGAGCAGCAGGTAGCATTCGACCAGATAAAATGGGAGGTGGTCCAGGCTATGGCTCTGGGACCTGTTCAAACTGGACCAGAGATCAAGAATGTGCTGTACACTGCGGCCGGTAAGAATGGTCCTACATGGAGCTTGTAACAAAAGGCTCCTGGTGAAACCAGGGTCAGGCCCCTAGGTTTCTGGAGTAAGGGGTACGAAGGCTCCGAGGCCAACTACACCGAGACAGAGAAGGAAATCCTAGCTGCCTATGAGGGCGTCTGGGCTGCCTCTGAGGTAATTGGGATGGAGTCACCACTATTTCTAGCTCCAAGGCTTCCAGTCCTGACCTGGACATTCAAAGGGAGAGGCTCAACCCCACATCATGCCACAGATGCCACCTGGAGTAAGACCACCTTAAAAGCCATGGGGGTGGAACCTTTAAGAACTGGGAAAGACACCTAGCTCAAGCCACTTGGTTAGTGAACAGCAGAGGACCTGTGAACCGAGCTGGTCCTGCCCAGTCCCACCTGCTGCAAACAGTGGATGGAGATGGAGTTCCTGTGATTGCTGAGAAGAACCTGCTGGGGAAGTCAGTGTGCGTTTTCCCTGCTGCTGGTGGGGGCAAACCAACTCGAGGGCTGGTCTCTGCTGAGGGGCCTGGTCACACCTACTGGGTCATGTTAGAAACTGGGGACATTCAGTGTATCCCATAGAGGAACGTGACTCTGGCTGAGAGGGGATTAACTCAGAGGGGGCAGCGTACACCAATGTAATATAGTCACTGTATAATAGTTATAAGTTGTTCTAAGTGTTTTCTCTTCAAGCTTAATATCAATTTAGCATCCAGGACTCAACATGAACACACTGCACACCAATCCAGAGAGCTCCTGTGTCATCTCACCTGCAACTGTTCCTGATGTCCCTACAACAATAGACTATTCCTGATTTTTTCCTTTCCCTTTCAAAGACAGACTGTTTCCTGGTTCCTGATTTTTCTCCACATTCCTGCCCAGTTCAAGCACCACCTACACGGACCAGCACCAGAGAGGGAGAGATTGCCCTGAGAGAGAGATGGGATAACAAGGAGAGAGAGAGAGAGAGGATAACAAGGGACTTGCATCAAGTATTTGAATACCACATGTCAAGATTGGATGAAGGGGCTGTGACAGGAGAGTGGAAGTGGAACAGAGGGGTGTATTGTGATGGGTTATGCCCTTCCTGGAAGCAGAGGGAGGAGGGCTTGTGAAACCCTTGCTCTCCCTGGAGGGCGTTTTCCCCCTGGGGAACTGAGTTAGTCTGTTCTGCTCCCCCTCCCTGTCCAGCAAGCCTATAAAAAAGGAATACACTGCAGCTATTTGCTTTCTTTTGCTTCTGCCTCATGGGGACAAAAGAGAGTTGCTGCTGGCTTCCTGGTTTCACGTGGTGGGGCCTGGTCCTCCTCCCTGCTACCTCCACGCCTCTTCAAAGGACTCCAAAGGGCTGGTTTTGTATATATGTATTTTCCCCATCCAACCTTGTTCCCTACCCTTGTGAACCCTTCCTGTTATTGTTTTTCATATATATATATATATATATATAACTATATACATATACACATTTATTTTTTATATATTTTTTTTTTTTTTTTTTTTTTAAAGAAAATATTTACTCTCTACTTCCAGACTGACTCCAGATTATTTCTTGGTAGATTTGCTCCTTCACTTTTTTTTCCCCCTCTTGATCGGAAAACATGAGGGGGATTGGGGGAGAGATTCTCAGCCTTGCCCCCCATCTGAGCCCTTAAATTCCAGCTAAGGCTCAAACCACCACATTAGGCAACATAGGCTCAAAAAAGATAAACATTTTGAGGCATGTGTAATTAAAATTATGGACAAAAAAGTCTGGGCAGAGGAACAATTTAACTGATGGGGAAAAGCGGGATTTGAAATTGTTAGGCTTACTACAGTACTACCATAACTAGATCAAAGCAAGCTCTGAATAACAGAATACTAGGGAACAAAACCAGTTGTTGTGTGTTTTCCCTGCCTTTGGATGGTATCAGCTGATGCTGAAGTTCTTCACACTTTCACCAGCTCCAAAGCTGATATTCATCTTGTGTTGTTATTTAATTAGTCTTACTAATTCTAGCCAAGGTTTTAGACCATCGTTCTGTTGTACTTAATGCACAACGAGTCCAGCCACTGAATATGGGGCTTTTCTCAGCAGCTGTCTGCATTACTTTTCAGTACCAAGGCCAAACTGAGCTGCCAGACCTCCATGTCACTGTCCAGACAAGGCTTTCCCAGTTAGATGAGCCTAAACAAAAAAGCTTTCAAAATCCAAACCTTCTTCAAGAAATCAATGCCAATTTCATATACCGTACTCTGAAGTGCTTTTGTTTGTCATGCCTAGCAATTTGAAAAACCTCCTGGAAGAAGATTCTGAACCAGCTCCTGTTATAGGACCTGACACTTAGTTCTTGGTGATACATGACCACATTACTCTTTGGGGTATCAAAGAAAAGATGCCTGTGAGAAAAGTCACCAGCTGAAAGCAAGGGCATGTTTTGAACACCAGAAGTAGTTTAGTAGCCCAAGCCTGGTTTTGATTAAAATAAGAGTCCTTCAGATGAATGGAATGTAAACCACATACCAATTATTGGAATCTCATAAAGGAAACTCCCTTTTCCGTCTGTCTATCCATCCATCTGGCCACCCACACACATACAGTGTCTCAGAAATATCCCTCTGTAGAAAAGATGGAAAAATTTAGTGCTTGCTTCCTTTTTCCCTGCCTCCCAGGTGCTGGATGACAACTGAAGAGATGAAATTGCAGTGAAGCCACTTAAACACTTATCAAAGAAATGGATCAGCTAATTAAAAGGATAGTATTTCCTGGCACCGAGACAAAACAGTCAAAGTTGAATCTTGAATCTCAAACAAACTTCTGTGGGAAAGTGCCTGTGTGAGGGCTGCAGGAACAAGCCTTAGAGTAAGGCTGGCTCAAAATGAAAGCATTAGATCGGCAGATGCATTAGAAAAAAATTCTAAGGCATTTGTATATTTGTTTAATTTGCCAAATGTTTCATTGCTTTGCATTCCTGTTGCACTTTTTATTGATTTTTTTAACATAATTGATTACAGTAATTAATATTCCCATCTCAGGAGGTGTTTCTCCCTGGTTGGCTGTGCATTTTAAGTGTCACAGTATCTATTTCACAGATGGTAAAACTGAGATGTAAAGCTCAAAGACAGCAAATAAGTGCTGGATTCCTGGCTTTGACAATAATAGATACCGTTTCTCCTAAGTATGCACTAATCTCAAACACATTGCTTAAATGAGCAAAGCTTCCCTGTATGAATTAAGGCAATATGTCTGTTTTGGTGAGCACACTCTACTTCTAACATCCATGACCCCATGCAAAGAATTTAGATCCATGATAAAGGTACTACTGTGGCACTAACTGTAGGACAGTTCGATCTCAATACAAAAAGGAGCCTTTCCACAGCTGGAAGAAGTTTTAAATATTAATAATTTGGGCAAGAATTGAGTCAACCATGGCATTACAGTCTAGTTCATGGTAATTGTTTTTTGATACTCTGCTGGCCTCTAGAGGGATAATTTAGACGCAGCCTGAAGCAATAATGTAGAGATTTAAAGCATTACTGCTCACTCTTCAATATTCTAGACATAGTTATTTTCTCTTTTGCAAAGCCTTTAAGTAGTGAGGCTTTGTAGCTCTTCAGAAACATATTTTTTTCACTTCCATGATTTTCCTTCTCTCTGAGCAGTAGATATAAGTTATGTTTCACACACTTGAATAAATAAGGATAGAAGATCCTGGCAATAATCACTTCTCAACCACTGAAGTGAGAAGCCCTGAGAAAAAGGTGCCAGAGAAGTGAGGGGGAGTGGGAGAAGAAGAAAAAGATAATGCAACATTTTTCCATAATTTAAAAGCTCCTAAATTCTGAGAATCCCTCTCATGAATCTTGTCATGTTCACTGAAAAGCATAACTGCATAGCCCTGAGTTGTGTGTGTTACTCTTCCCCTCACTTTTATGTTGGGCCATCAGGCAGGTTAGCCCTTACGCTAAGCTGTTACACTCCTTTTTGGTGCCAAATGTGGGGCATGAAAGCTGCCTCTTAAGGCTGTTAATTTTAGCAGGAGACAATTGAAATAAATTACAAGATTCAACTATGGCTTGTTAAGACAATTTTATATATGTTTTCTTTGGGGGTTTTGGAAGTTTTTTGTTAGGTTTGCGTTGCTTGGTGGTGGTGTGGGGTTTTTTTTACTTTTTCCTCTTCTGTGTTGTGCTGTATTTCCTTTCCAGGGGCCAATGTGCCCTGAGTTTTGTGTATTACTCTTTCCTTTGTTTTTGTATTGGGAGAGCAAGCAGGTTAGCCCTTGAACTAAACCGTTATATTCGCTTTTCCTTTTCTGTTTGAGATGAATATCAGGAGCTGTAAATGTCGATAGGAGCCTCCTGTAAAAATTATTGTGATATCAAATACTTTTTTAAGGTTGAAGATGACGTAGTTCTTGACCAGTTTCTCCCACAAAGGCTGGTCTCACTCAAAGACTTGTGGTCAATGACTTGATCTCCAAACAGAGATTAGCAATGAGTATTATACTTCATGAGTTGTTACTGGGACCGGTGTTATTTAACATCTTTGTCAGCAGCATGGACAGAAAAATTGAGTGCACTCTTAGCAGGTTTTCAGATGTCAAGTTGAGTGGTGTGGTCAACACACTGGAGGGAAAACAAGCCATCCAGTTGGGCCTTGACAGGCTTGAGAGGTGGGCCTGTGCAAAACTCATGGAGTTCAACAAGGCCAAGTGCAAGGTCCTGCACTTTGGTCAAGGCAATCTCTAGTATCTATGCAGACCGGAGTATGAATGGATCAGGAGCAGGCCTGCAGAGATGGATTTGGAGGTGTCAACTGATGAGAAGCTCAATGTGACCTGGCAATATATGTCTACAGTCAAGAAAGCCAAAAGTGTCCTGGGCTGCATCATGAGAAGTGTGACCATCAGGTCAATGGAAGTGATTTAGTCCCTCTTCTCCACTCCAATGATACCCCACCTGGAGTACTTCATCCAGTATAGGAAAGACATGTGGGACCTGTTGGAACAAGTCTAGATGATGGCCACAAATTTAATCAGACTGTGGGAGAACTTTCTGAGGGCAAACTGAGAGAGATCTCCAGCCTGGGGCTGGTCAGAAGGCTCCAAGGAGAACTTAGTGTAACTCCTCAATATATGAGTCTTACAAGACAGCTGGGAATAGGCCTGTAGTGACAGAACAAGAAATAATATTTTTTAAACTGAAAGGTAGTAGATTGAAATACTGGACCAGGCTGCCAGGAGAGACTGTGGATACTGCGTCACTGGAAGTGTTCGGGGCCAGATTTGATAGGGCTTTGGGCAGCTGGGTCTGGTGAAAGATGTCCTCACTCATGGTAAGGGGCTTGGAACTAAAGGATCTTTAAGGTCCCTTCCAACCCAAACCATTCTATGGTATTATGAAAGTCTGAAAAATAAAAAATAAACTTCAGAGGCTCATTATAGACACCTAAAAAGGTGAACCTCTTGGACATTAATCTATTTGTGCTTCAATTCCTACCTTTTATAGCAGTCCCTTGTTTCATAGGCTTGGTATAAAGGCAGTCTGTGAAGCACTCAAGTATAATGATAATGAGGAAAATAGACCTGCAAGTGACTTGGTACGATACTGTGATGTCTGAATTATGCAGAAGGCACATGCAGAGCATTGGATATGGGACACGGTGATGCCTAGCAGCCCAATCTGTAAGCCCTCATACCCTGAGGTATATACACCAGTGAACTCGAGGAAGATTTCATGGGTAAGAGAAGTTCTGGTGTCTTAGTTTTAAATAATTACATCTGCAACTTCATTGTGTATTTCCAGTTCTGCATGTGTTCACCACACCTGTGAATACTGCCTTCCCTAATAGATTTGAAATCAGGATCCTTACAATCGTAATCCTAATTGGAGGTTCCTAAAATATTCCTTATATCCCTAGGCTTCCCTTTCACTAGACAACAGCTTGTGAGTTTTCTGTTTCATGTCACCTTTTATGTCTCAAGTCAGAGCATCTCCTTCTCTCCAGAATCACAAGGAAAATCGAGAGCTTTGAGTTCTGTAGGATTGTCCTGCCTTACGTGATTTGCTTCTCAGTTCCGTCAGTGGTCATTTACTGATACAGGTGACAATTATTTAGCATCTGCTTTGTTCCTACTTCCCTACTCCCTCCCTTGTCCTTCTTTGTGAGGTTATCTTGTCTGCTGTTTCGGTGAAAGGATTTATCTGGTAATATTATTATACACAAAAATTGCCTCATACTGTGTAGAAGGCAGGACATTCTTTTCCTAAGTATGAATTGCTGTCTCATATTTTTTTCTAAGTGGTACTTAAATTTGCAGTAAATCTATGAAATACAGCAGGGGTTTATCTTCTATCAGTAAAGGAAGCCTCATAAATTTTTAATGGCTAACTTTCAGTATATTCCTTACATCAAAGGCACTTCTACAATCTTACTGGAATTTCCCTCCTTGAGGATTGATCTATCAAAATTGTCATTACATACAATCATCACTGAAAAGGCAAAAGGTTGACTAGATACCATATACATTTACAATAAGTGTAGGGACTTGATTAAAAGGTGACACTCAGGGATGCCAAAATCAGAGTGTAAGATCCCCTTCAACACCTATCCATACAACAGGAAATTTGCAGTGTACTGCTCTCACAGCCCTACTTTGTAGGACAGTTATCATTCTTTGCACAGAAAATGGGTTAATTTGCAGCTAAGACCAAAAAACGAAAATAAAATCTAGCTTCTGCACACACCTAATTTGATGTGCTGTGCTTCTTTTTTGTTCCTGTTCTCTTATTCACACACACCAAATATGTCCTTGAACACAAGACTAAGGAACTCCTGGGTTCTTCAGGGTTTGCAGCTTCCAGATGTTGTTACACAACTGTTCTAAATTGAGATGTTGGATGCATGCCTTTCATTTTGTTTTTCTAAAGTATGCTCTTTTGCTCCTTTGTCCCCACTTCCTTTGTGTGGTATTTGAGATGGTTTAAGGTAAGGATATATACTGTCTATCTGTTTTTATTGTGCCTCTGGATTCAATCAGTGCTGCTAGTGGTTGAGTGAACTCCTCTGTCTAGTATCTTTTTACAAGTTTCTTTAGTCAGTCTGAGAAGTTCTTTGTTACTTTGACAAAAAAATGTTTGCCACTACAGGACTGAATGAAACACGAATTAATTTCTGAACTGTGTTAATGAAAAGGACTCATGTGAAAAAATAATTCACTACTTTGAAAAGACCCCTATGCTGTGTCTCATAAAAGAGCCTGCAGAAGTTCTTTACTGTATTTATTTTTAAACCTTTTCCTAATATCTAATAATGAAGGCTTCTATTTACATGCTTCATCTTCAAAGTGCCTTTAAAACATTTGTTATCTGAACATCTGCAGGACTGGATATCCTTCTGCCATTCAGTGTGTCTCTCACTACTACATGAGACAATCTTAAATGATTCCAGCATGGCTTTTCTATGTGGTAGGCTTCTAGGAGGATGATTTTGCTTCAATTTTAATTTCATGACCTATTTGTCTAAAGATGTGCAGAACATTTTACACTTTCTTGGCTGTAGATCAAACATGCTATAGCTAAATAATACATTTCTGTATGACACAAAAAGGAGATCTGATCCTTTGCTACTGGAGTTTCCAAATACATGCTACCTGGTAGCCTTCTTCCCATATGAAAGTCTAGTTGTACGCAAATGTATATTAAGATCTTCCAGTACAGTTGAGCTCATTTACCATATTCTTCCTTCACTATGGAAAGTTGCATTTTTACTGTTGATTTAATTGTTCCATCACAGTCTAGTTACAAGAATTTAATGCCTTTCCTGTTGTGTGAGCTGGTCACATTCATGGTCAGACTTTGCCTGTATGGGTGTTGAAGGGGAGTTTCAGGAAAAGTAAGAGAGCACAACTGATTTACTCTGTTGTGAAATATTTCCTTCCCAGATGCAGGCTGCAGTGCCTGAGGCTGCAGCGGAATTTTTAGTATCTTAAGAGGGCTACTCCCTGCCACTGTCTGTGATTGTCCTGTGTCAGAGGTCATCACCTCCCAACTCTAAAGACAGAACGATAATACAGTGCTCCTTGATTCTCCGGCAGCAGATCTGGCTGTATTAACCTAGGTGTCACTTAGGGTGATTTACTGAGGTTTTCAGCTAAGGGGAGAATATTATCAGGCAGCAAAGCAGCTCAAGAAGTCCATATCCAGCTTCTCTCCTAGTTTCCTGTACAGTAGTGTAGCTTAGGAGTAACTTTCTGTATCAGTGGGATCACACTGTTGGAAAAAAGAGGATTAATTGAACTGGTAATCCAGAGAAGAGTTTGCTGTGGGACTTAGCATTTGTTGGAATTGCATGCTATTTGTACATGGGGTATGAGTTTAGTTTAAGTGAAACAAACAAACAAAACCCCAGAATAAGAATTTGCATGGACTTTTAAAGGAAAATCATAGTAATTCAGCAGATTCAGATTTGGAGACAACCTTTCATCTCCTGCTCATGTGCAGTTGTTCAGGGCCTGTTTGCCCTGCTTAGACCTATTTAATTTCCTTTTATTCACTTGGATACTTTGGAAGTTGAGACTGGGAAATGGCAGATGACTGTGTTTTATGGGAAAGTTTAAAGGAAGGAGCTCATGCACAGCATGTTATCAATCATGTCTTGTAAATATGATTAGAGCATTTACACTGCATCACATCAAAAGCCAAATGTTATGTGATATCTCCACCACCATAAATGTTAAGGAATCTTTTTTTAAAGTATAGTGATCCATCTCTGAAACTAGATGCCTGCTGTCAGCGTTGAGAGCAGCAGCACTCCAATCTGAAAGAGCTGGTAGTAGAGGATGCAAATACAAAGCTGTCAGTGGTGTGGCTACTTAGGGAAGAATCAGAAATTCACTGTCACCTGCTCCAGTTGCAGTGAGGAAGTTCAGCATCTCTCCAGCTATGTCTGTAATGAAATTATGGGTGTCTTACTACAGCATCTGGAGAGTTGTTTATGCTTAACTTCTGCCTCCCACTACTCTAGTGGGATTAAATTTGGTTAATCTCATTGGATATTTTGTTTATAGGATATGGGCATTTCTTCCTGTGGGTATTTTGGGTTTTGGTTTTGTGGTGGTTTTTTGTTTTGGTTTTATTTGTGGGGTTTTTTTTGTGGGGTTGTTTTTGGGTGGGGTTTTTTGTTGTTGTTGGGGGTTTTGTTTTTTTTTTTTTTTAGAGTAGTGCTGAGTGGTGTTTTTTTCTGTACAGACAGAGCCAAAGTAAAATTTTCACATTATGTCTGAGGACATGGATCTGGACAGAAAGACTCTGTCTGGATTTTTCACCTGTTGTTGAGAAGAATGTAAGTGCAACCTGTTTCTGGTTGACATTTTTACCTCATGTGACCATCATCCATTCTGTACATCTGGGCAGTAGCTTCTATGCAAGAGAAAAAGAGCATGACTTTGAGGAACACCATGACTGAGCATGATTTATTCTTCAATCATTAGCTTCTCATTAACTCCCCTGTCAAGGATTCTGGGTAACGTAGTCCACGGAGTCCCTCCGTGGGGTAAACAGTACCAGATGTTTGATATTAGTGCTGTGAGAGATTATGCTTCAAAGAGCCCTAGGCACAGGAACCTAACACAATACAATTGCTCTCCAAGGAGCAGGCTGTGTGCCTGTGCTGTCTGCAGAGGCTGTTTCTCAAAAGGAGAGCCTGTTTCTCAAAAGGAGAGCCTGTAAGACTCTGCACAGCAGGACTTCTGTGCATGGGGAGGTGGAATGGGGACACTCACTGGAAAAGATGTTTAGCCTCTGGGTGCTGAGATCTGGGATGTGGGAACAATGGTAACAAAAATGGTTGGGAACTGGGAATTCTGCTCTAAAGGAAATTCCAATGGTTTGAAACAAAGCTTATTCCAAAACAGAGCAAAATGCTAACATGCTCCCGTCAAGCGGAAGTCTGACAGGGTTTGGTTGCTGTGATAATACTGAAAAAATTAGTTTCAGTATTAGTGTTTTAGATCTATGGAACTTTGAAAATTAAATTAAATTAGTCTATGGGGTGGATAATGTCTGTAATGTGTAGCTATTTAACATTGTCTACATACAGATTCCAATGTCCTGAGAGCCCATCTGAACCCAGTGTTGTGCTAAGTCCAGATACTGAAGTTCATAGACCAAGATTTAGCATATTAACAGTTTTCATAAGAATTCCCTTCTTCTCTTCATTTTGGAAAACCAAAGTGCCAAGTTCTAGGCAATTTCCATAGCACTACAGACTGATCAGACATCTGCTTCGTTAATTCTTCTCAGCAGACATCAGTGGCCTTTTCTGATCCATTTGTTTCTGTGCAGAAACAGTATTAGACCTGTTGTAGGTGACACCAAAGCTGTCACAGGCAAAGATAATGTATCATAACTTAATTTTTTTAATATCTCGCCAAAAAATGTCCCTGATACATTTTTGCATTTTGTTGCATGATCCATGATAAGAACTTCATGTAAGGAACATTCTTCCTTGATTTGCTTTGGGGGAACTTAGTGCATCTCTTTGGAAAACAGCAGGTCAATCCAGCAACCGAGAAAATCCAAACCATAGTTTTGTATAAAGACATATTTGTCACGCCATGATGCTTTGGCCCCATGGCTTCCAGCAAATTGGCTAGTTTCCATTCACAGCAGCCAATAATGAGAGATCAATGTGTCTGTCTTAATCACTGGTTAGAACTAAAGATATAGGATAGAAACCCAGTTAAGCTCAAATTGCTTTAAGCGTAGTCTCTATATCTAAAAAATAACCCAGTACAACAATGGTTTCATCAAACAGATGCAAATACATTCTGTCCATTCAGAAAAGAAAAGGTAGCCTAGATCTGCAGCTGGAGCTTCTGTAATTGCATACTTGCTGCCATTTTAAAAGCAGACTTATAAAAGCAGCTATAAATCGCTGTGGTCTCCCACTGGAAGTCACAATGTGTCACTGAAATCTGTACATATCGAAAAGTTGTCCAACTTGACTTTCTAGGTAGAAGAAAATCATCTGTATTCATATGGATCCACTGATATGAACAGAGCCCTTTACATGTAGATTTCAGGCTAGGACATTTAATCACGTGTGTAGTAGTTATTTCTTACAATCAAAAGGGGTGTCTCTGTACTATGAGCACACTCAATCCACTCTATGTACTTGACAACAGTGTACGGCTATCCTTCTGAGAAAGAGTATTGTCGTGGGAGATTGACCTCATTGACAGCCTATGAAATGCAGTCAGACAGCAGAGGTGAGCAATTTCTCTGCTGCCAGAAGGTATCAATCACCACAGCTCCTTGCAAAATATCTTATCCCATGTCCTTTTCCACAACTGTCCAGCTCCTCTGAAACATGTTAGACCACCAAGGCTCAGACTGCTCTTTATGCCTCCAGCAACTTGATATCCCTTTCATCACTCATCTACTCTACACACTGCTGAAGGCCATCAAAATGGGACTGGTTTTATCTAAAGCAGAGGTTGGTATGATGGTGTGAAAGACCCTTTCAAAAGGTGGGGCAATTTCAACTGCCAGTACAAAACCAGGGCATTTGGTAGCTTGAGAATTCAGCTAGATTTGTCATTGCTTCCTGGTAGTCAGGAAATAATGATTGAGGTGAAGTACCATTTCAGTTCCATATACTCAGGTTTTTTTTTTTTTTGTTGTACCTCTTTTTTGCTTCTGTTTGACACTGTGGGGCAAATTCAGTTGCTTAAACACAGATGTTTAGTGTCATTGTAGGTGTTATGGGTTGTCAGACCTTACTACCAGCTGTGGGTCTGAATGGCTATACAGATTCCACAAGTCCTTTGTAAAGGTTTCAGGTGTCTGAGCATGTCTCAAATCACAGTGGACTCCTGTGTCAAAACAATTGTTGTTGGCTTTGTTGCTGTAGTTGGACTGTGTCTCCCATGAGGTACCTTAGCTTTAATACTTCTTTAACAGCTATGATGTAAATGGCTAGCTCTGGCTTTTTACCAATCCCAAGCACTTATTAAGAAGAGAAAATTCATGCATTATTGCACAGGAATGAAGGGACCAACAAAGTTAGATAATTCTCTGATTTTGGCTTGTATTTGGGGAGATGACTGCTTGAAAACATTGCCCAGATTTCTGAGCTCAAGCTTCTGATCTAAATCCCACTACAAGTTTCATCCACCACCTCACTACACATTCTTGCCTCCATGGTAGGAAAGAAATCTGTTGAAGTGGCAAGCCTCTGCAGACCCATTCAGATCTACCAGCACCCTCCCACCCCACAGGAGGCCTATACCGTCCCATGATACCAACCTTGCTTCTGCAAGCCAGAAACTGTGATGAGTTAGCTTTGGATGGCTGCTGGTAGCTACAATCATGGCTACATTCCTGCATAGTCAGATTTGCGCAAATGCTGATGACTGTCCATACTTGCTGTGAAATTAGCTCTGCACTATGGTTGTGGCTCCTCTCTGTGCCTGGCACAGACTCTCCCCACTGGGAACACAGAGCGAAACAAGGATCTCTGCCACCTCTGGCTGAGCTTTTAAAATTAATTTGTAGCTAAGCCAAAAGCTGTCACTTGTAAACTCAGTGTCCTTCTTTAAGTATACCTATAATAATAATCTATTAACTATCAAAATATAAACAATTTCAAATGAAACCTTTAAAACTCAGTAAGTGAACTTATGAGTAAGGAAATTAAGACCTCTACTTTGTCCTACTTTGGGGACGAGAGTTGCATTTAAAACTAAAACTCTCCTGCACCTAAAAGGAGACTTTTACCTTGTTTTGTCTCTCTCTCCTCTTTAAACCCATCACTTTAAGTCTGTGTTTACTCTTTTGTCATCATTCCTGTCTTGAACTATTGTCCTCAGCCATGCCTTCTGTTTGTCATGCCTGATTTACATTTAAATTCTTTGGGACAGGGGAAATAAGTGTTTCTGCAAAATGTCCAGTAGGTTTATGGTGCTGAATGATTTATGCTTGTAAGTGAAGGACGTATTTCAGTTTTACATTCAAACTTATATTTTCAAAGCCATAAATAAAGTATTTATGAGCAGGTTCTTGAACATATTATTTTTAATATGTTATACTTGAATGTTTATTTCAAGGATAGATAAATATTGAAATACTGTGGGCAGAGCATATTCCTCACTTTCTCCTTCTTCAGGCCATATTGAGGGGCCAGTGCCCTCTTTGGTGCCAGAAAAGGGGTATTTTACACTGCTATGAAGATCCAGCATATTGTGCATCACCAGAGAAGAGCGAACTGTGATAGCTCAAGCTAAAAATGGCTTTGGAAAGGGCAAACAATAACTCTTTTTTTTTTCTCAAGAGCACTTTAAACTAAGCTGATAAACAGAAATGTTATTTTGATATAGCATAGAGTGAGTATGAATGTTCATCTCTTAAGAAAATATGTGAATACAGCTGTTACTCTGTTGTCCCATATGGTTATACTTTTAAGCACGGCTTGAACTTGAGGATTTTTCCATTTATGAAAAAACGTCTGTTACAAAATCTTTAAAAAAAAAATTCACAGGTGAGTATTTACTTCTGATATTTTTAAAATTAGTTAATCTCTTGCTCCCAGTTCTCTCACCCCTTTTGTTCTGCCTTTATTTTATACCCACAGCTCTGAAAACTTCCTAACTGTTTGGGAGTGTGGAAAGATTAGGCTGCCTTGGTTTTGCTCCAGAGGATCTTAACTTACCTGTTTTGACAGTGTGTAAAATCCAACAGGCCAGGTGTGCTCTTTCTTCATTACAGAGTCAAATCAATTCTTCTATGTTAGTGTAGTCACTGACAGGTTTTCCTGCAGCATTTGTCACTGTGAGTCCTCAGCATGGGCAGATGCTGTGTTAATGTATCACTTACATCATTATGAAAAAGAAACATCCCTTTAAACATGGAAACACATTCATGAGAGGTACTCTGGGCCACCTGGCAGTGTAATTGAGACTGTACGTTAGGAACTGGGCTCCTATATGCTCTAACACTGAAGCATAACTGTAGACAGGTCATTTTCTTTTGAAGGTAATGTTCTGCATGTGATAGTAAGCAGATGCCCTTTCCAGTAGCCATGCAGATGGAAGCAAAATTACACTGAGCCTCCAAAATAAGATTGGTAGACTTTAAATCTCACTGGCAAAGCAATAGCCTAGAATGCTTGCTGTTTATCAAATGGCCTTCAAGAATGCTTTGTTTTGAGCATCATATTATTTTAATGACGCTCACAAAAATACAAGCAGTTTGTCTTCCCATATGTAATCTATTACAGGCTGAGCAGAAAAGACACATGCTGTTTCTGCATTTACAAGGGAATTGAGAACAGAGGCCCTTATATTGTTGGGAAATGCTGAAATGGCTATGATATATGACTGAGAAATAAAAATATTATCTGTATGGGCCAGTTCATGCTGTACAGGCAACAGCATCCACTATGACTTCAGATGCTAGCTTTTGTTTTCCTTGGAGCATCCTGTATAAATACCCTGCAACAGTTTAATAATCTAAGTTTAGTATATTTATAACCTTCCATTACCCTCTGTTTCTAATTGTTATATTGCTTCTTCCTTTCTCTTCTCCTTTTGCAAGCACCTCATTTATTGATTGTACTCTGAAGTGAATGTACATTGATACACTACCTTTACAAAAGTGTCTAATACCTATAGCTTATACTGCCTATGTGACACAGCTAGGAGGTCAGCATTCAGTGTCCAGTTTGAAAGCCACTTTGATAAGATTTGAAGAAGATATGCAAATACTTAATACTAACAGAGGAGACACTAAGCATGATGCTCTTTAGAGTGATTAGTTAGAGAATACTTATTACTAGTCTTATTGATGACTAGACAGCCAACGTTTGGAGGAGAAACCATGGATGTTACTACTTCTAATAATTAAATTACAATGGATCAAGTCTCAAAAATTTATGAAACTACCCTAAATCAACAGTTTGAAATATTTGCTGATGACTGACTCAATCCCTTCATCCAGATCATCAATGAAGATATTAAAGAGGATGGGGCCCGGTACTGATCCCTGGGGGACACCACTGGTGACTGGCCGCCAGCTGGATGTGGCACCATTCACCACCACTCTCTGGGCTCGGCCCTCCAGCCAGTTCCTAACCCAGCACAGAGTGCTCATGTCCAAGCCACTAGCTGACAGCTTAGCCAGGAGCTTGCTGGGGGGACGGTGTCAAAGGCCTTGCTGAAGTCCAGATAGACCACATCCACAGGCCTCCCCACATCCACCAGGTGGGTCACCTGATCATAGAAGGAGATCAGGTTGGAGAGGCAAGACCTGCCCTTCCTAAATCCATGTTGGCTGGACCTGATCCCTTGGCCATCCAAAGAAGGGCAGCAAGGCTGGGGAGAGGCCTTGAGCACAAGCCCTACAAGGAGAGGCTGAGGGAGCTGGGATTGTTTAGCCTGGAGAGGAGAGAGAGGAGGAGGCTCATGAAAGACCTTATTGCTGTCTACAACTACTTGAAGGGTGGTTGTAGAAGGAGTTGGTCTCATCTCTCTAGCAACCAGCACCAGAACAAGAGGACAGAGTCTCAAGATGTGCCAGGGGAAGTTTAGGGTCAAGGTGAGGAGAAAGTTCTTCACTGAGAGAGTTGTTAGCTGTTGGAATGGGCTGACTGGGGAGGTGGCGGAGTCACCATCCCTGGAGGTGTTCAAGAGGGGATTGGATGTGGCACTTGGTGCCATGGTCTAGTCATGGGGTCTGTGGTGACAGGTTGGACTTGATGATCTTTGAAGTCTCTTCCAACCCTGGTGATTTTGTGTGTGTGAAAGACACATACTTCTTTTTTCTTTCTCTCTCCTTTTTTTTTTTTAAATTTTTACTTTGAGCCTTACAGCTGCACCATAGTTTTCAAACTTTATTTAGGGAGTCCAACCACTAGTCATGGGGGAAATAAATAAATAAATAGAAAACTGCACACAAACTAACAAATTAAAAAATACACCTTAATTGAGCAATTTAGCTACTTGAGGCCTTAAGAAAGATTCCAAATATTGTGAAGATCTGGACAGAATCATTGCAAGAAGACCTCCACTCTGGACTTCAGGAGGCCAGACTTCAGATTACTCAAGGAACTAACTCCAAAGGTTCCTTGGGATACAGACCTTAAAAACAAAGGGGTCCAGGAGAGCTGGACCTGCTTGAAGGAAGAACTTTTGAAGGCGCAGGAACAGGCTGTGCCAGTGTGCCGGAAGATGAGCCCCAGGGCAGACGGCCAGCCTGGATGGGCAATGAACTTTTAATAGAACTAAGGGAAAAAAGAGGGTGTATCATCTTTGGAAAAAAGGGAGGCAACCCATGGAATGTTTAGGGATGTTGCTAGGACATGCAGGAAGAAAATTAGGGAGGCAAAAGCCCATTTAGAACTTAGACTGGCCTCTGCTGTGAAGGACAACAAAAAGTCCTTCTATAAATACATCAATAGCAAGAGGAAGGGCAAGGACAACCTCCACTCCTTGGTGGGCACAGTGGGGAACGTTGTAACAAAGGATGAGGAAAAGGCAGAGGTACTTAACACCTTCTTTGCCTCAATTTATACTAGCATGGCAGAACATCTTCCAGACAGCTGGCCTGCAGAGCTGGCAGAAGGAGCCAGAGAGCTGCATAGTTTCCTGCTGCTGCAGGAGGAAATTAGAGATCTTCTCTGCCACTTGGACCCCCACAAGTCCATGGGACTGGATGGGATCCATCCTAGGGTGCTGAGGGAGCTGCCAGATGAGCTGGCCAAGCCACTCTCCATCACTTTTCAACAGTCCTGGCTCACTGGAGAGGTCCCATAAGACTGGAAGCTGGCCAATGTGGTGCCCATCCACAAGAAAGGCCAGTTGGATGAGCCAGGGAATTATAGGCCTGTCAGCCTGAGCTCAGTGCCAGGCAAGATTATGGAACAGGTCATCTTGAGTGCAATCACACAGCACTTGCAGGATGGCCAAGGGATCAGGCCTAGCCAGCATGGATTTAGGAAGGGCAGGTCCTGCCTCACCAACTTGATCTCCTTGGTGAATGGTGCCACATGCAGCTGGTGGCCTGTCACTAGTGGTGTGCCCCAAGGATCAGTGCTGGGTCCCATGCTCTTTAACATCTTTATTGATGATCTGGATGAGGGTATTGAGTCCATCACCAGTAAATTTGCAGATGACACCAAGCTGAGGGCAGGAGTTGATCTGCTGGAGGGTAGAGAGGCTTTGCAGAGGGACCTCAACAGGCTGGACAGATGGGCAGAATCCAAGGGCATGAGATTGAACACATCCAAGTGCCGGGTTCTGCACATTGGCCACAGCAACCCCATACAGTGTTACAGGCTGGGGTCAGAGTGGCTGGAGAGCGGCCAGGCAGAGAGGGACCTGGGGGTGCTGGTTGATGGGAGGCTGAACATGAGCCTGCAGTGCACCCAGGCAGCCAAGAAGGCCAATGGCATCCTGGCCTGCATCAGGAACAGTGTGGCCAGCAGGAGCAGGGAGGTCATTCTGCCCCTGTACACTGCACTGGTTAGGCCGGACCTTGAGTCCTGTGTCCATTTCTGGGCCCCTCAGTTTAGGAAGGATGTTGACTTGCTGGAACGTGTCCAGAGAAGGGCAACAAAGCTGGTGAGGGTTTGGAACACAAGCCCTATGAGGAAAGGCTGAGGGAGCTGGGGTTGCTTAGCCTGGAGAAGAGGAGACTGAGGGGTGACCTTATTGCTCTCTACAACTCCCTGAAGGGAGGTTGTAGACAGGCAGAGGTTGGTCTCTTCTCCCAGGCAGCCAGCACCAGAACAAGAGGACACAGTCTCAAGCTGCACCAGGGCAGGTTTTGACTGGATTTTAGGAGGAAGTTCTCTACAGAGAGAGTGATTGCCCATTGGAATGGTCTGCCCGTGGAGGTGGTGGAGTCACCTTCATTGGAGGTGTTCAGGAGGAGACTTGATGGGGTGCTTGGCTGCATGTTTTAGTTGTTTAGGTGGGTTGGATTGGTTGATGGGTTGGACGTGATGATCTTGAAGGTCTCTTTCAACCTGGTGTATTGTATTGTGGTGTATTGTATTGTATTGTATTGTATTGTATTGTATTGTATTGTATCTGTAACTTCAAGAAGATAAAACCAAGCTTTAGTGTACCTGACCCATATAATTTATGATAACAGTTATGCAGTCATAACATAATTATATATAAACAGTGGACAAAGTCTCTGCTCTTCTCAATCTTTATGCATGACCCAGCACCTGATGAAGTTATTGGTAAAACCACAGAATTATTTCCACCAGCCTCAGAGATGACTTTGAATAAAGTCTTCCATGAAGAGGATGGGAAGGCTGGAGCCACAGTCAAGTAAGCTGAAGGACAAGAAGCAATATAGGGAATTTTGGGTAATTTTTGTGTATGTTTTTCCTATTCAACACGTGACTGATTCACAGGTGGTGTTCAGCTACAGAAGTGAGGTCTTGTTCCAAATTTGGGATGATTTAGACCTTGGGCTTTCACTGCCGTTTCTTTGGCGAGAGAGTAAATGAATCATAGAATCATAGAATCATAGAATCAGTCAGGGTTGGAAGGGACCACAAGGATCATCTAGTTCCAACCCCCCTGCCATGGGCAGGGACACCCCACACTAGATCAGGCTGGCCAGAGCCTCGTCCAGCCTGGTCTTAAACACCTCCAGGGACGGGGCCTCAACCACCTCCCTGGATAACCCATTCCATGGCTTCACCACTCTCATGGTGAAGAACTTCTTCCTCACGTCCAGTCTGAATCTCCCCACCTCCAGCTTCATTCCATTCCCCCTAGTCCTATCACTACCTGAGATCCTAAGAAGTCCCTCCCCAGCCTTCCTGTAGGCCCCCTTCAGATACTGGAAGGCCACAATGAGGTCACCTCGGAGCCTTCTCTTCTCCAGACTGAGCAGCCCCAACTCCTTCAGTCTGTCCTCACAGGAGAGGTGCTCCAGCCCTCTGATCATCCTCGTGGCCCTTCTCTGGACACGCTCCAGCACATCCACATCCCTCCTGTAATAGGGGCTCCAGAACTGGAGGCAGTACTCCAGGTGGGGTCTCACCAGAGCTGAGTAGAGGGGAAGAAGCACCTCCCTTGACCTGCTGGTCACACTTCTCACAGGATTTTAGAATTAGTTTGCATTCAAATGTTAAGTACAAAAGTAGTAAAATACATCTTAATCTGAAAAACTACATCTCGTAAGACTGAAAATGGACATGACCAAGATATAAAATGTGGCTCTAAGAAGTCAAAATCAGTCTACCGGGGGTGGGGAGGGGAAGGGGAAAAATTAAAATCATCATGAATGTGAATCTCCAGTATTTGCTTCTATATGATGAAGGCCCAGTGGCGAGGTTTCCTCCTAGAAATTTCATTCTCACTAGTAAACATGGAATTTTCATGAACAGTTTAAGCTCCCAAGCAGTTCCTTTAATTTGCCTAGGACTAAGCAGGTGTTAAATTTTTTCATGTGATTAAAGACTTCCCTGAGTTTATGCCCATCCATGCTGCTCCCCATGACTGACACAAAAACCAGGACACTGCTCACAAGTGTGACCACTGTTTAATGTGTGCCTCTACACAATTATATTCTTAACTAGTTGACAAGACACATAATGGCTGAAGTGTCCAGACTGTTGCAAATTGGGGCTACCCATGCAACTTTCTTCACACCAGCTGCTGTGGGAAGGGCACTCATGAAACTGATGCTCAGCTCCTGGTCATGAGAATTCTAAATTGCTGAAATTCAAACCACAGGCAGACAGTGATAAAATCTTAAAAGGACATTAACAATATTTCCATGAGAGCTAGGACTATTTAATCGTGCTCTACTGACCACCAGAAAGTTCTTCAGCTTTCCAAATGCAGCAGTCCAGGAGACTTTATTTTAGTAGAGCTTCCTGTTAATCCAGATTTTGATCAATATTGGGAATAGTGGTTACACCTTCAAATCCATTTAAAAGTAGTAACGATTATGTTGGGTTTTTTTTAAATTCTGGTTGTCATAATTCCTCTCTCTCTTCTATTGTTTTCTGCTCTCTTCTCTCGCTCCTGGTTGTTCAGCTACAATAGCTACATGTAATGTGTGTTGAAGGGTTTAGGAAAACAGCAATTTTTACCCTCAGGAGTGATGAATGCATTTCTTAAGAAGAATTATTTAATCTTCTCCTATATGTTGATGTGGAAACTTTTCTTAATTCTGAATTTGTGTATCTGGGTCTTTATAAGCTCTGTAAGGATTAGATATGTGAAACTAACTGATGTATTTTAATCTGTTGCTCACTGAACAGATTCCAACTGAATTGAATTCTAAATGTCTGTGAATTTTTGATATTTGGTGTCCACAAATATTGAATATTTGAGCTTAAGAAGAACGACTTCTCACCCCTTGTGAGAGAGAGAAAAAGAATTCTAAATGAGAACTTGAGGGCATATGCAATAAAAAAGTTTTCTATGTACTTGGCTGTGGTGCGTTGAACTCAGGATTCACTTTCACTAGTACTGAAATAATTTTTCCTTGGTTTTGAATACGGAGGTCTGGGGAAGCCCCTGTGTGAAAGTCCCATGCAAAAGAGCTCCAATCCTAAGCAACAGAGTATCCATAGACCGAGGCAGTCTCTTTCTAAACAACACAGATAGTTAACCAGGATAGTGTATATCAAATGGTCAAATGTGGCAGGGCGCTTCTACGATGAAAACCCTGCTTCTTCAGTGCACCAAAAGCATCTGAGTCTACTTCAAACTCAACGGAAGAAGAAAGTACTTGATAAGTTGACATTAAGCATAGAGAGGTACATGAATGAAGATCTGCCCTATGTTGCCATCACATTGCTCTCCATATATTCCAGTACAGTAGTACCCAGGGCTGGATGGCCACAAACAGTGAGTGCTCTCTACAAAGGCTTTACACAGAGCACTGGCAGAACCAGGAAATACAGGCAAATCCATCAGTGGTTTCTGCAGGCCCTGCTTTCTGTTTGTCTCTGTAATTCTTTACAGGCCTTGCAGGTAAAACAGCTACCATTAAAAGTTAGGCCTCTTAGGCCACAGAAAAGATCACAGACTTGGATTCTTTCTTGAGCTTGCCCAACAACAGCCATCATCTGGCTAACCATCACTGTACAATAAGTAACTTAGATCAAAAAGCAAGCTGTATTTACTGTCCCCTCACTCAAAGGCAGACTAAGAAAGAGGTATTTATGTAGCAGTAAAGCTAAAACAGTACAAAGATAATTTAATCTAACATCAGAAAAAAAGTCTGTTGGGAAAAGATTCCACTCTCAGGAAAGGCCATTACTGTTATTCCTAGTTCAAAGTCCAGGAACACTAATGTATTTCAGCAGCTAATAAAATTACTCTTTGGGATTTTTGAAATTTGCAATCCACTGTGCATATATATATATATATACCAGGGATAAAAAAACCAACAATACATCAATGTTTTGAACAAATGCTGCCTAAAACATAGTCATTCTATCTGAAAACAAATCAACTGTAATATCATTACAGTTGTGATACAGTAGACATTGAGGAGGTTTACAAAGAAAGCTCAGTACAGGTGGGAAAATTGCAGCACAGTCTGGGGAAGTGGCTTCTGAGAGTTTACCTGGGGCAAAGATGCCTTCAGAAGCAAACAGTGAGGAAGTGTGCCTGCCAACACATGCATTTACCAGGTCAAGTCAGATAAGCAAATCTTTTCTCTTGCACAAGTAGAAAGGAAGGGTGAACACAGAGTATCAACTAACTAACTAACTAACCAGGTTTTCTAAGACTGATGGTGATAGATTAACGAAAAATACAAGATTAAAAGTCCATGTTTCCTTAGCCTATCATGTTTATCAGTATATAATCACTGCCCCTATTCTTGGTCAGTAAATCCACTGATAAAGTAGTGACGAAGAGCACACATTTTTACTTTCAAGGAAAATGTGATTGAACTTTGGAGGTGCATCATGACCATTTAGGGTGAAACTCTTGCTAAAATGATAGGAGAACTTTGCCAGCCTGGGAAAAAAAAAAATAAAGTGGAAGAATTGTACTAATTGTACCTTCCTCCAATAGAGGAAAACAGGACACCAAGGTACCCTTTCTGAAACATAGATCTGAAAACATAGAATCATAAAATCATAGAATTGTTAGGATTGGAAGGGACCTCAAGGATCATCTAGTTCAAACCCTCTGCCATGGGCAGGGATACCTCACGCTAGATCAGGTTGCTCAGAGCCACATCCAGCCTGGCCTCAAAAGCCTCCAGGGGTAAGGCTTCTACCATCTCCCTGGGCAACCTGTTCCAGTGTCTCACCACCCTCATGGTGAAGAATTTCTTCCTAACACCCAATCTGAATCTACCCATTTCTATTTTTGTTCCATTCTTCCTAGTCCTGACAACCTAAAAGTCCCTCACCAGCTTTCTTGTAGGCCCCCTTAAGATACTGGAAGGCCACAATAAGGTCTCCCTGGAGGCCACAATAAGGTCTCCCTGGAACCTTTTCTTCTCCTGACTGAATAGCCCCAGCTCTCTGTGGTGGGTTGAAAGTTCCCCCCAACATTAAATTTGCCAGACCAGCTCAGTTGGAAGTAAATAAAAGCTGTATTGACAAGCAAAACTACAATCTATAATGGAATGCAATGAATATGTACAAAATATACAATTTACAATTCATAAACAGCACAAGAACCCCCTGGCCAAGGACCAGGAGAAGCTAACAGTTTCTCCCTCCCTGCTTCCCCCTCACCCTCCTGTACAAAAGGGACAAGGAGCAGAAGCAGAGAAGTTAATACCAGTCACAACAAAAGCAGTGCAGCCAAGGTCAAGCAGAAACAAGTTAGTATCTCCCAGCCTGAGGAACTGAGAAGAGAGAGCAATTGTTTTGGTGGAGATAAGTCCCTTATCTCTTCCAATGGGATTGTTTAGAACTATAATGATTTTCCTTTTAATGTCCAGTAGTGATTTGTTTACATTTTACTACCTTCTGTTCAAAATCTGTGAAAAAAAATTAAAGGCATAGCCTAAAACTACCACACTGTCTCAATCTATCTCCAGCCCTCTAAGCATCCTCATGGCCCTCCTCTGGACACATTCCAGCTCCTCCAGATCCTCCCTGTAATAGGGCCTCCAGAACTGGACACAATACTCCAGGTGGGGCCTCACCAGGCTGGAGTAGAGGGGGAGAATCACATCCCTCGACCTGCTGGCTATGCTTCTCTTGATGCAGCCCAGGATGTGATTGGCTTTCTGGGCTGCAAGTGCACACTTCTGGCTCATGTTGAACTTCTCATCCATCAGCACCCCCAATTCCTTTTCTTCAGGGCTGCTCTCAAGCCAGTCCCTGCCCAACCTGTATCAGTGCTTGGGATTGCTGCAACCCAGATGCAGGACCCTACACTTGGTCTTGCTGAACCTCATGTGATTTTCATGGGCCCACCTCTCCAGCCTGTCAAGGTCCCTCTGGATGGCCTCCCTTCCCTCCAGCATGTCTGCTGCACCACACAGCTTGGAGTTGTCAGCAAACCTGCTGAGGGTGCACTCAATGACACTGTCCATGTTGCCAAAAAAGATGTTAAACAAGACTGGTCCCAGGACTGATCCCTGAGGGACTTCACTTGTCATTGGCCTCCACTTGACATGGACCATTGACAGCCACTCTTTGAGTGTGGCCATAAAGCCATTTCTTCATCCACCGAATGGTCCATCCATCAAACCCAGCTTGGAGACCAGGATGTTGTGCGGGACAGTGTTGAAGGCTTTGCTCAGGTCCAGGTAGATGGCAGTTGCTCAGCCTTCATCTATTAATGTTGTGACCTTGTCATAGAAGGCCACCAGGTTTGTCAGGCAGGATTTGCCCTTGGTGAAGCCATGCTGATTGTACCAAATCACCTCTTTGTTAATCTCCTGTCTCAGCAGTGTCTCTGGAGGATCTGCTCCATGATCTTTCTGGGCACTGAGGTGAGCCTGATTCACCTACAAAGGAGATACGAAAATAACTAAGGAGAAGGAGGATATTAAGCAGTAGAGCTTGCAGCTTTATGTCTAGTTAGCTTGTGAAATATGGCTTCATTAAGATTCAAAAAATTTGCACAGAAAGGCAGTGTGAATGTATCATTTACTCATAGAATCATTAAGAGCATTAAGTTCAACCATTACCAAACTTTATCAAGTCTGATGGCAAGCAAGTCCCTTAGCACCACATCTATGCATCTTTTGAACACCTCCAAGGATGGTGTTTTAAGTTTAATAATAATAATAAACCAGGTTGGAAGAGACCTTCAAGATCATCGCGTCCAACCCATCAAACAATCCAACCCACCCAACAACTAGACCATACAGCCAAGCACCCCATCAAGTCTTCTCCTGAACACCTCCAGTGAAGGTGACTCCACCACCTCCATGGGCAGCCAATTCCAATGGCCAATCACTCTCTCCGTGTAGAACTTCTTCCTAACATCCAGCCTAAACTTCCCCTGGAGCAGCCTGAGACTGTGTCCTCTTGTTCTGGTGCTGGCTGCCTGGGAGAAGAGACCAACCTCTGCCTGGCTACAACCTCCCTTCAGAGAGTTGTAGAGAGCAATAAGGTCACCCCTCATTCTCCTCTTCCCAGGCTAAGCAACCCCAGCTCCCTCAGCCTCTGTTCATAGGGCTTGTGTTGCAAACCCCTCACCAACCTTGTTGCCCTTCTCTGGACACGTTCCAGCAAGTCAACATCCTTCCTAAACTGAGGGGCCCAGAAATGGACACAGGACTCAAGGTCCGGCCTAACCAGTGCACTGTCCAGGGGCAGAATGACCTCCCTGCTCCTGCTGGCCACACTGTTCCTGATACAGGCCAGGATGCCATTGGCCCTATGGCTGCCTGGGTGCACTGCAGGCTCATGTTCAGTCTCCCATCAACCAGTACCCCCAGGTCCCTCTCTGCCTGGTCGCTCTCCAGCCACTCTGACCCCAGCCTGTAGCACTGCATGGGGTTGCTGTGGCCAGTGTGCAGAACCCGGCACTTGGATGTGTTCAATCTCATGCCCTTGGATTCTGCTCATCTGTCCATCCTGTCAACGTCCCTCTGCAAAGCCTCTCTGCCCTCCAGCAGATCAACTCCTGCCCCCAGCTCGGTGTCGTCTGCAAATTTACTGATGATGGACTCGATGCCCTCATCCAGATCATCAATAAAGATGTTGAAGAGCATGGGGCCCAGCACTGATCCTTGGGGCACACCACTAGTGACAGGCCGCCAGCTGGATGTGGTACCATTCACCACCACTCTCTGGGCTTGGCCCTCCAGCCAGTTCTCCAGGTGTCTCAACCATCTCCCTGGGAAACCTATTCCAGTGTTTGATAAACCTTTCAGTGAAGAATTTTCTTCTAATATCCAATATAAACCTCCCTTGGTACAACTTTGACCATTTCCTCTCCTGCTGTCACTTGTTACTAGAGAGAAGAGACCAATACTCACTTCACTACACTCTCTGTTCGGGTAGTTGTACAGAGCGACAGCCTCCTTTTCTCCAGCCTGAACTACCCAAGTTCCCTCAGTTGCTCCTCATGAGAGCTGTTTTGCAGACTGTCTTGGTCCGGAGAGGGAAAGAGACTCAGTTTTTTTATGAATATTCCCATGTTGTGAAATGAGAGGCACAAACAAGGCCAAAATATCAACAACTAGACTATTTATTACACAAATAAGGTGGATGGATCAGAAATAGAGGGAGAGAGAGGAAAAATAGAGAGGCAGAAAGAGAAGAGGAAAGGAATTATATTACCACACCACTCACCCCCAAGACAGTTTGAGTCTGTGGAGGAAAGGTGCTGCAGGAGATGTTGGGTCTGTAGAGAAATGGTGCTGCAGGAGATGTTGGGTCTGTAGAGGAAGGGTGCTGAGGCTTTGGCTGTAGAAGGGATGAGGTCCTCTGAGCAGCTTCTTCAGCTCCATGAGTTGCAGCAGGCGGAACTTAGGGCACAGAGAGAGGGTTTTCAGAGTCCAAGATCCATTGTGTTGCCCCGTGGTGATGTTTCCAGCATGTGCTGCCGTCTTCCTCCTTCTTCTGCATTTTTCTTCTCCTAAGCCAGTAGTTGCTCCAGTCTTTTATACAGTTTTTTAGTCCTTAGGCAAGTGTCCAGGTGTTGTTCCCCAGGATATCGTTCTGGGAAATAATCTTTAGGTAAGTGTCCAGGTATTGTTCCCCAGGAAATCTTACTGTGTACTCAGGTGAGTTTGGGTAGCAGTCTGGATGGAGGGGGGAAGGCCTCCGCCTCCTCCTTCTCCATCTACATACCCACACACTCTTTACACATCAGGAAACAGGTGGTGAATCCATTTTCTCATCATCCTCCCTTCCTGGGGTATCTGATGGCTGGAAATGATCTTGTCCTGAAGGTGTGATGGCTGGGCCCTTGGGCCATTGTTGTAGGCCAGCTGCAGTCCCGTGAGCAATGTTATCTTTGCACCTTCCAAGAGTCCTTCCAGTGGCTCTGCCCAACGCACATCAGCTATTGTCTGGGCAAGCAGCAAGTGATTTTATCTTTGTTGAGTCACACCAGAAGAGACAAGCTTTAGTCTCTCACACAGACCCTTCACCAGCTTTGCTGCTTTTGTAGTGAGGACTCCAAAATTGAAAACAGTACTCAAGGTGTAGTGTAACTGAAGAACAAACCAAGGTGAAAGTTTCATTTGCTGAATGCACACCTGTGGCTTGAAGAGTAAAGACATCATTAGAATTTTCTTTACACCGCAACTATTTCTTTTTTGGTTAATTACATTGCGGTTTACAATTTTTAGCAGAAAACTTTAATATGGATCATCGCTAGAGTGAGAACTATAGCACTTTGGCAGTTATTAAAAGAGTGGTTGCAGTAATGATTCTTCTTTTCCTTTTAAAAAAGTTCCTAAAGATTAGCTTCCTAACATGATTTTATTTGGTTTTGTATAAGTAGAAACACATAAATGTACAAGAATCAGCTTGATGAGAGTTGTCACTTGCTACAAAATGGAATGTGAAATAATTTTCAAATTGATAATAATCCCTTCCCTTTAGCTCTTCTCTACATGGTTACTGGAATTTCGCTTTGACTGCAAACCAGAGTTTGGTGAAAAAGTCTTCACTTCTCATCTTTGCATCCTGTAAATGTTATGTCTTAAATCCTTCTTTTTTTCCACATGACTTCATGTGCTAGCAATTTGACTTAATGAGTAGCTACAATAAATGTACAGTATGGAAATATTGTTATAAGTCTGCTTGAATGTTCCCATGGTTAAACAAAGTGTTGTGTTGAAAGAGATGTAAAACATATAATTACACCGAGGCCTTGAAAAAAATCCCACTTATTATTTAATTGTTACCCTTTTTTGGACAATATGAGTAGGCCTTATTTATGCCTTCTTTTTGTATAATATTACATAGCTTCAAAGCATCAGAGCTTTGCTTTCCATATCATCATTCAGAGAGGCATTTAAAATATTAAAATGAATAGTCTTCCTTGTGTGTTGCTTATTTTGTGTGAAGTTCTGCCAGACTCCTTATGTAATGATGTAATTTAAAAAAAATTCGTACATGCCCATTGGTAATTTTATCTGGAAATTTAGTTTACTAGAGGCAACAAGCGACTATGTCCCGGAACTAAAAGCAGTGAGATTTGCTCTCTAGTGTATTTACAAATATTAGAAAAGTTAATCTAACTTCAAATATTGGAAAAGTTAATCTGCTTTCAGCCTTTTCTGAGTCTGGTTTGGTTTTTTGCTTGATTACAAGCTCACAAGGCAAGGGTGCAAGTGTAGATTCTACAGATGAAAACTGTGATTTTTTTTTTAACATTATTTCTTGTTTCAGTTCCTTTGCACCCAGGTCTTTAAAAGGTTAAGGAAATAAGTTATAACCTATGAGCTCCAGGCTTCGGAGATGTTTATGCATGTGATGAATTTCATGAGTACCTGGATGCCATTTGCAGGTCTCTCCCTGAGTAACTGAGTAACTCCCTGAGTAGCGTGGCAAGCTGCCTTGCCTACATTGTGCATTCTCCTCTGACCTGCCAGCACTAGCAAAGATTTCTCACATGAGCCTTCCTCTGTGACCCAGAATGCCAGCCTTCTTTCTTGCTGAGGCACAATGTGAGCACTAAAACTGCCTGGCTATAGGGTCCACCCCCATGAGCCATAAGATAAATTTCAGCCCTTATGCTACCAGCAGCATTCCCAAAATGGAATTTTTCCTGTTGACCCAGATGCTTAGCTTTGCCAAGCAGATATTTGTATTATTTAACATATTCTGCTGGAAGCAGATGGGGTTTTTTGATTGAAACTTCATTTTTCCTGCAATAGAGCTTTGGGTAGAAGTCTGCTGAGCTATCAGTGCTCCGCTCCTCCACCTAGTTTTAGACACTGTTTTGGGGGTTTCTGCTAAACCATCAGCTGTATTTCTGGGCTAGGAGCTTATATATATACTTCTGATTGTTAGCATCTTAGTGTGCTTAAGGAAAATATCTCCTCTCAGTGTTAATATTGCAGAAAGGCCTGGGTAGACTATAAAAGGCATGGTGCTCAAAACCAGTTAGCTAAACTGCCCATGGTCATGACACTCTAGCTTACACCCATAAAACCAAAATAACAGTTTTTGTTTGCTTCCTATCCTGCCAGAAGATGAGGAAAAGTTGAAAATTCCATGAGAAACATTGGCCAAGCCCTGATCTGATACTGATCCAGACTGCCATGAGGTATTGCATCCGACATTGTGCTAGGTCCTGGTTTACGGACAACATTCCTGAGTGGGCACTACTGTGAGGTTTCCCACTCTGCTTTATGATACTTAGCATCATGCAGTCTATCTGCTCACCAGCTCCTGAGAATATTTTTTAAAACTTAGTCAAAACTCTTTTAATAGCACCAGCACAATAGCAGCACTATCACACTGTTTTACAAGGTCATAATTTGGAATAAACTAGGAAAACATTATCATGGTATTTTCTCCACTTGATGACTGGCTTAATGTCTTGTAAAACAGCGTGACAGCATTATTGCTACTGGAGGAAGGGGCAGGCATCAGGAGATTCAACTGATCAACACCTCTTCTTAGTTTGGCATATTTTTCTTTTTGGAAGTAGTGAATAAACCAAAATGTTTGCAACTGTTGTAACTCATTTTTTACTTTTTTTTTTTTTTTTTAAGAGGCAAAATTTTTAAATATTTCAATTTATTTGTATCCCACCTAGCAATACTATTATTCGTTGCTTATACAGCACCATAAATAAGGGGGATGTGGCTGCCACACAAAGCGGGGAGAATGAGGTGGTTATGGCACCCAAACAGGAAAAGAAGCACACACACACAACCAAGCAGTGGCTGATAGGAGAGCTGCAGCCCCCTTGCTTGTCCTGCAAGTCTGTATGGGCTGCAAAGCACAGGACATTTCACAGTATCACAGTGTGGTGGAGTAGGAAGGTTCCCCCACACACAAAAGAATTCCACAGCTAACTCAGCCGGAGAAGCAGATGAAAGCTGTATTTTACAAGCAGATATGGAATGCAATGAATATGTACAAAAACATACAATATTTACAATATATACAGAAATATACAGGAAACCTTTCCCCAACCCCCTGCGGCCAGGGGGTTCGGCTTTTCCCTCCCTTCTCCCTCCCTACCTCCCCTTTTCCCCAAAAGGGTTAGAGAGAAAGAGAAAGGAAGGTAATTAAAAGGGTGAAAACTTGTTAAAGCTCAAAGCGGATGCAAAAGTTAGTTTTCTCTTATCTGGTTAGCAAGAATCGTAGAGAGAAACGAGCCAGCTCACAGTACAGGGGGAAGAAGAAGACGACTGACTGCCCCCCCTGACTGAAAGACTAAACAAGAACCTACAGCCGGGTTCCACCAATGAAATTGGATTAGCATATCTCTTGTTTTCATTTATATACCAAAATATTCGGCCAGAGTGTTCAGAAAGTGTCCTTCTCTTAAAGGTACAGCCTAAACCGGTCACACACAGTATCACCAAGGGTGGAAGAGACCTCAAAGATCATCGAGTCCAACCTGTCACCACAGACCTCATGATTAGACCATGGCACCAAGTGCCACATCCAGTCCCCTCTTTAACACCTCCAGGGACGGTGACTCCACCACCTCCCCGGGCAGCCCATTCCAATGGCGAATGACTCTCTCAGTGAAGAACTTTCTCCTCACCTCGAGCCTAAACTTCCCCTGGCACAGCTTGAGACTGTGTACCCTTGTTCTGGTGCTGGTTGCTAGAGAGGAGACCAACCCCTTTCTGGCTACAACCACCTTTCAGGTAGTTGTAGAGAGCAATGAGGTCACCGCTGAGGCTTCTCTTCTCCAGGCTAAACAACCCCAGCTCCCTCAGCCTCTCCTCATAGGGCTTGTGCTCAAGGCCTTTCCCCAGCCTTGTTGCCCTTCTCTGGACACGTTCAAGTGTCTTGATGTCCTTCTTAAACTGAGGGGCCCAGAACTGGACACAACACTGGCAGTGTTGTTCTATGCACCATTGTGTCGTCTTCTGAAAATCTGTTCACTTATACCTGTAAGGCTTGATAGGGAAGCACTTACTATCTCTTGATGAACATTTCAGGCAGAGAGGGTCAAAGCTGTGCGTTGGCCAGCATTTGCCCACCAGTAGAGATCACATGGCTCAGCCCTTTGACACTTGCCTTTGGGATCAAATCTGTGCTGTCTCTGTCACAGCAAAGCACATAGTTTCTTCTCTCAGTGACAGCTCAGGTGCCAGAGGAAACCCAGGATGCTGCAGTAGGCTCTGAGCATTAAACGACTTCGGATATAAAAGCCCGAGCACAGAGAAAAGCACTGTGTTACCGCTGTATCATGAGTACTTTCACAACACCTTTACTTTCTTTAAACTGAAAACAAAAAAAAAAGAAAGAAAAAAGGAATAAAATTAATAATAATTAACAATAATAACAAAAATAATAATTAAAACCTACAAACAAAACAAACAAACAAAACCTCACAAACTTGTTTTTAGTCAGCACTTCTGTGTGTGCAAAATTTCTATTATTCTCTTCTGCTTTGGCACTGTTGAACCATAACTTGGGTTACCTGTAGGAAAAACAAATCTCCTCTGAAATAATGTCACACGGGATTAGTTCCTGCCTAAACTGGTCCTGGCTAGCTTTGGCTCTTAGCGTCATAGTTCTTCATACCAAATCAGATCCAGCCTTTGCAGAGGAGATAAGGAACAGCATTCTTTACAACTGTGACTTATGTGAAAACATCAAGCAAAGAGCAAATTTTGCTCAAACTACCACTTCAGAGTTGTTTGGGTTTTGTTTTTTCTTTCTGTCTTTATTAAAACAATTTTGTTTCTTTGTTTGTTCCCCTGATTGGGTTTGCTACAAATAAAGTTGTATGAACATCTTCTGAGCACAAGGTCAGCATACTGCCACTACTGTTCAGAGAGTCTGTCTCAAGACCTGTCTCAAGCCTGTCTCAAGTCTTTCCTGGGGACTTGGCTGGTGTGGAAATCCCTTGCAGACATGAAGGTTGCTTATCAAGTTTCACCAGTGTCTTTCCTGCATCCTCTGAGGCAAGGGATCTTTTGGAAAAGGGTAAACTTCGCATCAACACCAGGGCATATGTCAGCTCTACCTGGCTTGCATAGCACCACAAAGGCTACAGTGAGCTGTAACATAACCAAAAGTGTGCAGGCTGCTACAAGCTTTCCTAGGGCTGGGTCAAATAATTCAGACAAACAGGTCTTTTTTGATGCTTAACGTGGTCTTGGAAACATAGCTAAACATCCAGATGAACAACATTTGGTATTCTAACCATGCAATTGCATGCTTCTTTGCAAATTTGATAATTCCTGTTTCGCTGTCTTGCCCTCTGAACTGCTACCAAATGATTGCTTTGAGGTTCTCTTACACCAGGATGATACAGAACTGCCTAAATGCTGCCTGAAAGCCAGGTTCATGTAAAAACATCTAAAAACTTGTCATTAGATTAGGACTGATCTCCGCAGTCCTCTTCTCCATATTTACAGCTTTGGTTTGGTTTGCTCAGAAGTGTTCCACAGTGAGTGGAAGCCACCATTGAGACCAGGCTGTCCTCTGCATCTATCTGCTGTGTCCCAGCTCATAGAATGAATAGGATTGGTTTGGTTGGATAAGACCTCTAAGACTGTCAGTGATCCCTTGACTAATTTCCCAGTGGCAGGATACAGACCAGCTGACACCCTTGTGTCTTGTCTGCTTGATGCCAGTCCTGCTATGAAGAAACATCTCACCATGTCCTTGTAAATCCAGAGCTTATAGCAGAGCTAATAGCAGGACTGTGAACAACAACAGCTGAGAAGCCGGTTAGGTCCAGCCTCTGCTGCAGGAGTGGTAAGCTTCCTCTAGGAGCAGCAACCACATAAATTTGAGTTGTATCCCTTTAGGGAGCAATGTGCTAATATACTTCAAGTATATACAAGTGTATCAAAAGAAGCATGTATGTGCACACAGTTTTGAAAATACCCTGGTAGCTTTTCAGACCCCACTAGTAAGTTTCCCAGTGAAACCTGGTCCACTCAGTGCCTCTTTATGGTGAACCTGCTGAAGTATGACACACACCATGGGCCTTAGGGTGGCACGGAAGGTGCTTCTTTGTGTGTTGTTCCCATCCTGCATCAGCACATGAAGAGTCTGTGCTTTATAGGAGTTTGCCCATGCAGCTTCCTGTGGTCCCTCTGGACCCAGCAGGCTCCAGTGACAGCAATGGATTCAATACAATACAATAAACCAGGTTGAAAGAGACCTTCAAGATCATCGCGTCCAACCCATCAAACAACTAGCTCATGGCACCAAGCACCCCATCAAGTCTCCTCCTGAACACCTCCAATGATGGTGACTCTGCCACATCCCCAGGCAGCCCATTCCAATGGGCAATCATTCTCTCTGTATAGAACTTCCTCCTAACGTCCAGTCTAAACCTGCCCTGGCGCAGCTTGAGACTGTGTCCTCTTGTTCTGGTGCTGGCTGCCTGGCAGAAGAGACCAACCTCTGCCTGTCTACAACCTCCCTTCAGGGAGCTGTAGAGAGCAATAAGGTCACCCCTCAGTCTCCTCTTCTCCAGGCTAAGCAACCCCAGTTCCCTCAGCCTCTGTTCATAGGGCTTGTGTTCCAAACCCCTCACCAACTTCATTGCCCTTCTCTGGACACGTTCCAGCAAGTCAACATCCTTCCTAAACTGAGGGGCCCAGAACTGGACACAGGACTCATGGTGTGGCCTAACCAGTGCAGTGTACAGGGGCAGAATGACCTCCCTGCTCCTGCTGGCCACACTGTTCCTGATGCAGGCCAGGATGCCATTGGCCTTCTTGGCTGCCTGGGTGCACTGCAGGCTCATGTTCAGCCTCCCATCAACCAGTACCCCCAGGTCCCTCTCTGCCTGGCCACTCTCCAGCCACTCTGACCCCAGCCTGTAGCACTGCATGGGGTTGCTGTGGCCAATGTGCAGAACCCGGCACTTGGATGTGTTCAATCTCATGCCCTTGGATTCTGCCCATCTGTCCAGCCTGTTGAGGTCCCTCTGCAAAGCCTCTCCCCCCTCCAGCAGATCAACTCCTGCCCCCAGCTCGGTGTCATCTGCAAATTTACTGGTGATGGACTCGATGCCCTCATCCAGATCATCAATAAAGATGTTGAAGAGCATGGGGCCCAGCACTGATCCTTGGGGCACACCACTAGTGACAGGCCACTAGCTGGATGTGGCACCATTCACCACCGCTCTCTGGGCTTGGCGCTCCAGCCAGTTCCTAACCCAACACAGTGTGATCCTGTCCAAGCCATGGGCTGCCAGCTTGGCCAGGAGTTTGCTGTGGGGGATGGTGTCAAAGGCCTTGCTGAGGTCCAGGTAGACCACATCCACAGGCCTCCCCACATCCACCAGATGGGTCACCTGATCATAGAAGGAGATCAGGTTGGTGAGGCAGGACCTGCCCTTTCTAAATCCATGCTGGCTAGGCCTGAGCCCCTGGCCATCCTGTAAGTGCTGTGTGGTTGCACTCAAGATGACCTATTCCATAATCTTGCCTGGCACTGAGGTCAGACTGACAGGCCTATAATTCCCTGGCTCGTCCAACTGGCCCTTCTTGTGGATGGGCACCACGTTGGCCAGCTTCCAGTCTTCTGGGACCTCTGCAGTGAGCCAGGACTGCTGAAAAATGATGGAGAGTGGCTTGGCCAGCTCATCTGCCAGCTCCCTCAGCACCCTAGGATGGATCCCATCCAGTCCCATGGACTTGTGGGGGTCCAAGCGGCAGAGAAGATCTCTAACTTTCCCATCCTGGAACAGAGGAGAAAACTATGCTGCTCCCTGGCTCCTTCTGCCAGCTCTGCAGGCCAGCTGTCTGGAAGACATTCTGTCCTGCTAGTATAAATTGAGGCAAAGAAGGTGTTAAGTACCTCTGCCTTTTCTTCATCCTTTGTTACAACGTTCCCCTCCGTGCCCACCAAGGAGTGGAGGTTGTCCTTGCCCTTCCTCTTGCTATTAATATATTTATAGAAGGACTTTTTTGTCCTTCACAGCAGAGGCCAGTCTGAGCTGTAAATGGGCTTTTGCCTCCCTAATTTTCTTCCTACAATGCTTGTCTTGCCAGCTGCCAGAGAGGGACATGTGGGAGAATTATGGCATATGTGGCCGCTGTCAACATTTTTACAAGAAAAATTAACTTTTTAATGTAAATTGTGGAATACATTTCTCTTAAAAGCATGGAAAAAATTACATAAGCCTGAAGATCAAAATTTAGCAAGTTTATTCAAACCCCAGATCATGTTTTTTGGTGTGGGTTTGTTTTTTGTTGTTGTTGTTGATGGTTTGTTTTGTTTTTTTTGTTTAATTGAAGAAAACATTCTGTACTGAAAGGGCAGTCTAGTTCTCCTCTTGGTAATGCTCTGAACATACTGTCTGTATCTTGGCTGTGTCTCAGAGAGACTCTTCAGAGTGCTGCTGACAGGTTTTAAAGCTCACAGTGGTTCTAAGCTGAGTTTACAGCTGAAAGCCAACAGTGGTGGGGGTTGCCTGTGTTTGCATGAATTGTCAATGAGACATTGATTAACATCTTCAGCACAACAAATCCCTGTGGATCACAATTTAATGGTTCCCTCCTCCATCCTACAAAGAAACATGGCATAGTGCAGTCCACATGATCTTGCAGAAAACTGGCTTCTGACTATGAAGTGTGAATGTTTCTGGTCATGTCATCACTGCTTAAACAAATTCCTTGCTTTTGTATACATATGTAGGGTTGGGACCACTTCTTTATCAAAAAGTGGTCTCCTCTACATCCCCCTCCCCCTCCTGAAAAAAATCCCATTATTCACTGTTCAAGTTTTCTTTATTTTACTTTTCTTTCTTTTTTTTTTTTTTTTCTCTAAAGTTTTCAATTAAAACCACAAATGATCATTTTATTGGCCTAGTGTTTCTACTCTGAGAGATTGCACACCTGGAGGTTTTTACAGGAGTTTAGTTTTGCTCTAATTCCTATGGGGTTTTGTCCCACTCTCTTAACAAGTGTCAAAATAGCTTACATTCCTGCACTGTGCCTTTCCTCCCAAAAGACCCTAAAACCATTTACAAACTATAAAATCTACTTTCTCTGTAAACACAAATCACTTTACCCATCAGTGAATTGCAGCCACCTGGAGGGGAGGGTGAATGGAGAGAAGCAGCTGCTTTAAAGCATCCTGCATTGTTATATTTTAAGCTGGAAAGTACTGTATCCAGCTGAATGTAAGGCTGGAATTTAAGAAGGTAGGATAAATTTTTTCAAACTGTAATTTTACTGAGAGAACATCCCCAGCTCCTGCCCCAAGTGCAAAGAGGCATTTGATTTTGTCATGCAGTCAGACTACCAGTTTATGACTTATCAAAAAGAAAACCAGGACCTCTGACAGGAAATTATCTTAAAGCTACGTGGAAAGGAAGAAAAGAACCAAGTGGATAATCAGCTCCCAAGCACAACTGTGTAAAATTATTTCACAAAGACCTAAGTGCTGAACAACCTCAGGCTGCTTTGTTTTTCATGTCTCAGAAAATTACAGCCCAGGGAGATATGGCTGCTACAATTCCCTTGATGACATTCAGAAAATAATCTTTCTCGTAGCTGTCAGAATAATACAACAACAACAACTAGTGGAGATTATGCAAGTGAAACCAAATTCATGTGAACATACTTGAAGCTGGTTTTGTTTGTTTTCAGAAAGTTTTCTTGTCGATGACTCAGAAGTACTAAGCTCTGTTACGGCGAGCTGTGTACTTGGCAACATGTTCATAAAAGGTACAGAAAAATCCACACAAGTTCGGAGTTATCACGTGCACCTTATCCAGTGAGGGCTGATGTGCAAGGGAGAAATCTATATGCATTTTAAAACACTGCAGCAAGAGTAAAGATTTTAAATTAACACTCTTCTGGATCACTCTACTAGTTTAAGACAGCCTGCTCTCACAAGGAAGCCCACACACACACACACAGAGGAAGGAAAGTAACACAAAAAAACCCTGGGTTGAAATAAGGAGTTTAATGAAATGATGAGTATAATTACCTTAGCCTATTTTGTAGAAAAGCACAGAAAAAGCAGAAGCAGCTGCAGAAGCCAGCAATAAAACAACCCCTGCACTCAAGCTCACAGATGGCCCAGCAGAAAATGACCAACATCCCCAAACTGGAAACCAGGAGCAGCAGCCAGAAACAGGAAGCCTCTCATGTTACAATCTGAACTACAAGCCCCATGATACTTTGCTCCAGTCAAAACATTTGTTTTGAAGCTGGCATGACATCAGTATGGTATTGAATCAGATTCAATCAGATTTGAATGGCTAAACACATGACAATCATACAACGAGCTGCAGCTGCATGATCATCATAGTAGAAATATATACTGCTTATTTGGCACTCCTCATCCAGGCTTCTCTCAACAATCCCAAGACACTGCATGAGAGACAGAAAGGTCTGTTACTCTAGCTAATGTGGTAAAAAAGCACCACTGTTCTCTTAATTAACAAATTCAATTTTTTTTTTTTTTTAAGTCAGAAGATGCTGTTTAAACACATTGTCTCCAGGCTATCACAGTCAAGGCTATAGCTCCCTTGCTGAGCCTGATACTTACATTTGTACTCCAGAAAAAGGCACTTCTGTTGACATCGGGACACAAAGGAGTTATATTTTTCTTCATTTTCCTAAAGCTAAACAATGTTAAAGCACTGTCATCTACTGAACAATTTACCAAATGGAACACAGAAGAGAAGAGCTGAACAAGGACTGTGCAGCCTGAAATGGCATACAGGCAAAAGAGAGCCTGAACACAACATGGAAAAAATGAACTTGTGCTGTTTCCTCTGTGTATCTCCCAGAGGTATCTGAACTCTACATACAACTCCTGTGTCCTGCTTCATATCAAATCTGCATCCTTCCCTACAATCTTTGGTACTATTCATGTGCCTTTTTCCAGTGGTGTTCATAGCCACTCAAAAGTACTATGGTCAGAAGAAGAAGAAAATATCAATCTGTTTGTTTTTTAAGCCAGAAGAGGTTCATGGCTGTAATAGGTTGACATAATCTGCTTTTCACTACCTCCTCCCTCTCTCTCCCTCCCCCACTGGTGGAGATGGGGAGGGGAAGGGCCCAGGAGGCAGAGTTGTAAGGACAGTTTACTACTCTATTGCAGGGATATCAGATTGCACAAAAGAAACAGGAAAAACAACGAAACAGCAACAACAACAAAAATCCAGTCTGAAGGGAGTCCTGGCTGCAAAAACCAGGTGAGCCCCTCACAAATCAAAACTGGAAGAACAGGGACCAACCCGAGCACAGAAACTGAGCAATAAACACTGGCAACTCCCCAGAAAATAATCCAAAACCTGAAACAAGAAACTTTACAAACTATATAATACATTAAAGGTCCCACAAACCCTGGGCAATCCCTTCCCTGTCATGCAGTGAGCATGGCTCGGCAGGGTGTAAGAGATACGGTCCAGCCTGCCCTGTTGCTCTGTCACAATCAGCTGAAACCAATACATTCTCCACCCCTTATTCTACACCACCTGCACCACACTCAGCAGCAATTAACGTAATACAACATACATCATTTAGTGCATATTCTCACCCAAAGTGAGATCACCTTGTGAATTCTCTATCTTCCTGCATTACTCACCAAGTACATCCCTTTACCTGAAGCAGGACTACCCCAGATCTTTTTCCCTAGCATACTCTTCATGTGTATCACGGGAATGCTGTCACCTTCTGCAGTGCATGGCTGTTTGGATTGGGCAGGGCAAGCCTGATCCTCTGGTCTTAAACATTCAAGAAATTTGTGCTAAACATGCATCCCAGTTTTTGAAGGTCTTTTCTCCCATTGCTTTCAGGATGGTTTTTAGCAGGCTGTCATAACATTCAATCTTGCCAGCAGCTGGTGTGTGATAAAGGGATGTGATACAACTGCTCAAAACCATGTTCCTTGGCCCAAGTGTCTATGAGGCCGTTTTGAAAATTAGTCCCATTAACTGACTCAGTTCTTTCTGGGCTGCCATGTTGTGGTAGGGCTTCTGGGCTTCTTTTTCAAGGCCCAGGATGGTGCTCCAAGAGGTGACATGGAGTACTAAATATGTTTCCAGCCATCCAGTGGTTGCTTCTACCACCATAAGCACATAGAGTTGGCCTTGGTGGGTTTGTGGCAGTGTGATGTAGTCAATCTTCCAGGCTTCCTCGTATTTATATTTCAGCCATCGCCCCCCCATGCCCCAGAGGCTTTACTCACTTGGCCTCTTTGATTGCAACAGTTGATTTGCTGGAGGGCAGAGAGGCTTTGCAGAGGGATCTCGACAGGCTGGACAGATGGGCAGAGTCCAATGGCATGAGATTTAACACATCCAAGTGCCGGATTCTGCACATTGGCCACAACAACCCCAGGCAGTGCTACAGGCTGGGGTCAGAGTGGCTGGAGAGTGGCCAGGCAGAGAGGGACCTGGGGGTACTGGTTGATTGTAGGCTGAACATGAGCCTGCAGTGTGCCCAGGCAGCCAAGAAGGCCAATGGCATCCTGGCCTGCATCAGGAACAGTGTGGCCAGCAGGAGCAGGGAGGTCATTCTGCCCCTGTACACTGCACTGGTTAGGCCACACCTTGAGTCCTGTGTCCAGTTCTGGGCCCCTCAGTTTAGGAAGGATGTTGACTTGCTGGAACGTGTCCAGAGAAGGGCAACGAAGTTGGTGAGGGGTTTGGAACACAAGCCCTATGAGGAAAGGCTGAGGGAGCTGGAGTTGCTTAGCCTGGAGAAGAGGAGACTGAGGGGTGACCTTATTGCTCTCTACAACTACCTGAAGGGAGGTTGTAGCCAGGCAGAGGTTGGTCTCTTCTCCCAGGCAGCCAGCACCAGAACAAGAGGACACAGTCTCAGGCTGCGCCAGGGGAAGTTTAGGCTGGATGTTAGGAAGAAGTTCTACACGGAGAGAGTGATTGCCCATTGGAATTGGCTGCCCATGGAGGTGGTGGAGTCACCTTCACTGGAGGTGTTCAGGAGAAGACTTGATGGGGTGCTTGGCTGTATGGTCTAGTTGTTGGGTGGGTTGGATTGTTTGATGGGTTGGACGCGATGATCTTGAAGGTCTCTTCCAACCTGGTGTATTGTATTGTATTGTATTGTATTGTATTGTATTGTATAACACACATTTCACATTTGTGGACAACCTGTGCAGTAGTATCCATGGTTAAGTCCACCCCTTGTTCTTGAGCCTACCTATAAGTCACATCCCTTCCTTGATGGCCACTCTGATCTTACCAGCTTGATCTACCTGCTGGTTGTTGTGGTGCTCTTGAGTGGCCCAGTGCTTGGGTATGTGGGCATCCACATGATGTACTTTGGCCACTAAGTTCTCTGCCTGATCAGCAATGTCATGCCACAGTTCTGCTGCCCAAATGGATTTACCTGTGCACTGCTCATTGTTTTCCTTCCATTTCTGTAGCCACCCCCACAAAGCATTTGCCACCATCCAGGAATCTGTAAAAACATAAAGCATTGGCCATTTTTCTCTCTCAGCAATATCCAAAGCCAGTTGGATGGCTTTCACTGCTACAAATGTCTCAATTCACCTTCTCCCTCAGTAGCTTCTGCAACCCATCGTGTGGGACTTCACACAGTGGCCTTCCATCTTGGTGCTTTCCCACCATGCAGCAGAACCCATCAGTGAACAGAGCATCTTGCTTTTCATTATTTCACAGTTTGTTATACAGGGGAGCCTCCTCACCATATCACCTCCATTTCCTGTGGTGACATCCCCAAACCTCTGCCTTCTGATCAATTTGTGGGTATTTGGGAATCCGTATTGAAGCCCATTGTTTTACCAATGTGATCCACTTGCTCCATGTGACATCAGTTGCCTGATGGGCAGAGGAGACTCTTCCTTTGAACATCCAGCTTTGTACCAGTAGCGGGTGCCAGAAGGCTCAGTGTTTCAGTACTGATTACCTCCAAGGCAGCTTGAACTGCCTCATATGCTGCCAGTATCTCTTCTTCCATCAGAGTGTAGCTGGCCTCAGCTATTTTGTAGCTTTGATTCCAAAATTGTAGGGGTTGACTTCGCATCTCCCCAGATGTTTTCTGCCAAAGGCTCTATGTGGGACCATTCTTCCAAGATGCAGTGTAGAGCACATTTTTAACATCTTGTCCTGTCCAGACTGGCCCAAGACCACTGCACGCACAGTCTGCTATTTGATTTGTTCAAAGGCCTGTTGCTGCTCAAAGCCTCATTAAAAACTCTTCTTCTTCTGAGTCACTTGGTACAGAGGACTCACAATAAAACTGTAGTTTGTGATATGCATCCTCCAGAAACCCATGACACCCCAAAAGGCTTGGGTTTCCTTCTTATTGGTGGCTGGAGAAATGGCTGTAATCTTGTTGATGACATCCATTGGGATCTGGCAATGCCCATCCTTCTATTTTATCCCTAGGAACTGGATCTCTCATGCAGGTCCCTTGACCTTACTCCACTTTATAGGGAGCCCAGCCTTTAGAAGGATCTGGATGATTTTCTTCACTTACTCATAAACTCCTTCGGCTGTGTCACCCCACGCAATGTACTGCAGGTGTTCCAGAGCTCCACTCTTTTCCAGTCTGAATTAGTCCATGACAAGTGATGGAGCTGTGTTTCCACCCCTGGGCTGGTAAATTCCAGGTGTATTGACTGGCCTAACCTTGTTCAGGCCACAGTAGTCCATTGTCAGTGCCTATTCACCATTGGATTTATGCACCAGCCAAAAGTGAGAAGTACAAGGAATTTTAAAAATGGCACATTTTCTGTGTAATTTTTTTCCTTTTCTTCACATCTGACAACTTAATATAATCCAGTTTTACTCATGCCTGTGACATCTTTGCTGAGATCAGAGGAGTATCATCTTGGCAGAACACCTGTACCCACATGTATACCCAAACACCAAGTACACAAGTTTTCAGCAGTTTGATTCTGCTTCTTCATGACCTAGATCTTGTGCGTCAGTTTATATCTTCTTAATAAATCTATACTTCCAATCAAAGGGAAATTAAATTTTCTGATGAGAATGACTTCCTAAAAGAACAAAGGATGGTAGACGGTAAAGTCAAGGAAGTCTGGCTGCAGAAGTTAGTGCATCCAATTTATTTTCTTTTAATAACATTAATTGGAGATAATTCCATTTATTTCCTATATACTGTTTCCATGATAGAAGGTCATTCATAAGGTATGTCATCACTGAGTTCACATCATAGAAAGACACAGCATGTAATTCTTTCAAGGAGATCAACTGATATTTCAACCTTCAAAGATAAGAGCCCAAAACAGGATGAAGATAACATCAGAGTCACTGAGGCAAAGAGTAACTGTACCTGAAAAATACATGATCAAATCTGTAAAGTATGTCTACAAGAAACTTTAGAAGGCCCCAATGTTTTTATTAACTCTTTCTTTTTTCTTTTCTTTTCTCTCTCTCTTTTTTTTTTTAATACTGAAGTGATATAGAAGCAGGAGGAAATGATTATGGATTTTCAGATCGTTTATAGTATTTCTTTCAAGGCCATGGGTCAAGTAAAAATACCAGAAATAACCCTGGCCAAATTAATTTGAATAGTATAAGTGCATCCAAAGCCTTAGAGGCTTTGGAAGTAAATTGTTTCAGGTATGAAACATAGGTTCTTTAATCAACAAACATTTATGTAACAGTTGATTTTGAGGACATACCATTAAGTTCAAAAAGCCTAATAGCATGCATGATTTTAGCACTGTTGAGTATTCAAAGATACTTTTTGTCTCTATTGCAGCTTTGTTTTGCAGAAGATATTTTGTGTATATACATAAAAGTTCATACTTTAGGAAGCCTGCCTGAAAGTTGTGATAATTTCTATAATGGACAATGAAGGATTTGTATCTTTGGACATAAAAGTGAAATGTGTGGACTAAGGTGTGCTCCAATATGAGGACAATCAAATTCTTGCAATGGAGGAATAGAAGCCCTGTAGTAAATTTACATATTAGCTTGAAATGTTTGTGAACTAGGTAGATGAGACTTCTGGGCAGTTAAAGTCCATGTTGTCAAAGCCATCATCTGAAATATATTTGAGAAATTATTTTTTGGCAGCCATGTAAGTCTGATTAAATATCTGTATTAGCACAGGTAATTCTGGCTTAGATTAAGTGTGGCATAGGATGAAGTTTGCAAATGTGCATCTATGTATTATAGCTTGAGGGTAAAGCAAGAGCCAAAGAGAATTGTTTTCCTGGGAAGAAATCTCTGCCTTATGCCACTTATTAATTTTTTTTTCTGCTAAATATGAAAGGAGAAAAGGCTTAACTTTGTTAGAAAGCTTGCTCAAAGCGAAACAATAAAGAATATTTAACTTGTACCCTGTGTAAGTAACATTTGCTGTGCAAGGATATAATGCCTTGTGTCATAACTTTAATGTGTTCTTGTGACTGTTCAGTAGGATATACCAAATGAAAAGGTATATAATCATGGCTTCTACTTAATGATCTACCACATATGCATACCATGTGGAAGACATGAGGCCCAAATAGAATCATAGAATCATAGAATCATAGAATCAGTCAGGGTTGGAAGGGACCACAAGGATCAGCTAGTGCCAACCCCCCGCCATGGGCAGGGACACCCTACACTAGATCAGGCTGGCCAGAGCCTCGTCCAGCCTGGTCTTAAACACCTCCACAAACAGGGCCTCAACCACCTCCCTGGATAACCCATTCCAGGCCTTCACCACTCTCATGGTGAAGAACTTCCTCCTCATATCTAGCCTGAATCTCCCCATTTTCAGCTTCATTCCATTCCCCCTAGTCCTATCACTACCTGATAGCCTGAGAAGTCCCTCCCCAGCCTTCCTGTAGGCCCCCTTCAGATACTGGAAGGCCACAATGAGGTCACCTCGGAGCCTTCTCTTCTCCAGACTGAACAGCCCCAACTCCTTCAGTCTGTCCTCACAGGAGAGGTGCTCCAGCCCTCTGATCATCCTCGTGGTCCTTCTCTGGACACGCTCCAGCACATCCACATCCCTCCTGTAATAGGGGCTCCATAACTGGAGGCAGTACTCCAGGTGGGGTCTCACCAGAGCTAAGTAGAGGGGAGAAGCACCTCCCTTGACCTGCTGGCCACACTTCTCCTGATGCAGCCCAGGATCTGATTGGCTTTCTGGGCTGCAAGTGCACATTGAGAGCTCCTGTTGAGCTTCTCGTCCACCAGCACCCCCAAGTCTCTCTCCTCAGGGCTGCTCTCCAGCCAGACACTGCCCAGCCTGGATTTGTGTCTGGGATTGCCTCGACCCAGAGGCAGGACCCTGCACTTGGTCTTGTTGAAGCTCATGGGGTTGGCTTGTGCCCACCTCTCCAGCCTGTCAAGGTCCCTCTGGATGGCATCCCTTCCCTCCATCGTGTCCACTGCACCACACAGCTTGGTGTCATCCGCAAACTTGCTGAGGGTGCACTCGATGCCACTGTCCATGTCACCCACAAAGATGTTGAACAAGACAGGTCCCAGGACTGATCCCTGAGGGACTCCGTTTGTCACTGGCCTCCACTGGGACATGGACCCGTTGACAGCCACTCTTTGGGAGCGGCCATCAAGCCAATTCTTTATCCATCTAGTGGTCCATCCATCAAACCCATGTGTCGCCAGCTTGGAGACCAGGAGGTGGTGCGGGACAGTGTCGAAGGCTTTGCTCAGGTCCAGGTAAACGACATCAGTTGCTCGCCCCTCATCTATTAATGCTGTCACCTGATCATAGAAGGCCACCAGGTTTGTCAGGCAGGATTTGCCCTTGGTGAAGCCATGCTGACTACTCCCAATCACCTCTTCACTGTTCTTCTGAGTCATTAGTGCCTCCAGGAGGATCTGCTCCATGATCTTTCCAGGCACAGAGGTGAGACTGACTGGCCTGTAGTTCCCGGTTCCTCCTTCTTGCCCTTTTTGAAAATGGGAGTAATGTTTCCCCTTTTCCAGTCTGTGGGGACTTCCCCACTCTGCCATGACTTCTGGAATATAATAGAGAGGGGCTTGGCAACCTCATCTGCCAGTTCTCTCAGCACCCGTGGGTGTATCCCGTCGGGTCCCATGGACTTGAACACTTTCAGGTTCTTCAGGTGATCACGAACCTGAGCTTCACTTACGATGGGCAGTTCTTCCTCCCCGTCCCTGGCATCGTCTGCCATGACACCAGGAGTGTGGCTGGAGGCCCTTGCAGTGAAGACTGAGGTAAAGAAGTGATTGAGTACCTCAGCCTTTTCCACATCACTTGTGACTAATTCACCACTTTCCTTTCTGAGGGGGCCCACACCTTCCCTAGTCTTCTTCTTGCCATTAACATACCTATAGAAATTCTTAGTGCTCCCTTTAACCTCCCTGGCTAGATTCAGTTCAAACTCTGCTTTGGCTTTCCTAACCAGGCCTCTTGCTGCTCGGGCAGCTTCCTTATATACCCCCTGTTCTGTCTGTCCTTCCCTCCACTTCCTGTAGAGTTTCTTTTTAAGTGATAGTGTGTCCAGCAGCTCCTTGTTCATCCAGGCAGGCCTCCTAGCATTCCTTCCTGCTTTTCTCCTTGTAGGTATACATAGGTATACCTACAATAGGTAGCCTGGAAGTAGGTTCTGGACAGTATTTCAAGCAAAATGGGAACTTGGACTCAGAAGTAGATTCAAGATCAGCCTGAAATCACCTCTTCTAGCCTTTCAGGACTTTACATCAGCATGGCAGGAAGAAGGCAAGAGAGAACTGTTCCTGCAAGCTATTAGTACTGGAAGTGTCACATGCTACCTGTTGTGACTGTCCACAGCTTGCCCCCAAATGTCAGAAGTAAAGCTATATTCAGGAAATTGTACCTGCATTTTTGCCCTATGTAGAAGAAGCCCTTTCAGACATCAGATGCTATCTGAACCTGTGGAGGCTTTTCTGATCTGAGAAACCATGCAACTCTTCCACCTAATCTCCTGTGACAGAAAATATCTGTTGTGCTGAGGTAGAAACTTGGTTCTGTAGTAATGTGATATTATTATACGGAAGGGGATAATACTCTTTTGCAAGTCCCCTGAATATTCCTATTCTGTAATAAAGATATAATCACCTCTTACTGGAGGATAATTCGGAAAGGGCTCAGTTACATTTTATGAGAGCTTTCCATGAAGGTGTGCTGTCAGTGATCTGGATGAGAGGAATGAGAGCATCCTCAGTAAGTTTGCAGGTGATACCAGGACACTGTCATCTGCTAGAGGGTAGGGAAGCTTCACAATGGGATCTGGACAAGTTAGACCAATGGGCCTTGTATGAAGTTCAACGAGGCCAACTGCCAGGTCCTCCACCTGGGGTCATAACAACCCCATGGTAAGCTACAGAAGACCTGGGGATGTGTGTTTGGAAAGTTGCTACTCAGAGAGAGACCTGGGGGTATTGGTTGACAGTCAACTAAATATGAGTCAGCAGTGTGCCAGTATGGGCAAGTGCCATCTTTGCTTGTATTAGAAACACTGTGGCCAGCAGGAATTGGGAGGTGGTCATCCCCCTGTACTCAGCGCTGGTGAAGCCTCATCTTGTATAATGTGTTCAGTTCTGGGTCCCTCACTACAAGAGGGACATTGAGGTGCTAGAGAATGCTCAGAGAAGGGCAATGAGGCTTGTGAAGGGCCTGGAGTGTCTGAGGCAGTTGGGGTTGTTCAGAATGGAGAAGAGGAGGCTGAGAGGAGACCTCATCACTCTCTAAAGCTACCTGAAGGGAGGTTGGATCAAGGAGGGCCCAGCCTCTTCTCCTTGGTGTCAAGCAACAGGACCAGAGGAAATGGTTTCAAGCTGCACCAGGGGAGATTCAGGATGGCTGTGAAGAAATATTTCTTCACAGGAAGGGTTTTCAAACACTGGAACAGTTTGCCCAGGGCAGTGGTGGAGTCACTGTCCCTGAAGGTGTTTAAGCAATGTGTGGACATGGCACTTTAGGGACATGGTTTAGTGTTGATTCTTCAGTGCTGTGTTTAGACTTGAACTGGATGATCTTTGCAGTCTCTTTCAACTGCATGTTTTCTGTGATTCTGTCTGCAACATGACTCCAAATTGAGTCTATCCCTCACATTAGTTAAAATAACAGGATGATTTGCATGACCCGCAGTGGTTTACAGTACCTTCATTTAAACTTGACCTGGAATGGGAGGGAGTAATCAGCTATTTCCCAAAATACTGACTTTTCTAATAGTCATCACAGGGCTTTAAAACTGTTTAAATCCACACCACAGGAGACTAATGCCACTTACAGTATTGAGTGACTCCCTTTTCATTTGTGTACGTGTCAGGTCTTAAGATCTTTTAAGACCTGAACAGTACCTCTAGAAATTATTCTTCCATGTTAAGTTTCAGGTAGACAAATTGGTAACGCCATATTCATGCCATATACTATACAACAGGGCAGTTCCTACAGCTATTTGTAAGTTCTACCCACCAGCAGAACCATTTCTAGGCACATGAACAAAAAGGGATCTTTTTCTGATTTCTAACACATTAGACATCTGTCGTAAATCTGACACACTAAATGCAATGAATTTTCCTACTTCTGCTATTTTTTAGGGCAACCCCTTCCTATTTCTTCTAAAGAGCCCAAGTATGTATTTAGATGGACCTGTTTTGTATTTCATGCCTTATTGTTGTTTTGCATAATTTTAAATACATTTGAGTCCGTAGAATTCTGTAAAGTCTACACCAGGTTTTCCAATGGCATCAGAGTAAATTATCTTATGGACTGTGGTCATCTTTGTCCAAACTCAGACCTCAGAATTGAATATATAAACCTACAAATGCCACTCCACAGCAAATAATGTTCTTGGGTGGTATTGAGCAGGCTTGGAGGCTCTCATTAGATTCTACTGCCCTGCAGTTCACAGTAGAATAAAAAAAGCCAGGCTGAAACTTATTTTTGGATATGGTTTTAATTCTTTGGAGCTGAGAGCTGTGGTTGGCATTACGTTGTTCTTACTGAGTATAGGAAATCAGAATGTAACTGAAAGGGAAGGCATTAGGAATATGGAAAAATGTAAGGGACACAACCACAACCTCAAAACTTTTCCTACTGTATGCAATTCAACACATGCCTATTATGCTTAGCTACCTTTACCCATGCACTTGTTTTTGATCTACAGCACATGCAACAGTGGTAAGTACTAAAACTAAGGGAACATTTGCAAGCTATCAAAGGAGGTGGAGTCACTCAGGCAGGAAAACTCTGCTGTTTCTCAGGATATTTATAGAAGGGTACCCCCACTGCCATTTGTGCTTCAGGGAGGTCCTTCCCTTGATTACTGACAGTGTGTACTTTAGCCATGTGTGGTGCAGCAGATAGGGCTCAACATTGTGAGCCACAGCTCCCCTTTCCCAGAGCTTCTTTTGAACTTTGCAGCCCTATGCAATAAACTTCTGTGTGGTGCTGGACTGGCCCACCCAGAGAGTAAGATATTTCTTGGAAGCCGTCTACCCTGTGGCAAGCTACTGTGAAAATGCTGTGGTAGGATATCCAGATCAACAGTGCTTCTCCCCCTCCTCCTTACTCCAGCCCTTCTACTGTCCCACCTGGAGCAGCACCCTTTTCTCAGTGTTGTCTGTGATCTGGGATCTTTCATTACCACCCCATTTCATGTGTACTGCATGCAAAGCAGGATGTTCAGTAACACCACCACATTTGCCCAAAGCTATTGTTTCAGCTTTTGGATTTAATTGCAGTGTTCTCAATAGCTGCCTTTTTTTTTTTTTTTTTTTTTTTTCATTCTCTTTGATTATGAGAGAAACAGGGCTATGCTCCATGTGTTTTGTTAGTGATGGTGCCTTTTAACTCTCTAGCCCATTATCAAAACAACAATTAGATAATACTTTTCAGGACCCTTTCCTCAACAACAGCTGGTGCACTTTCAAAGGCTGGTTTAGGTTGAGACAAGGAAAGGGAACACAAGAAGGGGCGAGCAAGCCCATCTGCTATCTTATCCAAACACACTGTCATTCCCATGATTGATGGGGTCCATGGCCAAGCTCTGGGAGACTTTCAAATACACTCTGTTCTGGGTGGTATGAGTTTCAGAGGGTCATTCTGGCAGGTGTGACTATACACAAATTAAGTGCTAGCTCCCCAAATAAATGCTGAATCCAGGAAGATACTAAGTACAATTTTCACAACTCACTACCTCTGAGAAAAGCAAATTGTTTTAGAGCTTAGGATTATTCAGGAAATACTCTGAGAACTTTACAGTTCACTAGGCACCAAGGATTAGGTGTAGTCATTTACTACTTCTACCAACAAATATATGCTTCACACCCAAAATTGTGAATGTATGTTTTTATTCTCTGGCTTTAAACCCCCACCTCTCCACCCCCAGCCCCCACCCCTCCACAAAACCCCAACAGCCTCACCATATATTCAAATGAAAGTTTAATCTGGTATTCAGGACAGTATCCTGTTTACTCAAAACTGTCTCCAAGGGCTAGCTTATCAGCAGGAAGAAGGTTATGATATAGCTATCCTTTCACTGAGAAAAAGAAAAACACCTTAACTTCAAATGGCTTTAGAAGAGTCCCAAACTTGAAGAGAATCAGCCTGAAGTTCACTGTTGAGACAAGATAAATATTTGATACAATACAAAGATAAATGCAAAAGTGACTCAATTTGACAACTTCAAATACACTATCTAAATGGAAACTATGTGCTATTTTTATCTCAACTCTCAGTTTGGATGTCCATATATTAGAACAATATGTTTTTCTAGTGTGTTCCTCTACTGTGCACTGTGACTGAAAGTGTCTATCAGACTGTAAGTGCACTACCTTGACACCTGCTTCTATGTAAAAAAAAAAAAAACCAAAACAAAACAAAACCAAAAAAAGTGCTTCCTTCTGCTTTCAGAAAGGGGATCACCATCTTTTGGCTTTTATAAGTAACATGGTGCACATACAACACCTTCCACCTGAATTTCCAGAAGGGGGGAAATCTCCATATACCTTTGGGAGAACAGAAAACATGAAAAGAGGAAGATACAATGTGTTAGGTTGCAAGTGACTAGGGAAAGTCAGAGCAGTATCAATTAATTTTCATACCTCTGCTAATGTGCTCCTGTAACTATTAATCCTTACCCTCCTCATTCTAATAACAGTAACTCATTGGAGAGTTACCAGCTCACAGCTTGCCGTATCTACTTGGAAATATGGTTTTTCTGTGTTTTCCCAGGGTCCTCCAGAGAACAATAGATTCATAGGTTTTCTTTGGAGTTGGCAAAGGCAGGTTAGAAGAAGAAACCCCAAACACTGTGTGATATTCATGAGTCTGTACAGTTGGCAGGGCTCTTGGTTTTGCCAGCAGGCAGATGAGTAGAAATCAAAGACACTATTCAGTCACTGTATGAGCTTTGTGGCTGCTTCCGGATGAAATACTCTGGGAACTTGCCATTACAGTGGAAAATGCTGGAATTAATTTTGCTTTCACAATTGCTCTAACCATGGTCAGTGCTTCATCCCCTGTCACCGAAGGACAAGAGACATTTTCTGCCATGGATGAGTCAGATTTGTCATGTGCAAAAATCTTGCTCTTGACAGACCTTCATAATCAAGCCCGTTTCTCATTAACATGGATGCTGCAGTATTGTTTCCTCTGCTTTGCCATCTGCTTCAGATCCCTGACTCTTTAGAAGTCCCAACTAACATCACAGAGGCTCAAAGTCCTGCACATGTCTAACATTTTATCACTTTACAACCTACTCAAACTGTATCACTGTGCACGTACCTCTGGTCTGCCCTGACTCATGAATCACCCTTTAAATTAGAACTCTTATTTACCACTAGACAACTTTAATGCCATAAAAGCAAGTAGATGTTTCATTTAGAGGGTCTGCATCCTGGCCTTGTGGATATCATTCTGGTTTTAATTTCTTGAATACTGTTGTTTTCACTATATTGTCAGTGATTGAAAGCATATACAGGTTTGGGAGGGGAAAGACAGAAGAAGAGTCACCACGTTGCATAGCTTGTGAAAGATTGGAAAAGGATGGCTGCTGCAGAATAATGAACATTTAGAAATATGCAGAGCATGTGCTGGTGATCTTAGGGAACTTTAAAGTGGTGTGGATATGTCCTCAGCATAAAGCTGCTTCACTCTGCCAGAGTACTGCAACAGAGTACTGCCACAGGGTTCACAGTATTTCACTGAACACAGAAGCTATGGAAAGCAGTTATACATGATGCTTTGTTGCTGTAAATACAGGAGGAGTGGGGCTGATAAAGGGAGGGAATTACTTCTTCCGCCATTCCTGCTCCTATGTTTGTTGACAGTGCTGTCTCTATGGTCTTTTTATAGATAATGGTGAGAAATCAGCCCTCTGCAGGAAATACTAAAGTATTTCAGAACCTACATGAAAAACTAGTAAATCATCCCCCATTCCACAGTGTATATTGACTTGATAGCTATACTGACTATATAAAGACTGGAGTGACTACCTCATAGGTATATGTCTACATTGTACACTTTGCCAGACTGTAGTTAGATAAAACCACACCCAAAATAACACTGCAAGGGCATCTTCCAGTGTTGCTTCATGTGCCCTTTGACCTCCCTGAGTCTTTCCATAGGGAAAGCCTTTGATGTCAGTGTGGCAGATAGTATTTTTATTGGTTGGGGTCTTTGAACTGGGTTTCATGACCTTTCCATAGATCTTCATGAGCAGACACTCCAGTGGCAGGGGCTGAACAACACAAATACTTTACAAAATACATACACACACAGAGACATGCACAAATATGTATATGTCCAGACATGTAGATGAAAAGAGATATTTTTGTTCTGAGTTGTAAATAAGTAGGTATTTGATAAATAAGAGCTCATTTATCCCTTAATAGTCCTTAGCGGTGTCATTACCTCAGGGAGAGGGCATTGCATAACACACAGATATAGTGTGAGTCAAGAGTCACAAAATCAAGAAGAGCAAATTCACACTGAGTGTCATATATGTGAAATAAATAAAACTGAGGCACTGGATTTTGTCACTTTACATACATGACTACCAAATTTCAGTTAAACTAGTTCCTTATGTGAGGCATATTCCTTTCTGACACTAAACTTGTTTTGGTCAGGAGTTACTGTTCTAGAGTTCATCACACAGTATTCTGGCATTCGTTGGAGTCACAGAATGGTAGGGGTTGGAAGGGACCTCCAGAGATCATCCGGTCCAACCCTCCTCCTAAAGCAGAGTCACCCAGAGCAGATTGCACAGGGACCTGTCCAGGCAGGTTTGGAAAGCCTCCAGAGAAGGAGACTCCACAAGCTCCCTGGGCAGCCTGCTCCAGTGTCCTGTCACCCTCACAGCAAAAAAAAAAGGCATTTTCTTATGTGTAAGTGAAACCTCCTGGGTTCCAGTTTGTGCCCTTTGCCCCTTGTTCCATCACTGGGCACCACTGAAAAGAGCCCAGCGCCATCCTTGTGATCTCCACCCTTTAGCTATTGGTCATCATTGGTAAGATCCACTTTCAGTCTTCCCTTCTCCAGGCTAAACAGCCCCAGGTCTCTCAACCTCTCTTCATAAGAGAGATGCTCCAATCCCCCCAGCATCCTCATGGCCATCCTCAGACTCTCCACAGTAGTTTCTTGTCCCTCTTGAGCTGGGAAGCCCAGAAGTGGACACAGTCCTCCAGATGTGGCCTCAGCAGGACAAAGTACAGGAGGAAAAGACCCTCTCTCAGCCTGCTGGGCACGCTCATCTTAATTCACCCCAGAATGAAAGCAAAAGAAACAATTTTCCTTTTTGCTGTTATTTTCACATCCCTGCTGAGATGACAACATGAAAAGACCTGGGCTGGAAATATTTCTTCAATCTATGAGCATTTTAGCTTGGTATGTCAAATAGAAGGATGACCGTCCAAAGATAATAAATTCATAGCACTATAGAATAGGTTGGGTTGGAAGGGACCACAAAGACCATCTAGTTCCAGCTCCCCTGTCAGGGGCAGGGAAAGTTAATTTACTATAAAGCCCCAGCACCACACACACCCTCAAAAGGGAAAAAGAAAAAATTTTTTTTTTTTTTTTAAAAGTGTATTTAATAATTTTTTACAATTACTGTTAATGCAATGATTTTAAAAAATCATTCAAGTCAGAGCAGCACAATGGATACTCTTTGCTTCCTTGTTGGGCAGTTAACTAATAGTTTGGATTCCTCTGAAGGTTGTTCCCAAATATTGGTTTTGATCTGTGGCAGACATCCAAACTAAACTTGTACATGTTTCTAGAAATGTAGTAATACAGTGATTATAAAATACATTACCTAAATATGTTCTGCACTCTAAAGCTGAAGCCTATAGAATACAATGTGGGTGAAATCTCTATTAATTTCCTTTTGTGCTCAACTTGGTTTTCTTCATTCTTCTCCACCCTAACAGATGTAGGGTGGAGATTTTTTTATACAAGAGAATGTTATAGTACAGTTTTTATTCACCAAATTGCAGGTGGAAAGGAGATAAGGCAAACATGTTTCTGAAGAAGAAATCCCAGATAAAACCAACCTTACAATAATGAGTTAGGTGGAGGAACATTTGCCAGCTTTCCTATAGTAGGCCAAAATACATAAGCCTCAAGGAGAAGCATGAGGAGCACAGGGAAACAGGCTTTATGGAAGGTTATTCTTTTTAAATGGCCTCAATACTGTGCTTCAAAAACAATTCAATGTTACTATTAAAATAAAGGAAGGAAAACAGGCGAAGAGTGAGAAACTAGGGTGAGAATAATTTATCATTGTTTTTATTCATATGTCATTTACTTCTGTGAAAATACCTACTTTCTGGTGTATTTAAGTGAGATGTTAATAATTTATATGTCTTTAGTAAAAGCTGTTATTGTTTATATCCCATACAAATAAAAAGCATTTCTGTCACCTGTCATAATACCCTATTCTGTTGTAGGTTAAGATAAAAGTCCATTAGAGGGATTGAATGACTCGCTTCGAGGATTGAAAGGCTGTTTATCTCGATTAGTTAAAGACCTGTAATTACAGCAATTTGACCTCGAGGAAGGTAATTACTCCACAAAAGCTCACTACAGGAAACCAGACATTAGCCTTGGCTAATTAGCTTGACATTCACAAGCTGCCTGTATCAAAATGCAGATGGTTTGGCAATACCAGCATGCAAGCAGCGTCTACTAATGCTTCATGAGCAGTCCCCAGAAAAGCAGCTGCTTGTCAGTGATAGCTGAGAGTAAAATTATTTTCTTGACTTGTTTAATAACTTTCTTAAAGAAAAATATCTTAAAAAAAATTTCCCAGACACAATTTCCCATGCAGGAACATGGAAGAAGTGGATGGCAGCCTGGGATACTGACTCAGATTTTATGGGAAAAAGTAGATGAGATTGGTTCTGTAAACTTTTCTGTTATTCGTGGTCCTTCTGACAGTGATTAGTCTTCACATGCCTGTTGGAACATATTCCAGTCTCCATAGGGTTTATTTTTAGAATGCAGTAGACTCCCTACATATGGTCCAAACACATCTCAGCAACAATTAAAGAATTTATGTTAAAAGTTGCATCATTTGCATACAAAATACACGGAGTTTTGGGTTGGCTTTACAGTTCAAATTTCCATAGACATATAAATAATGATTCAACTTATCTTGTAGAGATATTTTAATGTATACTCACTATGTAGCTCAAAATAAACTATGAGTAATGTTCACATTTTTTTAAGACAAGAGAATTTAGAATTATTTATTTAGCATTCTTCCCAAGTGACAGCCAAATTTTAACCTACATTTCAGGTTGTTTTTTTTCAACATAGCTTTATACTGTTTGTTTTACCAGATTATAGATCTAGTGTAATTTGTATAATGAAAGAGAAAATAAGTCACTTGGCAGCATGGCAATGTGTGGTGGGCCTAGACCCTGAAATACCCAACTTATTTTTATTCTCTAGAAACTACATCATGAGGGACTCATCTGTTACAAATGAGCGTTTCAGTAAATGATCAGTCTATGAATTTGGCTGATAGCCCAATAGCCCACATCAGCAACCAGAATGCCTTGGTGGTGCTTTGAATGCGTGATCATTAGACTTCAGAGAGTCATTTCTCCCTCTGCATATTCAGCATGCCCCTTCACACTGTTGAGGTGCTCTTTTGGTCCGGCAGCAGATCCTGCCAGCTAGCGATTACAGAGGTTACCTCTCACATCTTACACTACAACATCTCCCGAAGAAAGGCTGGCACAAAACAGGCAGTTTACCAAGTCTCTGATGAACTGGTAGGCCTGATTAGCATTTGGATCAAATGGCAGTTTTTGCCAGCATCTTTCTAAGATCCCAAACAAAGGAACTCTCTTTCAGGGCTATAGTCATTATCCTAATGTCTTTGGAAAGCCTAATCTCGTATTCATATTTTTCTTCTCTGTATACAAGGGGAGAGTGGTCTTGCAGAAACAGAGACAGTATAGTGCCTTTTGGTTTCACCAGGTAAATTGCTCTCTGAATCTCAGGGGAAAAGTGTTTGGGAAGACCTAAACTCAAAATCACCTTACACCAGCAATTTTTCCTTTGCAGTTTCACTCAAAGACACACATCACACATATAAATAGTAATAGAACAGATCCTGACATATAAATAGTAATAGGAGCAGATCCTGTGTCAAAATGTGCACCTAGTGAAAGAGTAGAACTTCAGAGAGTTTATCTGTGCAATTTTGGTTAAAAACCCTAAACCAATATTTTAAAATATTTTGTATTAAAATAAATTAATTTTTAAAGTTATAATGTATGTAAAGGCTTGAAAACCTTTGCAAGGAAAAATGTAGGTACAGAAGTTCAAGCAATAATAAGACATATTCTTACAGCACACTTAAAATCTTTATATGCTGGGTATTCTGGTGAGAAACAAGGTAACAGCAACCTATAAAGACAAGAGATATCTGCGTTTCCTTTTTCATTCTTTACATTAAAAATGTGCTATTTAATATGAGATTATTTTATTATCTCACACGCACTTGTAGAAGCAAAATGTTACACTGTCATTGTGTTCTTCCCACCACAGACAGTTTTTGTGATAGAAATCATGCTTCACAAATACATTAAAAGAAAAAAAATATTCGAAAGGAGCATGAATCAGAAAAAAATTTAGTAACAGAAATACTGGTAAATGAGTGTTCACAGCTGTTGCTGAGGAACATTTCCACCTGCTTTTTATGTCTGTCACTGAACATTACAGTGTTTCGTTTTCCATGAGCTGAGCCACTTTTTCTATGCCTTCTACAACTGTTCATAAACTTAATAGAGGAAGGGACTAGATTATCTTGCAACTTTCATGAGACACAGATGAATGGAGAATAGAGTTTATATCCCCCCTGTGGAGTCAAATGTTTTTAGTCCTTTCTTCTAACTAATTTCTTCCCTCTGTAGGATGTGAGATGGATGAAGAATGACAGTATATATATTTTAAAATGTACTTTTTTGTTTATTTGCCATTCGCTTGTTTTCCAGTCTCAGCACAAGCACTGTTTAATTGCTCAACTAACCGAGTACCATCCACACTTGTTAATTGTTGTTTGAATCTCCTGAAAACCGAAAGGGAGGGCGGGGGGGAGCCTGGCGGGGTGTGAGTGTGTGTGGACAACAAAAGTATATAAAAGAAGCATTTGTTGCACTGAAAAATATTGACTAGCTTTGCAGAAAGTGCTAATCAAAGATTACATAGATAATTATTTTATAGAGAAAAATAAATGTTCTTCCTCTCACCATTTCTGACATTTACACTTGCCAAATATTTGCCTCTTTGTTACATTAAGGAATCCCTAAAAATGTTATTAAACTGTACATCATATGTACAGACATTCACAGTATATTTCAGTTCTGATGCTTTTGCAGGCACGTCTGGAATCTGAAGACATATTTACATCACTACATGGAAGCTTATGGAAATGCAGGTAAGGACCTTATCTCAGGAAGATGCATTTTTTGCTGAAATAATTCAGCATCACTGAATACATTTCTGGTGGTGTTACACTGTGAGCTCTGTCAGAGATAGAAGGTCTAAACCTGTCTCGGGTAAGTCTTATGATGTTCGATGATATTTCTGTTTATAGCATGGATTGGCGTCAAAGAAGGTGCAAAGATTGTAAAACAGATACATTCTGATAAAACCCATCTTGTTCACAATGCTGCTCAGCCTTCTCTCCCAAACATTTGTGATGTGTAGATCTTCCAGAAATGCCTCCTTCTACAGCCACACAGAGCCTCTCTGCCAGGGTACACAGAGGTATATCAGTGCAGTCACAAGGCACTTTCTTAGGGTGGAGAGAAAGTGAGAACATATACCATTGACAAAACCACACAGGAAACACAGCAAAATAATTTCTCATCTGCCCTTTTGCTCACTGTAAGGACATCCTAAAAGTAAACAACCCTTTTGGCTGCTTGAGATTTTTCTTTTTTTGGGGGGTGGACATGGGCAGTGAGTGTGCAAAATGTACAGGTGGTCATCAAATACAAAGATTTCAAGAGAGGAAGGGATAACAGAAGCTAATGAAGCTCAGGACTGAAATGCACTTTCTTCTGTGGATTCTTGATTTTCTAGGAATCATTGTCACCTCTTAAACTTCCCTTACCTGGCCTCTAAATCTTATGCTTCAGGACATATCTAAAATCATGAATTGCATTCTTGCAAACACATAGATATCAACCTAGTCTTTTTGTGTGACTCTGAAAGCCAAAGAGCAAGACAAATTACACTGGAAATAAACATGCTGTTGAGGGTATCGTCTTCAGTTTCTCAGTTCTGTTGCGTGCCATGAAATTTCACCATCCAGGCTTCCTCCAAGGACTAAGAGACAATATTACTGTGATGAGAGAAGAGGACATGTATCTATTTTCCCACTTGTGCTGTTTTAACACATTCTGCTCTACCAAGCCAACACACAAAGACTGGGAGGGAAAGTACCACAAAAAAAACCTGGGTTGAGATAAGGAGTGTTTAATGAGATGATACTGTAGCCTATTTCATAGAAATGCAAAAGCAGAAGCAGCAGCAGAAGCCAGACATCTAAAATTACACCTTTCCACTGCAAGCCCTCTGCCAGTCCAGTGGAAAAGACCAACCTTCAAAACCTAGAAACCAGAAACAGGAAGCCTCTCATGTTACAACCAGAACTACAAGCCCCACTATCATCTTAAAGCTGGCATGATGTCATCACAGTATTGAATTCTCATCAGCAGATTCAGTTGGCTAAACCCATGGCATCACTACACGCAGCCATGGAGTTTAAGCCTATCTGCTTTTTAGATGCTCCAGCCCATCATGCAAAAGAGCAACTGCACTTTTCCAAACTCGTTCAGTCCTTATTCCTGACAGTGTTTGCCAAAGAGGCCATCAAATACAGTGGTGGGGCATATGGGGCATGGGGATTGGGGAATGAAGTTGAAAATGGCTATTTTATCTTCAGGAATTAGGCCAAATCTCAAGAAAGAGCCACTGTAACCAAACCAATGATCCTGAGTGTCATGCTTCCAGAGCGTGCTCTTCTAAAGGTAGCTTGCTATGTATATAGGATGATAAAATGTATCCTGGAAAAACACAGAAAGTAAATATTTAAAGGAAAAGAGATACAATGAAACAAATGCTTTGTGTTTATATTCCATGGGCCAGTGCCAAGTATGTCTCAGCCCGTCACCCATCTAATGTTTAGTATACCATATGTTTTTTTAAACCAGTGGATTAAACTCCTCCATGCTTCAGAAAAGCATCAGAGTATTTGTTCTGGACTTTCTTTCCCTGCATTTGTTGTTAATTTACAAGTTTCTCACACCCTTCTGACAATTTCTATCTGTTTACATGTTTAGATTTTTGATGGAATGCATGTATCGCTCCTACCACCATCCAGGATCTGTTGCCTATTGCCCTCAGGAACATCAAATGTCAACCAGCTATATTTTAGTGGAGATTTAAAAACACAGGGTAGGTATTTTTGTGATGTCTTTTCAATTGCAAGCTCCTCAATGCATGCTCCTAGCACTAGCTCCCTTCAAAAACAAGAAGACTTCTGTTTAAAGCTCAGGAAAAAGGTTTAATCTGAATGTTTCGTGAGTGAGCAAGAATAAGAGCTAGAGACTCCTAATTCTAACAGCCTCTCCCACCAGGTACTTTAGCCACGTACTTCACTTATTGACTGTGGTCAAGCATCATGTCAGAAGCCAGCTAAAAAGGCATAGTATAGTATCAGTCAGGGTTGGAAGGGACCACAAGGATAACCTAGTTCAACCCCCATGCCATGGGTAGGGACACCCCACACTAGATCAGGCTGGCCAGAGCCTCATCCAGCCTAGTCTTAAACACCTCCACAAACAGGGCCTCAACCACCTCCCTGGACAGCCCATTCTAGGGCCTCACCACTCTCATGGTGAAGAACTTCCTCCTCACATCTAGCCTGAATCTCCCCATTTTCAGCTTCATTCCATTCCCCCTAGTCCTATCACTACCTGATAGCCTGAGAAGTCCCTCCCCAGCCTTCTTGGAGGCCCCCTTCAGATACTGGAAGGCCACAATGAGGTCACCTCGAAGCCTTCTCTTCTCCAGACTGAACAGCCCCAGCTCCTTCAGTCTGTCCTCATAGGAGAGGTGCTCCAGCCCTCTGATCATCCTCGTGGCCCTTCTCTGGACACCTTCCAGCACGTCCACATCCCTCTTGTAATAGGGGCTCCAGAACTGGATGCAGTACTCCAGTACTCCAGTACTCTACTCACCAGAGCTGAGTAGAGGGGGACAATCACCTCCCTTGACCTGCTGGCCACACTCTTCTTGATGCAGCCCAGGATCTGATTGGCTTTCTGGGCTGCAAGTGCACATTGAGAGCTCCTGTTGAGCTTCTCGTCCACCAGCACCCCCAAGTCTCTCTCCTCAGGGCTGCTCTCCAGCCAGACACTGCCCAGCCTGGATTTGTGCCTGGGATTGCCTCGACCCAGAGGCAGGACCCTGCACTTTGTCTTGTTGAACCTCATGAGGTTGGCTTGTGCCCACCTCTCCAGCCTGTCCAGGTCCCTCTGGATGGCATCCCTTCCCTCCAGCGTGTCCACTGCACCACACAGCTTGGTGTCATCCGCAAACTTGCTGAGGATGCACTCGATGCCACTGTCCATGTCACCCACAAAGATGTTGAACAAGACAGGTCCCAGGACTGATCCCTGAGGGACTCCGTTTGTCACTGGCCTCCACTGGGACATGGACCCGTTGACAGCCACTCTTTGGGAGCGGCCATCAAGCCAGTTCTTTATCCATCTAGTGGTCCACCCATCAAACCCATGTGTCGCCAGCTTGGAGACCAGGATGTGGTGCGGGACAGTGTTGAAGGCTTTGCTCAGGTCCAGGTAAACGACATCAGTAGTCCAGGTAAATGACATCATGGCATGTTTTTGCACTTTGTCTTTCTGTGCATCTCTGCATAGTCAGAGATGTACATGTCTTCTCAGTCTGAGAAACTTGGCCCTTGAAAACACAACCACCAGTGCCATCTATTTTGCTTCTCCTCAGTTCTCTGATCTGTCAAACAGACACAGGGCTTCTATTAAATCCCATTCACACAGGCCTATTAATTGCACAGCAATATCAACATAAAGCACAATTTTAAAGCTCTCTAATATTCCTCCTAATATACCTGTGCTGAGGCTTGGAGAATTTGTTTGAAGAATAAGCATTGTTCTCATTGATTTGTAGTTTCCCTGGAGGTAGAAAATATGAAGCATGAACAGAACTGGAGTAAAGACTAGCAGAACTTCATCCTCCTTTTGAATGTATAAACAACTGGTGGTATGTTTGTAATGACTTGCAGTAAATACTCTGGAGTGTGTGTTTGTTAGTTAGAACCTGATCACTGCAACAAGTATAAAACAAATTACTTATTTTGATTGTTAAATGTGACTGTTGCCTGCAGGAATCACCTTGTCAGAGGGGTACTCACCCTCACTGGAGAAGCATGAGTGCACCACATTCAATGTGCATGTTAAACATTACAAAAGACTTGTCTTTGGTTGCCTGCATAGAAGACAGAGAGGTAAAAGCAGTCACTTCCACCCTGAGCAAACAGCCCTGCCCACACATTTCCGACATGGTCACAGGTACACTGCTTGGACATATGTTTGATTATCTCCACCTTCAGATGTGGCTGGGAACGTCTCACTGATACAGTTCATGGGGTGCTAGGAACTTGCTTATTAACAGTGTGAAATCACAGAATTGTCAGGGTTGGAAGGGACCTCAAGGACCATCTAGTTCCAACGCCCTTGCTATGGGCATGGGAGTTTAACATCTTCATCGGCAACATGGACAGTGGCATCGAGTGCACCCTCAGCAAGTTTGCTGATGACAACAAGCTGTGTGGTGCAGCAGACACATGGGAGGGAAGGGATGCCATCCAGAGGGACCTGGACAGGCTGGAGAGGTGGGCACAAGCCAATTTCATGAGATTCAGCAAGACCAAGTGCAGGGTCCTGCCTCTAGGTCGAGGCAATCCCAAGCACTGATATAAGCTGGGCAGGGACTGGCCTGAGAGCAGCCCTGAAGAAAAGGACTTGAGGTTGTTGGTGGATGAGAAGCTCAACATGAGCCACCAGTGTACACTTGCAGCCCAGAAAGCCAATCAGATCCTGGGCTGCATCAAGAAGAGTGTGGCCAGCAGGTCAAGGGAGGTGATTGTCCCCCTCTACTCCACCCTGGTGAGACCCCACCTGGAGTACTGCGTCCAGTTCTGGAGCCCCTATTACAAGAAAGATCTGGAACATGTCCAGAGAAGGGGCACAAGGATGATTAGAGGGCTGAGCACCTCCCTGTGAGGACAGGCTGAGAGAGTTGGTGTTGCCCAATTTGGAGAAGAGAAGGCTCTGAGGAGACCTTATTGTGTTGTTCCAGTATCTGAAGGGGGCCCACAAGAAAGATGGTAAGGGATTATTTAGGGTGTTGGGTAGTGATAGTAATAGGGGGAATGGATCAAAGCTAGAGGAGGGAAGCATTTAGATCAGCCATTATGAAGAAGTTCTTCACCATAAGGGTGGTAATACACTGGAACAGGTTGCCCAGGGAGGTGGTGGAAGACCCATTCCTGGATGTTTTTAAGACCAGGCTGGATGTGGCTCTGGCCAGCCTGATCTAGTGGAAAGTGTCCCTGCAGGTGGGTTGGAACTGAATGATCCTTGAGGTCCCTTCTAATCCTGACAATTCTGTGATTCTGTGACAATGACACTTCCCACTAGATCAGGTTTCCCAGAGCCACATCAAGCCTGGCCTTGAAAGCTTCCATCAAGCTCATGACAACTTCCATCATCATCAGAGTCCAGGTCTCAATGCTGTCAGAGCAGTCAGAGGATATGGAATGCCTCAGTTTGTGCAGAGGACATAGAGGCAGCAGCCTCCTGAACTGTCCGCAAGTGTCTACAGCACCACTGCTGCAAATCCCACCAGGACAAGCCCCCATAGTGTCCCCTGTTAATGCACATGTGCACATTTAAGGAACAAAAAGGCATATTTGGTCTAGTCATTTTCTTAAAACCCTCCACACCAGCTGAGTCTGGACTTACCCTGAAGAGGCAGAGATGCATAGAGTGCCTGGGAATGCCTCTCTCAGTCCCAACACATGTGTGCACACATGGTCAAAGAAAGTTTGAAGCTGGGTATTACACTAACTCTGTCTCTAAGGCTGTCTCATTGGTCCTCCAGACAAGAAAATTACTGTGAGGTTGCAGGTGGAGCTTGTTTGTGAGGCACAATGGGAAAGGACTGTATTGCATGCCTCTGGATAGAAATATGGACTATGTACTGAGAACTAAAGTGTTGTCATCTTTACAGAACAGCCACAGGAATATAAAAGTTCTTCAAAATCTATATTAGCTGTTGTCCAGGGAATTGGCAGGTGTTTTTTTCTCATGGGACCTCTTCATTTCATAGTTCATCTGAATATTAAAAAGGATCATTTGTGTATGAAGGGGCAAAGAAGGGTCAGGGTCACATTGTTCTTTGCTCTCTTTATTCTGTTACAACAAAGCAAGGAGTCAAGCTTGAATCCACAGAGGGGAGGGGCAGTAAACTGCATGCTTGGGAACCTGTTTGCATTTGCAAATAACATAGTGTTAATTAAATTGAAATAGATTCACAGGCATGGTTTCTGTGCTGTTTTCATGTGTGGTGGTTTTGGTTTGGGGTTTGTGGGTTTTAGTGGGTTTTTTTTGGGGGGGGGTTGTGTTGGGGTTTTGCTGTTTCTTTGGGGGGTTTTGGGCAGTTGGGGTTTTTTGGTTGCTTGTTTGTTTGAGTTTGGGGTGGGTTTGGGGTTATTGGGGGCTTGGGTAGGTTTGGGTTGAGTTTTTTTTTGGAGGGGGAAAATGTTTTGTTTCAGGGATAGTAGGGAAAGAGGAGGGAGATTGCTTTTGTGCATGCATGTGACAATTTAAGCATGGTTACTCAGGGCTCCAGACTTCCCTGCATGCATGGAGGGAATCACAAAAGAAAATTCAGACTCCAGAATATTACAGCTCATAGAGTAACTATACTTTAGCTTTGCTTTTTCACTAGAAATTGTACAAGTTAAATAGTATAGTTACATTGTTAATAAAATTTCAAGTTTAGCTAAATTAAAATGCAGTATATTTGCAAATAACAGCTCCAAATTTCAAATGGGATTAAATTACATGTTATCTCATTAGTATTCAACATCATCACTACAGCCTTCATTTGCAGCTCTTCTCTATGAAGTGTTTGTATGAACACATCATTGAAAGGGCTTTGTGCCTCCAAGTCAATCTATATCAGGTTAGCTCAGTGATACACACAGAGGACAGGCTCTCTTCTTGGTGCTCTGCGACCCATTTGTGCTTGCAAGACCAAGGGATACACACAACACATTGGACTTCAGTCTGTGACACACAGCAAGTAGTTTACATTTTAAATTCATTCTTCAGAGCAGAGTGGAACCTGATAATAAAACCTTATACTTACAGAAAAAAATAATAAAGAAAAAAATGTTGCTCAAGTAGGGAAAAAGAAGACATTTAGGCTGTGAAATGGCTAGCACTGCTGTGTTTAATGCCATTTGTATCTGGTTCAGCTCTGAGGAGGTCTGTGTAGAGTTATGGGTCTTGTACATCCCTGAAGTGTTTGCAGCAAAAGCTGGGGCTCACATGAAGTGCTAGAATGACTAGCTCCAGACCCACTGCAGTCCTGTCTACCACTTGCTGCCTACTGCACTGGGAGGGATGTTGGAATCCAATTATTTGTAATTAACGCTGTGAAAGCCTGACTCCCACAGCCAGTACAACAAAAAGCTTTAAAATGCTTTGGGCCATATTATTTAATATGCTTTCTCTTATTCATACTCCTTTAATTATGCTGTTGGTAGTTTACCTACCATCAGAAGATTTATTGTGTGGAATAGGGAGGCTGAGAACTAAGATTTTTCTTAGAGTTCTGAAATTCTGTATTAACTGAAATTATTGGGGTTTTGTGGATCTCTTTTTTACTTTGATTTTTTTTTTCAGTCAAAGTGAATGCAACTGAAATATTGAACTTTCTTAAATTGAATGGAAGGAGGGAGAAATGCAATCTCATGAAACTTTATTTCTTCCTGAGAGCAACAGATATTTCTGTGATTTAAAAGCTTGATAAAAATTTGCTGAATCTTTGGCAAATGCATGATGAACTTTGGTTTCATAATGAAAAATGCCTGTAGGGTTTTTCAAAGTTCAAAAGTAAACCACCAGGAACTGCAAAACATGCTCTTATCAAGCACTCATGACTGTTGTCACTCTTTGTGCTTATTTGTGGTGTGTCCTAAATTTGGCATTAAACCAATTTTCCTTTATATTTCCTATTTGCAGAAGTTGAAACAATTCTGTGGTAACAAGACCCCTGTTTAGCATGGTGCGGAAGTAAGTAAATTGAACAGAAGGATACAAAAGAGTCATATTTCTAAGGATTGAGATTTGGGGACTTGCAGGTGAGTATTTAGGGTTTTGTACAAGTTTCAGATGCAAACTGACAGAGTAGCAGACACTGGCAAACACTGCTGAACTCAGGAGAAACTCAGGAGAAACTCAGATCTAAGAATCTGCCTCTAGGTTTTGAATCATGGTCCTTTGGGGAACAGCAGGTGTAAGTGGTATGATGAAAGTGTATTTTTTTTTCACTTCGACCTGGGATATGGAGACATTTCCAGCAACCCGTCTGTGTTCAGTGCTGCCTGAACTCTCCCAGCCTGTGAGTTTAGTCTTGGTGCCCTGCTTGCCTAATTAAGAGGTGTTGATAGAGGTGAAAAGTGTCTTTTTCAGATTACTTATGAACAACCATAATGCGAGACTAGGGAAAATCAATGAACCATCCTCAGAGCATGCTGGGGTTAACTCATTATTTATGACGTCTTCACTGAATCAAGTACTAGTTTTGCTAGGTACCCTATAAAAGCATTCAGTTTGGCTCTCATGCATTTGCAAGATGCATCTACTAAGAGTTCATCTACACCTTACCTCCTGTGGTGCCTAATGTTCATCAGTCCATCCTCAAAACAGATGAACATGACTGGGCTGGAAAACAGGCTCAAAAGAGCAAATCCTTGCAACCTTTCATGTTTGACCAGCCAGCTTGTTTATTTACTGAGTTTCTTGCATGTGGGTGACATGAGCACCAACGGATCACCAACAGAAGTGTGTGAAAAATGCTGTGCTGTACCAGTTCCTGTTAACTCTAGAAACAATCTAGATTGTAGCAGATGTGTTTTCCCTGGTGTGGCTTACTACAGAGACAAAAAAAAAGAGGCAGTGGGGATGCAGTAAACCCCAAATTAAACCTGATCACAGACTTGCTTGTGTACCCTAGGCAAAACTGGTGTAGATTCATGACCTTCTACACCTCTCATAGAGAGGTGCCTCTCCTAGAAAGGAGACAAGCTGACAACAGGGTGACTAACAATATACCTTCAATTTTGCTGAAGGTGACTACTGACATGAAAGGTTCGTTTGGAAAAACCCAGGAAAACAGAAGTATCCTGTGACAGTCATTTCCCAGAATCTTCATTTTGAAAACAACAGGAAAGATGGTTTTGAAATCACCTCCACTGTGGACTTCCCATCAGAATGCTGAGTGTTGACAGGATGTTTGGGTCTTTAACGACACCATTTGGTCACTGATTATCTGTAGATTGGGGCTTAGTGGGTGGCATAGGAGCTCTCTGTGAAGTTTTTCATCCTGTTACTGCTTTTGGCTGTTTTCTTCGTCCTTTTTTTTTCTTCTGTTTCCTGGAGTGGTCAGGGTGGTGGTGTTGGGAGGACACAGCATTCACAGCTCGCCTGAGACACTGGCCAGTTTATTTACTTAGACAACAAACATCCAGCATGCCAGGAGAGCAGTGACAGAGGGCAGTTCCTGAATGCAATGAGACAGTGTGTCTTCTAAAGCGCCCACCCACATCGCCCAAAAGGGTTTTGGCCTTGCTAACTTCTTGTTAGGAAATGACAGTTTGTGTTTTCAGAAACATCACAGGCTACCCAGCAATGTGTGTGATGTGAGTATCTCACAAGCTGCTTGTGAAGGGCCAGAGGCAAAAATCTGTTTATTTTCCTTTTATTTCTTTCACCCTTCTGTGTCCCCCTTTTCTGGCCCCATTCTGGGGGCTGTCATTCTTTTCACCATCTTTTGTGCAACTGTAATAAGCAGCATAGCTCATTCTCCAGCAGACCTAAATGGAAAGGGTTATATAAACAAACAACACAACAAGAATATCTCCAGGAGCAACATAAAACCTGACTTATTGTTTTATGGTGATAAGTAACAAAGATGTTCTTGGGAGAAAACAGCTTAGCCAACAAAAGAATAAACACAAACCCTTGAACTGCTGTGCTTGTGTGGAGCTGACCAAGCAGTGCTTTGCTTTTTCAACAGGACTCTGAACTCTGCTGGACTATAAAAACGAACATTGTTGTTGTCATTCAGTTAAAGCTGGTAACCTCAGAACTCAGCTGAAATAAAGCAAAACAAACCTTTTGCTATCTGTTGTTTTTCTAGCAATCCTTGAACTGGATTTCTGCTGACAGCTCTTCAGCATGGCAACGTGTGACAACAGTGCTCTGTGATCTCTTCTGCTGTTCACCTGATGTTTTTCCAGATTGAAGTAAAGGTATTGAGTTTGACCTACAAAGCCCTAAATTACTTTGGAGTTTCCTACTTGATTTTCTTTCTACTAACTGTGGATAGCAGAGATGTCCCAGACACTATGTTTAAGAGGCTGGTGAGAGTGGTTTCTCACTAAGGATGCCTGATATATGGCATAAATTCCACTCTCATGAACCCTGGTCATGCAAAAAGCTTGCAACGTAGCAAGCCATTTAACCTGTCACAAGCCTGATGCACACTTGAAAGAGGAACAGGGAATCTAGAAATTTAGTCCTAGATGTTCTAAACACCAATTCAGTGGATCCGTTAGAGGAGTTTTGAACAGCTTAGATAGGTAATAGATACTGGTAATGAATTACAACATCACTTAAGAGACTGATTTCCTCAGACTCATTTCCTCAGTCACAGAGCGTGAAATTAATTCTATTCAAGCTCAAGTGCCTAACATTCAGACATCAACATTTCTTACCTAATTAATGGGTACTTATCACTTAATACTGCTACATCTAGAGGTCTGTTGATATGAAATGTTAGACGGGACTTCATCAGCACTCATTGGGGAGAAATTTTTATGACATATCTAGACCCTTGCCATGGAATCAGAAGAACCATGTCACAGAACTTTGGGTCTTTTTCTTCACCAATTAAAGACAGTGTCAGAGAAAATTCACATGCATCTGAAACCAAATTATCTAAGTAATTTAGACAAATCACAGCAAAATTATTGATTTTATTTATTCCCTTTTAAGTAAAATACCTTTCAGTGGTGCATAATCTTTCCCAAAATGTTCATGACTGCTTTGACAACACTATGTTCTTTTTATCCACAACTTTTGGGTTAGGAATAACAGCAATGATTAACTTTCTTACACCCATATGGTACCTAGATAGTGTCTGGATTTTGCTACTTTAAGTCACAGTCTATCACATCCCATCTTGCCTGGCGTTGTACAAATCCATACACAGATCTATCCCTGTGTTCCTTATTCTTGTGAGAAGCAGATAAACTAAAGCTCATTCACAGAGTATGCATTTTGGGCCAGTTTAGAAATCAGCTAGATTCATAGAATCAACCAGGTTGGAAGAGACCTCAGAGATCATCAAGTCCAACCTATTACCTAATACCTAACACCTCATGACTAACTAAACCATGGCTTCACATGCCATGTCCAATCCTTTTTGAACACCTCCAGGGACAGTGACTCCACCACCTCCCTGGGCAGCACATTCCAATGGCAAATCTCTGTGAAGAACTTTCTCCACACCTCAAGCCTAAACCTCCCCTAGTGCAACTTGAGACTGTGTCTTCTTGTTCTGTTGGTGATTTCCTGGGAGAAGAGAACAACCCCCACCTGGCTACAACCTCCTATCAAGTAATTGTAGACAGCAATAAGGTCTCCCCTTCTCTTTTCCAGGCTAAACAACCCCAGCTCCCTCAGCCTCTCATCATAGGGATTGTGCTCAATGCCTCTCACCAGCCTCGTTGCCCTTCTCTGGACACGTTCAAGAGTCTCAATGTCCTTCTTAAATTGAGGGGCCCAGAACTGGGCATAGTACTCAAGGTGTGGCCTAACCAATGCTGAGTACAGGGGCACAATGACTTCCCTGCTCCTGCTGGACACTCTATTTCTGAAGCAGGCTAGGATGCCATTTGCCTTCTTGGCCACCTGGGCATACTGCTGGCTCATGCCCAGCCAGCTGTCAACCACTATTAAAACCTCCTTGCCAACCAAATTAAAACCTCCTTGCCTCCCCTCACCTTCCCCACTGCCCTTGGAAAACAAGTATGGGGCACTGGAGGTCGAGGGGGAGGTGATTCTGATGCCGGAGGACACACCATCTGGGGTTTTCCCTGAGGCAAAACAGCCTAGGTGAGTCAGCCTGGGGTGGGTCAGCCTAGGGTGGGTGAGCCTGGGGTGAGTCAGGCTGGGGTGAGTCAGCTTAGGGTGAGACAGCCTAGGGTGAGACAGCCTGGGATGAAACAGCCTTCCCCTGGCATCAAGACTTGCTCCCTTAAAAAAAAAAGAGGAGGGTGATTGTTATTGGTGATTCCCTCCTGAGGGGAACAGAGAGCCCCATATGTCAGCCAGACCCTGCTCACAGGGAACTTTGTTGCCTCCCAGGAGCTCAGGTTGTTACCAGAAGGCTGCCTAGTCTGGTGCAGCCCTCTGACTACTATCCCTTAATAGTTATGCAGTTAGGGAATGACGATGTTGCAACCAGAACTCCCAGGGCTATCAAGAATGACTTCAAGGCCCTGGGGGATTGGGTGGAGGAGTCAGGTGTACAAATAATTTGTTTGTCTATACCCTTAGTTGCAGGAGGGAATACAGGAAGGAACAGGTCAGCAGCTGTAGTCAACAAGTGGCTTAGAGGTTGGTACAGTCAGAAGAATTTTGGGTTTTTTGATCTTGAAAAACTTTCTACTGCACCAGGTCAGCTGGCAACAGATGGAGTACATCTGTCCCAGAGGAGGGGAAAGGTCACAGTACACGAGAATGGCCTGTCCCCCAAAGGTAAAAAGATTCTGGGAAGGGAATTGGCAGGTCTCATTGACAGGGCTTTAAACTAGCTTTGAAGGGGGAAGGGGCTGAAACCAGTCCCCCCAGACAGGAGTCTGAGGGTGGTAAGCTGAAGTCAGGGGCGAAACCAGCAGCCTGGCTGAAGTGCATGTATACTAATGCACAAAGTATGGGCAACAAGCATGAGGAGCTGGAAGCCTTGTTGCAGCAGGAAAGATATGATGTAGTTGCCATCACAGAGATGTGGTGGGGTGACTTGCATGACTGGAGTGTTGCAATTGATGGCTACAGGCTCTTCAGGAGAGATGGGCAAGGAAGAAGGGGTGGAGAGGTGGCCCTGTACATCAGGGAGGCACTTGATGCCATTGAGCTAGAGATCAGGGACGATCGGGATGAGTGCGTGTGGGTGAGAATTAGAGGGAAGACCAGCAGGGCAGACATCCTGGCTGGAGTCTGTTATAGACCACACAACCAAGAGGAAGATGTTGATGGATCATTCTATAGGCAGCTTAAGGCTGTCTCAAGATCACCAGACGTTGTTCTCATGGGTGACTTCAACCTGCCTGATATCTGCTGGGATCTCAACACAGCAGAGAGGAGGCAGTCTAGGAGGTTCTTAGAGTGCATGGAGGACAGCTTCTTATCCCAAGTGCTGTGTGAGCCTACCAGGGGTAAGGCTATGCTTGACCTCCTCTTCACCAACAGGGAAGGGCTGGTGGGTGATGTGGTGGTCGGAGGGTGTTTAGGCACCAGTGACCATGAGATAATTGAATTTTCTGTATTCAGTCAAGCCAAGAGGGGCAGCAAGAAGACCTCCACTCTGGACTTCAGGAGGGCAGACTTCAGGTTACTCAAGGAACTAACTCAGAAGGTTGCTTGGGATACAGCCCTTAAAAACAAAGGGGTCCAGGAGAGCTGGACCTACTTCAAGGAAGAACTTTTGAAGGCGCAGGAACAGGCTGTGCCAATGTGCCGGAAGATGAGCCCTGGGGCAGACGGCCAGCCTGGATGGGTAATGAACTTTTAATAGAGCTAAGGGAAAAAAAAGAGGGTGTATCATCTTTGGAAGAAAGGGAGGCAACCCATGGAATGTTTAGGGATGTTGCTAGGACATGCAGGAAGAAAATTAGGGAGGCAAAAGCCCATTTACAGCTCAGACTGGCCTCTGCTGTGAAGGACAAAAAAAAGTCCTTCTATAAATATATTAATAGCAAAAGGAAGGGCAAGGACAACCTCCACTCCTTGGTGGGCACGGAGGGGAACGTTGTAACAAAGGATAAAGAAAAGGCAGAGGTACTTAACACCTTCTTTGCCTCAATTTTTACTAGCAGGACAGAATGTCTTCCAGACAGCTGGCCTGCAGAGCTGGCAGAAGGAGCCAGGGAGCAGCATAGTTTTCTCCTCTGTTCCAGGATGGGAAAGTTAGAGATCTTCTCAGCCACTTGGACCCCCAAAAGGCCATGGGACAGGATGGGATCCATCCTAGGGTGCTGAGGGAGCTGGCAGATGAGCTGGCCAAGCCACTCTCCATCATTTTTCAGCAGTCCTGGCTCACTGCAGAGGTCACATAAGACTGGAAGCTGGCCAACGTGGTGCCCATCCACAAGAAAGGCCAGTTGGATGAGCCAGGGAATTATAGGCCTGTCAGCCTGACCTCAGTGCCAGGCAAGATTATGGAATAGGTCATCTTGACTGCAATCACACAGCACTTACAGGATGGCCAAGGGATCAGGCCTAGCCAGCTTGGATTTAGGAAGGGCAGGTCCTGCCTCACCAACCTGATCTCCTTCTAGGATCAGGTGACCCATCTGGTGGATGTGGGGAGGCCTGTGGATGTGGTCTACCTGGACCTCAGCAAGGCCTTTGACACCATCCCCCACAGCAAACTCCTGGCCAAGCTGGCAGCCCATGGCTTGGACAGGAGCACACTGCGTTGGGTTAGGAAGTGGCTGGAGGGCCAAGCCCAGAGAGTGGTGGTGAATGGTGCCACATCCAGCTGGCGGCCTGTCACTAGTGGTGTGCCCCAGGGATCAGTGCTGGGCCCCATGCTCTTCAACGTCTTTATTGATGATCTGGATGAGGGCATCGAGTCCATCATCAGTAAATTTGCGGATGACACCAAGCTGAGGGCAGGAGTTGATCTGCTGGAGGGTAGAGAGGCTTTGCAGAGGGACCTTGACAGGCTGGACAGATGGGCAGAGTCCAATGGCATGAGATTGAACACATCCAAGTGCCGGATTCTGCACATTGGCCACAGCAAGCCCAGGCAGTGCTACAGGCTGGGGTCAGAGTGGCTGGAGAGCAGCCAGGCAGAGAGGGACCTGGGGGTACTGGTTGATGGGAGGCTGAACATGAGCCTGCAGTGCACCCAGGCAGCCAAGAGGGCCAATGGCATCCTGGCCTGCATCAGGAACAGTGTGGCCAGCAGGAGCAGGGAGGTCATTCTCCCCCTGTACACTGCACTGGTTAGGCCGCACCTTGAGTACTGTGTCCAGTTCTGGGCCCCTCAGTTTAGGAAGGATGTTGACTTGCTGGAAGGTGTCCAGAGAAGGGCAACAAAGCTGGTGAGGGGTTTGGAGCACAAGCCCTATGAAGAGAGGCTGAGGGAGCTGGGGGTGCTTATCCTGGAGAAGAGAAGACTGAGGGGTGACCTTATTGCTCTCTATAACTACCTGAAGGGAGGTTGTAGACAGGCAGAGGTTGGTCTCTTCTGCCAGGCAGCCAGTACCAGAACAAGAGGACACAGTCTCAGGCTGCACCAGTGGAGGTTTAGACTGGATGTTAGGAGGAAGTTCTATACAGAGATAGTGATTGCCCATTGGAATGGGCTGCCTGGGGATGTGGCAGAGTCACCATCATTGGAGGTGTTCAGGAGGAGACTTGATGGGGTGCTTGGTGCCATGATCTAGTTGTTTGATGGGTTGGACGCGATGATCTTGAAGGTCTCTTCCAACCTGGTGTATTGTATTGTATTGTATTGTATTGTATTGTATTGTATTGTATTGTATTGTCTCACTACTCCTAGGTCTCTTTCTTCCTGGCTGCTCTCCAGCCACTCTGTCTGCATGGGGTTGCTGTGGCCAATGTGTAGAACCCGGCACTTAGATGTGTTAAATCTCATACCCTTGGACTCTGCCCAGCTGTCCAGCCTGTCAAGGTCCCTCTGCAGAGCTCTCCTACCCTCTAACAGAGGCCAGGAGTTTGCTGTGGGGGACAATGTCAAAGGCCTTGCTGAGGTCCAGGTAGACCATATCCACAGGCCTCCCCACATCCACCAGATGGGTCACCTGATCCTAGAAGGAGATCAGGTTGGTGAGGCAGGACCTGCCCTTCCTAAATCCATGCTGGCTGGGCCTGATCCCTTGGCCATCCTGTAAGTGCTGTGTGATTGCAGTCAAGATGATCTGCTCCATAATTTTCACTGGCACTGAGGTCAGGCTGACAGGCCTATAGTTTCCAGGTTCCTCCATCCAACCCTTCTTGTGGATTGGCATCTCATTGGCCAGTTTCCCAGTTTCCATCTGGGACCTCACGGGTCAGCCAGGACTGCTGAAAAATGATGGAGATAGGCTTGGCCAGCTCATCTGCCAGCTCTCTCAGCACCCTAGGATGGATCCCATTCAGTCTCATGGAGTTGTGAGTATCCAAGTGGCTCAGCAAGTCTCAAACTTCCTCATGGATTTCAGGGGCACTACACTGCTCCCTGACCCCAGCAACCAGTTCACAAGGCCAGTTATCCTGGAGTCTTCCTGCCTTACTGTTGAAAATTGAGGCAAAGAAGGTATTTAGAATCTCAGTCTTCTTCATCTTCAGTTACAGTGTTTCCCTCCAGGGCCAATAAAGAGTGGAGGTTGTTCTTGCTTCTATTTTTAGCATTAAGGTATTTATAAAAATGCTTTTTATTGTCTTTCACAGCAGTGGCCAGTTTAAGTTCTAGCTGGGCCTTTGCCTCTATAATTTTTCTCCTACGTGATCTAACAACATCCTTAAAAGCATCTTGAGTTGCCTCCCCCTTTCCAAAGGTGATACACCCTCTTTTTTCCCCTTAATTCCTTCAAAAGATGCTTCCCCATCCAGGCTGGTTGCTGTCAGCACGTGGGCACAGCTTGTTCCTCTGCCTTCAAGAGTTCCGGTTTGAAGTAGGTCCAACCATCCTGGATCCCTTTGCTCTTAATGGCTGCTACCCAGGACACTCTCCAAATTGGCTGCTTAATTAAGCTGAAGTCTGCCCTCCAGAAGTTCAAGGTAAGGGTTCTATTATTGCTGCTCCTTGTTTCCCTGCACATTGAAAACTCCACTATCTCATGGTCTCTGCACCCTAGACAGCCTCCAGCATCACACCTCCCACCAGCCCTTCTTTACTTGAGAACAGCAGGTCAGGCAGGGCCTGACCCCTGCTAGGCTCACACAACAGTTGTGTCAAGAAGTTGTCCTCCATGTTCTCTAGGAACCTTCTGGACTGCCTCCTCTCTGCTGTGCTAAGTTCCCAGCAGATATCCAGCAAGTTAAAGTCACCTTGGAACACAAGCCCTACGAGGAGAGGCTGAGGAAGCTGGGGTTGCTTAGCCTGGAGAAGAGGAGACTCGGGGGTGACCTTATTGCTCTCTACAACTACCTGAAGGGAGGTTGTGGACAGGTGGAGGTTGGTCTCTTCTCCCAGGCACTCAGCACCAGAACAAGAGGACACAGTCTCAGGCTGCACCAGGGGAGGTTTAGGCTGGATGTTAGGAAGAAGTTCTATGCAGAGAGAGTGATTGCCCATTGGAATTGGCTGCCCATGGAGGTGGTGGAGTCACCATCATTGGAGGTGTTCAGGAGGAGACTTGATGGGGTGCTTGGTGCCATGATCTAGTTGTTTATGTGGGTTGGATTGGTTGATAGGTTGGACATGATGATCTTGAAGGTCTCTTCCAACCTGGTTCGGTTCTGTTCTGTTCTATTCTATTCTATTCTATTCTATTCTATTCTATTCTATTCTATTCTATTCTATTCTATTCTATTCTATTCTATTCTATTCTATTCTGAGACAACCTCCAGCTGCTTGCAGAATATTTCATCTGCCTCCTCATCCTGGTTGGGTGGTCTGTAACAGACTCCAACCAGGATGTCAGTTTTGTTAACCTTAGCTTTGATTTTAACCGACAGGTACTCAATCCTTTCTTCCTCTACCTTAAGTTCTGTGGCATCAAGAGATTCCCTAACATACAGGGCCACCCCTCCTCCTCTTCTCCCTTGCCTGTCTCACCTAAAGAGCTTTTAACCATCCAGAGCATTACTCCAATCGAGGGAATTATCCCACCACATTTCTGTAATGGAGACTACATCATAGTTTTCCTGGTGTACCAAGAACAGAAGTTGTGTTTGTCCCCAGTGTATCTTCGCATGCTTCTTGGTGCAGCTCCACCAGTGGACCTTTGTGGGCAGTGTTTTGACTCCTGTGCTTCTTGAACTTCTGAGATAGCATACAGACTAAATTAGCTAAACCATATCTTCTGTCTTGAAGGTAGAGTGGAAAATCTAACTCAAAACATTAGATTAGATACAGATATAGATGATGCACAGCTCTCCCATGTACTATCTTAAACCAAAAATATTTAGAACAAAATGAAACAACATCGTATTAATACACAAACCATACACAAAAAAGAAGGTACATGGAAAAGAAGGCTATCAGGAGTAGTCAGCATGGATTTACCAAGGGGAATCATGCTTGACTAAGCTGATATCATTCTATGGAGACCAGTGGATGTAGTCTACCTTGACTTTAGTAAGGCTTTTGACACTGTCTACCATAACATCCTTGTCAGCAAGCTCAGGAGATGTGGGATAGAAGAACAGACAGTGAGATGGATTAGGAACTGGTTACAAAATAGAGTGCAAAGTGTGGTGATCAATGGTGCCAAGTCCATCTGGAGACCTGTAACTAGTGGAGTCCCCCAGGGATCAATGCTGGCTCTGGTTCTGTTCAACATCTTCATCAATGACATTGATGAGGGAGCAGAGTGTGTGCTCAGCAAGTTTGTTGACAATATCAAACTGGGAGGCTTGGCTTATATGGCTGAAGGCTGTGCAGCCATTCAATGAGACCTGGACAGACTGGAGAGCTGGGCAAAGAGGAGCTTTATGAAGTTCAACAAGGAAAAGTGCATCTGGGAAGGAACAATAAACTGCACCAGTACGGGCTAGGAGGGGATCTGCTAAAGAGCAGCGCCGTGGAGAAGGACCTGGGAGTCCTGCTGGACAAGTTATCCATGGGTCAGAAATGTGCCCTAGTGGCCATTGGTATCCTAGGGGGCAGTAAGAGGAGCATGTCCAGCAGATCGAGGGAGAATATTGCATACAGTTCTGGGTTCCCCAGTTCAAGAGGGACAGGGAGAGTCCAACAGAGGGCTACAAGGATGATTAAGGGACTGGAGCACGTGCATTATGAAAAAAGGCTGAGAGACCTGGGGCTTTTTAGCCTGGAGAGGAGAAGACTCAGAGGGGATCTAATAAACATTTATAAATATAGGAGGGCTGGGTGTCAAGAGCAAGAGAATAGGCTCCTCTTGCTTGTGCCCTGTGATAAGACAAGGGGAGATGGATGTAAGCTGCAGCAGAGGAGGTTCCACCTCAGCATGAGGAAGAACGTCTTTCTTGTACGGGTCATAGCACAGGAGCCGGCTCCCGAGAGAAGTTGTGGAGTCTCCTTCTCTGGAGACTTTCAAGACCTGTCTGGATGCATTCCTCTGCAACCTGCACTAGATTCTATGGTCCTGCTCTGGCAGGGAGGTTGGACTTGATGATCTTCAAAGGTCCCTTCCAACCCCTAACCTCTTGTGATCCTGTGAAACTGCCACGCAAGCATGTGTATAAATGACCTGTTAGCTCTCATTCTGAAAATTTAATTGTGGTGGAAAGTCTGCTGAAATCCATGTGGAACAAAAATAAATCCTGATTGTCCAAGTAGATCCAGAGCAGCTCAAAAGCCATGATTTTGAATAAACTCAAGCTTCGTATCAGAACTGAAGGATATGCCGACTTCAGGGTAACCTGAAATTTGGTTGCATAAAATCTGAACCATCTGCTGTATTACCAATATCTCTATTACAGATTTCCAGTATCATCAAATTCAGACTTTTGCATACATACAGTCCATCCACCCCAGCTATCTGCCTGAAGAGAAAGCAGCTGTTTTCTGCTATAAGACCTGCCACACATAATTGGTTTTACCATTCTAGGTTGCAGGGTTTTGGCAGAGACTGGACATCATTAACTTCACTATGATTTTCAGTACAATTCCCCAAATGGGAGACTAGAGTGTAGTAAATTAACATACTCGCGCTCTTGTCTAAGATACAATGGAGATTAAATACATACATGCATCATACATACATACATGCATACATATATAAATAAGAGAAAAAAAAATACATAGGCAATGACTCCCATCCCAAACTGTTTTTTAAACTGATCTCTTCAGTGTCATTTTTGATAGACACAGCCCTGGAAGTCTGTGAGAAGCATGACAAAACTGCACACAGATAGACAGACCTACAACAGAGCAAGCTGATCACCCGCTAAGGCTATAGAAGTCACACTATTTCCTGCACTGGTTGTTTGAGGATTTGAGCTTATCAAAGCCAGGGCGATCTGAAACATCTTTGAGAGGAACTATTGACTGAAGAGCTCTTTTTTATGGAAAACCATTGTCTGGTAAAATTTTATGACTTCACAGCTTTCTAACAAGAGGAATTTTAACACAGAAAGTTTCCTTCAAGTTTTCTTTATGAAGTGAGTGAGTTGAGCTCTGCATTTCTCCACAGATCAAGCTCTGTCCTAAGAAGCTTTCTCATGTTTCACCTACTGCAAAAACCAAAGGGCATAGCCTAGGTTTTGCATTGCAAGCACCTCACCATGAATCAAAAAGAATGGCCAGCATAAAAATTGTGGTGTTTTTTGGAGGAGCTGCTGGTAGTTGCCAGAGTATGTCCTCTGTCTAACAGTCATGAGGAATCACCTCTGTACTGGGCAGGACATTTGTCAGCAAGAAGGAATTCAAGTTTCTCTTCACTATAGTGTCATTGATACAGAGAGGCAGAAGGGAAAACTAATGACTACCATGTCACCTGAAGTCTTGTCTTTCATGGCATTTAGTGATCAAGAGGTAAAAGACCTTTCACCACATGCAAAAATCTGGGAAGACTTGAAGTACCAAAACACAGTATGAAATGCACAGTGGGGGCATGTGTCTTCTCTCGATCCATCCCATTGTTGTGAGGAGGTTATACTCTGAGCCAGGGTTTTCTTCAACTGTTTATCCCCAGGAGGCAATCAAGAAGTTAAAACAGCATGTATCATGAGTGTAGCAGCACTCACTCAGCTTTTCCAATGCTGCAGCACTAGTTCTGGAATATACAGGAGGAGAAGATAGCAAAATTTATGTGCATCAAAAGTACCCTCATTATATTCCAAAGCCTTATTAAAGTCCACTGTAATCCTCCCTGACAGGGTCTTTCTGTCAGACTATCACTCACGGTCTTTGCAAATCAGACTCATAAACCCAAAGAATTACTTTTCATCTTGCATTAAATTTTAAATGCCATTTCTGAAATGCTGTTCTGTGTCAGATCCTACCCAGGACAGAGTGCCTGGAGAACAGCCAGGCAGAAAGGGACTTTAGGAGTAGTGGTTGACAGCCACCTGAACATGAGCCAGCCATGTGCCCAGGTAGCCAAGGAGGCTGATGACATCCTGGCCTGTATCAGGAATAGTGTGGCCAGCAGGAGCAGGGAGATCTTCTGCCCCTGTACTCAGCACTGGTGTCACCATTTTAGGCTGTGCCTTTAAGAAAGGGACAGTTGCTGGAACACTCTGGCTGAATGTATTGAAAACAAAGATAAGGTCTAAACGAATTTCATTGGTAGATTGGTAGAATGCAACTTTAAGTTTAAGTTCAGTTTGAGTTAGTTCAGTCTGTTTCTCTCTGCTCCTGTGGGCCTGTTTGTTTCTCTCTCTCTGAAGCAACAGCTGCCAGACGGAGTCGACCTTGAATTAACAAAGCTAATCAGATAAGAAAACTAATTCTTGCACACGCTTTGAGCTAACAGAATTTTCTCCTTAATTGTTTTTCTCTCTCTCTCTAACCCTTTTTGAGAAAAAAGGGAGGTAGGGAGGGAGAGGGGGGACAGGAGGGGGAACCCTCCTGGCTGGAGGTCTTCTGTATTACATTCATTGCTGTATATTCCTGTATATATTGTAAATACTGTATATTGTGTACATATCCATCTGCATTCCATTTCTGCTTGTAAATACAGCTTATTTCATCTGCTTCTCTGACTGAGTTAGCTGCGGTTTCTTTGTGTGTGGGGGGGAGAGCTTTCACTCACCCTGCCACAACTGGTTAGGCCACACCTTGAATCCTGTGTCCAGTTCTGGGCCATTGAGGTTAGGAAAGATGTTGAGTTGCTGGAATGTGTCCAGAGAAGTGCCACAAAGCTGGTGAGAGGTTTGGAGCACAAGCCCTATGAGGAAAGACTGAGGGAGCTGGGGTTGCTTAGCCTGGAGAAGAGGAAGCCCAGAGGAGATCTTATTGCTCTCTGCAACTACCTGAAGGAAGATTGTAGCCAGGTGGGGGTTGGTCTCTTCTCCCAGGTAACCACCAACAGAACAAGAGGACACAGTCTCAAGCTGTGCCAGGGGTGGTTTAGGCTGGATGTTAGGAAGAAGTTCTTCATGGAAAGAGTGGTTTGCCATTGGAATGGGCTGCCCAGGGAGATGGTGGTGGTGAAGAGACTGGATGAGGCACTTGGTGCCATGGTTTAGTTGATCAGATAGTGTTGGATGATAGGTTGGACTTGATGATCTCAAAGATCTTTTCCAACTTGGTTAATTTAATTTAATTTAATTTAATTTAATTTAATTTAATTCTATTCTATTCTATTCTATTCTATTCTATTCTATTCTATTCTATTCTGTTCTGTTCTGTTCTCACCATCCTGGAGGTGTTCAAGAGGGGATTGGACATGGCACTTGCCACGGTTTAGTGGTCATGAGGTGTTGGGTGATCAGTTGGACTTGATGATCTCTGAGGTCTTTTCCAACCTTATTGATTCTATGATTCTATTCTATTCTAACTGATGACAGACTAACTTTTCATTATACTTTCAAAGTACATCTGAAGGAGGGCCAAAAGACTTATGCTCCTACAAGTGCAAAAATATTCTGAAGTGCCACATTCCAATGAGACATACTTATCGTAGCGTTGTCTTCCTTTCCCAATACCGGAAACATTTTCCTGATCATATGCCTTTTTTGCTGTGCTCTGCTTTATTTCCCATGACACAAGGAACTTTCATGTTACTTAGAATATGCCAAGGTCAAAGCAGAGGACATGAGTGAGCCTAACAAAGTGAAGATGCTTTTGAATAAATTTTAATATACTAAAGCTTCATGCTTTGTAAATTGCACAATGGTAGGGTTTATTCTTCCCATTTTTCCAGTGTTTGGACTTGATAGGAAAGCCCAGTGGTCTCAAAAAAAAAAAAAAAAAAAAAAAAGCTGCATCTTGAAAGGCAACAATTGCTCCCTATGTGGTAGTGAACTCCACATCTACAAATTGATGTCAGTGCACTACATAGCCAGCTGGAGGGCGGGGGTGGGGCACAGCTAGAAACACACCTCAGGGACAAAAGCACCACACACTGTCTTGTCTTAACTGAGCAGTGAAAGGACAAGTCCACTGGCACTGGATTTTGGTGGGGATAATTGCAAGCCACAGGCGCAGAACTACCGAAAATGTTTGAAAAAGTGACAAGCTTATTTCATTTTCCTGACATTTGCAACTCTGAGCTCTACCAGCTCAGCGGAAAACAGAGAATTCCACCTGTAATTCCCTGGCACTGTGCTCTGCTGGGATGCTCCCTGATACTGCTGCACACGGAGCAGTGACAGCTACAGCAGCTCACTGTAGACTTGCACCAGATCTTTAGTGGCATCTTGAGTAATTTCGCATTCTGGTGTTGATGAGTGCTGCTGTGGTTACTTTACTCGTTGTGTGATCTGGAAGGGAAAAAGCTCTTCCCTGAGGCACAGTAGCACAAGTGCCACATGTTTCATGTGAAACAAGTTGGAGCTGCTGTAGCATCATCTTACTTTTGTATACGGGGGAAAACTAACTTGTTAGGGTACTTATGCCTTCATTCTTGTCAGAATTTCATTTTAAGAAGTTTTCTTCCGTTATGCGGTCTGTGCTATGGCAGCCTTTCTGAGCAGATATGAGTTTTAGAACTTACAGAGTGACAGGAATGTGGATGGTGTCACAAATGTAAGAGTGGTTTATGGTCCCTAAAGCTTATTATGAAGTCAAAGGTATGATTTACAGCAGCACCAAGAGAGAGCTGAGTTCCAGTGATTAGCAGCCCCACTGTTTCTCTAATATTGTTATTCCTAAGATAATATATTAGATGAGCAAATATTTTAACCAGCAACATCTCCATTTTCTTCTGTCAGAGTAAAATAATTGTCATACTTGAGAAGTCTTACTGGTGAATATTGCATTTTTCAAGGAAATTATGTGAGAATGGCAAGAGGGATGTGTAGGAATTGCAGCACCATTATAGTTAGGTGCATGAGAATATTTACTACTTTGTAACAGCTGAAAATAATTTGTGAATATGCAAGATGTGTACATGAATAATTTTGTGTCTACTTGGTAATAAAACGTAAACAGCATTATAAATGACCTGACAGTCTTGGAGAGTTCAGGATATGTGTGTGTGTGTGTGTGTAGAGATATGACTTATGTCTCACACATACTTTATTCCTGTGAGTGCTAAAAGGCCTAATCTCTCCAGAAGCAGGAAAAGATCTAATATGGTCGTGAGACTGCTTGGGTTTACCCAAGTGTTACACTGGCTTCCAGGCTGAGGTGTAGCTTTCCCTGCATCAATGCTGCACATGATGCTGCTGAAGCCATCTGGGCAGTCACCACAACTGGATGAAAGAAGAGTACTAGTGCTTAGAGGAACTCTGACTACCCCTGAATTATTTTGCCATATTCAACAAAGAAAGCACTTTCTGAAGGTGAAGGAAACTGAATTCCACTTCTAAGTATGCAGGCTGTCTCTCTCTCTGACCAGATTCACCCCTGAGAGCTTGCTGAGACATCCAGAGGGAACACCTCATCCCCAGAGGGGCTGGCCTCTTGCTCTGCATCAAATTATATAGCACAGCTTCAAATTGCTCAGGGTCACAGTCGGCACCATGCTTTCGGAGCACCAGGGACCAAGAGCAGTCTTATGAGAAAGAGAAGGAGGGATTCTCTGTGCCGTTGGGGGCCCTGTGTGCAGCAGGGAGGCAGGCAACTGTGCCTCAACCAGGAGGGCAGGTGAAGTTGCATTTGCTACTTGCATGGTTTCCTTGGGAAGGGAAGTGACAGCCCACAACAGAAAATAAGGTTTCATAAGAAGGTGGTTGATGAAGATAAAGGAGAAGGCAAAAATCCCCTTGCAGGACCAGTGTTAAAACAAGAATCAGTCACCTTCAGGTAAGGCATGAATGCACTAGCGAATGTCTACAGTTACTACAAGGTGTGAAAATGCACTGAATAACAGTCACCAGCTTCTTCCTGTGTTTGTTATCACCTTCACCCTATCAGACTGTGCAGGGTAGTGGTTGTGGTTTTTTTAGAAAAAGTAGTAAATTACTTCATATTTAAATGGGGTTAAGGATATGCCCACTGTAAGAACTAAAAGACACCTCAGGGTGTCTTTATGGAGTCATTAAGAAACAGTTAATAAAAGAAAACCTATTGCTGATATTAAGCAGAGGTCTGCATCTACACTGAAGAATGTTCACAAGTCTAAACATAAAAATGAAATTTGAAAATATGTTGATTTTTACCTTTGCTGTGAAACCTGCAACATTGCAGGATATAAACAAGGAGTAAGAGATTACTAAGAATGTATCCTTAAAAACACCAAAAGCAATATTCTAATATTCTCATTATACTAACTGATGTGTTAATGTAGCTATGATGATACAAGGGAAAAAGCAGTCAAGGGGAGAGTCAACATATTTTACTGCACTGGGACACAAAAGGCCTATGTCCCTGTACAGTACAATACAATACAATACACCAGGTTGAAAGAGACCTTCAAGAACATTGCGTCCAACCCACCAACCAATCCAACCCACCTAAACAAGTAAACCATGGCACCAAGCACCCCATCAAGTCTCCTCCTGAGCACCTCCAATGAAGGTGACTCCACCACCTCCACAGGTAGCCGATTCCAATGGGCAATCACTCTAAGATTGCCTGTACTGAGTATAGTCAGTCTAATAAAGGATATCATCATAGTATCAGTCAGGGTTGGAAGAGACCACAAGGATAATCTAGTTCAAACCCCATGCCATGGGTAGGGACACCCCACACTAGATCAGGCTGGCCAGAGCCTCATCCAGCCTAGTCTTAAACACCTCCACAAACAGGGCCTCAACCATCTCCCTGGACAGCCCATTCTAGGGCTTCACCACTCTCATGGTGAAGAACTTCCTCCTCACATCTAGCCTGAATCTCCCCACCTCCAGCTTCATTCCATTCCCCTTAGTCCTGCCACTACCTGATAGCCTGAGAAGTCCCTCCCCAGCCTTCTTGGAGGCCCCCTTCAGATACTGGAAGGACACAATGAGGTCACCTCGAAGCCTTCTCTTCTCCAGACTGAACAGCCCCAACTCCTTCAGTCTGTCCTCATAGGAGAGGTGCTCCAGCCCTCTGATCATCCTCGTGGCCCTTCTCTGGACACCTTCCAGCACGTCCACATCCCTCTTGTAATAGGGGCTCCAGAACTGGAGGCAGTACTCCAGGTGAGGTCTCACCAGAGCTGAGTAGAGGGGGAGAATCACCTCCCTTGACCTGCTGGCCACACTTCTCTTGATGCAGCCCAGGATCTGATTGGCTTTCCGGGCTGCAAGTGCACATTGAGAGCTCCTGTTGAGCTTCTCATCCACCAGCACCCCCAAGTCTCTCTCCTCAGGGCTGCTCTCCAGCCAGTCCCTGCCCAGCCTGGATTTGTGCCTGGGATTGCCTCGACCCAGATGCAGGACAATACAATACAATACAATACAATACACCAGGTTGGAAGAGACCTTCAAGATCATCGCGTCCAACCCATCAAACAATCCAACCCACCCAACAACTAGACCATACAGCCAAGCACCCCATCAAGTCTTCTCCTGAACACCTCCAGTGAAGGTGACTCCACCACCTCCATGGGCAGCCGATTCCAATGGCCAATCACTCTCTCCGTGTAGAACTTCTTCCTAACATCCAGCCTAAACCTGCCCTGGCGCAGCCTGAGACTGTGTCCTCTTGTTCTGGTGCTGGCTGCCTGGGAGAAGAGGCCAACCTCTGCCTGGCTACAACCTCCCTTCAGGTAGTTGTAGAGAGCAATAAGGTCACCCCTCAGTCTCCTCTTCTCCAGGATAAGCAACCCCAGCTCCCTCAGCCTTTCCTCATAGGGCTTGTGTTCCAAACCCCTCACCAACTTCGTTGCCCTTCTCTGGACACGTTCCAGCAAGTCAACATCCTTCCTAAACTGAGGGGCCCAGAACTGGACACAGGACTCAAGGTGCGGCCTAACCAGTGCAGTGTACAGGGGCAGAATGACCTCCCTGCTCCTGCTGGCCACACTGTTCCTGATGCAGGCCAGGATGCCATTGGCCCTCTTGGCTGCCTGGGTGCACTGCAGGCTCATGTTCAGCCTACAATCAACCAGTACCCCCAGGTCCCTCTCTGCCTGGCCACTCTCCAGCCACTCTGACCCCAGCCTGTAGCACTGCATGGGGTTGCTGTGGCCAATGTGCAGAACCCGGCACTTGGATGTGTTCAATCTCATGCCATTGGACTCTGTCCATCTGTCCAGCCTGTTGAGGTCCCTCTGCAAAGCCTCTCTACCCTCCAGCAAATCAACTGCTGCCCCCAGTTTGGTGTCGTCTGCAAATTTACTGATGATGGACTCGATGCCCTCATCCAGATCATCAATAAAGATGTTAAAGAGCATGGGGCCCAGCACTGATCCCTGGGGCACACCACTAGTGACAGGCCGCCAGCTGGATGTGGCACCATTCACCACCACTCTCTGGGCTCGGCCCTCCAGCCACTTCCTAACCCAACGCAGTGTGCTCCTGTCCAAGCCATGGGCTGCCAGCTTGGCCAGGAGTTTGCTGTGGGGGATGGTGTCAAAGGCCTTGCTGAGGTCCAGGTAGACCACATCCACAGGCCTCCCCACGTCCACCAGGCGGGTCACCTGATCATAGAAGGAGATCAGGTTGGTCAGGCAGGACCTGCCCCTCCTAAATCCATGCTGGCTAGGCCTGAGCCCCTGGCCATCCTGTAAGTGGTGTGTGATCGCACTCAAGATGACCTGCTCCATAATCTTGCCTGGCACTGAGGTCAGGCTGACAGGCCTATAATTCCCTGGCTCATCCAACCGGCCCTTCTTGCGGATGGGCACCACGTTAGCCAGCTTCCAGTCTTCTGGGACCTCTCCAGTGAGCCAGGACTGCTGAAAAATAATGGAAAGTGGCTTGGACAGCTCATCTGTCAGCAATCTCAGCACCCTAGGATGGATCCCATCCGGTCCCATGGCCTTGTGGGGGTCCAAGCGGGGACCCTGCACTTGGTCTTGCTGAACCTCATGAGTTTGGCTTGTGCCCACTTCTCCAGCCTGTCCAGGTCCCTCTGGATGGCATCCCTTCCCTCCAGTGTGTCCACTGCACCACACAGCTTGCTGTCATCAGCAAACTTGCTGAGGATGCACTCGATGCCACTGTCCATGTCACCCACAAAGATGTTGAACAAGACAGGTCCCAGGACTGATCCCTGAGGGATCTCTTGACAAACTTTTTCTCATTCTTACTGCACAATGCCGTTTTCTTTCTTTCTGCCACCTATGCTTATACTTAAAACAAAAAAAAGACAAAGTTGTTCATGTCCAACATTAACTTAATATTGCTTTGATACTATCCCAATAGGCAGGCATGGGGAAGGGTGTAGAGGAGGGGATGATCCTCTGCTATAATATTTTTCTCTCCCAAAAAAATATTGCAAGTCATTTAGTAGCAATGGGTTTGTCTGGACTGAAACTGCTGGGAAAAAAACTAGAACAACAGATTTAGAGTACAATATATTGTTCATGTGCTTGCCATACGCCTGTGTTGCAAGTACCTCCAGCTAAACACGCAGTTTTTCAATACTGAGAGAATGTTATTCAACTTTTACAGAAATCTTCTGTGTTTTCATCAATAAGATGGGTTACTGTAATCTAGATCAGTAGCACAACATAATAACAGAGGTAGCACTGGAAATCAAGGTGATTATCAATGTACAGACCACTCACTCTCTGCCATTCATGAGGATGTACCAAACAGAACAGGAAGAGAAAGTGGTGTCTACTGCATATCAGCAACGGAGATATTTTGTTACTTTATTTATTTATCTATTTATTGATTTATGACATGGGTGGAGCTTTGGGGGAAGGAAGCTGCCTTTAAAGCCTGAATCTGTAAGATCAGCATGTGAGGATGGTTAGGCACAGTTCTGCAAATATTCTTGTCAGACACCAAGGGCTTCTGTTTTTGTGGACTCTGTCATTAAACCTCTTCTTTTACAAAATTGTTGCTGCCCTGGAAATAAAGCAAAATGTGCTTTGTTGTTCTATTCCATACAATTCACTGACTGTATCTGGGTGCAAGTGATTAAGCCTGATATACATAAAATTTCCTCAGAAGCTTTTGCCCATTACAATCTGGAAAACTTTGTTACTGAAAAAATTTTAAGCTGTAATTAAAACTGTGATCTGTGAAACATGCGGTATTGCAGGAAAGTAGCCCCAGAAGAGTTATTGAAAGAAATATATCTAGAATTCATGTGGAGTTACTGTAAGCTATCCAAATTAGGAGATGCAGTTAACATGAAATCGCTCTAATGCTGTATGATGGATTATGCCCATCCTGAAAGCAGGGGAGGAGGGGTTGTGAGAGCCCTGCTCTCCCCAGAGAGACGGTTTCCCCCTGGGAAACTGAGTTAGTCTGTTCCACCACCCTTCCCTATCCAGCAAGCCTATAAAAAAGGAAGACACTGCAGCCATTTGCTCTCTTCTTTGCTTCTGCCTCGCTGGAACAAAAGGCCTGAGAGAGTAACTGCTGGCTGCCTGGTTCTCTGCCATATGGTTGGGCCTGGTCTTTCTCCCTGCTGCATCCATGCTTCTTCAAAGGACTGTTGGTTTTGTATACCTCCCTATCCATCCTTGTTCCTTACCCTTGTCAACCCTTCCTTTTATTGTTTTATATATATATAGTTTAAAGAAAATTTTACCTCTCTACTTCCAAATCTTGGTAGATTTACCTCATCCCTTTTTTCCTTATCCACCTTTCTTTTTTTTTTTTTTTCTCTTCCCTTATCTCTCCCTGTTCTTTCCCCTTCCCTTTTTCTTTCAATCGGGAAAGAAAGGGGGGAGCAGGGGAGGGATTCTCAGTCTTGCCCCCCTCATCTGAGCTCTTAAATCCCACTTAAGGCTCAAACCACCACATGCTGTCACTGCCTAACACCCAAAGAGCACATTTCAGTGGGTCATATCTCAAAGCAATATGTAGCAAAACGGCAGAACTACAACAGATATCACGCCATGGGACAGCCTGCTGAGTAGGACGATGCACATAGCTGAGTGCAGAGAACAGCAAGAGTCACATAACCTCCAACTCTCTTCTGTTGTGTGAGTGAAGTCGTGTTTGTGACAAACACCAAAATTGTAGAAAAGGAGAAAGAAGAAATAGGATGGCCCTGGAGTTTGGCCAGTGAAGGACACAAACTTCAAGCCATCTGGCACAGGTTAGTTTCAGGATCTTTAGGAGTAACAGAGGCCAGCAATTACCTGCTAGAGCAACTCCACAAGCCTGCAGCATTGTGGAGAAACAATGGGACAGACAATAATAACTGAAAAGTTTGTAGATTTTGTTTGCTCTTAAAACACAGGAGCCAGAAATATTTAAACTGGATATTATACTCCCAGGTAACATCAGCTGATGTAAGTTACAAGCTTTACTTGTCTTGTAACTCTCACATGCACTCAGCCCTGGACTCTTTGATTCAGGACAATTTAGGTTGAAGTATGCTTTTTAAATATCAGTCTATGTGTGACTATTTGGCAGTGTTGTCAAGGCCCCTGACTGTGTTCAAAGCCTCCATGAAACTTGGAGCTACCAATCTGCCTTGGGAACTCCAACTTCTCTTTGGCGGTTAATGCTGAAATTCAGTATCTTTTCCAGACTATTTCTTCTTAGATTTCTTTCTCCCTCCCTCCCATGAATACTCAAGTCCCTCTGCCACTCTCCCCCTGCAGTGAAGAACACCATTCTGGCCACATCTGAGAGATTTCCATTCTAAGTGAAATGTTTACTACATTTTTGAGTTAGCTGTGCCTCTCAGCTGATACACATAAGTTGGACAATAGAGTGTGGAATGGATTATAAAAGAAATGCAGGTGAAAAGCCAGGGTAGAATAAAAAGGGAACATAAATTCTTAGTTACACTTTCACACTAAACTTTATTGGTCAAAGTGTAGGTGAAGCCAAAGCCAGACAAACATGAAAATATGAGTGGCAGACTAAAGCACACTGTAAATGTTAGATGAATACAACACTAAATCTCCATCTGTGACAAAAAGGGAAATATAACCACTTTTGATCAGTGAGAAGGTATACAACACTATTTCATGTTCTTCAAAGGCAAAACAGGTGTTTTATTTACCTAGTGTCATTTATACCATTGTTCTACCAGAGAAAGACCTAGAAATATTTTTGCTTGTGTGGAGCACAGTGAAAGACAAGAGCCTGTAAAGTGGTTAGATGATCCAACTCATAGCCATGTGTTAGCCCATGAGTAGGAACAGAACAACACAGAAATTTAGGCCAAAGTCTGCAAGTGGAGCAAACATAAAACAGAACCAGGTGTTCCCTTATGGGCTGATCTTGCGTAGTGTTGATCCTTCTTCAATATTGTGTTGACACCAGTTGGTGTAAGCATGCCAAGATGTCTCTTTTGTAATTTGTTAATGTGGGCAGCATATTGCTGAGAACTGTGTGAAAGGCCGGACTTTCTGCTGGATTGTCAGACTTTCCAGCTCAGGATGGAGGCTGAAATGTGCTGTGTGGTCTGTGCATGGCTGACTGTGGAACAAAGACCACAAGTTCTAATGTCTTTTCCTGGGTTTCACTGAGGTCTGGCTCATGAAAAACACTCTTGAAATCAGCATTTGGTTTGTTTTTTTGTTTGGGTGGGTGGGTGCTTGTTTTAAAGAAAAAAAAATGTATATGCTCTTGGAGAGAAAAGTTGAACCGCTGTATAAAGCATTAAAAGAGCATTAGAAGACACAAAACAACGGGATAAAATAATCGGCAAATATGACGAGAGTTTCTTCTGTGGTGATAGTGCCCCCATCAGGCACTTGTGTTCAGATATCTGCCTGCCTTTAATTTTTAAAGCTTAGCTATCTATGCAGCAGCGTACATAGGCGCTAAAGATCTAACTTATTTTCCTAACCCTGTTTTGTTCTGATTTTCGAGTAGATTGGTCTGATCATGAATAATTGCAGCGTCCTTAGTGTTTTCCAGCAGAAGCTGCAGTTATGTCGTTGCATGTGTTGGAGTTACATGCGCTCATAGCACCCCCTAGTGGCGAGTTCCCTTCCTGCTTTTCCGTTTCCCGGGAGGACGCTTCAGTCATCAGGCAGTTTCTGTTTTCCAGGATGGCATCTGAAGAAGAAATCTGCGTTGAGCCAACAGCATAAAGGCATCTCTGCAGCACTCATCTACTTCACCCGGTTAGGTTCCCAGCAGGGTGTATCTTTGCTGTGTCTGCCCCGGGGTGAAGCCATCCACACCTTGTTCCTAAAAAATTAATCCTGGACTACAGTAGCATTTAAGATCTGATGTTTTGTACTCTTAGCTTCAATAACAGCAGTTAAATACTCAGTAAGAGGTATCAATTGGTCTGATTAACACTATCAGTCACTTACCTATAAAAAATTTGTACTACCTCGAATAATCTATTAGGACTGACTGTCTGAGTAAACTGGATTTCAACACTCTATTTCACTTGAAATACAATATCCATTCTCAGCAGCAGATGTCTGCTTTGCTGAGCAAGTATCCAGTAATGCTAGCCAGGCTTCTTTCATTTAGCTTTTTCCTTAGCAACATAAACCAAAAACATTTTGAGAGATAGAACTGTTTAATAGGTTGTTTCTTTTTTGCTCCATTTGCTACATTCGTCATGGCAAATGCCCAGGTTCACATCTATGGGAAACATTGGAGAAGCCTATGTAACTTCAATTTGAAACATGCTTTATATTAACTTTACAGTTATGCTTGGTTTTAATCATCTACCAAAGGTTAAAATACACCAAAATCAACATAGATTACTTTGGTCAGAAGTGTATTTTGCTATCATTCTAAGAAGTGGCTGAGTAACCTTGCCAACAATTTGAATATAACTCACCCACACTGTTCTAAAATGGGGACCAAAGTTTGTAAGTGTATAGGTACCTGGCTTTACTACCCCAGATTGAAAATGTGGTATAGAAAGTTCTCATTGTCTCACAGCTGTCCCAGGAGATGCAGGGGAATGTCAAGGGGCAGTTTATACCAGATGTATGCCATGCTTCTGCTTCAGCCACAGACAGTGACTGATAGCCTGTCTCACTTTGGAATACCCTTTGTTTGTAATGTTGAATTCTGCCTTCACTCTGAAACCCATATACACCAAGATTTGTGCTACCCATTTCTTTAAGAACATGCATAGGGTCTGCAAGTGTGCTCTTAACCAAGAAAGCTCTTCAAAAAGGAAAGGGGGGGGTATGGGGAATGACTCTTTACAGGTTATGATTAATTTGTGATTTTTGAAATGGCATTATGATGGGAAGATACAGAGCATGAAGGAGACCATTTGTAGCCTCTCTGTCTGTTTGTTGTTTTAAAAGGACTGACATTTTCTGAAGTGCATGCTCCAGTCACTGTCAAGACCAACCCCATCAGCTGCTACCTCAGCAAAGCACTCCTTTCTCCTGCAGCTCTTTCATGCTGTTACCACATACCAGTATATCACAAATAAAATTTTCAGGCAAGCTGCCATATCAAATTCTTTCTCTTGTGGGTGGTCCTTGAGAACAGTAAAGCCCTGTCTGTACTACCAGTCTTGATAACAGAATGTTTACAACACCAGGATTCAACAGTTTAGATTCCCTGACCCCACACTCCTCTCCCACTTCCACACACACACCCTGCTGTAAAATGCTTGTCTAGACAGATTTGTAACTTCAGTCTTTGTGAAAATAAGGTTTTGACTCTGTTACTAATGTAACGCACTGATTGAGCACATCATATTATTAACAGCAATCTTGCACTTGTAGTTTCCATTTTCCTTGATTTAGTAGTATTGCAGACTAATTTTTTTCTTTAGTGGTTGCCTGCTTTGCCTGAACACTGGACTAGTTCAATAACTGAGATCCATGAGTCAAAGATGTGCTGTTCTCATCCCACAGCTGTACGTTGTTTAAGCTTGGAACATCTTTATTCAGCAAGCAGTAATTTTGGAGGGGGAGCAAGTTAAAATAAGGAGTCAAAACTGAAAAATAAGAACTCACAACTCTGTACTGGCCTGCAAATTCAAACCCCTTAGTGAACATGTGATATCCAAAAGGAGACTGACATTCAAGAATACCTGATTTTCTGCAAACTGGGGCCTGTATTTACTCCCATATTCAAGTAAACCAAATCCACTAGCACTTTAGCATCACACCTGTGTGACCCTGCACTTGCATGCACACAGGAGCAAAGCAAGGGGAATAATCAGTAAGTATATGAAAGAATATTAGGTTCTTAAATGTATTGCTGTGTGCTGCACTTTGCATACTTTCAGAACCTATCTGCTTCTATCCATAGACCCAGAGTTTTTCTTTCTCTCTTCAGCTCACTGACTGCTCAGAAAAACAGGGGAGGCTTAGTTCCATGCAGTAAAATTCCCAGTAAAATGTCCTTTTTGAGAACAGCTGTTGGCACAACACAATCCTGAAGGGCCTGCCATCTCATGCCCTTCAGTTAATGCTTTTGCACCACCATCAGTAGGATGACTGCCCAGGTTGCCAAACAAAATGATGGTCCCTCAACTTCCCTGGCATCCAGTGCATGAGAAAGGTGGCTGTGACTAAGGGGTTTGTGCCATGAAAAGTGCAAGAGATACAGGGTACTGGAACCAATGGTGGCCTTCCCTGCTGCCTGTCTGCAAAACAATGGGGTCAGCCAGGGAAATTATGGAGGGGTTTCTACCACTTGACCTCAGCTAGGGCCAAAATTGGCATACTGCGGCTAGGTCGTTGCTGAAGCAGCCCTGAGAAACACAGGCTTCACTAGATGGAGCACTTCTTCAGGCTTGAAGGGAGGGCAATTTGTTGTTGTTGTTGCTGGTTTTTGTAATGAGGTGGGTTGAAGTTTCCCCCCAACATCAACTTTGCCAGACCAACTCAGTTAGAAGCAAATGAAGCTGTATTTACAAGCAATATCTACAGTCTATGATGAAATGTGATGAATATGTACAAAATTCACAGTATTTACAATATTTACAGATATTTACAATTAATAAACAGCACAAGGACCCCCTGGCCAAGGACCAGGGGAAGCTACTAGCTTCCCCCTCCCTGCCTCCCCCTCACCACCCTGTACAAAAGGGACATGAGAAAGGAGCAGAGAAGTTAGGCTTATCCAAGGCCAGCCAGAAGCACATTATCTCTCCTGATTGAAGCAAAACCAGCCAGAGATCAGAAGAGAAGAGAAAAAGGGAAGAGTTTTTGTGGTACGGCACATCTAATTCTAGATATTTATACAATTAATTTGTTTAGAATAATCTTTTGTTTCCCTTTTTACACCCAGTAGTGATTTATTTATATTTTTCTACTTTTCTGCTCAAAATCTGTAACTGAATATTAAAGGCATAGCCTGAAACCACTACAGGTGTCATGTCACTTGGGACCAGTACTGTTTAGTATCTTTATCAACAGTGTAGACAGTGACATTTAATGTACCCTCAGTAAGTTTGTAAAGGAAAACAAGATGAGTGCTGCAAATTATACACTTGAGGGAAGGGATGCCAGCTACAAGGACCTAGACAGGCTTGAGATGTGGGTCAATATGAAACTCATGAGGATCAAAAAGGCTGAGTCCAAGGTCCTGCACTCCAGTTGAGGCAAATCCTAATATCAATATGTGCTAACAGATAAATGGATTGAGAACAGTCTTGTGGAGAAGGACTCAAGAATGCCAGCAGATGAAAAAATTGCATACAAGCTGGCAATGTGTGCTTGCAGCCAAGAAAGCCAACCACATTTTGAGCAGCATCAAAAGGAGCATGGATAGCAGACTGAGGGAGGAGATTCTCCCCTTCTGTTCCACTCTTGTGAGAATCCACTTGGAATGCTTTAGCCAGGATCCACAGTATGAAAAAGATATGGACCTGTTAGAACAGGTCCAGAGGAGGGCCACAAAAACAGTCAGAGGGCTGGAACATCTGTCCTTTGAGAAAGGCTGAGACTGTTTTGGGAGTTCAGCCTGGAGAAGAGAAGGCTATGGGGACACCTTACTATTGACTTTCAGTGTATGAATGAGAAAGCTGGAGAAAGACTTTTTACCATGACCTGCAATGAAAGGATAAAGTGCAATGGTTTTAAACTGAAAAAGTACAGATTTAGATTTCATGTAAGGAAAACGTTCTTTATTGTGAGGGTGGTGAGACACTGGAGTAGATTGCCCAGAGAAGATCTGGATACTCTGTCCCTGGAAGTATTTATGGTCAGTTTGGATGGGACTTTGAGCTGACTGATTTGGGTCCTGTCCAGAGCATGGGCATTGAACTAGATGATTTTTGTGGACTAGATGATGTTCAAAGGTCCATTCTAGCACAAACCATGCTGTGATTATGTGATCCTGTGACCCTGGGGAAAGAAGGTATAACCTTCCATTTAAGACTGTAAGGGCAGTTTTTCCCTACACTTTCAACTGGAGTCAGGGTATAGGCACATAAGCACAGCAGCACCAGCAGCATAAGTACATATGCACAGCAGAGTGTTAGATTTGTTGTTGTCGTTAATTAATTTGGTTATACTCCCTTTTCTCAGCCTCAAAACTCTCTCTTGGCTCAGGCATCTCACTGGTGCTAAGAAGTGGACAGTGTTTGTCTCAAGGTGATCCTCAATCCCTTTGATAGCTTGGGGGAAGCACTTCATTAACGGGGTTAGTGACACAAAGTCCGTAGAGAGCCGCTGCTTCAGGGTGCAGGAGTTGTTGTTATTAGCAGTGTTTTATCACAAAATAGGAAATCCTATCTGATGGGTGCTGTGGCAAAGCAGAAGAGTCAACCTATTGGCTAACTCCACCACTTTCTCCTCGTGCAGGCAGTGCTGGGGAAAACTGTCATTTTCCTGTTCTGTTTTGCCATCAGCTAGGTCAAAGTTTAGTAGCAAAAGCAGATGATACAACTTTTGAGTTGTTTGTTTGGCACTCAGAGGAGACATGTGGCCTTCAGAATGAAGAGGAAGGAATGACTGCTTGTCCTTCAGGCTTATACAATGATGGATGATCTACTCACCAACTTCTATAAAGTGGCAAAACAGGAGAAAGCACTTTCTGCAGCCTTTTGTTACTGCACCATCAGAAAGAGCACCCTAAAGATTGCAAATCAGCATGATGCCAGCATAATACTGTACAAATAACAAGCCTAAAGATCAAAACATGGCTGCTTTAACAGCAATCATGCAGCAAGTAACAAGATTCTCTTGTTCTTTGAGAGAAACAAATCTACGCTGAACCAATTGTTTTACTTCAGTAACAGCCTGCAAGACTGCAAGACTCATGCAGCATACACAACCATAAACAAACATGAGACACAAAGTGTGGAAATCTCACTCATCATAGATTACAGGACTTGTAATCTTTGGTAGCCAAGTCTCTGTTGCTCACAAACTTCTTGCCTATGCCAATGTTCCTTCTGTGTTACTGGGGTCCCTGAATGTCAGCTTAGCTGTTATTTATCCCCAGTGGCAAGCATACAGACCTTTTGTCATTGTGGTGAGGATGAAGGAGTGTTCTTTAACATGAGTTAGCTAACATGAGTTTCATGTGTGTTAAATATTAGTTTAACATGAAATTTTGTATGTGAAAATGGAAGAGAAAATAAGTGAATTTGTAGCTATGCAGGCAACAAAGTCTTCAGGTTTGCTGCTGCTGCCACTGAATCCCCTAAGTGACCCCCACTAGCTCAAGCAGAGCAAGAGTACCCACTGCTCTGCAGAAATTACTTCACTTTGCTGGCACTACTCATATGCCTAAGTCAAACACCCAAAAAGCTGCTGGTGGTCAAGGCCTCAGAGTTTGTTTTGTCTGGAGAAACAAAGGAAAGAGACATGCACTGCATTTCATGCTGTATCTGAACATATTGCTTGAACATCTGTGTCATGGAGAAATAAGCATTTATACCAATGGTGAACACAAACCCTTCATTCCACATTCAAGCTTCCCTGAAGGACTTAAGTTTTTGGCACACGTGTAATATGTATCATATATTATATTCCAAACTTATTTGCTGCACAGCTGCACAAATATCACACTTAGAAATATAGTTCAATCACTTGAAAACATAGTCTTTATGGATTTATGCCTTGCTTTTCAAAGCTGAAATGCTGAAATGTCCAGCACAGATGTATCATTTTCACTTCCAGATGTTGTCTACATTGGGTGGTAATATTCAGTAGTAGTTTTATTTTAAGAATTATTTTATTTCAATGCATGAAATACAAGATATCATAGATAAATACAGAACTATTTAATTAAAAGGGCTAGGATATATGATAGTCATGTGGCAGAAGATGAGTTTTTACAAAATTACTGGAGTCATAGAAATAGATGTCTTCCTTTCCAAAGAACAAGAATATCATTTGACTACAAGACAAAACCTGAGATAAATTAATTAGAAAATATTTTTTAAATACTTTTTTCATACTTCAAGAATCAGTGATACTTTTGCTCCTAAACCACAATATCTGTTTCAAACAAACAACTTTATCCATTGCTTTTATTTCTAATGAGAAAAGAACTGAAATGTCTCTCACACTGCTTCCTTAAACCTTCATTTATAGTCCATTTAAGATAGTAGGCAGAATTTCTTCTGGGGACCAGGAGTGACATTTATTAAGCTTTAACCTATGCAGATGTAATCACACCTATTTCATCTTAAGGAATTCTGGAGAAAGGTTTCACATTGCAGCACTCCCACATCTCAACACTTTTTTTGCTCTGCAGAGTATCTTGACCCTTAACAGAGTCAACAGAACTTCCCAGTTTGGTACCACCAGCAAACTTGCTCATGGTGCATCCAGATCATTGCTAAACATGTTGAACAGAACTGCCCTAGCATTGAACCCTGAGAAACACTGTTATATCTGATGAATAGGACTAGATGTAGCCCTGTTCCTGACAACCCTTTGAGGCTTGTCACTTAGCCAGTTCTTCACTCGGCACACCATAGATCCACCCATTTCACAGGTGGACATGTCCAGAAAAATGCTGTGAGGGACAGTTTCTGAAGCCTTACTAATATCAAGAAAAACTACATTCATCACCTTTGCCTTCATCCACTAGATGACTGACCTTATAACAGAAGGATATCAAATTAGTTAAACAGGACTTCCCCTCTGTGAACCCATGTTGACAGTGTCTGATAATTGTATTGTTGAAAGACTTTTTAAAAGCATCTACTATGATATTTGTATTTATCTACAGTCAAAGGGTTTGCTTTATGGATTCACCCAGGAATGTACAATTACTGATTATCTTTTGCCTATGCTCCTAACTCCTCCAGACCATATCAGATATTACAGAAGATTAAGTCATCCACAGGCTCTGGACAGAAATACATTTTTTATGATTTCAGACATACAAAACTCCAGTGTGTACCTTATACACTGAGAGCTTTCTTTTTCTTCTTGCAAATTTCCTTGACCTTTCAGAAGGAATCTAAGACAGAAAACAGTCACTGAAGCAGCAAAATACACTGTGAACAAGTTTTAAAATAAAGTGAAGCACTCCTTTATTAATGAACATCAAGTAAGTGTAACTATTTGGAGCCTCCAGGCTTATGTTAAAAGAGTAACATAAATTTCTAAGAACCTAAGGCCCACAGAAGTTACTGAAACAGCTTTGACAAATTTCATGGTCTTTGTAAAAGGATAGGAATTATTTTACTTAATAGATTCACTGGATCAAATCGCATAGCATGTCATAGGTGATTTCAGTGGAGCTATGGCTCAAACTGATTTAATTATTTTCACATTCACACACACATAGACACAGTAAGAGGCATCTTGTTGAAGATCCTTATCACACATCTTCTGAAAAAAAAAGACGGTTAGGGGTTCCTCCACCTCTTCTTCAGATAACCAGTAAATGCACGCAGGACTGCTTCTTGAAGTCTGTTGCTGTGGAATACCCATAAAGGGATGAACTGCACGACACATGCCTTCAGAATAATTAAGCAAAAACAATACAAAGGCAAAAGGTTAAAGGAACCTATTGAGAGAAATTAAATGAATGTTCATAAAGATCACAGAAAACATTAAACATAAAAGCTTTTACATTATACTTTCAGCATATATGTTTCTCTTAGAGGGAAATGTTCATTCTTCTCAGTTTTTAGCAAATCTGTTCTTTTCCCTGTGCATTCATTTAACACTCATCAACAGCTGCCAGGTATAAATATTTATTCTATTTTTTAGCTTGGTATGCTAAGGAAATTATGTTTTGTGACAGCACACTCTGGTTTTAGCTACTTCCCCACTAATAACTTTTGAATCTGCTGGACAATTTCTGTAAAGGAGTAGAGGTCTCAGAAACATTCCTAACAAGCTCATGAAAGCAAGCAGCTAGAGAACATATGAAAATCAACCAAATATCAAATTGAGCTCAGCTCGAGACATAAAAGTGGAGAAAGCCACACTGTGCTGCTACCACGATGCTTTACTTGTGTGTTCCTCTCTTCATTGTTTGCTGGTGCCATAGTGACCTTAACAACTTATTCGCCATTTCTCAGTTGATGTCCAATCCTAAGTCCTCTGAAATCAGTCAAAAGAACCTGCCATGCCCCCACAGCCTTGGTTCAGTCTTTGGAACACATTTACAAACTCTCAAATTCAATTACCAGCATTTCATGAGCTAAGCATCCAAAAATCTCATCTCCCAAGGTGACATAGTTCAGTGATTCACGAACAAACTCTTCTGCTGTCTTTGTAATAAGACCAGGTTTTTGGTACATTGTCATTGGAGTAGAAACACCGTAAGGGGTCACTACCTAAAACAAGAGATCATAACAGTGTAATGTCATCTAACACTTACATAAGGCGATTCACTTTGAAGAATTCCAGTGCAACTAGCAGACTGTAACAGATATTAGCAATGGACTAGGGTACTGTGTGGAATAAGTAATGGCAATATGACAGAATAAGGAAAAACAGCTGCATACAGGGAGGAAACAGAGCTTTGTCAGGGTCAGCCAGCAAGAACGGCTATACTATCCAGATTTAAGCATCTCAGGTATAATTGAAGAAATTGTTAAAATGAAGGCAAATATGGTAAGATATAGGATCACCTGTATGATAATTCCCTTTGCCTTATACTCTGCTTGCAGTGCTTTGGAGAAAGTGCTTATAAAAGCCTAGAATGAAATAAAACAAACCTTAACACAGGAAATTATGTTCTTTCACATATACTCACAAAATTATGTGAACAGGTCCTTAACAAAAATGACCAAGCAATACACAACCTAAGGCACAGTGAAGTGTTGAACAGCAAAGATACGAACTGTTCAAGACAGCTTCTGCTAGTGCATATGAGCAATGGCAAAACTGATCCTTTGTCTGCACCAAAACCAGGTCAGATTGGAATTGCCTTAAGACAGACATGAAACAAGTACTACTGCAGACTGGACTGAACTGTTGTCACGTTTATGAAAATGCAGAGATATATATAATTTAGTCTCATTCTAGCTACTGCTTCATGTGGCTCTCATCTTGGGCTGACACATAGTCTCCCAGTTCAGTGCTTATAGTGTTGTTTCTCTTGGGGGGGGAAGGTGAAATACAGCTCATACTTTCAGTGTATACCTATCAGCATAGCACACAAATATGATTCTTACTGTCAGGTATTTGAGAATTGAGAGGGAGGGGGTTATAGCTTCAGCCCTTAAGGTTTATCTTTCTAGTGCTTCTTCACACCATGAAGAGTATGCATATATTAACTTCTTTGTGTGAAAGCTTAATTTCTTTCAAGATTGATTTTAGAACTCATAACTTTGAGAAATGTTCAGAAACTGGACAATGTCAGATTCCTCCTCTGCAAATAAAAATGTGAAAGCCCTACTAAGGAAGGGGAAAAAATGACAGCAAGTGTTTCAAAACCATAATTTGATAGGTTCTCCCAATTTAAATATTGATAGTGTTGTGATATTGCATGAAACATCAATATCCTACAAGTAAAAGAGTTTCCTTTCAGGGCATTGCAAAAGAGTCCACTTGAAAAGAAACAGGGGTAAAAGATATCCAAAAATTAAAGAAGTCAAGATAATACAACCAATCTACCACACCACTTTGAATAATTCTAACTAAACTTTTTTAAGGAACTGAAATAATCTGGTTTGAATGTAGTTCAAATTTTGAGTAATGAGAAACTTACATTAAAAGGAGACTAAGGAAATGGAAAACTAGATTTTCTTACCAAGAAAAACTAGCTTTTTCTTTTAAAGCTGAACTTCATCTGTCTTCAACCAGTTATTGTTAGAATTTTTCATTTGGAGGAAACCTGAGATAAGCAAGTTGCTTCAGGAGTTTCCGTAAAAATCATTCCCTTCCCATTTTTATAAGCTCTGGGGTTTTAATGTGCAGAAAAAGGACAAATGGAAATCTATGAAGTCAGCCAAGTCACCACCATGCTGATTTTACTACCTGGAATTTTACTTTTGGTTCCCTAAGCAAAATCAAGCACTTTTGTGCATCTACAGTTTCGAGTACACTAGCTAATTCAGTCTGGTAAAAGTTATCACTTCCCAGCATGAGAACAGACAGTTAGCACTGCTATAATACTGTTTAATGATCACAGGAACACAGGATCACATAGGATCACAGGATGTTAGGGGTTGGAAGGGACCTAGGAAGGTCATCAACTTCAACACCCCTGCCAGAGCAGGACCATATAATCCAGCACAGGTTGCACAGGAACACATCAAGATGGGTCTTGAAAGTCTCCAGAGAAGGACACTCCACAACCTCCCTGGACAGCCTGTTCCAGGGCTCACTGTGACCCACTGTGACCCTCACAGTGAAGAAGTTCCTCCTCGTGTTGAGGTGAAACTTCCTGCGCTGTAGTTTGTATCCATTGCCCCTTGTCCTATCACAGGGTGCAACAGAGAAGAGCCTGTTCCCCCCTCTTGACACCCAGCCCTCAGATATTTATAAACATTTATCAAATCCTCCCTCAGTCTTCTCCAGACTAAACAGCCCCAGGTCTCTCAGCCTCTCCTCATAGGGGATGTGCTCCAGTCCCATAACTTCACCTGGATTTCATTTAGGTAGCTTCACTGACTTAGTTCTCAGCTAGTGCTAATTTACATAACTTCACTCTTTCAGTGAGCAACTGACTTACATTCTGAAAACACAGCTCCAGGCTGCTAATGCAAGATGTTGGCAAACATATTTCTTTATAAAGCAACATGAAAGACTCACCTTAGAAGCTGAGTACATTGTGTATAATGGACAAGGGAAAGTACCCAGACCAGAAGACAGATTCAGAATAAGACCTTTATGTCTGAAATGTAAACAGTTACATTCATTTTATGCCTGACAGTCTTATAGTAAATGCCTGCACAAGTGAAAAACAACTTTATTCCCCAGAACAAGTAGCTCTCCTTAATATTATACTGTAGACTACACTCTCAAAAGACTCATGTTTTAGTTAGGTACAATTAAATCAAAACCAGCTATGAATAATGTCATAAGTGACATTTTAAGAGTTATTGCAGTGAGAGCCATGGGAACATTGAACACACTATCGTGCATCTAACAGAGCAAAAAATATTATTGAAGATTTTTATGCTTCTAAGTAATTGGTAGGTTCCCTTTGATTATTAACCAACACATTCTTTCTCCTGCTCCATGTGTCGTTTCTTTTAGCTTTCCTATTCACAACGCTCCTTACTGAAAACAATTCTTTCAGCATCGAGTGCTGATGATGTACTGGCATCTAAAATGCAGTGAAGAACATCTGAAGACTTTAACTTACGGTTTTAGGACCCCTGTGTCTAAAATACACACTGTACTGGAGAGAAAGGATCCTCAACTGCATAGCTGAATTAATCTTTCTGATCTACTACAGGTACTTCCAGAGTTTGAAAAGTATTATTCCAAGCACAGCTACCAGTCTTAGAAGAATACAATTATATATTCAAATTATACTCTTGCTTAATTAGAACCATCACATGTCATTTAATTTCTGCAACATCTCATGTTTTCACTGGACACAGACCTACATTTTATATTTTCTGTCTTGTTCTGCAGTTGACTGATAATTTATGGCTATTACTACCATTTATTCACATCGCACTAACAAGAACAGAAAATAATATTACTGACTGACATACCATAAAACACAAAAGTTAATTGTGAAAAAGCATAGCTACCACTGAATAAATTGAAAGTAGCAACAAAACAGCTATTGAAAATTTTAGTGGAGGACTGGGGGGTGAAGTTTACCTTGGTTCCATTTGCTTCAGTATTATTTTTGTCATCTGTAAGACAAGCATGTTAGGAACTATATCCATCCTGCCTCTTTCTGATTGCCTTTTCCAACTGATTTTGTTCTATTCACAAGATTTTCTAGTTGTACAAGCCTAAGTCATATGATTACAGTTCAAATAGTTTAAATGTAGCATATTAAAATCTTTGGAAAATGTTTCAGAAATGCTAATGGCCTGCAATTGATCTGAATTGTCAAAAAAACCCAAATATTAGTCTTCTGAGCAATTAAAACTTTAAGCTTATCCAGGGCTTTCCAATAGTATCTGAATTTCATGATTTTTTCAATCCTGAATCATGACTGTAGGGAGACCATTAACTTCATAGCAGTTTTGCATTTTTGTGTCTGGCTCTGCCTGAATGGTGGTTCAGGCCCAGCTAGCAGCTGAGCCCCAAGCAGCCGCTCACATTACTACTCACCCTCCCCACAGCAGAATGGGGAGGAGAAAACAGAGCAAAATGCAAAACCCTACAGCTTGAGATAAGGAGAGTTTAGCAGAATAAAAAGTATGAAGAAATAGGAATAATGATAGAAAAAGTATGAAGAACAGGAATAATAATAATGCTGCTAATGATGTAAAATATAAAGGGAGTGGTATAAAATGTAAGCAGCTCACCAGACACTGCTGACACTTGCTGCACACACCACAAACATCCACATCAAAACCCCACCACACCTGTCCATCCCAGCCCTCCCCTTGTATAGTGCACATGACATCAGTATGGTATGGAAAACCCTCTTGGCTGGCTCATATGACTGTCCTGGGTGTAGCCCCTCCCAACTTCTTGTAAAGAAAATTAATGCTATTCTAGCTGAACCCAGGATAACCTGAATCAGAAACAACAGAAAATCATGAAAAGACAACTATTTTGTGCTACTAAAACCAGGTTTAGTATCCTTGTTAATGCTAATCATTGAATGATCTATTCTTATGTTAACGGGGCAACACAGGTGAATCATATTGGCTTGGGTGAGGGTGGATTGTCAAGAAAAGCAGAAAACATGCTTTTGCAGTGCTGACATCTGTGGGAGCCAGGCATACCTGGAGCTCAGGCATCACACTGCTAGTAGTGATGGTCAGGATCCTAACAGGAATTAAGGCAGTGAGTGAGAAGGGGAAAAAAAAAAAAGAAGCCCACAACACCACTACCAAACAAACAGATTGAAAGGTTATTTGGACCTAATAATGAGAAATGCTGGTTTGGAGAATGATTTTTTGCTTGTATTTCAGAAAAAAGTGAATGTTTATGGAAGAGTGAAAAGGATGTGGTTGAAGCAGTGGGGGAAAGAAATGTCCAGGCCCTACTGAAGCAGAAGAGGTTGTTTCCGAGGTCTGTATATGGTGGGAAATGATAAAACAAGAAATCTTTTGTATTTAGACTGAGATGGTATCAAAAGTTTGCCTTTTTTGTTTGTTTGTTTTGGTTTGGGTTTTCTTGTGAGATTTATGGAGAGCATCAGATATTGCAGGTATTCCTGTTCTTTTGATGCATATATAGAATAAAACCTCGGATCAGAAAGTTCAACAAGTACTTTATGGAAGAATTTGTTTCAATTGACTGATATAGCATGATTTAGTATCTGAAGTCATTAAGCAGCAGTACAGATTTGGGATGTAAAGTTTGCTAGCCAAAGAAACATGAACATCTGTTGATAATTTTTGTGTCATGCTTAGAACGACATTAGCCAAGGTTCAGATGAACCACAAAGCTCTTGTTCTGCTCTTGCTCATGTTAACATGATGCTTGAAAACAGCAGAGCAAAACAAAGCTTAACCAGAGGTGGAAAGTTCTTGTAAGGGAAATAGCCAGCCAGAAATTGCACCAAGAGGTAGCAATACAGAATTGGAAGCCAGCTCCTTGACTTTCTGTCCTGCATTGATAGAAAAATATTTTTGCAAAAAATGGTAAATTGCATGTCTTCCTGTCATGAAGATTTTTATTCTGAAACAAATCTCCCTGATTACCAAAGCAAATGTGTTTCTACACATTCTACACATTCAGCTGCAGTGTACCCATATATCTCAACTGAGCAACTGTGTTAAAACATTTCCAGTCAGCTTCATCAAAAACAAATGAGGCCTTAGGATAATGATGACATTCATGCTGAAAATTACTATATGCTGCTAAATTAAATGAAAATATACAGGAAAGCTAGTTGGTCACTCTTGTGTAATAATAATTTTTTTCCAGTAAGATACATTAGAAAGTAGAATAGAGGTGAGTCACATACCTTTATAACAGAAATAATGTTGCAGTTGACAAGACTCTGCAGGAAGCCAGAAAATAGAAAGTTCATAGTTAATTTCAGAGAATTTGAAGCTTATCTAGATAATAAATCTAGCAATTCCAACTGAAAAGCTTTCTGGCAAGGCAGCAGCTTTCAGAATGTCTCAGTTTGCCTTTATTTGTCATTGACTGTGCCTATCACATGGAATACTCAAAGGCAGGTAAGTTCTGATTCACTTCATTGTAAGCATGGTATTTGAATCAGCTTTGCAGCTCTCATTCCATGCCCTCCATTTTGTCCAGCCATATCATTGTGCGTGGCAAAACCTGAAAGCCTGGTGTCCAGGCAGTGGTGGCACCTACAAATCAAGCTGGATGCATGCAGATAATAAATTACAGAGGTGCCAGGAAGAGGGAGATTGAGTAGTTCTCAGTGACAGAGTTACACTATCTGTGCATCAAAAGCACTGCCACATAGAGACATCCTCCCAAAACCCAGCAAGCAAACATAAGTCCTAGCAGCATCAGACATGCAGCTCTTAGAGAAGCAGTCTGCTTGGGCAATCTCTGATTTGTAATAGATGAAAATATGTGGATCCTGAGATAGGTGCTAGTAAGAAATACACCAAGAAATCATATTTTCTTCGTGGTAATACTACAGAGGTAAATAAGGCAATGAAAAACCAGAACACATCCTTAATCCTGTTAAATTTCATGAATAAATCAGCCCCATACTAAATGGAAACTATGTTTAAATTAAATTTCCTTTTTCATTTTTTTTCACATACTTAGGGAATGATGTGCCAAAGAAAGTAGGTTTTAATCATACCAATAAGAACCAAACATTTCAGCAGTGCCTATAACTATGCTGGACTCCATTACGTTCATTACAGGTGAGAAGTGAGCCAGAGCACTGATCCCTGCTACAACCAGATCAGCTCTGCTCTCTCCTCTGTTACTGGGAGATAAAACTACTTGCTGCAGCTTAGCTAAAATCTACAGATCTTTTTCCTCTTGCAAGCTCTTCTGAGCACTGAAAACAAGTCAAAATAGTTTCCCTTAGGCCCAGCCCTTATCCCACTCAATGGAACAGTTAAATATGTGTTGATTGTAGCAGGAGCAGAATCTGCCCCTTGTTAAATAGAATTACAATTCCTCATTGTTATATTTGGAGTAAAAATCCACAGAGTAATCCTACCTCATCTATGTCTGGTCCATTAAGGAAACGGCACGGAAGAGGATTATGAAGCATTCCAACATTGTTAACTAATCAATGGAAATAAAACAATAAGAACCAAATCTAGACCAACTGCATAGCTTAGCTACTTAAACTAATGGTTTCTTCTCCAAACTCAGAAGCTTTTGAGCTGTATGTGAAGAGAAATGCTGTTTAGTTCTATACTGACCAGCGCTGACTTCAAGGAGAAGAAAAACAGTGTGTTGCTACAGTTCAGGACTTTGGTTTGGGTTTGTTGTTGTTATTTAATTTCTTTCACTATTAAAATTATTGTTGTCTTTAAAACCAAAACAAAAATATACAAACAAAAAACAAAACTCCAAAATACGTGTTTTCATTGTTACTGCATGGATCGTACCAATTACTGTTAGCCACAGACTCATTTCAGATTGAATACAAGAACTGAACACAGTTGGAAAGCAATCAGTAGTGAAAATTGATTCCTTCAGGCCGAATAGAGACAAAGTCACTGTGTAAGCTGGATGTAGCTTCTAAAGTGTCAGAAGAGGCTTAAGAAAGCACTGTACAAAAAGAAACCCAGCTCTTGAAGAATCCTAATTCACTTTTAAAACTTGTTCATGGCAAGTAATACTCAAATGTATTAGTAAACTATATACTTTAACATGCTGTTCTGACACATCAGTTATACAATTCTTTGTTTAATTCATTGTAGCCATAAAATACTCTTCAATTAACAGACCTTAATGACTCACCCAGAACACCAATATCCAAGCCTTGCAGATTTTTCTCAATGTTTTCATATATTGAATTTTTAGTGAAATCAGCTTGTATAATCTTCACCTTCTGACCTGTGGTCTGCTCTGTAATTAGGAAAAAAAAAAATAGAAAACCTCTTTCCACCCACCTAGAAAGAGGGAGAGCTGTAATTAAGTAGTGAAACAGTCTGATGGTTATGCTTGCTATAAACTCTCTTACTTTAAGAAACGCTACAACACAAGCTGAACACCCTTGCTGTACCCAGCTGTTTTCAGGAAAATGGCATAGCAAATATAAGATGAATTTATGCCCTGAAATAAAAGGAATTCTCCTCACAAAACTTAAACATGATTTGGTCCTTTGATAAGGAGAAAAAAAAGAAAAAGAAAAAAAAAAAAAAAAAAAAGAAGAAGAAAACCCAAACAAGCAAAAAAAAAACCCATAAATAAACAGCACAGGACTTCCCTTGGTTGTCATAGTATTTATAAATTAACACTATCAGCATACATCAGGCAGGTGAGCATGGGTGGCAAATCCTCTACATAAGCCCTTTTGCATAATGGTTTAGAAGTGTTTTGATGTACAAGCTGAATATTTTAAGAAGCTGAACATATCCATTTAGATAGGAAAAGGAGGAAACATGGGTAAATGTGATGCAGTTTTTTCTGCGTTACTTTCAAACCATTCCTCTCCTGTTATGACATTTGCACTGTAGACTGAAACTTCCTCATGATTTTTCAATACTAAAAGGCATTTTAGGGAGGATATAGCTTAAATATTACAAGGTCAGTTTACATAGAAGGGAAAGGGAAATATGTGTGATTGTTCTAGTGTCATTGCTACGCGGGAGTGAAGCCCAGATGTACATTACCATTTTTCTCACTATTTGATTTACTGCTGTTCCTATTTTCCATAAAGTTTTGTGAGAAAAAGAGGTAGAGCCTTTTATTTACTCACTTATTTTTAAAGGCAAAATTCCCTATTAAAGGGGAATAGTTAAGACTCTTCTAACTGGGTGTTCACACTGAAAATTCTTGTTGCTAAACCTGCCTTCAAATTCTATGGGCAATACAATACAATAATACAATACACCAGGTTGGAAGAGACCTTCAAGATCATCGCATCCAACCCATCAACCAATCCAACCCACCCAACAACTAAACCATGCAGCCAAGCACCAACAGAAATCCAGATGGAGTTAGCTGAAAACATGACAGACAAAGCTTGGCAATGTCAATAGAGGTTGGAGTGCAGACACTCTTTAAGTAGCAGAAATTTAGGTGCAAGTGGGTGGCAGAAAATCTGCTTTGGTTTCTGTCTGAGAAACTGATTCTGCTTGTTTGGAGCAACAGAAAGAATTGTCATGAATGATATCTACCCATAAATGTAGCCCCACCCCTTGGTGCAAGAGAGCTCACATCAGCTCGCAGTCCAGTTTGCAACAAAACAGAGGTTTTGTTGGAGGATGAGTGAAAGTCACTCCTCCTTGCTGCTCAATATACTGCAAGTCTTGACAGCCTAACACAATTCAAGTAATGCAAGCAGTCTTAGGAAACATCAAACACTCCAACTCCAGATATGAAATATGAGCTACATTGTGTGTGCGATTTTAGAGGACAGCTGTCTCCATGACAGAAGAAAGGAGGAAGAAGAAGCTGTGTCTGTGTCTATGAAAGGGATGAAACACCCTTTGAACCTCCAACCTATACAAGCAACTGTAGTGGGAAATGACCCCCTCATGGTTGCAGGCTGGGGAAACAGTGCAACTATAGAGAAAATTACATTAGTGTAAAGGCAGCGAATGGGAAAGAACAGAGCAACAGCTGGAGCAGACCCCTGTGCTGACCTTGTGATTGAAGAGCTCTACAAACCAAGTGAGATGGTCTTTTAAAGTGTAGTGATGTTGTGGCCATCCCTCTTGTGGGCAATCAGGAGGGCAGCCAAAACTAAAGCAATATAAAAATGAGGATCAAACAAACCATTTGGACTTTCTCTGAATCCCCTTGTCTATAGAACTGTACTGCTGCAACCAGCACTGCCAGCCAACAAACAAGTACTCCAGATGACTTTCTTCTGTCTCATTTAAGAATAAAACAATACATTAAAAACCCATAAAACTGTCATGTTGATAAATTAATTATGTAGGGAGAGGTCTTCAGAAAAAGATAACAGTTCAGTAAATTGGAGAGCTAAAAATTTATTTCCAGTGTTTCTTATGTCTCTCTCTCTGTGGCAAAGATTTATGACAGTCTTTGAAAAAATAAGACATTCCAACTATTTTTTAAAGTCCTAAGCATGCAGAAGCAAAAAGCCTAGATTTTCAAATGTCAGGACACCTTATCATCTTTTTTTGACAATACAGGGAAAACAAATTTAAAGAAAACTAAAAGCTTGAGCTGAGTAGTCTAATCTGATGCTTTGTAAAATGTGCCATCAAGAAGGGTATACCTAACTCCTGACTTCAGACCACTTGGGAATCTTACTTGTCAGACAGTATAATGTGCTGCCTTTTGAAATTTACCAAGAGAATAAATCAGGATGAAGCATGGAGTTGGTTAGGACATGTGGTCTGTCCGAAACACTCCCTTTCTATTTAGAAAGTTATGAAGATCCTCTGAAAATCTAAAGTGAGTGACCAAGTGACCAAGTCTCTGTAGAAAGGGATCCTTTTGAAGTACTACAGCAAAATATGAATATGAAGAGAAATGCACTCAGTCTAAGATGGCATTCATATTCAGTGGAAATTTGCAGTGAAAGACCAAAATAAGAATTTATTTTAACAACAGAAAATGGTTTTGAAAGTTATTTTAGATGGAAGAAATATTTAAAATTCTCTTAGATTGTAAGTTCTGGCTACATTTCCAAAGTCTTCTGGAGAAATGTATCAACTCAAAAATGTTAGATAACTCTATTTCAGAAATAGCAGGAAAACGGAGAAGAAAAATGGAACAAAACAAAACAAAACAGAGCAAAAGAAGGTGAAAGCAGAGCTGCAAAAGATGACAGAGGATACCAGAGTATACACACTGGATCAGGAGGGGAATGGGGGGGAACACATGAGAATTTGCACTATTTACCAGAGCACTTAGAAAACTGTCAAGGCCCTCAAGTGATCTGTTGTGTGATAATGCATATTGGGAAAGCAGTTGTGAGCAATAACACTTCAACCTCAAGGGCTCAGTAAGACACAACAGGCATTTTTAACAGCCTTTAAGGATGAAGGAAGAATGTGCCCAGGGAGTTGTTTTGTGCTGCTCAGTGATCTCAACTTGTTAGCTGCTTAGCTCTTGGATGTAATAAGTAAAGGGATGAATTATTTGTTAACCATATAAATGATCAATGACAGAGTCGTGATCAAGTCAGACAATGCCACTCGATAAGAACATGTAACATCCTGTTTTGAACAGTATGTACTTAGTTTTAAGCTTGTTAGGCAGAAATCTACAGAAGTTGGGCAGCTGGGTCGACCCCCACTGAGCCTGCCAGAAACCAGGTTAAGATAAGGAAGACTATCAACATCCTCACAAGAAACTCGGGACCGGGATGCCGATCCTTATCAGGGACTCACACCGGCACAGCCAGAAGAGTGCATTCTATGCATGGGGAATTGGCTGTGACGGTTGCGACATACCTCCACCTTAAAAGAAGAGAGTGGATCCTTGTTCGGGGCGTGCTGTTGTGGAGCAGGAGACTCCCCAGCCGCCCAGCGCTGCTTTTGCTTATTTTACCCGCAATAAAATTTCTTATACTTAAAACTCTCGATCGGCGTGGAGAGTGCTTTTAACAAATTTGGTGCCGTGACTCGGATCCCGGTACTCTGGGTCGGAACTATAACTCGGGGAAAGGCGCCTCCGTTTTACAACGGTCCCTGGGTTCTACTCTCTGATTCAGACTACGGGATATCCGAACAAGGGTAAAATAAGTAAAAGGAAGGACCCCGTAAAATTTGTGCACGAAGACCAGGCAAAGACTCCTATCGTCAGGAGTATGTGAGTATATTGCGGTTTGCTGCGGGTACTGCTTGGTTGGGGTTTGTGGATTCCTGGAAGTGCTAATGTAAGAGACGTCCAATTAAGGACGAAGCGAGTGTGGACCCTTTAGTAGCGCAGTTCTCATTACTCGCGAGAGTTTGAGTCGCGAACAAGGGGAGCGTGTGCGTGTGTGTGTGACGGAGCACTCCAGATGAAATGGGGCAGGGTACTTCAAAGTCTGCTAGTAAGACAGACAAAACCAAGAAAGGTGACAAGCTCCCTGATATCCCCCGTGATAGCCCTTTAGGAATGATGATTAGAAATTGGACGGAACCCCCTCCCGAAGGGGAAAATCTAAAGAAAAGATGATACACTATTGTATAGAGGTTTGGGGAGGAAAAGAGATTAGGCAGGGAACTTACTGGCCAGTATTTAGCACTTTTTATTTATGTTAATGATAAGATGCCTTTTAGTAAAGCGGAAAGTGAATATGCGTATTTATGGTTAACTGACCAACAGCTATTTAAGGTATTTACCATAAAAGAGGAGAAAAAGGACATTGACAAAAAGAAAAAGGAGGAAATTGAGTATGGTGATGTTTCTCCTCCTCCATATGCGGGACCCCAGGGACAGGAACCACCAACAGCTCCTCCCGAGGGGGCCCCTGAGATACCCCCTGAGGACTTGCCTGGCCCCATGAAGCAAATGTCTGCCGACCCGTGACTAGAAGCCAGACTAGAAGGGAGGAGGTGTTGCAATATCCCTTAAGGGAGATTGCCATGGGCGGGCCAGAGCCAGGTGTAGGATTTGTGTCTGTGCCTTTAAGCTCAGGGGATGTTAGAGATTTCAAAAAAGGAAATGGGAAAAGTCTTGGAAGATCCTTTGGGAGTAGCCGAGAGGCTTGATTAGTTCCTAGGACTCTCTATCTATACCTGGGATGAACTACAGGCTATTCTAAGAGTTTTGTTTGCTGTAGAAGAGAGGAGAAATGGCCAAACCCCTTCAAGGGACATAGAGGCCAGAAAAGAGGTAATGTGTTATTATTGTCAGGGAAAGGCCATCTGAAGCGTAACTGTCACAAAAGAATACAAGATGAGAAAATGCTTCAGGAGGATTAGGGAGGTCAGGGGCTCTACCTGCTGGGGACTTGCAACATTCAAGAGCCCTTGATAAAATTAAAATTGGGTCCCCAGAGACAAGAATTTACCTTTTTGGTGGATTCAGGAGCAGGAAGGTCCACCATACAAAACATCCCGACGGGATGCAAGGAATCAATGGAGAAAATAGGGGTAATTGGAGCAAAAGGAGAACCATTTAAGGTATCCCTTATTAAAGAAGTAGAAATTGAGTCCCCTACTAAATTTTCTTTAGGAAACTTTTTGCTGGTCCCAGAAGCTGAATACAACCTATTAGGACGAGATTTGATGGTAGAATTAGGGATCAATTTGGAAAGTGATAAACAAGGCATAAAGATTAAATTATGTGCCTTAACAGTAGAAGATGAAAAAGAAATAAATCCTGAGGTATGGTATACCCCAGACTCAGTAGGAAAATTAGACATTGAACCATTTGAAATCACAATTAAGAATCCCTCTGAACCAATATGGATACGACAATATCCCATTTCACAAGAAGCAAGGAGGGGATTACAATCTGTAATTGACAGATTGTTAGCTCAAGGACTATTAGAACCCTGCATGTCCCCTCATAATACTCCAATACTACCTGTTAAAAGGTCAGATGGAACCTATCGATTAGTGCAAGATTTGAGGGTCGTAAATCAAAGAACCCTCACCCATTTTCCTGTGGTGGCGAATCCTTATACCTTGCTAAACAAACTGTCTCCAGAATATACTTGGTACAGTGTAATTGACCTGAAGGACGCCTTTTGGGCTTGCCCCTTTAAAACAAGAAAGTAGAGACTATTTTGCATTTGAATGGGAAAACGTGGATACCCGGAGAACACAACAACTAAGGTGGACAATGTTACCCCAGGGATTCACGGAATCTCCGAACATTTTCGGGCAAGCCCTGGAACAAATGTTGCAGGACTTTGAGGTAGACCCTGAAACAATTCTTTTGCAGTATGTAGATGATTTATTGATAGCAGGAAAAGAACAAGAAAAAGTAAGAAAAGCCAGTATTAAATTGCTAAATTTTCTTAGCCTTAAGGGATTGAAAGTCTCAAAGTCTAAATCACAGTTTACCGAGGAAAAGGTTAAATATTTGGGTCATTGGCTAGACAAGGGGGAAAAATTATTAGACCCTCAACGGGTGCAAAGGATATTGGACTTGCCACCCCCGAGAACCAAGAGACAGATTCAGCAGCATTTGGGCTTACTGGGGTACTACAGGCAGTGGATTGAAAACTACAGTAAAAAGGTAAAATTTTTGTAAGACAAACTAACAAAAGATGGACTCCTAAAATGAAGTCCAGAAGATGATAACAGGCTAAAAACCCTTAAATCTGACCTTACCGAAGCCCCGGTACTGAATTTGCAAGATGTAAAGAAACCATTCTTTTTGTATGTTAACACTGATGAAGGACCTGCTGATGGAGCTTTAACCCAAGATTGGGCGGGACATAAGAAACCTGTGGGCTACTACTTAAAACAATTAGATCCCATTAGTAGAGGATGGCCTACCTGTTTGCAAGCTGTAGTATCCACAGCATTACTAAATAGCGGAGGCCAAAAAGGTCACTTTAGGGGGAGAACTAATAGTATATACCCCCATGATCTTAGGGGAATATTAAATCAGAAGGCTGATCAATGGCTAACAGATAATAGACTCTTGAAGTATGAGAGGATTCTAATACACTCTCCTAAACTAACATTGCAAACTACAGGAGCATTGAATCCTGCTCAATTTTTCTATGGGGAGCCTGATTTAAATCTCACTCATGGTTGTATTCGTCTGGGAGAAAGACAGGCTAAGGTAAAGGAGGATTTGGAGGAAGAAGAGTTGCCTGAAGGGGAAAAAACTATATATAGATGGATCTTCTAGAGTAATAGAAGGAAAGCGCAAATCAGAATATGCGATCATAAATGGAAAACCCTCCCAGGTGATGGGATCTGGACCTCTGAGTAAGCAATGGTCAGCCCAGGCATGCAAATTGTTTGCTCTATTAAGCTAAAAGATAAGGTAGGAACAATCTATACTGATTCTAAGTATGCATATGGGATAGTGCATACCTTTGGGAAAATCTGGGAGGAAAGAGGGCTGCTAAACAGCCAAGGAAAAGGGTTGATACATGAGGCACTCACAAAGGAAATATTGTCGGCCTTGAGGGAACCAAAGCAGATAGCAGTAGTACATATAAAAGGATTAGCAAGAGGCATAATAGGAAAATTACATACTCAAATCCACTGGGGAATACAGGCTTTGGTGGATCAATTTGAATCTAAATATGCCTATATAGGAATATATGGAATAGCAAAGAAAATGATAGAAGGATGTCTAACCTGTCAGCAAGTTAATAGGAGGCAATTAAGAGAATGAGTATCGGGTGAAAGAGAATTAGCAAAAAGGCCCTTTGAAAGGATACAAGCTGATTTTACTGATCTACCTAAGGTAGGAAGATACCAACATTTACTGGTATTGGTGGACCATTTAACCCACTTGTGGAAGCATTTCCAGTAGCCAGGGCAAATGCTAGGACAGTAGTAAAAATATTATTAGAAGAAATCATTCCCCGTTATGGATTGGTTGTAAACATAGATTCTGATAGAGGATTCCACTTTACCTCTAAAGTTATCAGGGAAGTAATGGAAGCCTTAGGGATTAAGTGGGAATATCACACCCCCTGGCATCCCCAAAGCTCTGGTAAAGTCGAACGTATGAATGGAGAAATCAAGAAGCACCTAACCAAATTAATGATGGAAACAAAAATGAGTTGGGTACAGTGTTTACCACTAGCCTTATTACACATTAGAACTCAACCAAGAGTCGATGCTGGGGTGTCTCCTTTTGAAATGCTGTATGGAATGCCATATGACTTTGAAATCCCTTTAGACCACCCAAAGGTTAAGGATAAAGTTTTAGAAGAATTTCTAATAACTCTCATGAAAAGGAGTCAGGAATTAAGGAAGAAGGGGATGGTAGCCCAGAGACCACCTTTGGATCTGGCTACCCATACCCTTCAACCGGGAGATAATGTGTTAATCAAGGTATGGAAAGAATCAACGTTAACCCCAAAATGGGAAGGCCCTTTTCTTGTATTGCTCACCACAGAGTCGGCAATTCGCACTGCTGAAAGAGGGTGGACCCACATCAGCAGAGTCAAAGGTCCGGTAAGCTCTGAAAAGTGGAAGGTCTCTACCAGCGATGATCCTCTAAAATTAACATTCTCCCGAGCATAAATCTGAATGAACCCAACAGAACTCACGGCTACTGCGGAGCATCGACGCACCAGTCATCACTATCGCAGGGTGTTACTTCCATTGAACTCATCGGGAGGTGATAAACCCTCCCTTATGGACTTCAGATATTATAAAAATTGTTTGATGATTTACTTATACATAATAATCAGTTTATGAAAAATAGATATGTACATGAAAATTTAGAGAAAAGTTGTGATTGTGGGGATAAGAATTGTACTTATGTGGGAGATGTGAATTCGTGTATTGGGCAAATAGAGTGTTATCTTAAGGGGAATATGTTCAAGTTGTTGGGATCAGTACCAATTTGAGACCTTGGAACAACACGCGGTGAGGGCATTTGAATCTCACTAGACAGATCAACAGGGAGTTCCTGAAGGAAGGATAGACAGAAATTTGGGATATAAATTAAAAAAAAAAAAAAAAAAAAAAAAAAAAAAATCAGGAATTGATAATCCAGACGTGGGAACTGCCAAAACTGGTAAATCACATCAGGGGAGTCAGGTTCTTGAATATTAAATAGGTGTTGTCATAATCAAACAAAATTGGAAATAGGACAAGAGGTAATTGAGGAAGAGTGGGAACTCTCCAAAGTATCCAAAAGGCCCAATCCTCTTTTAGATCAAGTGGAGGAGAGGCTTAAAAGGCTACAACTAAAAGGTCCCTGAAGAATATCTTCTGCTGCCGAGAAGACCTAACACCCCGCTGCGCTGTGCACAAGCGTAGGCGGTGGGAAGGCAGAGAGATATGCTAAAGTGGAGACCCGAAATGAGCCTCATAAAGAGTTTATGATATGCCTAGCCCTAAATATTGTGTAATCCAATGAATTACACCAACCCCATAAATGGTCACTCATGCGATGGAGTGATCAGAAGGTGTTGGATGAAGAAATAACGACTGGAGCTCCAAACTTCCAATTAACTTTGTGTGACTTGGTTCAAATAGAACCCTGTTTAGTTCAGAAACCTTATTTTCTATGTCCCAGTTCAAACCCTGGGAAAACATATTGTAATCAGCCAAATGAATATTATTGTGCTTAAATCTGATATTAATAAAAAAAAGGAAATAATAATTTTTTCTCAAGCAATAGGACCTAATCGAATCTTGACAAGGGAAATTGAAAACAGTAAGAATGTGCAAAAGCATATTAGTCCCACCACCGTACCTTTACCGGAAAAAAATACTAGAGTCTATACCGACCCATTATGGGATGTGATTCAAGCCTCTTACACTGCTCTAAATTATACTGATTCCAACAAAACTGAACTTTGCTGGTTATGTTATGATGTAAAACCTCCATTCTATGAAGCTGTGGGAATGAATGAGATGTACCAAAAGAGTAATCAAAGTAATCCCCCTGAATGTAATTGGGACACTGATAAGAGAGGAATAACTGTACAACAAATTAAGAGCAAGGGTAAATGTTTAGGGCATGTACCTGCTAATATCAAGAAGAATTTTGTATAGGCAAGGGAAGAAGGAACCTAAACTTATTATGGACTATAGCCCCAAATGGAACTAAATTAATTTGTTCAAAGACAGGGCTGACTCCATTGAGCAGAAAGAATATTGTATATTAGCAAATAATCTTGCCACAAATTTTATATCACAATGAAGAATCTATGTTTGTACATTGGGAAAACGGCAACCATAGAATTGTTAAAAGAGAGCCCATTACCGCAATTACCCATGCTCCTTTGATGGGATTAGGTATTGCCGGGACAGCAGCAGGAGCAGCCTGGCTAGTACAGCAAAGTAGGGGTTATCATCTCTTAGGGCAGCTGTGGATGAAGACTTGGAGAGAATCGAAAAATCCATTTCATACTTAGAAAAATCACTAACATCGTTATCTGAAGTAGCTCTACAAAACAAACGAGGTCTAGACTTATTGTTTTTACAGGCTGGAGGCCTATGTGCTGCCCTGGGAGAGGAGTGTTGCTTTTATGCAGACCACACAGGAGTGGTAAGAGACTCATTGGCAAAGGTGCGGGAAGGGCTGGAGAAAAGAAAAAGAGAGCGAGCAAATAATCAATCTTGGTATGAAGGATGGTTCAATCAATCCCCTTGGTTGACTACTTTAGTGTCAACCTTCATGGGACCATTAATAATGATAATATTGATTTTAATCTTTGGTCCCTGTATACTTAATAGGTTAATATCATTTGTAAGCCAAAGAATGGAAAAAGTCAAATTAATGATTATCCAGGATACTGATTCTACCTCAAACTCCAGTGTGGTCCTCAAAGCAGCCTCAGATGCCTTATCCCGTTTTGAAACATCTTAATATGGATAACAAATAAATAAGCAAAAAGGAAAAGGGAGGAATTGTAATAAGTAAAGGGATGAATTATTTGTTAACCATATAAATGATCAATGACAGAGTCGTGATCAAGTCAGACAATGCCACTCGATAAGAACATGTAACATCCTGTTTTGAACAGTATGTACTTAGTTTTAAGCTTGTTAGGCAGAAATCTACAGAAGTTGGGCAGCTGGGTCGACCCCCACTGAGCCTGCCAGAAACCAGGTTAAGATAAGGAAGACTATCAACATCCTCACAAGAAACTCGGGACCGGGATGCCGATCCTTATCAGGGACTCACACCGGCACAGCCAGAAGAGTGCATTCTATGCATGGGGAATTGGCTGTGACGGTTGCGACATACCTCCACCTTAAAAGAAGAGAGTGGATCCTTGTTCGGGGCGTGCTGTTGTGGAGCAGGAGACTCCCCAGCCGCCCAGCGCTGCTTTTGCTTATTTTACCCGCAATAAAATTTCTTATACTTAAAACTCTCGATCGGCGTGGAGAGTGCTTTTAACATTGGAGAAGGAACGATGAGAGGCAGAGGACACAGTACAGCAGATTGGAAACTGAACCTGCAGCACAGCACACAGCTAAAGGAACTAATACCTTCACAGGTCTGGGAAAAAGGCACATTCAATCCTGTAGGATGATGGGGTTTATTCACTGTTTTTTTCAATACCAACAGGCATACTTTCAGGAAAAAGAGGTGAGTAAACTAATTCCTGCATCACCAAATCCAAATTCATTAACCACAAGTCCAGCTAGTTTGAACAGGTACAGCTGTGTCTTCTACCAATTTCGAGGATCACATACCTTATCTTCTCTCAATTAAAGATTTGTTTCTTCTGGGGGCAGGAAAAAAAAAAAAAAAAAAAAAAAAAGGCAGGGGAGGTGTGTGTGGAAGCAACCCCAAGCCAACCAACAAAACAAAACCCAAAATCAACCACACAAAAAACACAACCCCAATCCCTGCCCAAAACAAAACTAATACAAAAACCTCAACAATTCACCATCCTTGCTGTGGATAATTTTATTGTTTTATAGAATGCCATTTTAGTTTGTTTGTTTGGCATTAATACCCAAACATTACCAACTCTAGTCATATAAATAGATACTGAGATAAAAATTTTCAGTGAGGAACTAGTCCTGCCTGTACATCTTGTGAAGGAAACACGGGAAGAAGAAATAAAAATAGGAGTACAGTTAGCAAAATTCCATAATCTCTAATCTCCTGGCTTTGTGGTTTGATCAATATTTCACAACCATAGTACTGAATGTGTTAAATAAGCAGTACACTAACCCTAACGCACTACCGTGAATTATGCAGTCCTCTCTGTCTACCCACCACAAGACTTATTTTGTTATCTTTTGCCTCGTTACAAAAGAGCTAGCCAGTCCAAGTGGGTGGAGATTTGAGGGGTCTTTCCAATGCTTATTTAAATAAATGTTTTGTTACTGTGGATTTCTGCCTCCTCTAGCTTGAGAACCGTTCTCAAGCACACCTGTGGCACAATGCTGAGATCTCTGAAACTGCCCACAGTCTAGACCCTTTATTCAGGATCCAAACTGAATGTTGACAGTGTAATAAGGTGAATAATATCTTCAGTTCCAAGAGGGAGGCAAGTCTTTCAATTATGTTGCCTAACTGACTACAAAAAGATACATAGTGTAGCTGCTAAGAAAAATGAATGAAGAGTAACGTGTCCAGTCCTGCAACGCAACTACAGAACCTAAGACAAACCTTTCCTGTCTCTGTTCCTTAACCTCCTTGCATGTTAGTTCAAGGTAACAATATTTGTTTGGAGCAAGATACTGATTGTTTCAGCATTTCATACAGAAAAAGTCAGTGAGATCTGGTAAACTTGGAACACAATACAAGCATTCTGGTTAAGTTTTTGCTTCATTTTTGGGTTCCATTGTGTATTATTTCCATTGTGTTATGTCATATAACAAACATCACAGTAAATTTTTCTTTCTTTCTTCCTAGTAACTGCTCAACTACAGTAAAGTCCGAGTCTGAAAAACGGAATGAGCAGAACATTTCCAAAGCATAAGCCCACAGCCAGAACTCCCTGCTGGTTTTCCTGGCCTCCAGGTCAGATCCCCTGTACTTTTTATCACTATACCTTCCTCTCTTTTCTTTTGTTTGTGCTGTCTATATACTCACTTCCAACCTGACAGATGACTTTCTCTGAGCTTCAGCCAAAACCTGCTGAAAACAATGGAAAGATTGCACTGGAATTTGCCACCAATTCAGCAAGTTTTGGGGAAGTGGTTTTATACACCCAACTCAGGTGAATATATCATGGAAACCTGAGTTCCTGGGTCACACCACCCACCTTTCTGCACCTTGGATTACATGGATAACCCTGCCACAGTCAGTGAAGCTTCCTTAGGTGTGAAAATATTGGGTCATTTTTGCACGAGCAGTAGGAATGTTTGTAGGGTAATCTATGTCAGCAGTACCTTTCAGGACATGGCCAAGTCCTTCATTACATGCTGCCTCACAATTCAGCACAATATACTCTCAAAGAGGAAGGTAGCCAGTGGATGGCCTTGCAAGAAATTAGAATTAAGTGTAACTTACAGTATGCCCTCCACTACACTTTTCTCTTTCCTTACCAGTGTCAGTCTCAGGCATCTTAGTTTCCATTCGTTGCTTTTGGTTAGAGTTAAAAATGCAAAGAAACTGTAAAATATCTAGCCTTTTGTTGGTTGGTTGGTATTTCTTTTGATCGGGTTTCATGTACTGTAATTCTTGAGCATTTAGCTGCAAAGAAATTCAACAATGACTTCAGAGCAGACCTAATGCCCACAATTTATTTAATTTTTTATGTCTGTATATTTCAAAGAGGCTAGCATAGGCTATAGTTAAACTAGTCTCACAGACACCACTGCTTAGAGAGACTATTCAGGGAGGTGGTGCTTTCCTTCTCTGAAATGCCTCACTTCCCAAAGGAAAACAAACCTATCCAGGGAAAAAAGGGAGGGAAAACTGGCAGAAATTTTCAGGGTCCAGTCCTTGATTTTGGTAGCTGTGGGTTCAGAAATAAAGACTTTTCACCCACTTCTAGTCAGATATGTCACAGTGAGATGCACTGCTTTCTCTGCAGGTAAGTATCCTGGACCTGTTGGAGTCAGCTGCTAAACCTGCTTTAAAACAAACTTTTCTGACAGAATTGTACTCTTGGAGTGACACAAGTGTAAGATAAAAAGCTGTGAATCAAGGAATCTGATGGATAGAAGTCATGTGTAGAAAAAAGGCAGTAAGAAGAACAACCTTGACTACAGCAATCTTTAAACTTAATGGAGGATATGAACTTATTTGACTCCTAAAGAGATCCTAACCATCAATCTCAATGTATCTAAGCAAGCAGTTCTGTAGGGTAAATGGCTAATTTCCTCTGAAGAATAGAAAGGGAACATTCCTTCTAAAAACATGCTATTAAACTGTATTACAGAAAGCCAAATGTAACTAGAAAACCTTTTCATAACAGCTGGCCAAAACCAAATCGGGTACCTCGACTTCATTTTCACTTCTCCTTTGCCATGTTTCAAGAGCTAGACTAATGGTAACATCTTCCTAAGCATAAAATGTTTAAGAGATTCCTCCAGCAGCTATAGTATTACATCTCCTTTGGAGTATTTACAGATTCTAAGGGCAGATAAAGCTACTGAAGAATCCACGTTGGGTTTTTTTGTTTTGTTTTTTGTGTGTGTGTGTTGGGTTTTGTTTGTTTGTTTCTTTTTTTTGGGGTTTTTTTTTGTCAAATCTATTGTGCTGTTTGAATGATAACAATTTTTTTAAGTGATGGACAACTCAAAGGTTCAAACACCACTATAATACCAAAATTTTTTTGTAGCACTGAAGCAGCTCCTGGGACTGTACCTGTAACAATATCTGGAGATTCTGCTGTGCTAGATACTGGACCAAGGGAAGAGCTCTCCAGATCCTCGTAAAGCCAGCCTGCTAAATGGAAAGCTAAGTTTGAGAAAAACACTTACCAACTTCAGAGGCTGCTCTCTGCAGTTTTTCAAGAGTTCTGCTTATCATAACTACATTTAATCCACGTTTTGCCAGCTACAAGAAAGGAATACAAAAGCTGTTAGGAAACAGTCAGGCTCAACAGCTTTTCAATTTTTTCGCAGCTTTGCAATAAGAGCAATCCTGATTTTTTTTTTTTTTCAAATTGTTTTCATTCACCTATCACTTGCTTAATGGCTAAACAATATTATTATATATAAATATAAATACAAAACAATATTAAAGCAATGGCAAACAATAATGAGTTTTCTAACAGTCTTCCAAAAAACATCACCTGCACTGTATAATTTTGGACCCATATAAAAAAAGAGCACTGAACAGCAATCAAATCCCAACAATATGAGCAAAAATAATCTGAGCTGGTTTCAAATAAATGAAAGTCTGCAGAGAGTGAAAGCGATGTGACATTTCCTGGAAACGTATTTTTATTTCTATGAGATTTTTGAAGCTAAATCTTTTGAAGACTTCCCAGCAGTTTTACAACATCACCTTTCAGCCTCACATATTTCATTATTTTTTTTTATCCTGAGGAAGTAGATTAATCATATTGAGTTGAAGGATCAAGAGTTTGAAAGGATTTAGACTTCACAGAAATAAAATCTAGTTCATGTCAGATGAATAAATTTTAACTATTTTGTTGTGGTTTGGGGGGGTGTTTTTGTTTTTATTGTTTGTTTGTTTTGTTTTGTTTTGTTTTCCCAATATATTCAGACTGAAAACAAAAGAGAAATGAAGTGGAATAGACTAAGTTCATCCATAAAAAAAATCAAAATACAATCACTCAAATTTACATCCACAAAGATGTTGTCAATAGTTGGAGTTTACAGCTGTGAATACAGCAGTCTGTTTATATAAAGTTTGGTATTACCATATGAAGAACAAATTCAGAACAAATATAGAGCGACTTTCTCCTCTTTTGCTGAGGCCTCCTATTCCCATCAGTTAGAGAGTTTTAAGTATAGCCTGAGGAAGAAACATGGCCCCAGATTAGAAACTTAAGTTATTGACAAGTGGAGGCTGAAGACAGTTGTGTGAATAAAGAAAGGAAAGATAAAGCTGAAACTAGAAAAATATCCATCAGAACAAGCAGAAAGAGAAGTAAATTACTCAGTACAAAAGATAAAGCCAAAGTCATCTGAATGTCATTCTGAGACTTGCTCAGAAGAGGAAACTAACCAGTGCAGGCCACACACTGAATACCTATTCATTTCCACAGATGACTCCCTACAATGCTTTCTCCTTAAACCCACTCTGAGGGAAATGGTTTGTCCCGTTGAGCATTTCTGAAACAATGCAGAGAATGCTAAGGAATGAGGACTTTTGTTCAAAATTTTCTACATTGAAGTACAAGCATGGGTCAGCACCAATCACTTGCATTTTCAGCACAAAGGCCACACTCACCATTATGTGTTTTTGCGGACCCCTTTACATAATTGGCTGATTCTGTAAAAAGACCTGCACAAATTTAGACACTTAGCAGTTTTGAAAACATCTTTTAAGAGTTCCATTTGAAGTTCTCAGGAGGAGAACTCTGTCTACAGAGCAGCAGATATCCATTTGCCCACAAGGAGCTTGACTCAAGCCCTTTCGAATCAGACACATGGTCTCTGTTTCCATGGTCACTTGTCCATTACTGCCATTTGTGAATGTTTGGATGGGGATTATTTTAAATTTTGTGCCTACATATACTAGACCAAATACTAACCATACAAAAGGTAAACAAAGTTCTGCTTAACTGGGGTTCTCAGCATTATCTTGGCTATGTCTCTGTGTTTCATTTGGTAGAAAAATCCCACTTAAAATCCAAATAAAATGTTATTCCTGTTTCTAAGATTGCATTGTATTTCAGATAAAAGCACGTGTTTGTGGAAATGTTATGCAATTTTTAACCATCAGGTGAGAGGACTCTCCCTTGCTGCTGTATAGCAGACAAACCAGAAGTATAAGGCTGTAGCAGCCATTTCTCAGGGCAAATCAGGCTACAGACCTGACTACTCTTTTTGCTTCCTCACCCAGATGGAAAATGTATATTTTATTCAGAAATTAAGTATGTAGGACATTGTAATTACAATCCAATTCCAGTGCATTCTCAAGCAAACAAAAAGAATTGTGTATAGAAAAGAAAGGTCAAATCAGACTTAACACTGCCACATTTGAAATAAAGGTAACTCTTCGTGTCTATTTCTTTAGCAGAAAACATTTTTCTGCGCATACAAAGGCTTTGGCCTTAGAGGATGGTATTTCCCCTGACAGTTCAGTACTGGCTTCCAGCAATGCATAACTTGAAGAAGGTTGAGTTAGGAAATCCTGACTCCCAGTGGCAAAGGATTAAAATGCTCCTGAATCTCTGTGAAAATGTAAAATCCAGCCTCCAGCCATAATGAATTGTGATAATTTAGTGTTTAGAAATGGGGCTGATAATGAAGAATGGTCAAGAAAAATCTGTAGGAAAATTAAGTACAATTTCATTAAATGAAACAAAGCTTTAAAATGTAAGAAACTGTTGCATTAATAAATGAACAAAGTGTTTGTCTCAAAATGGTTTGCTAAAATATTGACTACACACAAGCACTTATTAGACAGTTATGAACTAGCAACTACAACAACAATGGCAACCACATGAACTACCAGCATTGTGGTTTTGCTCTGACATCAGAAGAGAAGGACACAGAGACTAAACCTTAAATGTCAGAGTATGGCATGGCCTCAATACATTTGAGATTCTAAGTCAGCAACAGATACTAAAGTGTATCTATAGTTATTAAACCAGAAAAATAGAACAAATAAACTTCACCCATACCTGAAATGCTAACAGTTGTGTAGAGATGTAACAGATTAGCAGCAGGCTCAGAACGGACTTGATTTTGTTCCTGGTTATAAGTGTGGTGAGTCTAAACGTCATCATCCCAAGAATTAACAGGCCAAATCTAACAGAAACTTGGCCCTTTTTGAGGAAAAAAAAAGTATAGTAAACTAGATCCCAAATCCCAGTACTTCGACATCACAGCAGTCAGCTAACTTGTATGGGGTTTTATGCTTAAGGTCAGTCCTTCCCTGATGTGGTAGAAATACAGACAGAGTTCTGGAAATATGCACTTTCATGTAGAAGAGGATAAGCTCAAGTTCTTGTATGCCTGCCTCTTAATACAAGATCAGGAGAATGAAAGGACAATTATTTGCTCTGAACAGTGTGTCCTATCATCATCAAAGTAGAATTATGAGACCTCACAGTTGCCAGGCTCTTCACATAGCCAGGTCTTGAGCTTAACAGACTTTGTAGAGCACTGTGTCTAGCTGCAAACCTTGGAAACAAGGGTACTGAATCAGTAAATACTGCCGTTCATGTCTGGACCTCAGTCTGCTGGGTTTTACTCAATGAACTACCTACTGGGATTTCCACATAACACAACAAATAAAGCCCCATTACACTCACCTTGCAAAACACAAGAACTGCTGTCTTCAGTCTCCTGTACTGTCAAAAATTGTGGATATACTTTAGCTGTGAATTTTTATCAGCCCATGCCTGAAGTGAAGGTGTCAGAAATAAATTCATCATTTCCTGAGTTCATACTCTAGAAGACCAGACACTAGTCATCAAACGAGTGTTGCCCTCATGTCAGCCCGTAACAACAGTGAAATGTACACCAGAAGAACATCAGAGAATTTTGTACTCTGACATAAGACCAGCAAGGCAGCAGTGTTAAGCCAGAAACTCCAAAGGCACACAGATATTAAAACAGCAGGGTCAGGATTATTTATCCACAAGCCACACAGAAGTGTATGCTTTGACCTCAGCCATCAAGATGACAAGCCAAACTATGAACTCATGTGGTGTGGGCTTGGGCTCTCCCCCACAGAGAAGTAGCTGAGCATAGCTTCTATCAAAGGGATCACTTGGGGAGGAAGGTACATCTCAGCATGGATAAAGATGGCTCAGTCATTCCACAAAAGCCAAAAATAATGAATAAATGTACCACGAAATCTAGCCAGTTCCAGGAAAGTGTTGTTTGTTTTGTTTTGTTTTTTAAAAAAAGAACACAAGAGCTTTGTTTTTTTTTCTCATGGTATAAAGCAGCAGTTTCCATGCTGTAGCTGGCCTCTTAAATGGGATTTGCTCTAGCATAACCCAAAGAGCACAAAGGAAGCAGAACAATGACAGAGACGCTGATTTAGACAGTTGGAGGTTCCTGCAGACTTCACATAGATAAAATATCTTCAGGTGCTCACATATAAAGTTAGTTAAGCAAGCTGCATTTACAGGTGACTACACCCAGAGGTGTGGTGTCAAATAAATATGTATTTCAGATGATTCCTCTCCCTGTCTCAATGCTGTTCCATTCCCTCTGACCTGTGTATTCACCAGATCCTTACCATTTGCTCATCACTGCAACAACTTAGTATATACACAGAAGGCAATATTTTTCCTTCTTTTTCACAGGAAAGCTTATAATATTTATTACAACTATGCCAAATGTTAAACTATAATGCCTGGTATGTGGTTTTGTGCTTTCTACTTTCAATGCACTTTCAAAAATGCATATTGCCTTTCCCAGTAAAGAGAAACATGAGAAAGGTGCTTTAAAAAGGCAAGTAGCTTAAAAAATTAGCTTCAACATCCTCATTTTCTTTCCTATGAGCAGAAGTCATCACATGTAAACTCTTCCATATTACAGGCTGATAAATTTTACCTGGTTACCTCATCTCTGAAGACAACAACTCGTGTTTCATTGTGGTTTATCTTCTGGAAAGGGAGCAAGCTTTGAATGAAACATCAAAGAGAAAAATCTACTATTCATCCACTATCAGTAACAGCAAGGCTAGTACAAGACAGTACAAGGCCACCCTGCCTTCAGTGCTGATTAGCATGGGTGAATAGACAGGGACTACTGTAGTAACTGCACAGCAGCAGCTACAGGCACAACACAGAGCTCCTCTCTCCTCCTGCAGCCTCCTAGAACTACAGATTGTTAATTAAACCATTAGGCTTCCTTATAATTTCCATAACTTTTATTTTATATTAATTTATACAGATTACTCCCTTATTTGTTGCTTCAAATAGATCTTTCATATGTGTTTGCGTGTGTAAAGGCTAGACAGCTACATTTTGTATATTAATACTGGACAACCCCACTGAGAGTCAAAAAAAGCAGATTAGCTGCAATACTCAAGGATAAAGGACAAATCAGGAGACTTTTTACTCTGGACAGACAGTGTAAAATCTTTTGGATTACTAATTTTATTTCCATGGTGTGGTGAGATCTCTGAGGAACTAATGACTTTCCCCTGAAATACAGCACCAGCTTCCTTTCAGAACTTGATTAACGCTATTCTGCACATAGCGAGGAGGAGGATGAAGGCCACGTTTGTCATGGTGGTTTTGAATCCTAGGATAATTTTGTTAATTTACAGAGGCTGATGAAGAGATAGCAATTGCCATTGTGTTAAAACAAACTTTAGGGTAATAAACTATTTTACCTCAAAGGAATATGCTTTTCCAAGTCCATCTCCTGCTCCTGTGACCACTGGAGAAAGTAAAAATAATAAGGATTATATTTGGAGCACTGCTCCTTCTTTCTTGAATTCTTTAATCTTCCTCATCTGCCTTTCTTGAACATTGCAACCTAAGTGCTTGGAACTGAATTTTTACAAAGTTTATGTCTTTGTGACTGTTTAATATTTTACTTCACTTACTTTCTGTCTTCAAAGCAGTCATTGAGCACTTTCTGTCTTCCAACAGTAACCTACCTGATACAGTAGGTAGATATTACTTTCATCTTCAATGGAGTCAGCAACAAGTGCCTAATTTTTGGTAGAATTTTCTCCCATATACATACTATAATAAGTTCTGCTTTGCAAGTATATGCTGGTAGCAGAATGGTAGATGAGGACTAACTACTGACTGAGGCTGATATAACACTGCCTCACATAAGAAACTCGCAAGGAAACATCACAGCAGTCTTACCACCATTTACAAAATGTTTTTCCTTCAGAGCTGTCCTACGCAGGACAGCAAAAAGGGGAAAGCAAAAAAAAAGGTTCTGCGTTGGTAAAGCATCCTGAACTTCAAGTATTCTGCAAGCAAATACCAGAAAGGAACTACAGAAAGAAAATTGTTATCACCTTAGAAATAAAGACATAAACAAAGTAGGAAAGTAGCATGGTAATTCCAATGTAAACCTGGTAAATTTTCAGAGTAAAATGGAAAAAAAGCCAATACAAAAAAAGAAGGACTTCTAAATTTCAAGAGACACTGGGGTAGCAAAGTGATTTTGAATGGTTAAGTTTGTTGTGAAGGGAAGAGTAATTACTTTCTCATTTCATAGAGACCTGTCAGCGAAGCAGTAGTGGATTTGGAGTTTTCCAACAGACTTGCAGGCAAAAAGCAAGAGTCTGTTGTGAAACAAGCTTATGCCTGCCTACTTGAATTTTCATAATTCTCAAGAAACAGCAAATTATCCCAGCTTTACAAGTTCGACTGTACCCAGAAGATTTTATATCTGTAAAGGGGATGGAGCAAAAAAGGTCCACTAAAGGAAACAAATCTCCTAACCTTCAGCAGAAACAAGGATTTTGCACAGAAATTTCTATACTCTGCTCTTCACCTCATGCACAGAACAGGGCTCCTTGCCTCACTTAAATCAAAACTAGACTTGTGCATTTCTTCAGAAACAGCTTGTATTCAGGCAGGTCTCCTGCACGGGGTGGGCTTCAATTCTTACTAATCCACTGTAAGATATGCTTGCTGAACATAATCAATCTAGTCACATCAAGTCTCTAACACAGGGCAAAGGAATAAAGCACAGTATATGGTTCAGGTCACTTCTTAATAAGATGTCATCACCAGTAACATCTGTAGCCCAGAAACTCAGAAACTGTAGTGTCTGTTCATTCTCAATTCATACTAATAATCTAATGAATTTAAGAAAAATAGCAATGATTGATGAGCAGGAAGGTTAGTAATGTTTATTAAGCATTTATTTTATTTTATGAGAATGCATAACCTCTTTTAAAAATTACTGATGAGTTACAGCCTTTGAAGTTTTTAGGCTAGAATAGATTTGACTCATTACGGGTACCATTAAGGACAGGTCACCAGTTTGGGTGGGGGGGGAGCAGGGAGCAGGGGAAAAAAGCCACAGTGGATAAATGTCACTAGGAACAAAGAAAATTTGCTTTGAAAAGTGGAGAGCATATGCTACATATAAACTATTTGCTTCATGTATCAGAAAATCTGGGGTATGGGCAATGGTATTAAACCCAAAGCATCTGCAATAAATAGAAACATCAGAAGCAGGAATGGAAGGAGAATTCATATCTACACACCAGGTCTGCAAACTGTTACCAGCTTGATTATTTTTCTGTTCTTTTCAAGTATGCAAAACCTTCAGGCTCATAAATCTGCAATTACTAGGAGAAAACAAAACTAAATTAAGCACACCACACCTAGTGAAAACTGTGTGTTGTTTTGTAGGGACAAGGCAAGGAAACCAAAAGAAAACTACACCTGATTAGTAATGAAACATTTCACTACTCAGTTACAAGAAGAAAAAGGTGAAAAAGTTTCCTTTACCTGCCCATTCTCCCAGCGACCGAAAAAATGTCTGAGGCAAAGCACTCCAGATATGTCGGAAAACACATTTCATAAATCTGATGCATTTTACCAGAGTATAGAAACAGATCAGGCCCCCAGTAAGAGTGAGTAGCTGATGCTGGAATGCTTCCATAGTGAGCACAGGCAGTGAGCTAGTATGAATCAGTCACTCTCACTCTGAGAAATGCCTCTTTCCAACACGCTGTTAGTCTCTCAGCACTGGCAGAGAAGTAAGATGTCTAATCAAGTCACGTGATTTTCTTTTCCAAGTAATGTTAAGAGTTTAGATTTGAATAACATCTCTACATTACACCCAGATTTGTAAACTACTGAAAAAAATCCAAACTTAATAACAATTTCTGGTGCTTGCTTTAGAGGAAAGATTTCACTGCTTTTCTGGAAACCACCTAAGAATGAAAAAGGGGGGGGGGGGGGAAGTATTTTCATTGTCATTGTTTAGGATTCATAGAGGCTAAATCAAAACCTAAATAGGAATATTGCAAACCTTGGGGATAGCACACATCAGCGTGACTCCTTACAGCAAACAGTTAAACTTTCACCCAAACAGCTCCTGAGCAAGTTTACACTGAAACCAGAAAATGAGATTTATCTACCAATTCTGAGACAAAATAATAAACGTTTACTAAAGTCACCTATTTCTTTCGATACAAGAAAGCAGTGTTTTATAACTTTTCACAGACCTTTCTGAAAAGAGATTAATAGCATTACACCCATTTTACAAATGGTGCAATTATAACATGAACAAATAATGAGCAATTAACGAGGAAACAAATTTCAGCTTTTCTAAACAAGGTATGTTTGAACTAGCATGGAAGTTGAGAGCATGTATCAAAATATTAAGGGAAAGAATGTTTAGTATAACAGTATCTCGCCACAAGACAGAGACTAAACTCAGACTTCCATTTTTTGAAGTTAATGTACAGAGTTTTTCAGGGCAGGCAGAGAAACAATCTTTAGTCTTCTTTGCAGTAGCAATTTGAAACATTATCTGTTTTTCAAAGATCTGTTCAAACTGCAGAAAAGAAACATTGATGCTTACACATTCCATTAGTATAAGATAAAATAAAACTTCTCTATGTAGTTTAACTATATTCTTCAATATTTGAGTCATCTCTAAATCTCTGACACTAGAAATCTCCAAATGAAGAACAGTAATGTATGCTGTGTCATGTTACTGACACCTTCAGAGAGAAAACCACAGTATCTACATGCCTTGCAGACTAAAGATGCTGCCTGAATCACAAGAAATGTGACACGGACTTATCTGTAACAAGAAGATATAAAAATCAGCACTGTCTTATCTTAACAATAACACAGTCTGCTGACACCTAAGCTGTCATAAACTTTTACATCTTGGTTTACCCCACAAGTAAGGTCAGTCAAATAATGATTAAAAAAAAAAAAAAAATAGGTCTAAAGATTACATTTAAAAAAACATTTACAACCACAAATTCCCCAAAGAATCATTCATTATTCCAGTCATATTTTAAATTGGAACCAGTTGTGCTGCATTTTTCATACACAGCAATGGCACTGAAAGTAAATGAAAAAAAAAATGCTAATTTTTAAATGAAAAAATAATTTTTTTTTTTTTTTTCTGTTTGATGATGCAATCAGAATGCAAGCTCCCATAGCTGCTACTCTTTGCTTCTGCACTTCCACTTCTGTTCCTGCTCCCTTGCTGTTTTCTTTTCCTGAGGCTGGTAACAAGCCTGAGACATGCCTAGAGTACTTCATGGGCCAAGTATTTGAAAATCGGTCTAAGATGCTGAGAGGAAAACCAATACATTCTTACAAATGTGAAGAATTGATAATCCAGACCAGTTTAATTTTCTTTTTCCTGAAGTATTGCTTCTCTGACTGCCACAGGAATCACCTTTACACATTGCGTGGGTAGGAAGGTTCTTTGGGTGACCATAGTGCTTTCCCCCTCAATCTTGTCCCATTGCAGCTAGTCCACTAGTAAGCAATCCCTATGGGATTAAGAGTATGTATATTCAAAGCATAGAACAATATTCCTTTACAGTTGTTTCCCTCTATAAGTTTTTTCCTGTGTTCCCTTATAAGTACACCTTGCCACCTACAAACCTTTTTAAAATGTTGGACTGACTTCTGAAAAACAAGTTTTATGTCTAGCAGCGTACAAACACAAGACACTTCTGTGAGGAAATACGACTTTCGGAAGTTAGTTTAATATTTCTTACAACTGACTCATGTAGAAATTCCTTTAAATGTGTACTCTGAATGCTAATGTTTTCTCCAATCATTTTTACCAGTTTGCCAAAAGAAAGAAAATTAAGCTTTATACAGCAAATAAATAATCCAGTTTTACAAATGTTTTAATATTTCATTAAGCTAATGCAAAATGTGTAGAAAACTAATGCTAGGATTAACCACAAATATATCCTAAGAGAGATCAGTTTTAAATTACTACCTTATTAACTGAAAGACACAATTACTGAGGTTCTGAATGAAATAGCTATTTCTGAAATTGCCTACAGTCTATTATGATAGATGTGCCTGCTTGACCCCATATTCCTGGAGTTTCCACCAGCAAATTTACCAGAATCAACATTATCTCTGCAGCTACAGAGGAAAATAGTGACTGAAACTGAGCTCCTCTGTGAAAGGATGCAAGCACTTCCAAATTCTTCTAAGTAGCAGCTACTTTTTGTTATTCCTATATTTGAATTATTCTGAGTAATACTGTCATAAAGACTGAATCAAGGCCTGTATTTTAGCTGAGAAGGCTTAAGTTGGAAGCACTTCAAAAGTACAACATGAGCAATGAATCAAATCACTTCCTCTATATTACAGAAACAATTAATGGATAATGGAGTAGGTCCCAGGTGATTGGAGACTGGTAAATGTGATGCCCACCTCCAAGTAGGGCCAGAAGAAGGACCTGGAGAACTACAGACCTGTCAGTCAGACCTTGGTGCTGGGGAAGTTCATGGAGCAGATCTTCTTGAGTGCAATTATCCAGCATGTGCAGGACAACCAGGTGATCAGACCCAGTCAGCAGGGGTTCATGAAAGGCGTGTCCTCCTTGATGAAACTAATCTCCCTCCATGACAAGGTACCCTTGCTTAGTGGATGAAGGAAAGGTGGTGAATGTTGTCTACCTGGACTTCAGTAAAAGCCTTTGACACTGTCTCCCACAAGCATCCTCCTGGCTTGGATGAGTGGATGCTTCATTGGATTAAAAACTATCTGGATGGCTGGGCCCAAAGAGTGGTCATGAATGGAATTAAATCCATTTGGTGGCCAGTCACTAGTGGTGTTCCCCAGGGCTCGGTTTTGAGATCAGTTATCTTCTAATATCTTCATTAATGACTTGGACTAGGGAATTGAGTGCACCCTCAGTAAGTTTGCAGATGACACCAAGCTAGGCACATTGACTTGCTTGAAGGTAGGAAGGCTCTACAGAGGGACCTAGACATCCACAGTCTGTGGATTAAGACCAGTTGTACAAGGTTCAACACAGCCAAGTGCTGGCTCCTGCATTGCGGTGACAACAGCCCCATGCAACACTATAGCCTTAGGGCAGAATGGCTGGAAAGCTGCTCGGCAGAAAAGGACCTGAGAGTGCCGGTGGACAGCCACTTGAGACTTTACTGCTCTCCTACACCTCCCTGCATGGAGGTTGTAGTGAGGTGGATGTCTCATCTCCCTAGCAACATGTAACAGGATGAGAGGAAATGGCCTCAAGTTGCACCAGGGGAGGTTTAGATTGGATAGTAGATGAAATCTCTTCACTTTAATTATCAAACCCTGGAATAGTCTCCCCAGGGAGACGGTTGAATCCCCAGCCCTGGAGGTGCTCAAAAGACACATAAATGTGGTGCTAAAGGACACGTAGCAGGCTATGAAGAATTAGATAACAACTGAACTCCACGATTTTAAACGTCTTCCAACCAAAGTGATTCTATGATTCTATAAAAACTACTTCAAGTACACTAGAGCAGTTGGTCCTACAGATAGAGAATATTCATGCTATGCACGTGTGCATGAAAGCATTTCATGTGCCCATTCACACAAAAAATTAAAACCACATTAAAATTGTAATCTTTGTCTCTTTATTTAAATAAGGTACAGTAACATTAATTAAATGCACACAGCAGCTGTTCCTTTGTTGGAAATACATCTTAGCAGGTGCCACTGTGTGTCTCACAGTGCAATCAAATTGCAATCAAATGGCTCTCATAACCTATTTGTAATTAATGAAAATCTTCCAATGCCTTGTCCCACTTTATTTCAAAATCCTCCATTCTGGAAGTAGAGATGACCTGGAGAAAGCAAAGTCCTGTAAAACAATACTCTAAAAATGCTGAAGGCTTTCTGGGCCCCTCAATTTAAGAAGGACATTGAGACTCTTGAACGTGTCCAGAGAAGGGTAACAAGGATGGGAAGAGGCCTAGAGCACAAGCCCTATGAGGAGAGGCTGAGGGAGCTGGGGTTGTTTAGCCTGGAGGAGGCTCAAGGGAGACTTCATTGATCTCTAGAACTACCTGAAGGGTGGTGGTTGTAGCCAGGAGGGGGTTGGTCTCTTCTCCCAGGCAAGCAGCACCAGAACAAGAGGACACAGTCTCAAGCTGTGCCAGGGGAGGTTTAGGCTCGAGGTGAGGAGAAAGTTCTTCATGGAGAGAGTCGTTCGTCATTGGAATGGGCTGCTCAGGGAGGTGGTGGAGTCACCATCCCTGGAGGTGTTCAAGATGGGAATAGAATAGAATAGAATAGAATAGAATAGAATAGAATAGACTAGAATAGAATAGAATAGAATAGAATAGAATAGAATAGAATAGAATAGAATAGCATAGACCAGACCAGACCAGACCAGACCAGGTTGGAAGAGACCTTCAAGATCGTGTCCAACCTATCATCCAACACCACCTAATCAACTAAACCATGCAACCAAGCACCCTATCAAGTCTCCTTCTGAATACCTCCAGTGATGGTGACCCCACCACCTCCTCAGGCAGCCCACTGAAACCACTTGGTGCCATGGTTTAGTAGTCATGTGGTCTTGGGTGACAGGTTGGACTTGATGATCTTTGAGGTCTTTTCCAACTTCATTGATTCTAGGATTCTAAGGAGATTGTAGCCAGGTGGGGGTTGGTCTCTTCTCCCAGGCAATCACCAACAGAACAAGAGGCCACAGTCTTAAGCTGCACCAGGGGTTTGGGCTGGATGTTAGGAAGAAGTTCTTCACAGAGTGATTGCCCATTGGAATGGGCTGCCTAGGGAGGTGGTGGAGTCACCATCACTGGTGTTTAAGAGTGGACCATGGTGCCATGGTTTAGTTGACTAGATGGTGTTGGATGGTAGATTGGACTTGAAGATCTCTCGAGATGTGAGAAACTGCATAGCTCAGACTTCTCTTTCCACTCTACCCTTATGCTCCACTTCTAGTATCTTCAGTCACTGCCCCTCTTGCCATTCAAATCAACACTACAAACAGGCAGCCCAAGTTCCTCCCCACAGCATAGGCTGTAAGCTGCTCACATTTCTTAGCTCTCTTCCAGTCTGGTCATTCAAGTGCTAACACAGAGTAATGCTTTTCAGATTTAGATGTATTTTAATTTAAGCAGGGATCAAAGAAGTCACAAGACCACCCAGGTTCCATGTTAATGTCTTCCAAAATATTTTGATTTGATATTTTAAAAAGTATTGGCTCGTGCTTGCAGGGAATTGAGAACTTCAACAATATTAATATGTTTGCTGCCTTCCAGTGCTGCAGTGCTTCTACTGTGATCTCAGAAACTAAAGCTATATCATCAGAGACACAGGTAGGCATTACCAACTGTCTTTTCAGAGAAAGAAATAAAAATACAAAGTAGTGCCATAACTTTCCCAGATGAGACCCCATGCTAGCACATTCTGGGTATTTTTAAACCACCAGACCAGCCTTGCCCATTTTAGCAACCCCTGGGATTGCTACAATACCTTCATCTGAATTTTAAGCACAAACTATTACCCAGATAAGCTTTCACTGCATATATGACACTGTATGCTCAGTCTTCATAGAATCATAGAATCAATAAGGTTGGAAAAGACCTCAAAGATCATCAAGTCCAACCTGTTACCCAAGACCACATGACTACTAAACCATGGCACCAAGTGCCACGTCCAATCCCCTCTTGAACACCTCCAGGGACAGTGACTCAAACACCTCCCTGGGCAGCCCATTCTAATGGTTAACAGCTCTCTCTGTGAAGAACTTTCTCCTTACCTCAAGCCTAAACCTCCCCTGGCACAGCTTGAGACTGTGTCCTCTTGTTCTGGTGCTGTTTGCCTGGGAGGAGAGACCAACCCCCTCCTCGCTACAACCACCCTTCAGATAGTTGCAGAGAGCAATAAAGTCTCCCCTGAGCCTCCTCATCTCCAGACTAAACAATCCCAGCTCCCACAGCCTCTCCTTGTACGGGTTGTGCTCGAGGCCTTTCACCAGCCTCATTGCCCTTCTCTGGACACATATATCAATCTGTTTCCCCTCTTGTGGCTTGTACATACTAGCATTGCTTCTCTGCAGCATTAAAAGGTAGTTAAAGACAAAACATCAGAGAAAGGGACTGTGATATAAAAAGATTAATATATTTAAACAAAAATAGGTTCACCTGTTATCTCTCTTAAGTGCCTGTTTGGCAATGGCTTACAGACAAAAAAAAAAAAAAAAAGTCTTTTCAAATAGTAAAAAATCCCCTTGATTTTGCAGCAACATTACGAGGGTTCACATACAACAAGTGTAGCAATTACAGCAGTACACCATGATGTTATTGAAGAAAAGATGATTAAGAGACAATGTCTATACCATGTGCCGAAAATACTAGGCCAGATTCTGAATTCTTCAGTCATCACTTACACAGGGAACAATCTAGGAGCACATTTCTTCTTTGCTCCATAGGTTCTACATCACTTACTCAAGACCAAATGTGCACATGAAATCATTCTGAATCACTAGCATCTTCCACCTCTTCACTGATGTCATGTCTGCCTATATTAAAATGCAATAATAAATCAAACCTCACGATCTTTACAGCAAGTTTTGCTTCAGAGAATACTGGCAGACACCAAAACAGAACTCAGTGATCTTGTTTACTATGAATAGCACCAAAGTACAGATAAATGAAAAAAATCACAATTTGAGATTTGCTTGTGGCATTCCTTCATATTAATTAGTTTGTGGTATAAAAAAGATACAGTTAAGCTTGTCCACATGTAAAAACACAGGTTGCAAGAATATGCTGAATCAATGAATGTGTGCACTTTTGTGGCAACTGAGGTAGGGTTTTTTCTCTGGTTCCAAATGTATTCCAGCACATACTTATTTGAGTTCTCAGCCATGCTAAACAACTGTATTTTCGGTGTCTTTCAAGGCAGGTATTTTGGCTAACTGCTTGACTCAGGAAGTGCATTCTCTTCGTCCTTGGGTTGTGCAGGCTTGCTGTCCCCTCTTAAGGCTAAGAAGGAGTATCTCAGTCCCCCTGCCATACTGAAAAAAAACAAAAAGAATGAATAGAGGTGTCAGAGGTAACTGTTGTATATATAATGTTATAGGTATGTACCTTTCCTTTCAAAGGATTAAAGAAAGACAGATAGTATAAATTAGGAATGCCTCAGAGCTATGGGAGCCATCTGAGAAACCAGCCACAGGTAGACAAATACCAGTTATTGCTCACTACAGCTGATTCACACAAACAGATGTAACACTTCATCCAAGTACAAAAATGTAGCAACTCACAAGTTGCAACTCATAATCAATAGGTACAAGTCATTCAGTGCTCTCACTTCCTACACCACTTGGGTTTTACTTGGAAGCCTTACAGCTTAGAACTGCTGCTCATAAAAAACAGGAACAAACTCAATTCCACACAGTAAAACTGCAGGCACGTTTTCATGGTTAAGATCCTACCACAGTAAGATTCAGAATCTGAAAACAGACATGAAAAGATATAACTAAATGTAATGAACTTTATATCGTGAGGCAGTGCTTCTTCAGGCTAGTAGTTTCAAAACTGCATCACTTAAGGGGGCCAGATCAAGCAAAGCATAAAACTATCAGCTTTTACAAATAAAGGCTATTCAAGTTCCACTCACCAAATATTTAGTCCTATGAAGTTCAGTATGGAGAATATGTAATCTCCACCAATCAACATGCCAATGTAGGCGATGGATATGTTCTGAAAGGAAACAAAATCCATGTATTTAGGGAAGTAATTTTTTATCTCCAAGAATATAAACGATAAAAATTAATTTACTTTTCTAAGGAAATAGCTGTACACTGTTGCTGACCACTCTAAAATCAGCATTTTAATTAGCTTCACATCAGTTCTTACAGGTAATGTAACAGCAAAATGAAATAATAGAAATTGGTATGTTTTCTAAATGCATTCAATGCACTGAGAGTGACCCCTGGGGAAACATGAAAAAGAAAATGAAAATAAAAAATCAGCTATTCAGTATTAGGCAAAACAGAGCTAAGACTACCTTCTGAAAAGACACTTTTTAGTCTTTGGAAGGGTCCCATTCTTAAAAGCAGGTTTTAGGTTCTCAGGCATTAAAAGTATGCTTTAAAGTTATAATAAAAGCACTGTATTACTGCTTTAGCAGGGTTATCTCCTTTGCCAACTGAATATGTGTCAAAAGCACTTGGCTCCAGTTCAAGGCAGACATAGTTTAAGATTCTGCCTCTCACCTCACCCCCATTAAGTTTTGGAAAAATTCTCCCCTATAGACAGAAGGAAAGATATAGAACTGTGTGATCATTTTACCAACAATGTGTTGATTTCCAGTGTTGTAGCAGCTAGCCTGAACAATGACATAATTTCTACCAGTTTCTACTGGTAAATCTCCACCTTAAAGCTGTTTAAAATGTCTCAAAGACATTTTAAACATTGCTCAGAAAATACAATCAGCGTTGCTCTATCTTAATGGTTCAATGAGAACGCATAAAAGCTAAAAAACATTTTCAAGGCCACAGAATGAAAGTCATTAAGATTAATCTTGCCAGTTTTCAAATATGTAAAAAATACCCAACTGTAGAACAAGAAGTACCATCTTCCTTTTGCAGATTTTCCTGTGCTGAAGGTATTGCTTTCCTTAGTCACCCATGCAATGGAGCACATTGAGGACTGTTATTTCTATGCCTAAGATAGTTTGGATACTTCTTTGATATTCTTTGGTCCACAAGTGCACAAATTTTACCTTTTGCTAAAACTCTCTCAGCTTACAATTCCATACTTCCCTCCATCACTGGCCTGCAAAATAGTACTTGGGAACTCAGTGATGTTCCCAGTTCAGACATGCTGGTCTCCTCAACACAATGGGAGTTGGACTGGTTTAAAATTAAGACTGGGTTAGAGCAAACAGACTATAAGGACATCAAGTTCAGTTTTTAAGATTTGTGTGCTTTGGTGTTCATCAAACAGACCAGAATTTACACAAACCAAAATTAAATAGTCCATACAGATAGAATAGCAGTTCTCACTCAGCGGCTGAAGCAGTTAACCGTGAAGCAGTACATTCTCTACTACAGCTTAGCCATTATTATCTAAGAATGCCCTGCTACAGAAATTAGTTCAGCCTTGTAGGAAAACCAAAAATGTCTTTTGTAGGAAAAATAAAAACAAATCGATACTCACATTGCTTCGAAAGTATAACTAAGTTTCAATGGAACTGTGGTGTGGGCTCGTTTGGCACGACCAGTGTCTCAGTATTAGCCCTCATTTTGAATTTCCAGCTCAAAGCACAGTCAGGATCACTGCTGAGTCATTGCTCTTCCCTATCTACGTGAGCGTTCTCATCTCACTCTTTTGCTCTGTAACTCACCTTGATGGCACCAATGACTGTCGTTGTGAGTGCAGAATTGTAATGACTGCATAGGACAGTAGAATACATCAAGAGAAACCTAAATAAAGGGGGGAAATTATAAATTCCACCAACAGTTTAGCAACATTTTGAAATGTTCAGAATTTTCTGGATCAGTATTTTGCTGTTTCAAACTCTAAAAAAAATATTCTGGGGATGTGTATTTTATGCTAATGATGTGCATACATTGAGGACTCAACATAAATGTTTGAATGTGCTGCTTGAAAACTAATGGAGTCACCCCCACTCTGTGCTTCATAAATGTCAGTATTTGAGGTTAGTTTGACCCCAGGATCCAACTGATTTTTCTGTTCTTCCTTTGACTCTGCAGTTTGAACAGAAACAATTCATTACTTTTGAGTCCTTCATACTTTTCCAGGTACTTTTAAGAACAAATGTACTAAAACAGTTCCTATACTAAAGGGCTTACATTCTGCTAGCTTCAAAAAAGTTATATAATCAGAAGAGATGGGCAGCAAATAGATACTGAGTACAAAAAGTAAACAACTAAATGCCATGTTGCTGACCACTGTATTACTGCATTAGGAATAGTGTGGCCAGCAGGAGCAGGGAGGTCATTCTGCCCCTGTACTCCGCATTGGTTAGGCCATACCTTGAGTACTGTGTCCAGTTCTGGGCCCCTCAGTTTAAGAAGGACATCGAGACACTTGAACGTGTCCAGAGAAGGGCAACGAGGCTGGGAAGAGGCCTTGAGCACAAGCCCTATGAGGAGAGGCTGAGGGAGCTGGGGTTGTTTAGCCTGGAGAAGAGGAGGCTCAGGGGTGACCTCATTGCTCTCTACAACTACCTGAAAGGTGGTTGCAGCCAGGAAGGGGTTGGCCTCTTCTCTCTAGCAATCAGCACCAGAACAAGAGGACACAGTCTCAAGCTGCGCCAGGGGAAGTTTAGGCTTGAGGTGAGGAGAAAGTTCTTCACGGAGAGAGTGATTCGCCATTGGAATGGGCTGCCCGGGGAGGTGGTGGAGTCACCGTCCCTGGAGGTGTTCAAGAGGGGACTGGATGTGGCACTTGGTGCCATGGTCTAGTCATGGGGTCTGTGGTGACAGGTTGGACTCGATGATCTTCGAGGTCTCTTCCAACCTTAGTGATACTGTGATACAAGGCCAACACTACAGACAGTACTGAATCAGCTGTTTACATTAGTAGACCTAACTAAAAAACTGAATAACTAAAAGAAAGAAACCTAGGGGGAAAATTAATTTTATTTTACATCTGAGATTTGCGGTTTGAAACACTGTCATTAAAGCACCTTACTTGACTGCCCTATGTCCTTACCCCAAGATGCAGGAAAGAATAAATTGAAAGACAAATAAAAAATTTGTCCAGTGCTGGAAGTGCGTTGCCTATTAAAGAAAAGGGAAAAAAAGGAGAGAGGATGATGTGCTACTTAATCCACTGTAAACACATAAAAGGGCAGTTAGTATGAAAATGTGCAAAATCACAAAATGTATTCGATACATATTATCATTATGAAACACATTTATTACTAATGGAAACAGTTTGATGCATTTAGCTTCAGAGACAATAGGATGACAGCACCCATGATACCTAGACACCTAGATGCCCTCTTGTAACATGTTTAGTACTGCAGATATAAAACTGCACACTGTAAGCAATTAATATAAATGCAATTCACAGAATTAGTGGGTTTATATTTATTGATACAGATACCAACACTGTGATCAACATTATATGATAGTGTTGATGTAAGACAAAGAGGAAAAAAAACCAAATAAATACTCTCCTTGAAGCATATTTCATACCATAGATTCATTCAGGAAGAGCTTTAAGTACTAGCTTGTAGTTTCGAGCTCAGAAGTAAGTGAAATAAGCATTACTAAGGCCTCTCATCAATTACAATCAATGAAAGGGCTAAATCATCACTTTGAAATCTGCTCCTTACTGATGTGTGGCAAGCAAACACACAGTGCCACACAACACTAAACCACGTCAGAGATCCTTCTCCATCTCTAGTAACTCTGGGAAATGCCTCATTTTCATTTGCTCAAAGTCACCTGTATCAGTACAAAACCCAGCAAAGGCAGGATGTTAGTCCATGCCAAGCTGTGACTTGCTGAAGCTCCACGACCTGCAGTGATGGAGGGATTCTTGGGCACCTCTGACCTGACAGGATTGTGCAAGTGTGCAACAGCCAACTGCACAGTACAGAGAGCTAGTCTGGGAGTTCCTTTCTCTTGGATCACATCATGCTTTCCTGTCCTCCTACTCAGCCAGGAGAAGTGAGTAACTAGGACACTCACAAACTGCAGACTCGACAAGACATAGCAGCTACCATTCCAGAGATAGCTAGAGGAGCAGATGCAATCTTCCTAACACATAGACACAGTACCAATGCTAGATGTTGTGCATTGTCTGCGAGAGACAAGTGCAAAAAGCATTACTGGAGTAAAAGCAACTCACTTTCTGTGGCCTGAAAATCCACTGAATACAAGTGTTATCTACAGTGACTTGTCAGCTTTTCATCAGTATTTTTCCATTTTCTCCTTTCCCCCCCTGTGTTTCAATGTCTGTGCATCACTTTTACTCTAGTTATCCATATCATTTAATAGGACTTCCAGTATTTAAAAGACTAAGCCAATGTGTATGCACAATGGGCACTGTGCATTTCTTGGATACTCATTTCTTCTTCTCCTCACTTAACTGAGCATTTGATTGTTTGTGTCAAATCAATGTGTGGCCATAATTTCTCCCATGGAGTAAACCTAGCAACAAGCTCCAGTTCTTCCAAGATGCCTCCCGGCTTGAATGTTGGGAAGGCAGTTGAAACCTTACAGGCCTACAAACTTGACCCTTCATTGCATCTGCCAAGAAGAGCATCATCAGCTGCATTTTCTAAATCAGCACAGGGTCAAGCTGGCCTAATGTCACAAGAAGAGATTTCACACTCAGAGCAGATCTAAATCCATCATTTTCAGGCAGTGACAATTTTTCCACTTAAAGCAGACTTCTAAGAATGCAATGACACATTCATGTGAGTCCAGGGTGCAATGACACAGAACAAAGGACACTAGATTGACTTATGACATGCCCAAACTCTGTAACAATTTCCAGTAGCAAATCTCAAACATTTCCAAAAAGGAATGCCAACGTCTAGCCTCACTGTACTGGTAAGAAAATGGCAACTCAGTAAGTTTGTGAGTGAGCCAGAAATACACAAACTTCCTGGTCTGACACTTTACATGCCAGGGCATACTGCCTATGGTGTTATACTGTATACTGCTAAGCTATGGAGAGTCACACTGTTAGATTCTAAGAGAATGTGATATGTAGGTTACTAAACTAGACTGAGACAAAACAGATTATCTGTTCTGTGCATCGCAATGACAGAAGGACTGGAAATTGTCTGGTTATCTGCAATCTCATTTTAGAGCACATGGAAAATCACACAATGGAGCTGGATTCCTAACAAATTGCTTTAGCTGAGCATCCCCAGTCCTACATTAGATCTTAAATAAAGATTCATGTAAGGGCTATCACATACACTCAGCTTCTCCTTAGAGTAAATAATGACAAGTTCTTACTTGTGAAGGGCAAGTCCAAGTCACACATTTCAAATACTAGTCTCCAAGAAGGAGATAGGATTACCTCTAAAAATTAACAAAAATCCTGCCCACCCCTGAACTGAAAAATAATGATCAAAACAGTCATCAGTCCAGGGTACACAATATCGCTCCTTACCTGCTGAAAGTCTCCAGTAGAAAAGCTAAGAATAACTGTTGGTACCACCATGAAACAAGCATTATAGAAAAGGACACCATATTTTCCCAATTCCTGTGCAAAATGAAACATAGTGTTTGGAATTAAAATATTTTGGAGTGCAAATGACTAAATATTACTCTAGCAATACTTCTGATATTATTGTCAATGAGCAAATAACAGAATACATTTCAAAATACAAGCTTGCAATCATTTGATCCAGTGTTCAATACTGAGCTGACTTTCCACTTCAGTCAATTGGCCAGTATGCTCAACAGAGTATTACTGGTCTCCTATTCTTGAACAGTTTCTATACAGTACCAGCTAGCCAAAAACTTCCCCAGGCTTTGGTCCAGAGCCCCTATCTGTTAGGCTCCATGTAAGTCTCTGCCTGGCCAAGGAATTTCCTACTCTATCCACCACAAATCAACTCCAAAAGCACAGAGCAGGGTGGCTCTCTGGGACCAGCATAACAGGAAAAGTAATGAAATCTTACTCCTAGAAGGCACATCTGTAATCACTGGTAACTGATGTAACTTCAGTCACCGGATGGATGCCCTGTATCTTGTTATTTGACTTGCATGACACAAAGGCAGAAGACTGCAGGAATGAAAGAGCAACTTGCCCTTCCTCCAGATTCAGCTATGCTACTTAGCAAATCTCTTATCTCCTGCTTTGAAATTAAATCCTGTATTTTGCAGAAAACTGTGAAGCCATTAAGTGCTTCTTACAAAGAAAAATACAGTGTGAATTCTGATATTATTAAAAGATGTCTATTTCCACAGGAGGCAGTGAAAAAACTTCTATCCAGCATCTACAAGACTAATCTTTGCTGTGTTTTCACAGCACTTTATTTGAAGAGCAGCCTGCTCAATGTTTACATAATGTACAATGTATCAAGGTATCACCTAATTCTCTGGCATACCTGGATTTGGTGTAGACAGCCAAAAAACGACACTACTTCTTGTAGTTACTGACTTAAAGTGAACAGGTCACTGCTCCTACCCACAAGTTTACTTTATGTACACCTCACTCAAAGTGTGCTCCTAGTCAAAAAGCAATCTTCTATAGATATATGTATCAAATTTACAGGTAAACAATTTGCTTTTGGTTTGGATTTTTTAAAATTTTTTTTAGCCAAAAGCAATGTTTTAAAGCCACTATACACTCTACCTAAAAGACCTGAGAGAAAATAAAACACTTCATCTAAGCCTGGTCTGAGATACTAGTAAGAAGGCTTTTCCCAGGCTGTTGTGTTAAGGATGCATATATAACAGCTAAAATATGAAAGCAAATGGAACTATTTACTAGTTTGTAACTGTATGTTCATAAAATCGCACAATAAGTAACTCACCATATTGTCATAACATTACATTCAAACTAATCACCCTACAGTTACCTTTGGATCAATTTTCTGCTTTGTGTAAACTCCATTAGCTGCTGTGAAGATATCATTCAGCAGTACAAAGGTGTAGCCTTCCAGATTAAAAGACAGATCAGACCTGGGAAAGAATTGTTATATAGTAAATAAGCAAACAAGCAAGCAGGAAAGTATTACATAGTAAATAAGCAAACAGTATACAGTGCATTGCTGTATCTTGTGTACCTATAAAAATACCATAAATGAGGAAATGCAAATCCCAAGAATTCCAGCAAGTCACGAGTTTTGCTTTCAGCCTTCTTTGTAAGCCAAAGTACTTTACATTTCTCCATTCACAGGACCATGACAAACAAGTAGAGAGCTCCCAGTACTCAGTGACAGGAAATGTTCAGTTTTCATTCTGTGAAAAATTCCATCTGTCTCAATCCTAACAACCTCTCCAATTATTACTGAGAACACTTATCTGTTTCTTTTCACACAAAAAACAGATAGTGAATGAAGTCTGATTACTTGCTTTTTATAGTCAGACTAGACATTGTCATCCTTTCTGTTTTGACTAGTGACCTCAGGGATTTAGGGTAATTGATTTAATAGGACATGGATCTATCTGACTCACATCTCATGGAAATTGTTTACCTTTGTGTATAGCAAATCCAAGAAACAAAAACTAGTGTTAGATTTCCAGTTAAGTAAAGGAATATTCAAACAGAAAGAAACACAGGAGAGTAGCATGTGAGCACTTTGTGAATTAATCTCACATTCGAGCTTGTTTCAAAGTGAGTGAAAAAACAGAAATCGCCTAACTCAAAAGAGTATTTGACAAAACGTGGTCTTTCTATCCAGAACAAAAATATGTTTTTCTATTATTATTAAAATGTATTCATACTCTGAGATAAATGCAGCAGTCCCCACACAGTTTTAACTTGCTTCACTTATGTTCCTGCAAACACAGAAAACCTGGGTGGGTGGTGAGCAGGGGGAAAGAAGGACCCATATACTTCCAGCTGCAAATTTTTACCTTTGTATTCCTGCATCTCCCAATCATGTCAGTAGTGAAATTTTCCAAACCAGATTAATCCAGAGTAACTTAGACTTAGTTTACTTGACAACTGACAAGGAAAAAAACATCCTCCTATTGTCCCTCCTCTCATGACATAAATTTGTATAATGAATTAAAACCTTACCAAGCTGCTATGAAAGCTCCAAGAATTATGCCAAATACGCTGACTACAATACTCAATGGATACCGTTTCCTGTAGACAAAAATTAGACAGTTTACATTTTCTTTAATTGAAGAAGAGATTAAATGGTTGTCTGCCTGAAAAGTTCCAGAATAATTAGTAATCATAGAACATTTATCAAGAGGGCACAGTTTTGATAACCCTACAGACTGATGATGTGCCATGCTGTCAGACCTTGGCACTAAGAACAGAGATTGAAAAAGCATTGTGAGCACTCTGCTACTAGATAACCATAGAAGTAAAGACTAAAGATTTAAAGTAACAGTGCTAGAACAAACTGCAATTCACTCTGTAATGGTATTCATAATGGTCATATTTCAGTGTCTTCCAGTAATCCAAAAGAGGAAAGCCACTACACATCTTTTATACAGTATTTCTTACCACCTTTCTTGGGGAAGATGCTGTAGGCCAGGAAGATACCTAGGCTATTTTTCAAACAGATACTTACTTTGAAGTCAAAGTGAAAACTTGTACTTGAAGGAGAAAGCACAGAAGCTTATGATATTCTTCACTACATCCGCACTGACAGAGAGTAGGGAAAAGCATATTGTAAAACTACTGTGCCTCTTATACCTGTATTGCTTTCTCTTAAAATGTCTTGTATTTACACCATACTGCCGTGTGCCTTACAGATATTCCCCTAGTCTCCCAGACTAGCCCCAAACTCTGATATGGGATGTGAGAAGAGATCCAACAAAACAAAATGTACAATGCTCTTGGAGAAATCCTATGTGTCAAAGGAGCACAGCTGTGGACCACCATCCCAACCACAGAGCTGTATGCAGTCTCTAGATACATTAAGCTTTGGTCATAATGAGTCAGCAGTAACAAGCCAAAGCTTGACTGCTTTTCAAATCTTGGGGTAAGCCAGAATAGACTCCCAGGACTCCTTTCATTTTCACCCCTAAAGAAATACACTGCAGCAGTGTGTATGAACACAGCATTCTGCAATTATGTTTTCCTTAGGTTAAGATATTGCTTGCGTTCATACACCACATTGCTGTAGTCCATTTGAGAACTGACAACAACTTCTCTGACTCACAGTTTCCTCACTTACTTGTGGGACTCCTCAGGCCAACAGGAGGAGCCAGAAAATTCTGCTTTCCCTGAGAGAACTTTGCAGTTCAAAAAGAATCCTGGATCATCTCCAAATACGAATCACACTGATCAACTGCCGCTTCAGCCAAAAGGTGCTAACAGTCTACTTTAGAGCACTTTTATGTTGCCCAAGTTCAGCTTCAACAAGCTGCTTTTGCACTTGTGACTTCACCTTAACCAAGAACAAGCCGTCTAGATAGAACTATGAAGGTGACAAAGTTTGACTTTCATATTCCTGTTCTTTCAGGTCAGTGCACCTAAAACTTCTCTTCATTAAAATTAATGGAAATACCTATAATTAAGGAGTTTTCTGATCTAACGACACACTGGTAGGTACCATTTTACTCCATTAAGCCAGTATGTTTCTGGACTTGACTTAAAGAGCTACTCTCCTTAAGCAGACTGCCACACTATCATCACTGTTTTGAGACATAAAGATCTTTTTGAAGCAGTTTGCAGGTTAAGGGCTTCCAGTACAAGACACAAACCATAACTGCGTGAAGTGTCTGAGTTGTGCTCTGCTTACCCAATTCCTGCGTAAATGAGAGCAGGCTGAAATATTTTTCCTGCATTCATTAAAATGCTTGTATCTATGTCTTTCAAAATGCTACATAAATCCACTTTCTTTACTTTTCTCTATTTGCCAGTGAAAAGTACTCATGCAATACTCTGATGAGATGTTACGTGAGTAATCTATTTGGTATGATCTAAAATAAAGTTACCTTAAATGAAAAATAAAATAAAATAAAATAAAATGATCACCCAAGTATGATGATTTCCAGCAGTAAAGTAAGTGGAATGGTAAACTTCCTGAGTACTGTAAACATCGGCAAACTGTCAAAAAAAAGGTTTTTTTAAATAAATACATTCCAAGCATAGCGTCAAATTAACAGCATTTTTACGTTCTAATTCTTATCTAATTTTACTAATCAGAAGATGAAAATACCAGTCCAGCACTAAACAACCAAAACAAATTCCCAGTTACTTAGACTACAAAAAAATGTCAGCCTGACACTAGAGGCAGATTAGATAACCAAATAATTGAAAAATAATAAGATTTGCCGGTTCCTAAAACAATGTCACTGGCTACCTACTAAAAGGTCCCTCTGCATCATTGAATATAAAACCCACTTTTACCTAGCACAGCTCCTATGAAATAATTCTCCGAAGAATTCATGGGCAGGGAAAATATAAAGGGCATGCAACATACCATCCCTGAAAAGATGTAACAGAAGTAAAATACGAAGTAAACATGCTAAGTAAACAAGCTGTAGTTTCAAGGAAGTAAAACAGGCCCACAAGAAAAAACAAAGAAGGAAAAAAACAAAGTCCAAGAAACATGAAATGTAAGACTAACTGCAAGTACCAAACAAACATGCATAAAGTAATGCAGTTGGAAACCATGATTAATTTGAGAACATACTTGTGCCTGACACTTCACAAATCTAACAGCACAGCCATATGGACCAATCAATCCTCTCTTTAAGGTTACTATTAGCAACTGCATTAATAAACTATATAAATCCTAACACAGAATTTAATCACTTTACAACAGATATTTTGAAGGAGGTCTTTTCCAACCTGGTCTATTCTATTATATTTCTATTCTATTCTAAATTAAGCATAGGATTATCTACACCTCACAGCCAATCCAAACAAGGTGGAAAACTCCATCATGTAAACCAAGTCATACAGTGGAACAAATCACTAAGTAACAAAATGTTAATGGTAGAAACACTGCAGCCATTCTTGTCTGCTCCAAAAACTAGTTATGAGCAGTAAATCTAAAAGAGGCATGTCAGTCATAGCAGAAGAAGATGGTGCATTTATGTTTAAAATCACCTACTAAAATTTTTACTTTAAAATTACAGTCAGGGAAATGGGGGAAAAGCCACACCCACAACTTCTCCAGGGGCGAAGCTTCCACATCTACAATGGCTGAAGAGCTACCAAGGACAGTACTGTCAAAGTCCTTGCATCTATCTTAGCAGTCACTTCAGAAAAACTAAATGTGTACAACAAAAAGTTGCAGAATTAAGCATCTAAATGTGGCTAGTTCTATTAATTCTATAAATAAATTCTATACATAAAATGTAAACAAATTAAAAGTGATACATTTTGTCTCATGACACCTGTCTCAAAGTTATGAAATACTGAAAACCTGCGAAATTCTCTGCTTTGGTTAAGTTTACTACCAAGTACTCAGGCGCCTCTAAAAACAAGAAACCACAGCAAAGGTAGTGCTGTATCCTCCCATCTTGGTACAGCCACCATGCTTCTGCACTGTTTTTCCAAGGAAAATCTGGTCATCCAAACTGTTACAGCATGTCCTCATGTTAAATACCTTTACCATTTTAGCACTAGCATGGAATCAACTTTCATGAATTTATGTTTATAGGCACACAGGAGGCAGCAAGACCTTCAGCAACGTCCTCACAACCTGGTTTGGAGCTTAGCAGGTCTAGGACACTCCCACCACCACACCACAACACTGTTGGTTTTTTTCCATCATTTGGTGATCCCTAAACAAGCTGCACTGACATCATGGTACAAAACTTTCCCTTGTTCAAACTTTCCCTTCATTCAAAACTATCTTTCTTACAGCTTTCAAACTCTTTGGTTAGGACACCCAGGAAAAGCTGATGAGAAAAGAAAGTTAAAGCACTTCCATTGTCACAGAGCAGTATTCTGATTTTCTGTCAGTACAGGCATGGCTAAGCCCCCTTAATAGAAGCATACAACATGTAAATGAATCAATCAAATGTTTGGGTAAGAATTTCATACCAGTATCAGGGGTTTAGACAGACAGGCATAGATCAAATGCGTTGAAGACCCTATTCAATACACTGATTTAGTGTTTAGCTTTTACTCCCATGAAAGGGTAAAATCCAAACAATCTACTTAAAACTTCCATTTACTGTACCTGAGTTTGCTGGTACTTGATAATCCACTTATGTGGTTTCCAACATAAATCAGAGGCAGAGGAAACAACTGTGATAAAATTAAAAGCACAACTCAGATGATTATGTCCTGCAGCACCTGATAGAATTTGTAACTGTAATATCAGATATACTTTTAGCAAGAAAGAGGAGTTTCTAATAAGAAAAAAAAAGTAGCTATGCTGCAAGTTGATACATAGCTCTTGTTCAAGTGAACATGCACAACCACAGCTTCACTGACTCAGTTATAAGAGCAACAAACTACCTCTAATGAGAGTCAGATTTAATTTAGTGTAAATGTTAGTCCATTTCATTACTATAATCCGCAGATTAATACCTATTCTAACATTTGAATTTTAATTATAAAGTAATACTGATAGTAGCTAAACAAGCAGAAGAGCAGCTAGAATAAAAGAATGAATGAATTCTAAGTATGCTGTGCTTCCCTAGGTATTCCACATACATTACTATGCCTGGAACATAAACCATTTTTGATCTACCCAATAAATTATGCTATGTGAGGTGTCAGAAGAGAAAGACAATATTTAGGGGTAAATTAAACTTCACCTTTTCCAGCTTCTACAATAATGAGACTGACTTGCACGGAAACATATGTGCCCTAGCACAATACAGAGAAACTGAACTTCAGAGCTTTAAGAAAACATACAAGAAGTCAGGGATCTTTATAGAATATTCATCTGCAGCTCAGAGCTCCCGATTCTTCCACTACAGAAAAGTTGCAGAAGATTAAAGCAAATCACAGTAATGAATGAGGACAAAGGTGGTGCGTACATCTAGTTACCTTCACGATCAGTAGAGCCAAGCTGAAATGGCAGAACAACAGAACAGATCTTCTATCCTAATGTGTAATAGTTGTACTTACACATGCTTCAGGAGACATACTGTTTGTTGCAGGCTATACACTCTCAAAGTATTTTGTGCTGGAAAAGTCGACTACATCTTATCTGTGTTAAAAATTCTTTTACAGCAAAGAGGAGAGGAGAAAAGTGCAGTAAAGGTTAACTACAGCTAACTAAAGTTAACTTTTAAGTGAAACTAAAAGTAAGTAGGACTTACTTTTTCCCTTACAACTCAAGATTACTTTCCCCTTTAAAGCATATATTTACTTTTCCCCTCATTAGGACTATAATGCAAACAGGAGTATAAGCAGCAATAAATACTCAGCCTCGCAAAAATTTGAAGAATTTTTGTAATGCATTCTCTCTTCTGAAGTTTTAGGGGGAAAAAAAGAAGTTTATTTCATTTATAGGATTAAAACAAAGCTAACATTACATTCTTTTTCCGACGAAACTCATTTATTGTAAAGACAAAAATAAAACACTCATCACAATATCAGAGATCAGTGAAACAATTACTGTTAAAAGGTCAAGAAATCCAAAGCTAAAACAAGCACTTAGCTGCTGAAAGCACTGAAGACATAAACCAACTCGGGAGTGAAAAGCAATGATGTCAACGAAAGCAAAAAGTTGTCAAAAGGATAAAGAGTCATCAAAAGGTGCTTTAAAAAGTCAATAAATCAACAATGAGCTATCCATCTGATTCACTGTGAACTAGTCAAATCGAGCACTACAAACAATCTGGAAGTCCTGGATGCTGGAGTGCTGAAGACTCCCAGCATATCCAGGAAAATCTTCTAAAAGGTAGGTATCATTAGGAAAAAGAAAACGGGTGTTGTTTTTAAAGCTAAAGCAACTGTAGAATGGGAGTAGAGGGACTGGGAAAGGTAGAAGGAAGAAACTCGAGTTCTCAAGAAGTTGTTTATACACAAAACTCAGAAGTGCCCTCTGGGAAATCATCCTCTTTCATATTTTGTAAAAGAATTGTCCATTTCATAATCAATGCTATGAGCATTCCTACAAGATTTTTATATGCAGAAATGCCAGTGATTTCAATGTGGATTCTGAATAAACAGCATCCACCAGTAGCTGTGAGACATTTGTAGTAAACCTTATACAGACAGACAAGAAGAGACTGGTCTGTATCTCTCAGTGAATACTAATACTCTGTAAAAAAGCATAAATATACAGGCTTTGCATTGATATGCAAGGCTCCAGCAACACTGCACATGGATGCAAACATCTACAAGGATCACTGCTGTAGTCATTTCAGAGCCTAGATCCCAACCTGAGACAATTAAACATGCTTTTCCTGCCGCTTTGCACTGTACACACCTGTACAATGCAGCTAGCCTTTCTCCCTTTATGCTGGGATCAAAATTTTTTCTTAAACACAGAGCTCCAATTGATCCCACAGGGAGATGTATACATCCAGAAAAACACTTGAGGAATCTAAAGAAGATCATCCAGATGTATGCACCCTAATCCAGGTAATAAATAACAAGATGGCACTGGACTTCTCTGCAGATAAAGGGCCAGAATACTGCAGTGAAATTAAAATTATCGAATCCAATATTACATTAATCAAACATACAAATAATCACATTTGACAAACAAATGCAAAATTTTTCATGTTCTTTCTTTTTGTATCTCATCTCCACAAGAAAGAATGATGCTGTAAGAGGTAACAGGTTCTTATTAATACCAAAGCCTACATAATCCTTACCTTAACAGGTATACTTTTGTCAAAATCAGGGAAGTGAACAATCTTATTTAATTTCGACACATACAAGATAAGTATAGTGGCTGCCATCTAAACAAAAAGAAAAAGCAGGAAGTCATGCAAAAGCACAATAGTAATGTGTCAATAAAAACAGCTCCAAAGATAAAATCTTTATATGCATTTAACAAACAGCATTTGCAGTAATGGTAATCAAAATTTAAAAAGGAAACAAAGGAAAAAGAAAAATAATGATGGTTGGACTCAATGATCTGGAAGGTCTTTTCCAATTGAAAGGATTCTGTGATTACATACTTCAACAACACAGTATGCAATTAATATACTAGAATGAATTTACCCTTGCCAATTTTGCCAGATTTACATATATTTGCAATATATGTATACGTTTTACTAGCTTGAGAAAATCAGTGGCACTCTGAAACAATGCACGCTGAGAAGGAGCTGAGAAAATAAAACAGGACATGATGCCAGAACAATCCTATTGTTTTCACACACAGTGTTGTTTAATCTGCAAAATCACTCCTATAGCATTTTCAGTAATGTCAATGAATAGCCTCAGTCTTGCATTACATGAGGAAGAAATGATACTGACAGAATGAAGGAGAATACCTGAGCAGTTTACATCGTACCAGTTTATGCTGGTCCCCAGGGAGGAAAATACATGTTAAAATTATCCTTATACAAAAAATAGTACTTGACTCTCTAGAGGATGAGGTGGAGTCATGTTCTGAAGACTAAAGCATTATACCACATTATATGCCTTTACAAAGTGTACAGGGAAATCCTGGAAAGGTCAATACAAAATGAAAATGCCATTGAGTCTTAGGTTCTGCAAAGCCCTATGATTGCCCTTCAAGTGAACGATTGCCATATTTTCTAGTCCCCAGCTTTCACTGAAACATGGTGTGTGTGTGGTTCTTGGGCAGTCTGGATGTGTGAAACTCTTCCCTTCTCTCACAAAGCAAAGAATTTACAAGACATTTGACTTTCTTCAGCACTAATCAGACTTTCTCACTACTCCTTAGCTGCAAAGGTTACAACCATCATTTGCTTCAAGAATCCATCATTCCCAGACATCCATCTGCACATTCTTTTTTATGGACAAACAAAACAGTCAGTACCTTTAGTACACTTTACTTGTGAACATACCTGTCCAATTCCAAGAAAGATCGGTGATGGAAAGCTGAAAAGCATAAACAAATATTTAATACTAAAAATATTAAAGGGGATGGTGAGGGGTGGGGGGAGGGGAGTAGGAGAAAATAAAAAGGGGGGAGGGGCGGAAAGGGAGTGGGGAGAAAAAAATAGAAAGGGAAAGAAGCTGTTGCATTGAGCACCAAAGTCAACCACAGAGTATGTGGGTGACTGGCCATTTAGTTTTAGATGAGAGTATGGATACTTCAATGCTAAGTAAGCAGAAACTTTAGCTGGACATCTGAAGAGCTTTTGTGCCTCCATTTTCTCCTCCTAACATCTAGATCAAGTTAAAACCAATAAACATGTGGCAGTAACTGCTAATCCTCTGCATGCATATTAAAATACAAAGAAGTTATTTAAAACAGATGGCTGCTTTATACCATAATCAGAAGTGTCTGGAGCTTCTCCGTCCAAAAGCCTTAGATGTCATGGAGCTCTTTGAATGTCTCAGCTCCTGCAGCCTCCTACTAGTCACTCAACTCTTTGCTACCTGCATTGTCAGAGATGGTCACACACAAATCCACATCCAGGGAATCTAAATAAAATACCTTTCATGCTCTGTGCTTTAGCAGGTGACATCTGTGTTTTGGTTTGTACTTACTATACCATGAAAATATGGAGACTTCACTCACCTGTACTACACAGATTTCTCCAGACATTTTTGGTCTGCAGAGCCCTAAAGCTTCCCAGAAATACTGTAAGGTTTATACAAAATCCAGATTTATTGATGGGCATGATGTCCTTGATTATCTTTCACAGATGTGCTATGCCTGGGATGTATAGGCAACTGCAGATTGTATGATGGGAAAAAAAAATCAAAACCTTAACTTGCCTCATGTATCATTTCTGTTATAAATACAATTTTTATATGCTCACATACAACTGAATGTTAGAAACTAACTCCAAGGGGTTTGTTAATTTTGCTGCTTTTTTTCCTTTTCTGTTTTTAGCTCGTAATGAGCTAAACCAGCAAAACCTGAAAAAACCTTTTGAGCAAAGAGTACTGATTAGAAGACTATACATACTGGACAACAACTTGACTCCACATGGGATTGCCCATCCAGTCAAAAATGTAAGTTTTTCAGTGTTTCTACCATTAAGACATTTTCTGAGGTTCAGTTTTCAGTTTTGGCTACCTCAGTAAAGAAAGGTGCTCCCAGAAAAGTGACATGATTGTTTGGTGAGACTGGCAGGTACACTGTTTCCCTGAAAGGGCTGAGCTGGTGTGGCCAACAAAACACCAGCTTCCATACTGGGAATAATTAAAGACCTTCGAGGAAAAGACTGGAATGCTTAAAAATACACTTGCCAAGGACTCTGCCATTAGGTTGTGTAGCAAAAGTGGTACATAGTGGGGATAAATGACAACTGGAATTGGAGAAAGTGACCCGAGTCTCAGCACATTCCCCAACACCTCCGGTGCTAAAGCTCACCCAATTGCCCTGTACCCAAAATGCATCAACATTACTGTTACGATAATAATGAAAGCAACGGCCCGACGTCCCACTCCTCTTCAGGAGCAAGGTACAACCTGCCTTCGTGGGGACAACAGCTCCCCGCGGGATGACCAGGCCTCGGCTCCAGGCGCGGCCCTGCTCGAGCCGCCGGCCCTCACCTGTAGGCGCTGAGCAGGGCCTTGTTGACCAGCACGATGAGGAAGGAGCACGCCCCGTAGAAGACGGCTGAAAGCACCTTAGGCAGCGCCGAGGGCACGGCAGCACCCGCTGCCTCCTCCGCGGCCTGCCCAGCGCTCATGGCGGCGACGAGCGGCGGCAGAACAGGGCCCCGCCGCGGGCTGCACGAATGCGGCGGTCCGGGCCGCCGCCCCACCTCGGACCGGCCTCAAGCAGCGAAGGCTGCCAGCGGCTGCAGGGCGCCCCCTGGCGTGGCAGAACAGCTGTGCGGTGCCCGGGAGCGGGGGCCCGCCGACGGAGCCTCGCCATTACCCGGAGCGTCGCTGCCCCTCCGGCCGCAGTGCCAAACATGGTCACAGCGGCTTGTCGGGACTCAGCCGAACGGGACAGTACTTGGGGCAAAAGTGCATCGCAACGTGCCGCCTCTGCCAGGTGCCGTCACGCCAGCAAAGACCTCCTGCCGTTCACGGTACCCTTCGGCACTAGGGCACTTTGATTCTCAGCCAGTCTCACGGGGCGGGACTTGAGCACCTCTCAGCACTTCAGGGTAGGGAGAAGTCCAGACCACCCAAAAGCAGACGGCTATGCTCAGCTTGACTGCCATGGGCCCGGGCTGCTGTGCACCAGCCTGCTCTTGGCTTTGAAGCGCTCACAAGTTAGAATTATAGAAAAAAATATAATTATATGTATTATGTGTGTGCATATATATAATTAATAATAAAATAATGAGAAAGTTATAGAAAAAGCTCAAAACTATTTTTAGTGCTTAACTTGTGTCATGTTTCAACAGACAGGAAAAATAAATACCTTCATGCTCTGCAACAAGCCAGGCTGACAGGAATATAGAAACAAGCCCAAGTATTTAAGAATTACCAAACACCACACACTTAGGCTCGAAAATTTGACCAACTTTTTATTAAACGCTTCTATTAACATGACAGCACATCCACTATTCTGCTGTTAAGTCATGCCAAAGCACAACAATCTTTCAAAGCACTGAACACTTCCAAACTTTCTTGTATGTAATCACTTAACACAAAAAGCAGTCTTCTACACCTCTGCTATTTTTTTACTGTTATTTTACCCAAAACTGATCACAACACAATACTGCTTCAGCTGTCTGGATTTTATCTACAGCCAAGTATGATTCAGGGTACTCATCGTGTTCATGTATTTGGAGAAATATTCTGCATGTTACCCAAAGCATTACAGCTGACAGGAAAAAAATAAAGTAAAACCCAATGTATATCCTAATGAAGTAAGTTACAACTCCAGTCTGCAATTGGCTGCTAATTACACAAATCTTGAGCTCAGCGAAACAACTTGAGAGCAATTTCTCCATTTTGACTCAGAAGTACAACAGATTTATGCCTAGGGCTCATTTTGGGAACAGACTATACTTATCTGAGAAACTCTGAATCCATGCACAAGAATTACCAGGTTTACACAGCCTAAGAAGCCTAGGACAACTACAGTGTTTCATATTTTTAAGCCTAAAGGACTTAAAAACAAAGGAATCTGATGTCAGCTAAGCTTAGGAGCTGAAAGCAAAATTTAAACCGTCTCACTGGTGCAAAATTATTTACATACAGTGAAAGTGATTGATTTTTACTTATTCAACTACACTTTAGTTAAGTGCATCAATACGTAACTTAAATTTGGTTAACGAGATTTTCAACCACAGCAGGTTATCAATTATCAGAGAACATAATAAAATAGTTGCAGTTTCTGGTGTAGTATCACACTACTTTCCTGGAACAGCTGTACATATCTGATCAGTCTATATCAACTGATTTAAAATTATTTCCTCCTCTTGTTTAAGCGGGAAGGAAAGTGCCTTCCCTTCTCATCTGAATGTCCTGACCTTGAACAAGAGGAAGGAGTTAAAGCAAGCAGGTCAGTAAATACAAATTATTAATATCCCCTAAAGCAGTAGCTTAACAAAAATCCAAACACGAAACACATACAACAAGACCAATCTGAAAACATAGTTCTGTTAGCATGTTTAGGAATCTCTGGCTGCCTTCAAAGGAAAATAAGGAAAAGATCGCTGTGAAACAATACTATTTAGAAGTTTACAGCATTCACAAAGTAACAAGATATCCTACTAAACATTTTCTATCAGAATCTGAGTGCTAGGCAGCATCTGGTCTGTAACTTCATTTATTTGGGAAACATATTAAATCACACTTAACACTTTTAACTATCTTTGGAAGCCTATATTCTAGTTGTACAGCGAATACTTTTCTGCAGTGTTTAACTGAAAACTGTGCTACAGTTAGTGAACACAAAATTGGCATGTTATCCTGAAGTAAAGCAATAAGGTGGCTTTATGCACAGAAAGTGTGGAGGCTTCTATTTGCTAATAATCATATGAAAGCAATACTTTAAAACTTAGTGTTTGCTAACAAGAGATCTAGAATAGTTCTAGATCTAGAATATAAATCCATACCACCCTGTAAAATATCCCCTTTATTAACGAAATCAAGTGCCAAATCACTACAGGGTCAAAAAATATTACCAATTGATTACCTTTGTCTAGACTTTGCAAGACTAATCACTTTCAAATAAAACCAACAATGTGCAAAAAGTTCCTAACATTACATGTTAGGACTAACAAGTGCTACCGAGAGATTCTGCTGACATCAATCAGAAAATGTGAAACAGCACTCATACCTTCAGCAGTCACAGTGAAGATCCTGAGCAATCTTACTGTTTCCTGCATGAAGCAGTTTCTTCCCCTCCACAAAAGTTGATACAACTAAGCTTTTCCTTCTACCGCAGTGATACGAAGATATAACATCAGAAGACTATGGTTTCATTCCTGCATTAGACCTACCCCTTCATATAAATTTGCTTACATTGTCAGATAAATACTTTGTCAGCCTTCTTTGGCCACATGACTACCATTCTGCTAATCATGAACACTTTGTTTCAAAAGTGCTTCCCATGAAATCTGCTTCAAATAAATGAGTTAATCTTGCAAAAATCTAGCATCCCACAACACGTAAATTTGTTGACCCTGCATTATGCAGTCCCATATTTACAAAATACTTAGAAACTTTACATCTATCTTTAACCTTACAAAAAGTGCAATTCTCTCACCCCATGTAATGAGGCAACATTCTTCATAAATTCTACAGAATAGCAGCCTATGAGAAGCAAATAAGGTGCTTAGCTTATGCTCAAGATCTAACTGGTTAAGTACCACCAGGAAGTACATTTTTGTGTACGGTTTCTATCTACTTTCTAAGTGGTGCCACAGCTAGGTTTGCAAGCTCAATGAGAGCCAGTGCACCATGCATGCGTTCACGCTGTTCCTGGAGGCGACGGCGAGCAGCTGAATGAGCACTGTTTTTCTCTTCATCATCCTCTTCATCAGACTGAAGATACTCCACTGGGTCCTGCTGTTCCTGATCTGTTTTCTGGATTGTTTTAGTTTTCAAAGCAGGAGCACGCTGTTCTCTACTCTCCCAGTATCTACAAAATCAAGTGCAGGGAATGTTTTTAAAACATATACAGCGGAATTTCACACCAAGGACTCCAAGAAGGCAAAAACCTCCCAAGCACTAGCTTTCACACGACTAAGCACTGCCTTTGGCTTCATCTTTCAGCCCTAATACGCTAGTATTTAAGCTGTCAGAAACCTCCTTTACTTAGTATTTTAAGTGTAGCACTCAAGTGAACATCTGTGACAGATTTCTCTACACAATTCCCAGCAAGCAAGCTTTTCTCCTGGTGTACATAGTTGTTGCCCCTCATACAGATGCAAATTCAGCAAGACAATAGCACTAACAAGATATTAGCAGGTGCTGATCACGGAGAAAAGCATTGAAGGAGAACAAAAAACAAAGGAAAACAACTGTCTCATGAGAGGCTCTGACTTGACCATGAGGTTTTAACTTCTTTCAGGGAAGGCAAGGCCATGATGTTTTATACTGGAGGAACAGATGGGTTTGGTTTGGGTGGGGAGAAGGTTTGCCTTTAAGAATAAAAAGCTTTCTTAGACCATTCTTACAAGTGTTTAGAGAAAGACAACAGCTTGAGGGAACTTACTTCGCTAACCACTCAGCCACAGCTTTATTGTCAGCAGTCTCCTTCTTACTCAGCCTGTCTGTCAGCTCTTCCCTCTTCAGTCGGGCATACGGATGTTTGGGGCAATGACGGTTTGCATGTGTGAATCTACTTAAACAGCCTTAAAAATCACAAAGTGACAATGAAGAACATGTTATGGAAGTCAGACAACCAACAAGTAAGCTCAATATTTGCGGGATGAAGATGCTGCTGAATCCAATATTCCTTACTCACAAAACTCTGAAAACAGCACACTAGTGCAACATTCATGACATGCCCCATCATTTTACAGTTAGTGTCAACTGACAGAATTACTGATAACCCACTTACATAATATTGCATGTAATCTTTAGATACATATTTGTATGATTATTCTCCTCCCTTCCCTAAATTAACCTTCTCCAAAATTAAAATCCAAAGCTTTTATGGATCTTTGAAATGTGAACATGTATACATTTCCTGTGCTAGACTGACCCTATGTTCTGAAAGCTGTAAATTGTTCTCCAATGGCTCACCATTTTCTGGGCAGACGAAAGGTTTCTCCCCTGTGTGGAGACGCTGGTGAGTTTTGAGCTGCCCACTCTGAACAAAGGCTTTCCCGCAATCTGGGTAATCACACAAATAAGGCCTTTCACCTTAAAAATAATAACAGAACAGATTTATGAAAACTGAATATAAAAGAAGAATCATTGTAACCAGTGGTAGTCCCTGGCTTGAGATCTACACAAGCAAGCTCTCCTTTTATCCATCCAGATGCTTGCATCTACTTAAAAAGCTCTGGAGCATCAAACAGCAGAAATCCACTTCTACTTGAAACAGACCTTTATTTTTAAGCACTTGCTCAATGCTACTGGATATTACAATTATTTCCAGGGGAGGAATTATAATTTTCCTTATATATTCTGCTTTGAGTCTCTCGCACAGCACTACATAGGCTCTATCCCATGATGCTATCTATGCACCTGTGTAGGAAATATATGAAGCGAATATATGGACAAGTAATGCAATTCAAACAGACAAATGTAACTAGATAAATTTTATCCCTAACATACCCTGAAGTAGGGTATACAAGAGTATAGTAACACATGAAGTTATAGAAATCTCATTAGGAAAGCCTACTTGAGAAAAGCTGTAATGCATAAATAGAAGTCACAAAAGGAATTTATTCCAAACTTATGCCATGAAATTTTTTTTTAAGTCCACTTATCAAGAAAGGCTTCCCCATGCAAAATACTACAACAACAAAGATAGCCGGTGTCTCCTTCCTTTAGACGGCATGTGACTATTCAAAGGCATGCCATGCCACCAGCCCTCAGCAAGGACAGAACAAGGGTGATGCTGAATTATTAAATCAGGGGAATAACACCAGAGTAAGGTCTACTCAGTTAAGCACTTCATGCAATACTTAATACAAACAGGTGAAATACCATCTTTTGAATAAAGAACATGAGAAAACAGCTGTTTAATATTGGTATCAAGTCTTAGTGACTCAAGTCAGTAAAAGAGATCATGTGAGCCAACATTATTCTATTACTTTGAAACATGAAAAACAAGAAAAAAACTAGTATTTGATTGGTCAAAAAACCAAAACAAAACCAAACCACTGGCATCTTTTGTTCAGTTCAAGCTCAGCTGAGTTGATCCTAAATTTTAAGTTAACTGCAAGCTGCCTTCCACCTCCAACTCAGTCAATTAGCATGACCACCTCCAACCCAGAAAATGAGAAGAATCGGGTGGTGACTTTTAAGCATTGGCTCTTTTTTTCCCCTCAACATTTATGGTACACTTATAGGATGTTACACGTCCCAGATTATCAGCAACCCGTTTTAACTTAGTCTTCTCTAGCAGCTAAACTTCAATTGTTGTGTGAAAAATACACCGTCAGGAGGGAAGCAAATCACCAAGATGCGATTAGAATAAAAAGTGCTACCACATACGGACCACTAAGCTCAAGAAAAGTTCTCCCTCTTACAAAGGAAGCCCATGACAGCAGCAGATAAAATATTTACACAATTTGCCTGTACTGTTACAGCCTACGTTGCTACTATACTTTCCCATGGCAAATATGGTTACAAAATTACTTTGCACTAACAAGCATAGGAAGCAAAGTACGATTAGCATCACAGTTGCAATGAAATATTAAGAGGTTGAGTTTGTTGGGTGGACTTTTTTTGTGTTTGGGTTTTTTCAAAATTCCTTGTCTTCAGCTCACGCCAGCTAGTCACACCTGCTGTTTACTCACCAGTGTGAGTTCGTTTGTGGGCCTGCAGTGATTTCTCTCGTGGAAACACTCTGTTGCAGATATTGCAACGTATCCTGCTGGAGGAGTGCTCTCCTTCATTAATCAGGTCACGGACGGTGTCTGCTCTAGGCCGGCCTCTCCTTATCCCATCCTTCAAGGAAACAATTAACGGAACTGGAATCCCGCATGATATGACATCTGCAGTTTAGCCAAAGCCCGCAACTTTCTATAAAGTGACTTTCAAGTCACGAGTGTGACCAAAGACCGGTTGTGTGACGGCGTTAGCGGTCTAGCCGTTAACTCGAGCATACCAAGCCCTTACCTTAGATCGCCCCCAACAGCTAGGCTACGGCCAGCGCCGCGGCGAGGCATGTCACACACTGCCAGCGCACTACGTATGCTCAGTAAAATGAGCCAAAACTTTACAGTTGTTTCCCACCCCAAACATTAAGTGGACCGGCAGAAGCCCCACGACCGTCGCTGCGAGGGCCCCGTGGCTCGGCCCCGTGGCTCGGCTCCCTGCCGCGGCGCCTTGCCGCCACCCTCCCGCCACCCCTGCCTTCCCCGCCAGGCAACACCAAGACCCGCGCGCCACTGCCGGAAGTGACCTCACTTTAAATCTCCGGGCGGAGGCGGGGGGAGGGACGCTCAGCTCAGAGTCACCCTTTAACTGGCCCGTTCACCCCGCCGCTCCGCTGCAGCGCAACACGGCCCGATCCATCATACCCCTACACACTAACCTTCAGGTGCCGATGCCTGCCGCCGCCCTGGCTCCCCGCCTTTTCTTCGTCCCCGGCAGGGGCTCTGCCCGCTCCCCGCGGGGCGGCGGGAGAGATGGAGGGGCGACGGTGCCGCCGGGGCTGAGGGTCACGTTGTGGGCGTTCTCGCCCCACCGCCAGGGGTACACCATGAAGTCGCTGAAGCCGGGGCTGGTGGGGACGGGCGGGGCGGGTGCCGGCTCCTCACCGCCCCCTCGCGAGGAGGGTTTGATAGGGGTGGTTTTGATAACGGAAACCAAGACGCGCTTCGGAGAGTCCTGGCAAAAAATCACTGGGGGACCCGGCGGCAGTCGCTCCGCCATCGCCGACCCCTCTCGGGCAGCTGCTTGATAAAGGGGATGAGTGAGTGGGGTGGCTCAGCGGTGGCCCAGCCCCGCTGTCTGAGCCCACGTCGCAGGGTGGGGGATAGGGAGCGGCACGGAAGTCCCGCAGCCGCCGCCACCTGTCGCAGCCCGGGCCCACCTCAGCCGCTCATCGATGGGACGGCGGCCCCCACCCTCTGCGGCCACCCCTAAACGGATGCGCAAAGTCGGCGCCGGCCCCCGATAATAGCAATGTCAGCCTCCGCGCACCTTTCCGAAGCGGCGCCAGTCGCACTGGCAGTCCCGGTCCCCCTGGCCGTCCCGGTCCGGCGATGCCCGAGGAAGAGCTGCCGCGACCACTGCGCGCCAGCAGCTCAGGCCAAACCCCAGGTTTTCCCGCGTTACGTTTCGCGCCTGAGCGTAACCAATCATTCAACCCGGCGCTAGCGTCATGGAGCGGCGGTTCCCGCCGACCAACCGCTAAGCGAGGAACTCAGCGGCCCCTCCTCCAGAGGCGGGGGCCGAGCGGGAGGTGTCTCCTTTTCTGACGGCCTATTGGACAGGCGCCCGGCTCGCCGGCGGAATTCGAAACTCAACGAGCTCGCGGGCCACTGGAGCCGCCCCGCCCCGCCCCGGCTCCCTGCGTCGGAAGAGACGCTGATTGGCCCGTGGCGGGATAGGGGGCGGTGTTGGCGCTCTGGAGCAGGCTTGGCGCGCGCTGAGTGTGGACGGGCTGCTTGGGCCAATTGCTGCGGCAGCCTCACGGAATGGCTTCATGGTCTGGGTTGGCAGGGACTGCTAAAGGCCACTAGTCCACTCCATCCCCCGCAGTGAACAGGAGCATCTTCAACTAGATCGGGTTTCTCAGAGCCCTGTACAACCTGACGTGGAGTGTTTTTAGGGATCCACCACCTCTATGGGCAACCTGTACCAGGGTCTTACCACTCTTTATAAAAAAAATAGTTCTTTGTATCTAGTCTAATTCTTCCTCTTTTAGTTTAAAACCAACTCCCCTTGTCCTGTGACAACAGACCCTGATAAAAAGTCTGCCTCCAGGTTTCTTACAGGCCCCTTTAAGTACTGAAAATCCACAGTAAGCTGGCCTCAAGGCTGAACAACACCAATCTCTCAGCTTAGCAGATGGGCTCTAGCCCTTGAACTTCACTGTAATGCCTGTTTCCTGAGAAGCAGAACTGCAACTTACTATAATTCACATGTAAACTAAGTATGTAAACCAGTCTGAGCCTCTCCAAACTCCTCCTCTCCGAACCTCTCTTCTCATAACCTCCAAACCGAACCTCTCTGAATCAAACCTCTCCTTTTTCCTACTGGGTGGACTATTCAGTGGGTAAGAAATTGGCTGGATGGTTGCATCCAGAGGGTGGTGCTTAATGGCTTGAAGTCCAGGTGGAGAGCAGTGACTAGTGGTGTCCCTCAGGAAATCTGTCCTGGGACTTGTACTGTTTAATGTTTTTATCAATGATATAGACAAAAGAATTGAGTGCACCTTCAGCAAGCTTGCAGAAGGCACCAAACTGAGTGGTGCTGTTGATATGTCAGAGGGATTGGATGTCATCCAGAGAAACCTGGACAAGCTGGAGAGGTGTGCCCAGGTAAACCATGAGGTTGAACAAGAGCAAGTCCTGCACCTGGGCTGGAACAATCCTCAGTACGAACAGACTTGAGGATGAGGTGATAGAAAGCAGCCCTGTAGAAAAGGACTTGAAGCTTCTGATGGATGAGAAGCTGGACATGAGCAGGCAGCGCATGCTTGCAGCCCAGAAGACAAATCACATCCTGGGCAGCATCAAAAGAAGCATGGCTGCATACTGGGAGAGGTGATTCTGCCTCTTTACTTTGCTCTGGTGAGACCTCACCTGGAGTACTGTGTCCAGTTCTGGAGCCCTCAACACAGGAAGGACATGGACCTGATGGAGCAGGTCCACTGGAGGGTCACAAAGATGATCAGGGGTTTGCAACACCTCTGCTATGAAGACAGGCTGAGGGAGCTGGGGTTGTTCAGCCTGAAAAGAGAAGGCTCCAGGAAGACCTAATAATAACTTTCCAGTACCTGAAGGGGGCCTAAAAGAGAGACTGTTTACAAAGGCCTGCAGTGATACGATGAGAAGCAATGGCTTCAAACTAGAGAAGAGCAGATTTAGGCTGGATGTTAGGAACAAGTTCTTTACCATGAGGGTAGTGGAACACTGGAACAGGGAGGTGGTTGAGGCCCCATCCCTGGAAATAGAATAGAATAGAATAGAATAGAATAGAATAGACCAGACCAGGTTGGAAAAGACCTTTGAGATCATCAAGTCCAACCTATCACCCAACACCATCTAATCAACTAAACCATGGCACCAAGCCTCATCCAGTCCACTTTTAAACACCTCCAGTGATGGTGACTCCACCACCTCCCCAGGCAGCCCAGTCCAATGGTCAGTCACTCTTTCTGTGACGAACTTCTTCCTAACATCCAGCCTAAACCTCCCCTGGCACAGCTTGAGACTGTGTCCTCTTGTTCTGGTGCTGGTTGACTGGGAGAAGAGACCAACCCCCACCTGGCTACAACAACTTCCCTTCAGGTAGTTGTAGACAGCAAGAAGGTCTCCCCTGAGCCTCCTCTTCTCCAGGCTAAGCAACCCCAGCTCCCTCAGCCTCTCCTCATAGGGCTGTGCTCCAAACCCTCACCAACTTTGTTGCCCTTCTCTGGACATGTTCCAGCAAGTCAACATCCTTCCTAAACTCAGGGGCCCAGAACTGGACACAGTACTCGAGGTGTGGCCTAACCAGTGCTGAGTACAGGGGCAGAATGACCTCCCTGCTCCTGCTGGCCACACTATTCCTGATGCAGGCCAGGATGCCATTGGCCTTCTTGGCCACCTGGGCACATTACTGGCTCATGTTCAGCCTACTATCAACCAGTATCCCCAGGTCCCTTTCTGCCTGGCCGCTCTCCAGCCACTCTGACCCCAGCCTGTAGCACTGCTTGGGGTTGCTGTGGCTAATGTGTAGAACCCAGCACTCAGATGTGTTAAATCTCCTGCCATGTCAAGGTCCCTCTGCAGAGCTCTCCTACCCCCTAACAGATCAACACCTGCCACCAACTTGGTGTCATCTGCAAATTTGCTGATGATGGACTTAATCCCCTCATCCAGATAATCAATAAAGATATTGAACAGGATGGGTCCCAGCAATGATCCCTGGGGGACACCACTAGTGACTGGCTGGATATTCAAGATGAGGCTGAACAGAGCTCGGGGCAACCTGATCTAGTTGAGGATGCCCCTGCTTCCTGCAGAGGGGATTGTACTAGGTGACCTTTGGTGATTCTATGATCTCTCTAGGAAGTCCTCAGAGCCCAGTAGAGACTGAGCTCCATATGCAGTCTTCCCTTTGGAGGAAAATGTTTCTCTTGTTTTTTACCTTCCAGAAAGCTGAAGGAATTTTGTAACCTTGAAATCCCTCATCATCTTACCAAACCAAGTAAAAAGAGATACGCAAGTGCAACAAAGCTATTGTGGGAAGTCACAGACAGTACTCTTGAGGGAAAGGTGCAAATTTGAAGAAAACTTTTAATAATTACAGCAATAAAACCAGAACAGATTATTAAAATTGTCACCCATCACAATCCTAGTGCTTTGCTTACAGAGCCCAGGCCCTGCCATTCACCTGTTCTTTTCTGGTTGCAAATTGCAGAAGTAGCTCATCCACACTAAGGCTGAGCATAATACTGGTCTAACATTCATTTTGGAGTTAATTATGCAAAGGTCTTCACTCAAGTACTATAACCTTCAAAATCTGTTTTGAAGCTGTGTGGTTTTGTTGGTTTAGCCTTGCTTCAGAAGTTTTAGCCTAAACACGCCCACCTTATCTTCACAAGGCTCCACACATCAGCCAGCTTCATGGCACCAAATTAACCTGCATTCCTGACCCACTGCAAGCTGGGCAATTATCTCACAGATGCTTGCAATAAACATGGACATCTGGACTCTAAACATCTACATGTAATCTACTCATTATCTGAGAAAAAAGGAAATAAGGAAAAAGAGGGTTTGCACTGTACTGGCTGTAAAACGACAAGGCAGAAATCAGAAGAGAATGAGGATGTGCAACTGCTATCAGCTTCCTTGAGAGAGGCAGAATTAGAAAGCCCTATTGAGGAGGAAACTGAAGCTGCCAATCTGGTGTCTGGTGTCTAGAAGAACTTGGAAGCAATGACATATGATTGAGCCCCTTCTTTGACAGCCTGTGGGATCCGAGGGAAAACTAGCATATTTGCATATATAGTAGTGTTAAAACTGTAATGACAACTCACAATCCTAACTGCGCAATCATACAGGCTCTGCTGGAATTCGTTTATTCGTTTATTCCTGAGAAAAGACAGTTCGGGATAAGGCAGCACAGAAAGTGGCTCATATATATACCTCCCTCTGGCTCTTAAATGTATCTCCTCAGGAGGATACAAAATGGCATCCTAATAAATCTGATGAACTGGGGAGACTACAAACTCAAGTCATGATATCTATGGAATTCAAAATGGAATGGAAAACAAATAGACAAAAACTTGTATGAAATCAGGTGGTGGTATCATGTGAGATAGATCAGAATTAAACAGATTTGAATCTAGAGGATTCTAACTTTACACTATGTCTGGCTGTTATTCATACCATGCTGTAGTCATGCCAGTGTCAAAAATGAAAGTACTGGCTGGAACAAAGTATCATAGGGCTTGAAGTTCAGGTTGTGGCATAGCAGGCTTCCTGTTATGGTTGCTGTTTCTGAGTTCCAGGATTTTGGGGTGTTGTCTCTTCCACTGGGATGGGGGTGAGACAGGGAGGGAAGGGGTGAGACAGGGAGGGATAGGGAAATAGTTTTCTGGTTTGGGCTTTTGGCCACTTGCTTCTGCTTGCTATTGCTTTGTGCCATGATTTTTCTGCAAATAGGCTAAAGTAATTATGCATATGTTTATCTCATTTTGCTCTGTAAACTCTACTCTTATTGCTTTTTTGTGTCTCAATCCCGAGGTTTTGCATGTTACTTTTCCTCTCACTTTTGTGCTGGGGAAGCAAGCAGGTTAACCCTTGCACTAAACTATTACACTGGGGCTATACAATAGCAGTTACTCTATTCATAACCTCTTCCCAGCAGAGAAAGGAGATCAGGAAAAGAAGACCTACAGACTGAAATGAAAACTGATTTAATGAAGTAACCAAACCGGTATCAATATTAACACAAGGTATATACAGTTATACTTTAAGCAGCAAAAGTGCAGCACTCGCTATATCCAAGAAGGTAGTGCTCAAGAACAGGAGAAAGAAGAGAAAAAGGATAAGAAAAAGCTCTATCAGAAGATTACTCTTGCCTTTGCAAACTTCCTCCTTTATAGTGGGTGTGATGCTCATGGTGCAGGACACACCTGTGAGCCAGTTCAATTAGCTGACTCAGAACTGCTAATGGCCTGCAATCAGTGATTCTGTCCGTGCCAAACCAGGTCAATAGTATTCTGAAACTGTTTAATATGTTGTTTATTGGTCAATCGGCATCAGACAATAGAAAGAAGCTGCAAAAGATAGGTGGAGCAGAAGGAATGCCAATATATAATAATACATGACTTCACAATTAGTGCCAATTTCACATAAGCTATGTAACAATAAAGAAGTGGTGGAAAAGTAAGTGATGACAAGTGAAGGTGCAGGAAGAGGCAGAGGAAGTGTTGAGGAAGATTGAAAGGCAGAGATAGAGGTTGTGAAGGCAATGCAGGTTGTGACCTCCCTTTAGGAATCAAAGTGCTTACTGTACAAAGGAAGGACGTTGGAAAAGGGAATGCCCATGTCTTTCATGTGGACAAAGAAAAGGAACAGAGGAAGCAGTTGAAGTAATGTCAGGAATTGGATTAGACTGAAGGGGATGAGAGGAACCCATTACAGTCTCCCCAGCTGATCCTCTGGTTCCTGCTAAGCTGGTGTCATAGCTGTGACCTAAAGGGTATGCCTTGAACACTGTTTTTGAAAGACCAGTGAGGAGGGAGAGGTGGCAAGTACTGTGAATGCAGTGTTTCTCTTCCTGCAGCCACTGCCCTGCTCTGGCTCAGTTCAAAGGCTGCATGAGCACACCAAAAAGGTCATGCCATGGTCACAGCAGCAGGGGGATTAAGTTGGTTCCTGAGACCCCCTGTACCTCCAGACTCATTTTGGGAACCTTCCAAGCTACTCATGCTCAGAAAACTCTACCTGAGGAGAGGACCCCAAGGAGCTGGACTCTATAAAATGTGCAAAGGTAGTCAAGGCCAAGCTGGGGCTCCACCACCTTAAAATCACAGATTGGAGACCACACAGCACAGCACTGGAGGTGGTGGTGTCACCAGGACTTTAACACTCCAGTTTTGCTTGTATGAAACCTCATTTTTCAGAATACAGGGTGGTGCAGGATCTGCAAAAAGTGAATGCCAGGACAATGAGCATATACCCTGCGGTTCCAAATCCATACTCACTCCTTGCCTTAATACCTTGTAATAACACTTATTTTACAGTACTGATCTTGAAGGATGCTTTCTTCTGTGTACCTGTGGACAAGCAAAGCCAGATAATCTTTGCTTTAGAATGGAAAACCCAACTACAAGATGGAAGATGCAACTTTGCTGAATCATTCTTCCCTCAGGGATTTAAAAATAGCCCCACACTGTGAACACACTGGCAAAAGAACTGAAACAGTGATATAATGAGTAAAATACCATAACATGGTTTACAATATGTAGATGACTTTTTGTCTGATTAAAAAAAAAAACAATTAAGGGATTCTTAGGAATGTCTGGGTGGCACTGACTGTGAATCCCTAATTTCAGACTGACTGCCAAACCATTTTACACTACTATGAAAGAAACTGAAGGAATCTTAGAGTGGACCTCACAGTGCTGTAAAGAAAGTTAATGGAAGCTTCTGCCCTGGGACTCCTGAATTTGAGACATGAGAGACAAGTGGCAGTGGAAGTGTTGACATAAACACGGGGAAGCTGAAAGAGGCCAGTGGGGCAGTTTTCCATGTTAAAACCCACTACCTTGTTCCCAGTTTCCAAGCCCAACGAATTGCAACGTGATTGTCCAGCCACTATTGCACAGGTATGTTCTAGCAGACTAAGCCTACGGGAGGAACCCCTGATGGACGTGGAACTCTTCATCATTGGCAGCAATTGTGTTAGAAAGAGGACCTACAGCTGGATACACAGTGGCAATGAATACCCTTACTTTCTGCTTAGGAATACTTTTGCTCAAAAGGTTGAACTGATAGCCCTTACTTGAGCTTTGGATCTGAGTCAAAGGAAAAGAGTACAAGCAGTCCTTCAACCCAAACGAGTTTTAATAATACATTTCAGAAGGGGCTTTGATTCCAGGGTCACAGACAAAACTGTAACCACCATAATACATTGAAAAGGAAAACTAGCTAGTGGAAAAATTAGATTGCTCAAAAAATGATGCAGATTGGTGGATTACACCACTAAAACAATTATTGATTCCTAGAAGATTATTATCACAGAATCACAGAATGTCAGGGGCTGGAAGGGGCCTCAAGAGATCATTCAGTACAACCCCTCTGCCTGAACAGGATCACCTATACCAGGCCACACAGGAACTCATCCAGGCAGGCCTTGAATATCTCCAGAGAGGGAGACTCCACAACACCCCTGGGCAGCCTGTTCCAGTGTTCTGTCACCCTCACAGTGAAATAATCCTTCCTCCTGTTTCTATGGGACTTCCTATACCTCAACTTCCACCCATTGCCCTTTGCCCTCTCATTGGGCATCACTCAGAAAAGCCTGGCTCCATCCTCTTGGCACTGACCCTTTACATATTTATAAACATTAATGAGGTCACCCCTCAGTCTCCTCCAAGCTGAAGAGCCCCAGCTCCCTCAGTCTCTCCTAAGGAAGATGTTCCACTCCTTTAATCATTTTTGTGGCTCTGCACTGGACTGTCTCAAGCTCTTCCCTGTCCTTCTTGAACTGAGTGGACCAGAACTAGACACTTGTCCTGTCTTTCTCTGAGCCTCAGGGGGCCTCAGGCTCCTGAGGGCAGCCTCCAGCAGTATAGACAGAGACAAAGAAGGCATTTAGCACTTCTGCCTTCTCTGTGTCCTCTATCACCAATGCACCCACCTCATTCAGCAGTGGGCCTGCATTGCCTCTGGTCTTAGCTTTTCTTGCAATGTATTTGAAGAAGCCCTTTCTGTTATCCTTGACCTCCCTTGCAAGGCGGAATTCCAAGGAGGCCTTTGCCTTCCAGTAGCCTCCCTACATCCTCTGACAACTGTCTTATGTTCCTCCCAAGTGGCCAGCCCCTCCTTCCATGATCTTTGGACTCTCTTCTTCCACCTGAGTTTGCTTAGCAGTTCCCTACTTAGCCATGAAGGCCTTCTGGCTCCCTTTCTTGATTTCCTACACTGATGCTCTGATCTTGAGCTTGGAAGAAGAGGTCCTTGAATGTTAACCAATTGTCTTGTGCCCCTTTGCCTTCTAGTACCCCGTTCCATGAGATTTCCCTTAGCAATTGCCTGAAAAGGCCGAAGTTGGCCCTGCTGAAATCCAGCGTTGTAATCCTGCTTGATACCACACAAGACCCTGAACTCCACCATCTCATGGTCACCATGGCCAAGGCTGCCTTCAACTTTCACAGCTTCAACCAGTCCCTCCTTGTTGGTGAGTACCAGGTCCAGTAACGCTCCTCTCCTAGTTGGTTCCTCCACCATTTGCATCAAGAAGTTATCATCAGTGCACTGGAGGAACCTCCTGGACTGTGGCTGGCTGGCTGAATAGGCCTTCCAGCAAATACTTGAGTCGCTAAAGTCCCCCATGACAACCAGGGCTTGTGATTGTGAGGCTGCTGTCAGCTGCCTGTAGAAGGCCTCATCAACTTCATCACCCTGATCAGGTGGTCTGCAATAAGCACCCACAACAGTGTCACCCATGCCAGCCTGCCCCTTAGTACACACCCACAAACTCTCATCCACCCCTGGGCTGAAGTCAACACATTCTAGTTGCTCTCTCTGTGAGACAGCAACCACCTCACTTAGCTGATCTGTCTTTCCTAAAAAGGACATAACCATCCATGACCATGTTCCAGTCATGTAAGCTGTCCCACCATGTCTCTGTAATTGCCACCAGATCACAACCCCTGGATTGCACATGGATTTCTAACTCCTCCTCTGTTCTCCATGCTGCATGAGTTGGCGTGCAGACAGAACAGGGAGGGAGCTAAGCACACCAATTCCACCCTGAGGGGGTAGGAGGCCTTCTGGTCCACATTAATACCAGAACACTGCCCCACTGGTGCAAGCCCAGCAACAACCCCATTCCCTTTCAACTCTACTTTAAAGCTCTGTGAATGAGCCCTGCTAATTCCTGTCCTAGAATATCCCCTGCAAGATAAGCCTCTCCCATGTACAGCCATCCATTCTGGTGCCCTATAAAACCAGTCATTGTCAAAGAACCCATAGCCCTGTCTGTAGCACCAGTCTTGGAGCCAGATATTTACAGACTGGATTCTTCTACTCCCTTCCATATTGTGGCTGGGTACTGGAAGTAGAGGAAGAGAAAAATCACCTCTGCCCCAGACTCTTTCACCAACTGTCCCAAGGCCTTGAAATCTCTCTTCATCGCCCTCAGACTACAAGATGCATCCTCCCCACCTGTCTGGAAGATCAGCAATGGGTAATAGCCATGTGACCACACCCTGCTGGGGAGTTCTTTAGTGATATCCCTGATTTGGGTTCCACAGAGACTGCAGACCTTCCTATGTTGAGGGTCAACCCTGCATATTGGGCCCTCCATTCCTGCCAGGAGCAAGTCTCTCACAACAGACACTTTTCTCCTCTTCCTTGTAGAAGAGGTTGCTATGTGCATTTGACCCCTGCCACAGCCATGAACCCTCCACCCCTCACCCCCTCCATTTAAGCCACTGTCTTCCACCTGACAGGTGTCGGACACAAAGGCCTCTTGACCTGGGCTCTCAACTTCCAGTGCTCTGTATCTGTTGTGCAGGGGTAACTGGGAAGGTGAGGCAAGATGGGAAGAGAAATGGGGGGGTTGCACCTAAAATACTAAGCATAGTAGGTAAAGTATATAGTAGGAAAAGTACTATCTATTCTGCTAATAACCAAAAAATAAAATAAATATTATGGAAGAATTTGTGAAACAAGAAAGTGTCTCCTGGAGAATACTAGCAAATAGATTTTTCAGAATTACCTAGATGTAACCAATATAGACACTCACTGGTATCAGTAGGGACCTTAAGATGGGCAGAGCCTTTCTTTGTCTTGTCACCAAAATTAAGAAGTAATTTGGGCCTTGTTAAAAGAAAAGTATTACTTAGGTTTTGTATCCCAGAAGGTATCTTTTCTGGCAATGGACCTCATTTTGTCACAGAAGTAGTGCAGGGATTTTTTGGATTTTACAAATCAGATAGAAATTGCACAACACCTGGAGGCTTCAGTTTAGTGCAAAGGTCAAAAGGAAATCATGTATGGAAAAGCATACCATGCAAATCTTAGTAATATAAAACGAGAAATATAAATGCATATGAAGGGACAAGCTACAATTAAAGAACATTTTATCTCTTTTACAAACTTTATCCTCAGTACACTGAATCAGAATCAGAATCACATAAAACAACTGGTTGGAAGAGACCTCAAACATCGACGTGGATGTGGAGTGCCACGTGCAGTGCATCACACATGTGCAGTGTCACATGTGATTTGTGGTGTGTCATGTCTGCAAGCCTATCTGGTATGTGGTGCATGTAGGGTGTGAGCCATGTGCAGCACATGGTGTTGTAGGTACACCATGCATGGCCCAACAGGTAAGGTGTTTCATGGGTGTGGTCACAGGGGTCATGCATGTCCAGTCTGACATGCAGCATCATACATGTGGGGTGTAATCTGCATAGTGTCATCTGGTCTCACAAGTGGTATGTCAGAGTGTATTGGGTTGAACTGAGATGGAGTTAATTCTCCTCACAGCATCTTTCTAGTGCTGTGGTTTTTGTAGCAGTAGTTGATAACACAGCAGTGTTTTGGCTACTGTTGAATCCAGTATCCAGGCTGTGTCCTTTCAACATTTCCCTGCCCCAAGAGTACATTGAGGGGTGGGCAAAATCTTGGGAGGGGACACGAATGAGCCAGCTGACTCAGACTGGCCAAAGAGGTATTCCATACCATATGACATCAGCTCAGGTATAAGAATGAAGTGAAAGACGGAAGTGTGGGGATTCGTCCATGGCGTTCATCCTCCCAAGGAACCACCAAGCTCAGAGAGCCCTGCTTCCCGTGACCGACCATCATCCTGCTGATGGGAAGTAGAGACTAGGAGCACCCTCTCTGCTTTTTGCTTCCGTGAGGTCTATTGCCATTTGCTTATTAGTGTTATTAAATTGCTCCTGCCCTATTCCTGGCTTCTGTTATATTTTCTTTCCCTTCTTCCCCTGTTCACTTAAGAGGGGGAGTGACAGAGCGGCTTTGGTGGGCATCTGGCCTCCAGGCCAGAGCCAAACCACCACAGAGAGATGTGTGGCAAATGTAGCGCTGCATATGTTCAACAGAAGTGTGGTGTGTCCTAATGTGCAGCCACTCATGGTGTGTCACACACATGCAGCATCATGGGTGCTGTGCAGCACATCCATCGTGTTCATGTGTTCAGTGCCTGAGTGTCTTGCAGTGCAAGTGTGCAGATTGTTTAGCCTGGAGAAGAGGAGGGTCAGGGGAGACCTTATTGCTGTCTACAACTACCTGAAGGGTGATTGTAGCCAGGAGGGGGTTGGTCTCTTTTCCCAAGCAACCAGCACCAGAACAAGAGGACACGGTCTCAAGCTGCACCAGGCGAAGTTTGGGCTCGAGGTGAGGAGAAAGGTCTTCAGAGGGAGAGTTGTTAGCTGTTGGAATGGGCTGCCCAGGGAGGTGGTGGAGTCATCAACAGGGGATTGGACGTGGCACTTGGTGCCATGGTTCAGTAGTCATGAGGTCTTGGGTGACAGTTTGGACTTGATGATCCTTGAGGTCTCTTCCAACCTTATTGATTCTATGATTCTGGCCTATGATTCTATGATCGTCCAGTTCAACCCTCGACCCAGCGCTGAAGGGTCACCACTAAACCACGTCTACAAGCACCATGTCCACATGCTGCTTAAGCACCTCCATGGGACAGTGACTCTAACACTGCCCTGGGCAGACCATTCCAATGTATGATACCACCCTCTGTGAAGAAGTATTTCCTAAAACCCAGCCTGAACCTCCCCTGGCACAGCTTGAAACCACTTCCTCTAGTCCTGTTGCTAGACACCAAGGAGAAGAGACTAGCCCCTCCTCACTCCAACCTCCCAGGTAATTGTATGGAGTGATGAGAACCCTGTTCCTGAAGGTGTTTAAAAGACAAATAAATGTGGTGCTAAGTGACCTGGTTTTGCAACAGATTTTATAGTTACACAGTGTTTGGACTTGATGATCTTAAAGGTCTTTTCCAAGCAAAATAATTCTACAATTCTGTGATAACGGCCTGCAAAAGATTAGGTGTTTTTTCTGTTGGGGTACTGTGGTAATGTGGGGGTGTTAATGTGTTTCTACAAACCAGAACCAGGACAGAGTAGCCTCTAATTCCTTGTTTTCACTGAAAATAAATACATTTTAATCTTTCTACAAAATAAAGCAACAATTCAGAGGCACAGTTGATCAATTTAAGCATGTTCTCTGCAGTATTTTGTTGCTCTATCATGTAAGCATTTCTTCTATAGTATTTTGTGGCTCTATCATCTGCATAGAAACATGTTCAGACATTTTTGGTTTGTTGTTAACTATGGCTAGCTATTTTTCATAATTTATAAACTGCACAGAAATAACGATAATATATTATCTTTGCTGACTTAAAATTCTCTGCTTCAATTTGAAGCATATTAAAGCCTAGGAGATCTGACTTGACTGCCCAGGAGAGATGCAGTGATTATGTTCAAGGCTTGGATTAACGTGATGCACTATGCTTTGTTTTACAATAGTGTGCCCAGGTTTATCTGCACTCTGAGATAGTGGTATTCTCCCAGTGCATTTTAAAGCAACAAAGGGAATCTGCTTTAGCTTCAAGGTCTTCATGATTTAGCTTCAAGTTTCCCATGAAAGATAAGGATAAAAACATAGCCTTATTAAAGAACTCATAACTGCAATTGGCTGAGATTTTTCCAGCATGTGGTTGACTGGTTATGATAGCTGGTAGAGTGGCCAGGGGTGTTTTGTCTGCACAGTGCCTGTTCACTGTAAGCTAACCTTGCTGAGTCTCCCAGAGTGTTTGTACTGGTGGTGATATTATAAATGTCAGAGACAGTGTCATCCCAAAAGCAAGGTTGTTTACCCAGTAAGGAAAAGTCAATACATACTCTGCCTAGAAAAGTGTGCTAAGCAGTAGTTCCACAAATCTAGACCCTCTCTTAGCTCAAACAAGCCTTACAAAAGAAACCATAACTGAAATTGGCTTTTTGTAGCAGATTGTGTCTGAAGGGCTGAGATTTTCCAGCAAGTGTTTGACTGGTTATGGTAGTTGATAGAGCAGGCAGGGGTATATTGTCTGCACAGTGCCTGTTCACTGTAAACTAACCTTGCTGAGTCTCCCAGAGTGTTTGTACTGGTGGTGATATTTATAAACATGAGAGACAGTGTTACCCAAAAGCGAGGTTGTTTACCGAGCAAGGAAAAGGCAATGCACATTCTGCACAGAAAACCATGCTAAGTGGTAGTTCCACAAATCTAGGCCCCCTGTTAGCTCAAACAACAGTAATTTATATACAGTACAAATAAAAATTATGTATATGACCCATTATATGCTTTTATATCACATAAATCTTCATACATATGCTTCATTAATTAATTCATTATACTAAGGTGGTCTTACATTTACATATAAATTCTCCTCCTAAAGATGCAGGGGGTTATTATTAAAACCACTATAGGTTACACAAGGGACAACTCAATGGTTTGATCTCTCTCTGTATCTCTCTGGTTTATGTCCAGAAGCTGTAATGCAGCATTGTGCCTTGTTTCATAGAATCATAGAATCAGTCAGGGTTGGAAGGGACCACAAGGATCATCCAGTTCCAACCCCCCTGCCATGGGCAGGGACACCCCACACTAGATCAGGCTGGCCAGAGCTTCATCCAGCCTGGGCTTGAACACCTCCAGGGATGGGGCCTCAACCACCTCCCTGGATAACCCATTCCAGAGCTTCACCACTCTCATGGTGAAGAACTTCTTCCTCACGTCCAGTCTGAATCTCCCCACCTCCAGCTTCATTCCATTCCCCCTAGTCCTATCACTACCTGAGATCCTAAGAAGTCCCTCCCCAGCCTTCTTGGAGGCCCCCTTCAGATACTGGAAGGCCACAATGAGGTCACCTCGAAGCCTTCTTTTCCCCAGACTGAACAACCCCAACTCCTTCAGTCTGTTCTCATAGGAGAGGTGCTCCAGCCCTCTGATCATCCTCGTGGCCCTTCTCTGGACACCTTCCAGCACGTCCACATCCCTCTTGTAATAGGGGCTCCAGAACTGGAGGCAGTACTCCAGGCAGGGTCTCACCAGAACTGAGTAGAGGGGGAGAATCACCTCCCTTGACCTGCTGGCCATACTTCTCTTGATGCAGCCCAGGATCTGACTGGCTTTCCGGGCTGCAAGTGCACATTGAGAGCTCCTGTTGAGCTTCTCGTCCACCAGCACCCCCAAGTCTCTCTCCTCAGGGCTGCTCTCCAGCCAGTCCCTGCCCAGCCTGGATTTGTGCCTGGGATTGCCTCGACCCAGATGCAGGACCCTGCACTTGGTCTTGTTGAAGCTCATGAGGTTGGCTTGTGCCCACCTCTCCAGCCTGTCCAGGTCCCTCTGGATGGCATCCCTTCCCTCCAGCGTGTCCACTGCACCACACAGCTTGCTGTCATCAGCAAACTTGCTGAGGGTGCACTCGATGCCACTGTCCATGTCACCCACAAAGATGTTGAACAAGACAGGTCCCAGGACTGATCCCTGAGGGACTCCACTTGTCACTGGCCTCCACTGGGACATGGACCCGTTGACAGCCACTCTTTGGGTGCGGCCATCAAGCCAGTTCTTTATCCATCTAGTGGTCCACCCATCAAACCCATGCTTCACCAGTTTGGAGACCGGGATGTGGTGCGGGACAGTGTCGAAGGCTTTGCTCAGGTCCAGGTAAACAACTTCAGTTGCTCGCCCCTCATCTATTAATGCTATCACCTGCTCATAGAAGGCCACCAGGTTTGTCAGGCAGGATTTGCCCTTGGCAAAGCCATGCTGACTGTTCCAAATCACCTCTTCACTATTCTTGTGTGTCATTAGTGCCTCCAGGAGGATCTGCTCCATAATCTTTCCAGGCATAGAGGTGAGACTGACTGACCTGTAATTCCCTGGTTCCTCCTTCTTGCCCTTTTTGAAAATGGGAGTAATGTTTCCCCTTTTGCAATCTGTGGGGACTTCCCCAGACTGCCATGACTTTTGGAATATAATAAAGAGGGGTTTAGCAACCTCATCTGCCAGTTCTCTCAGCACCCATGGGTGTATCCTGTCGGGTCCCGTGGACTTGAGCACTTTCAGGTTCTTCAGGTGATCACCAACCTGATCTTCACTTACGATGGGCAGTTCTTCCTCCCGGCCCCTGGCATTGTCTTCCATGACTCCTGCAGTGTGGCTGGAGGCCCCTGCAGTGAAGACAGAGGTGAAGAAGTCATTGAGAACCTCAGCCTTTTCCCTGTCACTTGTGACTAACTCACCACTTTCCTTTCTGAGGGGGCCCACACCTTCCCTAGTCTCTTCTTGCCATTAACATACCTATAGAAATTCTTAGTGTTCCCTTTAACCTCCCTGGCTAGATTCAATTCAAACTCTGCTTTGGCTTTCCTAACTAGGCCTCTTGCTGCTCGGGCAGCTTCTTTATATACTCCCTGTTCTAGTTCTCCTTCCCTCCACTTCCTGTAGAGTTTCTTTTTAAGTGATAGTGTGTCCAGCAGCTCCTTGTTCATCCAGGCAGGCCTCCTAGCATTCTTTCCTGCTTTTCTCTTTGTTGGTATACATTGCTCCTGGACACAGAGGAGGTGGTCCTTGAATACTGCCCAGGTGTCCTGGGTCCCTCTTCCCTTCAGGGCTTCATCCCATGACACTTTGGCTAGCAGATCCCTGCAGCGATCGAAGTCTGCACGCCTAAAGTCTAGGGTCGTAAGCTTAGAATATATCCTCCTGATTGCCCTGAGGATATTAAATTCAACTGCTTCATGGTCACTGCAGCCAAGGCTGTCTCTGAGCCTCACATTGGTTACCAGCCCTTCCCTGTTGGTGAGAACAAGGTCCAGCATAGCACCTTTTCTGGTTGGTTCCTCTACCGTTTGCAGGAGGAAGCTGTCTTCTATGCAGTCCAGGAACATCCTGGATTGCTGGTGCCTTGCTGTGTTGTCCCTCCAGCAGATGTCAGGGTGGTCGAAATCCCCATGAGGACCAGGGCTTGTGACCTGGAAGCCGCTTCTATTTGCCTGTGGAGGGCCTCATCTGCTTGGTTCTGCTGGTCAGGTGGCCTGCAGGAGACCCCTAGAGTAATATCTCCTTCCCCTGTCTTGTCTTTAATTTTAACCCATACACTCTCAACCAGCTCATCATCCTTCCCCAGGTGGAGCTCCACTGATTCCAGCTGGTCATTGAAATACAGGGCAACACTTCTTCCTCTCCTTCCCTGCTTATTTTTCCTAAAGAGCTTGTACCCATTATCCCTACATTCCAGTCATGGGAATCATCCCACCAAGTTTCAGTAATAGCCACTATGTCATGGCATCCCAGCAGCACAGTGGCCCTTAATTCATCCTGTTTGTTGCCCAAGCTGTGTGCATTTGCATAGAAGCACTTCAGCTGGGCTGGCCCTCTCGTCCTCTTGTGCCAATTCCCCTTGATTTCCACAGAGTGTCCCTGGTGCATCATTCATGGCTTGCCTCAGGGCAGCAAGTTGAGAGCCCTTACCAGCTCTCCCTCCCTCTGCCTCTGGTGAGCTGCCCCTCTGTCACTGGCCAGCAAGAGACTATTAACCCCTTTCCCCTTCTAATCTAGTTTAAAGCCCTGTCAATGAGCCATGCCAATTCCTGCCTCAGGATCCTTTTCCCCCTCTGGGACAAGTGCATCCCTTAAGCTGTTTGCAGCTCTGGTGCCTTGTAAACCAAGCCATGATTGTAGAACCCAAAGCCCTGTCAGTGGCACCAGTCCCAGTGCCATGAACTGACCTGTGGGGTCAATGTTCTCTCGTCCATCACTGATGTTAGAGGGATAGCAGAGAACGCAACTTGAGCTCCTGATCCCTTTAGCAATTGCCCTAAGGTTCTGAATGTTTCTGATTATTTTAACCATTGAGGTCATCCTGTCTTTTAGTCTTTAAGGCCTTTCATTGCTATTATCCTGGCTTCAGATTAGTTCATGATAAGCTTAGTCAGCCTGAAAGTTTTTAACTTTCTGCCAGCATCAATAGTAAAGAGACTTGAAGCTCGCTCTGCTCTTCACTGACTTTACTGGCTGTGACTGACATGGCTCCTAGAGTCACAAGGATGCCTGCATGGGCAGTCTCATGTCATGGAAGCTTAGTGATGGCTGGTAAGCTCCACTTACTGATTTTGCTGGACAGACCAGTTCTTCCAAGATAAACTACAAAACCTTCATGTCCACTGCAGTGCTGCATTTGTATGCCGTTGGAAGTGTTACTGTATGTGCTTGCAGAGGTCTACTGATGTAACAAACATCACAGCAGCGTTAAAGCAGTACGGGAAAATTCAGAAACTTGGGGAACACCAAGCCAGTTTATGCAAGTGTACTGTCCACCTGCAGCAGTTGCCTTTTGAGGTCACAGTCCAGTGTGGTCCATCTTTTGTTAAAGTCACCGGTTAGTGGACGTAGATTATGTCAAAACACCGTGACGACACAGCTCCGCGCTGACCCGAGATTAGAAGGTCCGAGCAGCTAGCCTGCCCAGGCACGCGCACGCACACGCTGGGGCCGACGTGCCCGCAGCAGGGCGGGGCGACTGCCGGCGCGGGCTGCACCTGCCGCTGCGGGCTGCACCTGCCGCTGCAGCGCCGCGGCCACGAGCGGGCAGTGGGCGGGTATCAGGCTGGAATAATACACGGCTCGTGACTAATCTCAGCTCGGGTGTCCCGAGCCGCACACCGCATTGGTCAGCGGTCCGGCATTGGCCGTGCCGGCGCTGCACTCTAATTGGTCGTAGCCACACAATAGGGGCTGGGCAGACGCTAAAGTCAGGATTGGTTGCTTACTCTTGCCGTTATTTAACATTGGTCGTACGTATCGGTGGGGAGGTGGGCTTGGCTGCGGGGCCGCTTGAAACTCCGAAGTGTGGTTGGCTGTCGCGACTTGACGAGGGGCGGGGCGACATCAAAGAGGCAGTGCTTTACCTAGTGCTGACTTGGGGCTTGGACTTAAATAGTGGGCATACTGCTGTGGTTTTTCTTAGCTGTGTGCTTTGGTTCAGCCCTGCGCAGTAGCAGCTGCATTAGCAGCTTCACCAGGTCCAGCAGCTTCACCAGGTCCAGCAGCTACGGGGGTCTTCGCTTCAGTCACAGCGCCGGGGGCGCGAGGAAGTCGTTCGTGGGGATGTTGAAGGGAAGGGTGGGCAGCCCAGAGGCTGCCGTCATGCCGGAGAACTTCGGCTGTCCCGTTGCCAACCGCTTCTGTCATCTCCTGGACGACGAGTCTGATCCCTTCGACGTCCTTCATGAGGCCGAGCGCCAGCAGCAGCAACGAAAGAAACGCAACGAGGCCTCGACGGGTGCAGCTGCTGCGACCAGGAAAGCCGGTCCCGGTGGCAGGGCGGGCAGCGGCTGGAGAGAGCCCCAGAAGGAGCGCAAGCAGCCCGGGAGGTCCGCCGCGCCCGGTACTGCGTCGCAGACGGGTGCGCCGGCAGCGCTTCCTCAGCGAGGTGAGGCCGGGGGTGATGCCCCCTTTGCAGGAGCCGGGAGCGGCACGGGGCGGGTTGGCGGGCCTGCTGGGCGAGCTGCTGGTTTTCCGAAGAGGGGCTGAAGGTCCCGGAGGCGTGGTACAGGTGCAGGCAGCGTGGGCTCTGCAGCTCGGCGTGGCTCCGCGATTGCCCGGCCGCTTGGCAGTCGTGGTGTTGCCGTAAGGCCACTTATCAGTAGCAGTCAAAGCAGGGCTAAGAATCCCCAGTTTATTGTGTTTCTGTCGTTGTGGATGTGTGCCTGAAAGTCACTTGGAGAAAAAAGCGGCAATTGAAGGGTTATTCTGGGTGGCTGTATTTGGGCGTCCTCCAGAGCGCTTCCAGCCTACGCGGGAATCTTCGGGAGGGAACCAGGCCTTTGGATTTGTAGATGAAAACTTCGGAAATAATCCTAAAAGGAAAATGCAAGAGCCTTAATGCTTCTGCTGTAGCATCGGTAGTTTCTGTGCTGGTTTAGCATCCCTGTTGTTGCATTTCACCGTGAGTTTTATAGCACTTCAGCTTCTTCAGGTTTTATAACGCGTCCAAGAATCTGTGCTTACTTTGCCTTAATTTACATAATTATTTGATGCCAAAATCTTTGAGCTGACTTGCTCTTTGGGTGAACTTTTAAGCATGGTGTTCAAGAATAGTCTATTTTTTTGGTCAGCTGCTAGGTTTTTGATAAATGTTTGGGAGACTAGGGACTCAGTTGGGTTTTGTGTCAGCGTGTCTGGCACTCTTCTTTGCAGCCTGAGGCTTTGCTGGGCTATAGCTTCTTTCATTCAGTGGCGTTTTTCTGAATGTGACGTTATTCCTTACCTGATACTGAGCTTCAGGTTGCTGTATTTACCTACAGTATCTAGGAGCAGTTTGACGGGTTTCCAAATACTAAGAATCTCTCCACAAAAATGGTTTTAACCTCTTGAGTTGTAAATTCCCGTTCTCCCGCAATGGGCAATGAAGGTAACACACTGTCTATTAAGCTATTTCTTCCTGTAGTAAAGGCTTCTGTGAAATTCGCAGTAACTGATCCGTATGTTACTATGCCTTAGAAAAAGATGTGGCATTTAAATGGGGGGCTTGCTCCATGTATTCCTTGCCAGTGCTACCAATTTTATCACTTAGACTTAGTCTTACACTATTCTAACAGCAATTGTCTGTCCTTGTGGAGCACAGAATCTTTCAATGCCAAATGTACAAGGTAACGAGAATCTTTGTAAAGGATGATCTATGTTGTCTCTGTCTGGACAGTTGTGTGAAACTCATCTTTTCAGATTCCTCTGCAGTTATGTGAATCTCAAGATATTTCTCTGTATGAGCAATTCTCACACTAGTACTGGTGCATTTTATTTAAAGACACTTTTCTGTGGTTATCAACAAATGGCAAAAGAGCCTGTTCAGTGAACAACAGTCTCAAGTTTGATGGAAGTTCTTGAACAAGAACTGGTTGTTACCAGTAACCTATCAGAACTGTAGAAGTGTGTAATAAAGCATCCTTTAGCTCCTACTTGTATCTTCAATATACAGGTTCTGAGTGTAATTCTGTGGTAGCACACAGTAACCCTGTGGAGTGTCTTTGACCATTTTCAGACACCTTGATATTAAGAAACTTACTTTCTCATCAGGCACGTGCATCTTGTTTTAATTTCCTGCTAACTTAAAATGGAGAAAAGACTACTGGCTTATGTTCCCTTTGTAAAAATAATCTCTGTATTGAGAGTTGTTTCCTCTGAAGAATTACACACTTAATGCATTAAAGAAAGTGGCTGAAATTTGTGTTTACTGTTAGTCTTGGGCTTGTTTATAAGAGATTTAAAGTGCTGTAAATGTACATGCTCAGTGTGCTAAACCAAGGCAGGGTTAAAAATTAGTGATGTCTGTGTTCCTCCTTTGGCTATGTTTTGGCAAGCTTGTTCTGAAGGACAGAGATCCCACCCTCATTTTGGGCAAATGCATTGGTGGTGTAGCTGATAAATAGAAAGCACGTGGCAGCTTGAGGGAAGCTTTTGGGAGACCAAGGGGTGGCTTATTTAGGCCGTGCAAATTTTGGTTTGGTTATACAAGATTCAAGCAGCAAACTTACAGATCCAAAGTAGAAGTTTGAGCTTAATGTTAAGAATGGGCAAGCCCTCAGGAAGCTCAATTTGGCATATAGCTTCTAATGATGGACCGATTGCCCCCAATAACAAAATACCCAAAGCCCACCACCACACAAACAAAAAGCCCTCCAAAAAAACCCACACCCCAACCTAAAAAGACTTTTGTTTTCAGTGTTTGTGTGGTTTGCTTTTTTCAGATTTTAAGCTTAACTCCCTCTGATTTTGTGTTACTGAACAGGCCTTAAACATCACAAAGAACCACCTAGACCCAGCTGAATCAGATTCTGGTATTACAGTTGAAATGACTAAATTCAGTCTGTGTTGTACTAGTGTTCATAGAATCATCACAGAACAGCCAGGTAGGAAGGGACCTTGGAGAATTATCCATTTCAGCCTTTCCTGGAAAAGGTAGCATAGAAGATACTGTCTAGTACACAATCCATTTGCATCTTGAAAACCTGCACTGATGGGGACTTTACCATAAGGTGGTCATACCAGTGTATGATTGTTGCCAGTTTCTTTGTGGTACTGATGTTGAAACCCCTCCTTGTGCAGCTTGTACTTGTTGTCCTTTTGTCTTCTCCATGTAGCTTGTTTTTGAAGAGAGCTTCCATCCCCTTTAAACTGCCTTTCAGGTATTGGAATATGGTGGTCGCCTCCACTTATCCTTCTTTTCTTCAGGGAGAAGAGTTCTAGATCTTTCAGTCCTTCCTCACAGTGCAGGCTCTCCAGCCCTTTGTCTTCATGGCCTTACTTTGAACTAGATCGAGACTATTTTATCTAATTACTGGGGTGTTTTGCCTGTTTGAGTTACAAAGTTTTGTTAAAAGCTTAATGATTTGTTTGATGCTTGTATTTACATTTCTTGAGTGTATTAAGTCTGACCAAAATAGCCTTTACCTGTAGAAAGACTTGAAGGAAGCCTAGTCTTTGATCCTGCTATATAGAGTTTTACCACAGTTTGAGAGACTTTTTTTTTGGTGGTGTTTTGATCTTAGGGTGGAAGGCTTACTCAAAGTTCTGCAAGTTCACATTTCTTTTTTCTTCACTGCCTTCTCCAGAGTAGCTTTTGCTTCATTTCTGTAGGAGTTTAATTTGAAACAAACCTCCTAAGTGCACTTTAACTGATAATTCAGTGCTTTGAACTTTAGAAACCAAACTATTTATTATGAATTGACAAAACTGTAAGGAGACTACTTATTTAATCTCTAGCAAGAGTATGGTCTCCTATTTTGTAGCTTACCAAACCCTATGCTTTTGACCTTAATGATGTATTTCTCTGTTTTACTGATAGTGTTAAGATTTTTAGACTGTATGCTGAAGATTTCTGTAAAGGTTATTTGTAGGTATTAGAGCTCTTAGAATTGCACCACTTAATGTTAACTCAGTTCGTTCTTAGCACTGTGGCTAAACTGCATATGCCAGCTCTTTATGCAAAAGGCCCAGTTGCAGAGCTTGCATTCTTTACTGGTCCAGGCAAATTAAATTTGTTGAGCATGCAGTAATAAGCTCTGTTCTGTTGAAATCTCTAAACCTTTGTTGCTAATACTTCTAAAGGGTTTTGTTCTTTTATGTACATTTGGTGGCTCATGTAACATGTTGATGCAGCTCCTGAATATGGTGTTGGTGGTTTTAGCTATATTTTGAAGTTAATACAGCAGAGTGTCTCTGGGGAATTTTGTACTGTCTTTTTTAAATACTTTATTTCAATATAATTCTTTCAGCTATGCAGCTACCACGACTGTCCTGAGAAAAAGCTGCACCAGGCCATTCTGTAATTGAGTGCTGGCACAAGTGAAGACAAAATACTACTCTAGCTCCATGTGCCTTTCTTTTGTGTACTGAAATGCAGTAGCTGAAGCTTTTTGATTGGTTGGTGTTTTGTTTTGTATTTTGGAATACTGTGGTATTATGTTGTAAATCGTATAATTAGGCATGTCTCAGTTAACAAAATTACTTAAGTTTGAAATTAAAATCACATGGACAAACACATGCAAAGAGGCAGAAGTAAGATTGTGTAGTTTTGAATTAGCTGTACTCTGAAATAAAGCAGTGTAAAGTCCTTGAGAATGTGAACTGTCCTGGTGTTTTCAGTTAAGCAGCTTTATAGTAAAGGAAGATCAGTTTAACCATGTATAGGTGTTACTGAGCTGGTAATGAAGTAGTCTTTGCATGCAACCATAATTAATGAGAGAGGCTGCTGAAATATAACAGTTTATCCACTTTTCCTCACCCCAGACCAACCAGAGCAGTATTTCTGTTAGTTTTGTACTTACTTCATCTCCTCCCACTAAATTATTTTTTGAGGCTCAGATTTTTTCATTTAAAAATGAACTGATGGAAGCAGAGGAAAGAAGGGGCTCTTGGTATAAGTGGAAAGAGATTTGAATTTAGAACCACTGATTGTGCTGCTGTTAGCTTTGTTTTAACGTCTGTGAGGCAGCTGAAACTTGTCTGAAATGAAAAATGTTAAGCTCAGCTTAAATTCTTGATTTTGTAGGTGTGTGGGAAGTCTATGCTGAAGTAGCTGTGAGAGGGGTAAGTAACTGAAATATATTGGTACAAGGTTATTTAGCCCAGCAGAAGAGCAGGTCCAGAGCAGTGACACAAACTACATTGTAAATGAGCTATAAAATGACAGAGGAGATTCACTGCTGGTAAGTGTAGAGTAATACATGTGAGACAACATACAGTGAGGTGGTGGGTGAAGTTACAAGCTGTGCTCAAGGTACAGTTTTTAATTCAAACTGTTGTAGTTTAGGAATGGGAACTTGGAGTCATTGGGGCTGTTAAGAGTACAACAGCAGCTTTTTTCCAATTGCCATCTAGGGGAGAAGCAGTGTTGGGAATTACTGAGGTAGCAGTAACAATGAAAATAGAGAATTAATTGTTATGCTTTTGAAGGAATCACACCTTCCCACATATTGAAGTGTTTACTCCTCTGATCACCTCAGATGTTAAAACTGGAAAAAGCACACTAAAAAGCACTTCAGGCAGATTTTGTGGGATAAGGAGAGAAAACTTGTTCTATAGAGATTGATTGACCTGTGGCCCTTAGTGCAGGGTGAAATTGGTATATCAAAGCATGTATCTATTCAGACAGCAGTCTGGGTAAAGACATGGCAGCCCATCTGTGGATCCTTCCTTTGTAAATCAGTGTTTATAGTCTTTGATTCAGAAAACCTTTAACGGTAGGTTTCCAGGTGGAAAGTATTTTTTTCCTTGCCTTTTTAATTCTTTACATACATACTCTTAAGATGTACAAGTCTTTCATCTGGCTATTACGGCTGACTCCTAACTGAATCAAAACTACGTTCAGTTTGCTCTCATCTTGTGTGTTCTAGTAGGGCAAAACATGTTGTCATCCCAGGCTGCACTTGTGGAAACGGTGAATTAATAAAATTGTCTGATCGGGTTTGAATGTTACCTTTTTTGGTGGTAGGAGTTGGATTCAGCTTGTGAGAACTCACTGTGGTGTTGTCAGATGTGTTTTTTTAGGTCAGAACAAAAGGTTTCAGTGCACTTTGCAGCAGTAACCTCCCTCAGCCTGTGAATTACACACCAGCTGCCACCCCCACTTGCTGAGTGCCTTAGATAAGGGAATGAGAGAAACAGCAAGATTTCTGCTCTGGCTTGTAGTCACTGATGGCAGTTGCAAATTGGGCTGCTCTGTGGTGTTTGTATAAAGTTAAGGTTTGTTTTCTGCCTGAGAAACTTGTGTTTTTCTGAAAACTAAAAAGGCTAAAAAAAGGTTGGAACACGTATCAAGGCCAGCAGAGAGCCCACAAAACCTAGGAAGCTATCTTCCCAAGCAAAAGTCCTGGTTCTTTGAGTACAGACAGCGATGGAGAAACTTGGTTAGAGCTAGTTAAGAACATTTCAAAGGCAGATTTTGTTGTGTTGTTTTAAATCATCTGCTAAAACAGGTATTCAGTGTTTGGGACACCAGGCAATACAGGTAGTAAAAGTAAAATTTCTGCATTTCCAGTTATGAATTCTGTCATACAAGCTTATTAAACTTTTGTTTTTAAGAAACTCTTCCTATGTAAATACTGCAGTATAAGCACAACTAGTACTGATGATAATAAAGTATTATTGTGGAGAAAGTAAAAACTACCCAACTACATTAGCTCAGTATGATTTAGAGTTTTAACAAAAGCTTAGAGAACTGGGCTTTTTTCTTTAGCAGTGTCTAGTCTAGTACTTGGTAACATTTGTATTTGTATGTCTTTCTGATAATAGCTCAGCTGCTGCTTCTGAGTGGAAAGGGAAAAAAGCTGTCACTGAAGCAGTTTAAACATGAGATTTCTTTTCTGATTCCTCAGTTTGGAAAGTAAAGAGACAACTCAGCCAACAGTCTGGGCTGTTGCAGTTACTTCCCAGGGAAGCAGTGATGAGATGGGGAATATGTTTTCATACAATCACAGGATGTTAGGGTTTGTAAGGGACCTCTAGAGATTAAGTCCAGTCCCCCTGCCAAAGCAGGATCACCTAGGACAGGCCACATGGGAACAGAGAAGGAGACTCCACAACCTGTCTGGGCAGCCTGTTCCAGTGCTCTGTCACCCTTAGTGTAAGGAAGTTTCTCCTCATCTTGAGGTGGAAGCTCCTGTGTTCCAGCTTGTACCCATTGTTCCTTTTCCTATCACTGAGCACCACTGAAAAGAGACCACTGACTTCCAACTGACGCCCACTCCTCAGATATTTATAAATACTGGTAAGATCCCTTCTGATCCTTCTTTTCAAGACTAAAGAGCCCCATCTCTCTGCTCTCTTCATAGGAGAGGTGTTCAGGTCCCCCTGTCATCCTTGTAGCTCTCCTTTGGACTCTCTCCAGTAGATACCCGTTTGCCTCGAACTGGGGAGTCCAAAATTTGTCAGAGTATTCCATGTGTGGTCTCTGCTGGGCAGACTAGAGGGATAGAAGAACCTCCCTAGCCATGTTGGATGAAGTTTTATCAATGCACCCCAGGATGCTGTTGGCCCTCTTGGCCACAAGGGCACATTGCTGTCCCAAAGATACCTTGCTGTCTTTCAGGTCTTTCTCTGGGGGCTGCCTTCTAGCAGGAGAACCCGTGTTCTGCACTGGTGCTTGTATTCAGTTGAATACAGTTTGCAACTATAACTGTAAGACTCAGGAAAACCACCTTAAAGAAGGGTTGAACTTGGTGACTAGGAAAGAGAAATCTTTAGTTTTCAGCATGATGTTTGTAAGACTTTAAGTAGAGGATACACAGAACTCCAGAGTTCTTTGTAATTCTGAAGAAAACCTGCATACTAGTCTGAGTGTTCACACAAACAAACAAAATGGGACGTACTTGGAGGGGTGGCTAATAAGCATTCAAAACATAACCCAAATCTTCGAGTGAAAGCTGTTATGACAGTGCTACACAAGATTGCTCATGGTTTGTTTTCATGGTTTTTTGTGCGTGGTGTTTGGCTTGTTTTGTTGTTGGGTGTTTGTGTTGTTTTTCCTAAAAGGTAGGTGGCCCTTCAGCTCCTGTTTTTAAAAAAAAAAAAAAAAAAAAAAAATTAAAAAAAAATCTGCACTGGGAGAGATTTATGTTAGAGGATTAAAATCAAATAGCTTGTGCTATTGTTACTGCCATGATCCACTTTAATTTACCCTTATATGCAGAATTGAAAGTTGTGCTGGTGTTTGTACTGACTCATAAGCAAGTCACAAGCTTCTACCCTGAGGATGACTTGGTTTATGGAGGTGTAGTTTCTGTATACTGTTTTAATGTACTGCTGCATGTGTGTCAAACCAGTTAATGTTTTCATACAGATAGTTAGTGCCACAAGTAATTGTTCTACTATTTAAAACCCATCTGCAGTAATTACATCCACCTGTTAGAATCAAAGTGAAATACCATTGCACTGAAATCACAGAGCTGACTGCTTTGTCTACCATAGTCAGTGATAGTGGCATGTAATACACTGACATATCTGGCAATAAGACTTGTTTTGATGTATTTTTTAAGAGGTACGGGGTAACAGAATGAGAGACTGTTGTTGAAATTATTTCTACAGCTTCATATTTTGCAATGCTTTACTAATTCTAAAGAGCTCTTTGAGTCAAGATGAAATTAAGGTTACTACTAGTACATAGGAGAGGTGGTCTCTGACTGCTGTAGTCATTCCAAGTTATACTGTTTAGAGTGACACAGAATGGTAGAATGAGAATTGTTTCGCTTGGAAAAGACCCAACACCATAATGGCTATTAATGAAACTCCCAGAGTGCTGTATCTACACCTTTTTCTAATTCTTGCAGGGATGGTGACTTCACCTCTCTGGCCAGCCTGTTCCAATGGCTGATCACTCTTGCAGTAAATAACTGTTTACTAATATCCTATCTAAACCTTCCCTGATGCAATTTGAGGCCATTTCCTCTTGTCCTATCATTTGATACTGGGGAGAAGAGACTAACCTCCACCTCACTTACAGCCCCTTTTCAGGTAATTGTAGGAGATGACTGAGTAAAGATGTTTTGCTCCATGACCTTTATTGGCACTGAGGTCAGACCGATGCGTCTGTAGCTCCCTGATTCCTCCTTCTGGTCTTGTAGATGGTTGTCATACTTGCCAATGTTCAGTTAACTGGGACCTGGCCACTGTTGTAAATTAAGTATTAACTGTTATACCATAGAGAAGAACTCCTGAAGGGGTGGAAAGTCCTCAGAGGGAGGCATCGGATATTACAATATGTTATTCTATTCCTCTTCCTGTATTATCCCTGTGTAAGGTGGAGACCTTCTGGTCATCTTTCTCTTGGATCTGGCATTTTGGCTATTAGCTGGTTCTTTCACTTTTGGCTGTGTGGGAGGGAGGCCTGGCTGGCAGGAATCTGTTTTCTGCTGCCTAGCAGGGCCTGCCGCAGTGTCTAGTTGTCCTGGTTGGGCATGACTAGGCCCAAAACAGGCTTCAGTAAGAGCCCTAAGAAGTTAGGGGAGACAGACAAAAGAAAACATGTATCAGTAAAAAGCCAGCCAAACCTGTTTGGCAGGTATCCTGACCACTCACCACTGTGCTGATGCCCAGAAGGTGACTGGCTAAGTTACAAATAATTTTTCTGCCAGTGGTCAGTTTTGTTTCAAAAAACAGTTAAATAGAGGGGTTCTTCAGTGACCCAGCCCCTTTTCTTCCTTGATTCCGGCTCCTCGCCAGCCGGTGAGGTGTGTGTGCTACTCGCCCATCCCCTCCACCAGCATCCACCACGTGTACTTCAGTTTCACTTTGAGCGCTGGGCAACGTGCTTGGATCCTACTTTTCTCTTTCTTTGGCTTTACAAATTATACCGAGAACAGAGTTCTGGATTACAAACTTTCCTGACCGCTGCTCACAACACCACGTCTTGGACTGATTCAGAATCTCTGGACTGAATAGTGCTTCGTAAGTGATTCCGATTATCGATTTCATAAGGCATATTGGACGTTAATTTCCTTCTCACCCTCTGCCTTTGCTCCACCAGGGAGCAAAGGAAACCCATTTTGTTACTGGATCAGGAATTGCGGCTCCTCGCTTTCCCTTCAACTTTGAGCTTGATATCAAGAGAATAGTTACTCTACTCTAGATCAAACCCTTCCTCCAACTAAAGTGTTAATATCATTAATATTACCAACATTTTGTGTAAGTGATTCCCCACCGGATACCCGAACCTAAACAAATTGTAAATAAGTTTATTAACGTTTGTCGCGGAAATTTTGTTATTAATAAATTAATTCTTTTTTTTTTTTTTTTTTTTAATTAATTATCCCGCTTATCAAGCGTCAGTGGCTTTATTTTATTTTTTCTGAATTAATCCAATTCACTAGTCTGGGGGCTAGGCCACTGCTGATTCTGATTGATACATCCTTTTCCTTTAATACCTTTTGTCCTTTGTGTACTTTTGTAAATATTATTTCTATTTAACTAAAAATGCTGTGTGAGAGTGTTTATTTACTCCTTTAGGGTAAATTCTACATCGTGTCCTGAGCCAGAGGCTCAACCCAGGCCTGGTTAGCTATTGAACAACTGGTTTTGTTACTAAATACTAAAGCAAAGAAAGTATTGAGTTCCTCAGCCTCTTCCTTATCTTTAATCACTGTATTTCCCTCCACTGCATCCCTTTGTGGCTAATGTATTTGTAGATGCATTTCCAGTTGGGCTTTGGCCTTTCTAATTTTCTCCCTGCATAGCCTCATGATAACCTTGTAGTCATCCTAAATGGTCCACCCCTTCTTCCAATGACTGTAAATTCTCCTTTGCTCCCTTAACTACAGCCAAATCTTTCTCTGCAGCCAGGCTGATCTTCACTGCCAAGTCCTCTTATGGCATGTAAGGATGGCCAGTTGCAAGATACTGGTTGCATTATTATCTCAAACAGGTTGTGACATGGCCTGGCCTGGCAGTGTGGCTTAGGAGAAGTGGTTTCTGTGGAGGTGAGAACTCTCCTTACTTTAAAACCACTGAATTCAGAAATTAGTAGTCTTTTTCCACAGTGTTAATTTACATTTGTATAGTGGAGATGTGCATAAAGCAGACATGTTTCTCAACAGTGTGTGTAGTTCTGTATTCTTTATAGTTTTTCAAGTCAGGATACTTTAATAAAAGCAAACTTGCTCAGAAGCTGATTTCAGGAGCTTTTAATCCAGAGATGACATCATAATTTTGGGTGTGCAGTTGTGCTTGCTGCTCTACAGATCAAGCAACTACAAACCTTGAGAAGACAGAATTACTGTAATATGTCAAATGGGTTTGTAGTTTAAGGAAAACCAAAGCTAGAGTTACCTCTCCAGCTCAAGTAAAACTATCTTCTGTGTACAGGTACCACTCACCTTACTGTGTAAGAAAAAGCTTTATCTACCATTACATTGTTCACCAAGTGGATAATTCTTTGGTGTTGTCGTCTTAAAGACGGTGTTATAGACTTCATGCTTGCCTAAGCTTTAATCCGAGATCTATGGGTATTTTTCTATAGAGCTACAAATCAATTAGTGTCTTAATATTCTGACATAGAATAAGCTTTTTTCTTTCTGTGCCAGCAACAGTAGCCAGGATGTTCACCTGTCCTCCACTAACCTGAATTCAGTAATTTGCTGAGCTTTGTACAACTGCTGCTTGTGGAAAGAACACCTCAGTTTTGTTGGTCTGAGAGTGGTGTTTCTGTAGTTCCTTGCTTAATTGACTTTTATACTACTGGCTGAAAAAGGTGTTGGTTTAAGTAAAGGGTCCTAGCAGACAGAAGGGTTGCTTCTGGAAAGCTTTGTCTGAAATAGAGCACAGAATTGAGGAAAATGGGGGAAGGAAGCAGACAGTTGGTGTATATGGGTTGAGTGGATAATGTTGAATTATTCTCTTAATACACAGCTTTACTTTATTCACCTTGCCTGTCGTACTCTTCCCTAACCCTGATGATTTCTGAACACATCCCCACAAAGCTTATATATGTTTTATCTTGAAATATGTTGACATTCTAGAATTAATTCACAGGATCACCAACGTTGGAAGAGACCTCAAAGATCATCAAGTCCAACCTGTCACCACAGACCTCATGACTAAACCATGGCACCGAGTGCCATGTCCAAACCCCTCTTGAACACCTCCAGGGACAGTGACTCCACCACCTCCTTGGGCAGCACATTCCAATGACGAATGACTCTCTCGGTGAAGAACTTTCTTGTCACCTCAAGCCTAAACTTCCCCTGGTGCAGCTTGAGACTGTGTCCTCTTGTTCTGGTACTGGTTGCCTGGGAGGAGAGACCAACCCCCTCCTGGCTACAACCACCCTTCAGGTAGCTGTAGACAGCAAGAAGGTCTCCCCTGAGCCTCCCGTTCTCCAGGCTAAACCACCCCAGCTCCCTCAGCCTCTCCTCACAGGGCTTGTGCTCAAGGCCTCTCCCCATCCTTGTTGCCCTTCTCTGGACATGTTCAAGTGTTTCAGTGCCCTTCTTAATCTGTGTCCGGATCTGGATGCAGTACTCAACGTGTGGCCTAACCAATGTAGAGTACAGGGGCACAATGACTTCCCTGCTCCTGCTGGCAATACTATTCTTGATGCATGCCTGGATGCCATTGTCCTTCTTGGCCACCTGGCTACACTGCTGGCTCATGTTTCGGCGGCTGTCAATCAGCACACCCAAGTCCCTTTCCACCTGGCTGCTCTCCAGCCACTCCGACCCAGGGCTGTAGCTCTGCATGGGGTTGTTGTGGCCAAAGTGCAGCACCTGGCACTTGAATTTGTTGATTGCCATCGTGTTGGACTCTGTCCATCTGTCCAGTCAGTTGAGGTCCCTCTGCAGAGCCCTTCTGCCCTCTAACAGATCAACATCTGCTCCCAACTTGGTGTCATCTGCAAATTTGCTGATGACTGACTTGATCTCCTCATCTATATCATCAGTGAAGATAAAGAGGGTGGGGCCCAGCACTGATCCCTGGGGGACACCACTACTGACTGGCCACCACCTGGATGTGGCACCATTCACTATCGCTCTCTGGGCTCGACCCTCCAGCCAGTTCCTAACCCAGCACAGAGTGTTGCTGTCCAAGCTTTGAGCTGACAGCTTGGCCAGGAATTAGCTGTGGGGGACGGTGTCAGAGGCCTTGCTGAAGTCCAGGTAAACCACATCCACAGCCATCCCCACATCCACTAGGTGGGTCACCTGATCATAGAAAGAGATCAGGTTGGAGAGGCAGAACCTGCCCTTCCTAAATCCATGTTGGCTGGGCCTGAGCCCTTGGCCATCCTTCAGGTGTGCAGTGATTGCCCCCAAGATAATCTGCTCCATAATTTTCCCTGGGTTGAAGGTCTATACTTACTGGTTTTGTTTCTAGCAAACTTAGTGACTTGAAGTTTTGGTGAGTGGTCCTCTCCTCCATAGAATGATAGGAAGAGGTGTCCCTCTTCTGATGTTTGGTACCATGAGCTTAAAGTGGAGGTGAAGGCTCAGGCTTCTAAATTCAACTCATCTGAATGTTCTCATGGTCAGAAATACCTATCTCTAATGGTCCTCTTCCCCACCTTCATAGTTTCTGCAGCTGTCTTATGATTTATCTTCTATGAAGAATCTCTGCCTCGTCCAGTAGTGCACAACCAAGAATGAGAGAAACGGGTTTTATTGTCCATTTTTGTGAATTAACGTTAGTAAAACTGAGATTTTTCTCTAGCCTGTGTTTTCTGGAAATATCTGAGCTGTGTCAACATCTGCAGTATATTGTACCCAAGGAAGTTCTTCAGTACAGAAGGGAAGGAAGCAGATGTCTCTAAACCAGACAGTATCTGCTAATGTTAACTGTAAATGTTTTCAGTATTTTGGTGCACTTGGGATTAGAGAGGGCAAAGCAAAAGACTACAAGATGTAATCAGCTCATTTCAGTTAGTAGTCTGGTAACTGAAATTCAGTTTTGATTACACTGCTAGTAATCTATGCTTGTGTGTGTGTGTTTTCTATAGGCCAGAAGCAAGTACCTAAGAGGGGAGAACAGCAGGGATTCAATAACAGAGGAGCAGAGGTAAACCAAGAAACACCTGAATGGAAACCTGCTTTCAGGGAATACTATGACTATGAAACTGAAAAACAAGCGGTATTCACAATGGAAAGGTATGTATCATATGGGAGAAGAAAGGGTGTCTCATTTAGGGTCTGCACAGGCATGAAAACATAAATACTTAACATCTTAAAACAGATCTACTAGCCAGAAATGACTTGAAGGCATGGTTGCATTACTAGTGTGTAGATGTATTACCTGTTCATGTCCATCAGAGCTATAATTTCAGCTTCCTCACAGACCAATTTGCAGTGATTTTGGTTACATGTTAGAAATATAAGGCAAGACTGAAAAGTGTGGATATCTGAAAATGTAACCTCTTGCCTGCAACATACTTGCTTCTGATCATGTGTACCAAGCTTTGCTGAACATGTGGTACAGGTTCCAAGTTGAATAAATTTTACTGCTTAAACTGAAAATAAATACTTGTCATACTACTTACTGCTTGGACAGTGAATTCATATCAGTTTTGCTTTCTTTAAGTACTAGAAAATTTCATCTAAACCTTTAAGACATAAGAAGGCTGTTCTTACTTTGCATCACAATAGAGCATGGCTGTTCTTACATTCTATCACAACAGTCAATATTTTACAAGTTCCCTGCCATTTTTAGCAGATGCAGATACATCTAGGATAGACAGTGGAGCTATGACAGCCTGATACAGACTGATGAAATTTTGACTCTTCTATAATATTTTACTTTGGTTTTATCAATTAGCAGTTGAACTTTCTATTTGTGTTACCCGTAATGATTCACTGAGTCCAATTTTATGTCCATTTTTAATGACAGCTGTACTGTGTGCTGTGTAAAGGTGCAAGCTAAAAATTCTACAGGAACTCTCACAGCTGTACACATTCAACTACAGATATTTTTTTCTCCTTGTTAATTGTGGGAACAAAAATCTGACGAGAAATGTTCTTTTTAGACCGACTGAAAGATTAGACCACAAAAGGCCAGTAAGAGGTCGTGGCAGAGGAAGAGGTGGAATGCGGGGTAGAGGAAGAGGTGGTGGAATAAACAGAAGTTTCAGTGGCCTTAACCAAATTGAAAAACAGGAATTTGAAAGACAAAGTGGGAATGATACAACGTAAGTGTTATGAGTGCTACTTTTTGGTGTCTAAACAAACAAGTCAGCACTTCAGTAGTGTCTTAAGTGTTCTGTTGCTTTCTATATCCAAACTGACTGGCAGAAAAGTCAATACTGGTTTTGTGATCCTAATGAGAAAAAAGCTCCTAAACTCAGAACCCCGTGTTTCTCTCTAGAGGAATGAAAGGAGGTGCCAAAAAGGGTGGAGATGGAACTCACAACTGGGGAACAGTTAAAGATCATGTGAGGTACAACACGTACTTGTGCGTGCCATAGATCATAATTTTCTGTGGCCCACCTTAGATAAGCATAGATCAACAGAAGTTCATCTTTCATGTCCATTTTGAACTTTACATGTGTTACTTCCTATTAGTTTCTATGATGAAAGTATATGGTTTTCTGAACTCATTTCTTTAATGTTGGTGAGATTAAACTGTAGCAAAGATATGGTGTTTCTTTAAGGTTGCCAAAATAATTTGGGTGAGTCAAAGTTGCCTTTTAACTGAAGTACCTTGTGACTTTTCTCAATAATCAAACATGTGAGACTCTGGTATTTAATGGCATTGCTACAAAATGCTGATTAAAAGACTGAAAAATCTTTCTCAGTTTTTATAGATTGTATTTCAGCTTAACAGTTTAGGACCAATTCATTGTGACTCTGAAGGTTATTTAGCTGACTCTAACACTGAAATGTATTTTGAAGTGCACAGGAGAATCAGTAGCAGAATCAATAGCTAAAACTGAGATTTTTATGGTTTAATTCTGTATTTCTCTTACTGGTTTCTGTTCAGATTTGTAAAAAGCTCACTGGAAATGTTGACTTTTGTCCATCCCTTGCACCTTGTAATATGCTACTCTTTCTAGTAGCTTTTGTTACGTACATCTAGAACTCTTTAACTGAAGGCTTAAGGACAGAGAGAAGGCACTGCTTTGAACCAACAAACAACATCTTTGGCCATACACACATTTATTTGCAGAATAGTTCAAAATCTTTATTGTAAAACTTAGATTATGGATCCAGACAATCTGGATAAAAGGTTGAAATTAAAAAATATTACCAACGCTGCCTTGATGGGTAGTAATCTTGGGGCTTGATAATACACTTTCTTCTGAAATGTTGTACTAACTTCTGTCTTTTCTGAAGTATTTCATTCTAGAAGTAAAAGATTGCTTAGCTACTCTGGCTTTTTAGAACAAAAGAGCACAGCTAGGTTACCATAATTTAGAGCATGTAGCACAAAACTGGCTTTCGCAGGATGTCAGGGAACACTGAACTTCACAAAGTACAAGAAGTTGAAGATCCTTTATTCTCGCTAGTTATACATTTAGTTTTTAGTTCAGCAGCATCAGAACTTATGATGCAAACACGGGATGTCAATGCTTTCTTGTGCTGTGAATGTGTGGTAAAAGTTACATTAAACTGGAGTTGTTTCAGTAATTCTAAAAGCATGTCTGTGCCTTAGTTGTACTCAATGGTGCACTAAAACTAGAAGGTATTAGTTTCAAATAAATATGCCTACCAGTGGAATGAAAGGAGGCATGTTACTTCTGTCATTTGACAGTGAACTAATCACTGTTACAGAAACTATGAACTTAGAATATGAGTCTTACCTATTTTTTTTATAGTTGAAGAGAAACAAGGCAACCCCAAAAATCACTGATGTACTGGTGTTAGCACTCATGAGTGAAAGATTTCATTTTTCTGCATGCTTTTTCACGTTTTTGGTTAAAAGTACATAGAAGTCAGATTTTCCTAATACTTCCAATTTTGCTAGTCACTTTGTAGATGTCCTTTCTCCTTATGATCCTGGAGTTTTTATTCTCTGTAGTTTCCCCTCCTAGGGAATTCTGTAGAAATGTAAAATACTGATCTGCGAGATTTTCCCCCTTCCCTCCCCACACAGTGTGACCCATGAAGACTTTTTGTTTGTTTACTGTTTTAGTGGGATGGAACAGACTGCTCCCATGGAAGAGCCTGCAGAAACAGCTGTGCAGCCAGGGGCATCTGAAGGAGAGCCTCTGAACAAGTACAGTCTAAAATATTTTCTTTCTAAATACAAAGATAACAATTAACTATTACTGACATTCCTGTGTTGTGAAGCACACTTGAAATGTGAAGTTCTGTTTGTGCACATATTGAAAAATAGAAAAGCTTTGTCTATAATTGAGTCGAGAAAATGCATGCTTAATTCTGACTACAGCTTAGTTTACACAGTGATGCTTACATTTGTAACATCTGGTGGTAATTGAAGAAGGAGCTGTTAACCTTTTTAATTTGGCTAACTTGTAAAAACTACCCTGCTTTTAAAATTTTTCTGTGAAAGATTTTCGGGGTGTCTATGCAATTGGACAAACAGTTAAAATAGATGAACATAAATAAAATTGTCTGTGTTTGGCCATCACTTGCACCATGCAGTAGTCACCTCTCCTTGAGGGCCTCTGTAGAATGTTAAAAACTTTCTGGAAATTGTCTTTCAGTGAGCTGTAGAAGTAGGGAAGTAGAGAGAGGAATCTGCCTCTTGTCTTCTGGTTTTCATTCTGTTCAACATCCAGTGAGAATTTACTTCACAGTGAATAAGCACTGCCTTAAGTGCTTAAGCTGGAAAATGTTGTCAAGTAAGAGACTTTAAGGAATAATCAAATAGGAGATACTCACCATATGTTAAGGACTGAACAGGGTCAGTGCAGTATGTCAGCTTTCTCATCTGTTCTATGTACCCTATTTTTACTTGATGTAGCTCCAGTTATTAGTGGACTTGGTTCATTTCTTAACTGTAAAGACTACTAAACTTGTTTTTTAACGTTGAGGTTGCATAAGGAGTTTAGGTTGTGTAAGAAGCTCATACGGCTTTGATTCTTTTTTGTTAAACACTAATGTAAAAGTATAGCTGGGCTTGTACATTAATGGGAAAATCTGTTTCTGAAGTTGAATTACTGTGAATGGATTTCTGGAAAACTTTATAGACTGACTTAAATCAGGTAGATAAACTGTCAAAATTTCACTTTATTTGCTAAACGTCAGAAGAGTTTAGCTTTTTTCAACAACTACTTGTACCTTTGTTTCAGCCTTTTTTTATTTGCATCTATTGCAGTTCAAGCTCTTTGTAGATGTGTCCTCACATCAGTTCCTTGTAGAGTGTAAGACATGAGAAGTATGTGTAGTGGAAAAGGCATCTGACAGTCTGCCAGTTGTCTTTAAAGCATTACCCTTTCTCAGGGATTACAAGGCATTTGGTCAGACTGTGAGCCTCTTTGGAGATTTTTACACCTCTTCATGTTTTTCAAAAAAGATTTGGTTAGGAATACTTGACTGATGTCTATAAGATTAAAAAATGCAGGTAACATACAAGTACAAAATTCTGCATTGTGTGCTCTTTTCAGTGTTGTAAATATTGTTATGAAGATTCACAAATTATACAAGTAATGAAGTACATATGCATACACCATTACACTTACCTTTGGGGGTAGTGTCATCTTGGTGGCTCAGTTTAAGTAGGATACAGTGTGTGAATAATGCCTAGGTACTTGGGCATGGCTGTATGGCATACATCTTAACAAGGTGCAAGGTTGTTTTTTTTTTTTTCCTCTAATGTTAAAAAGGAAAAGCTAGTGAGGCTATTTTAAGATCTTGTGTAATTAGACCACTCTGCTCTTCAGAGCTGCTGTTTTCTGGCAGGTAACACATACCAGTAAATTATTCTAGCTAGGCTGGGTGATCTTTGAGGTCTCTTCTAGGTTGGACTGGATGATCTGGAGGTCTCTTCCAACCTGGTTGATTCTATGATTCTATGTTATACTTTCAGTACAGCCTCAATATTGAGGGTGCTGGGATATGTTTGCTTAAGCTACTGCTTGGTTTGTTCTTACTTTGACTCTTAAAAGCAGGGACTCCAAGGAGTCTGTTTCTGCTTTATTGTAATTGTGTGCTTGTAGTGAAGAAGAGGTGGAAAATTAAGGTTTATTTCTTATTTCATTCTCTCTTCTGTTACAACACTTTAAAATGAAAAAAATATATTCCTGGAAAAGAGGAATAGCCTGCAGAAGTACTGTAGAGCTTTCCAGTGTGGTACTGGCTAGAATAGAATAGAATAAACCAGGTTGGAAGAGACCTTCAAGATCATTGTGTCCAACCTATCATCCAACACCACCTAATCAACTCAACCATGGCACCAAGCACCCTATTAAGTCTCCTCCTGAACGCCTCCAGTGATGGTGACTCCACCACCTCCCTGAGCAGCCCATTCCAATGGGCAATCACTCTCTCTGTATAGAACTTCTTCCTAACCTCCAGCCTAAACCTCCCCTGTGTCCTCTTGTTCTGGTGCTGGTTGCCTGGGAGAAGAGACCAACCTCTGCCTGTCTGCAACCTCCCTTCAGGTAGCTGTAGAGAGCAATAAGGTCACCCCTGAGTCTCCTCTTCTCCAGGCTAAGCAACCCCAGCTCGCTCAGTCTTCCCTCATAGGGCTTGTGTTCCAAACCCCTCACCAGCTTTGTTGCCCTTCTCTGGACACATTCCAGCAAGACAACATCCCTCCTAAACTGAGGGGTCCAGAACTGGACGCAGTACTCAAGGTCTGGCCTAACCAATGCAGTGTACAGGAGCAGTATGACCTCCTGCTCCTGCTGGCCACACTGTTCCTGATGCAGGCCAGGATGCCATTGGCCCTCCTGGTTGCCTGGGCACACTGCAGGCTCATGTTCAGTAACTAATTTCAGTACAACTTTGGAAAGACTTTCATGAGCTAGTGTAGCTTCTGGGGCTTCTGTGTAACCATAGGACTAAGTTAAGTTATTTCTTTACATACATTCCAATTTCCACAACTGTATCAATATCTGCCTGTATAGCATCCCATGCTCCATGCTAGTAGTTGGGTTTTTTGCTGCAAGTAGTTAAGTATAAAATATCCATTTATATGGCAGCGTTGGCTTTCCCAACAGCTACTTGCTGTTGAACTTGCCTTCAGAATCTAACAGTGTTAGATTCTTCACTTCACTTCTGTTGACTGGTAATTTGGAAGAATGGATTTTTCTTTCCTCAGTATGACACATAGTCTTATCAATTCCTGTCAAAGGTATTTGCAGTTAGTATTTACTGTGAGGCTTTCTTCCCTTTCTTCACACAGGACTTTATTCGTTTTTGGTGGAGCTGTGTACTCTTCTGGTCATTTAATAGGAAGCTTCAAAATTTGTCTTCAGGTTTGATGAGCTGTCTTGCTCAGCAAACCATCTCTCTCCTGTTTGTTCAGTTTTGTTTATTTGTTGGTTGTTTTGGGTTTGGTTTTGGTTTTTCTTGACAGTGACATGAAGCAATCTATAGGCTAGGCCAAATTACTGATTTCTTGATAAAAGCTGAATAAAAATTTCACTTGTGCAACTGCATGATGCAAACATTGAGCTGAAGAAGACCCACTATCATTATTGTTAATTATATGAAAGGAATCAGCCAAGCAGCAGAGCAGAGTGGCTTTCTTTTCTGTTAAATTTTTTTCGGTATATTAATCTGCTCACATAGAGTGGTTCTCTGCAAGAAAGGTGTGCACAGTAATTGAAGTGTACCTAGAGGGTAGTGGTCATTCATTCAAAACAGTGGAACAATAGGAACCACTGCTGAAGGCTCCCATTTGGCATTTCAGTGAATTCAGTTTGTTCACCTCCAGAGCTGTGCCTAGGTGTCTGGCAATATTTTGTTAAGCATGATTGCTGGTGTGCCAAGTAGCTTATTAACTTGATGAATGAAAATGCACACCAAGCGCTTACTAAAAATGTGTAAGGTTGGATGGCAGAAAGTAATGCACAAAGTACACTTCCATGCGAACTTTGTGCTCAAAATAACCTGCTCCAATTGAGTTTGTGTCGAAAAAGTGATATATAGGTTCCTGTTGCTGTGTTCCACTAACAGGAGGTATTTCCCCTTGGGAGTCTCAGTATCCTAATCCAAATTTGTGCTGCTAATAACCTAGGAGTTGAAACTTCTTGGGAGTAAAGATCAAACTGTATTTTGCAGTTGAGAAGCAAACATTTGAGTATAAATCATAGAATCAGTCAGGGTTGGAAGGGACCACAAGGATCATCTAGTTCCAACCCCCCCGCCATGGGCAGGGACACCCTACACTAGATCAGGCTGGCCAGAGCCTCGTCCAGCCTGGTCTTAAACACCTCCAGGGACTGGGCCTCAACCACCTCCCTGGATAACCCATTCCATGGCTTCACCACTCTCATGGTGAAGAACTTCTTCCTCACGTCTAGCCTGAATCTCCCCATTTCCAGCTTCATTTCCAGCTTCACTAGTATTTCCATTAGAACAGGCAAAGGGTTGCTTTGGATAGATGTGTACCTGTCAAAGCAATACCTGCGATTACCTTTTTTTGAGAGGTCGAGTTGCTGTGCAGTGAAATGCCCATGTGTTGTCATATCATAGAAATTTATATCTGATCACACTGAGTCTGAGGCATGACCAAGCATACCTGTGCTGCTTCTCATACCCTTGTAGTTGATTTTAATGTCCTCCACCCAGAGATTTCAGTGTCTACTGATGATCTTTCTATACTTTGAAAATTTGGAAATAGCAACTATAATAATTTTCAAATACCATTTACTGTTTGTTTTGATTTGGTGTTTTTCCTTCTGAATGTTTTGCCTTAACATAAGGATATGTTATCAGGTCACACCAAGCTGAGGGCAGGTGTTATCTGTTAGAGGGTAGGACAGCTCTGCAGAGCGACCTTAACAGGCTGGGCAGATGGGCAGAGTCTAATGGCATGAGATTTAACACATCTATGTGCCGGGTACTACACATTGGCCACAGCAACCCCGTGCAGTGCTACAGGCTGTGGTCAGAGTGGCTGGAGAGTGGCCAGGTAGAAAGGGACCTGGGGGTACTGGTTGACAGTAGGCTGAACATGAGCCAAAAGTGTGCCCAGGTGGCCAAGAAGGCCAGTGGCATCCTGGCTTGGATCAGGAATAGCGTGGCCAGCAGGAGCAGGGAAGTCATTCTGCCCCTGTACTCAGCACTGCTTAGGCCACACCTTGAGTCTGTGTCCAGTTCTGGGCCCCTTAGGAAAGAGGTTGAGTTGCTGGAACATGTCCGGAGAAGGGCAACAAAGCTGATGAGGGGTTTGGAGCACAAGCCCTATGAGGAGAGGCTGAGGGAGCTGGGGTTGCTTAGTCTGGAGCAAAGGTGTCTTAGAGGAGACTTTCTTGCTGTCTACAACTACCTGAAGGGAGGTTGTAGCCAGGTGGGGGTTGGTCTCTTCTCCCAGTCAACCAGCACCAGAACAAGAGGACACAGTCTCAAGCTGCACCAGGGGAGGTTTAGGCTGGATGTTAGGAAGAAGTTCTTCATGGAAAGAGTGATTTGCCATTGGAATGGGCTGCCCAGGGAGGTGGTGGAGTCACTATCACTGGAGGTGTTTAGGAGGAGACTGGATGAGGCACTTCATGCCATGAAACCGTGGCAAGTTGATTAGATGATGTTGGGTGACAGATTGGACTTGATGATCCCGAAGATCTTTTCCAACCTGGTCTGGTCTATTCTATTCTAGGCAAAATTTTCTTGCTCTTTTTAGCATTATGTATATTTTCTTTCTTTAAAGACTTCTCTTTCAGAGCATGTATTTTAGATGTCATATTCTGGACTTTCTACCTATTCCCATATAGAAGGCATTACTCAGTTGAGCTTTGTTTCACTGTACCAGCAGTGGCATCTGTTGAAGCAAGTGTTGATGTTTTTATAGTAGGCTGTTGCAGAAGGGGCAACTGCTGTTGGTTTAATGTTCAGCTTGCTTGGCTTGCCTGCAATACACTTGCATGGTTTGGAGGGTTGACATCCCTCCTTCAGAGCTTCTGCCTTGCTAGTGGCTCTGTGTTTGGTTTGCTGATACTTTTGCCTGAGAGAATGTTTATCTACTTGTCTTTGGGACTTCCTGATGGTGATGGTTTTGTTTGATTGTTTTTAGCATCTCATGCTACTTTTCTGTCCTTCCACTTCTTTTGCAAGCTTTGTGCCACAGAAAACGTGTTAGGTGTATTAGGTATTGCACTGTGGGTAAGAGCACAGAGCTGGCCTTAAAACTCCAAATGCTTGTTTCTCTTAAGTTGAAATGCTGGTAGATACTTTACAGATACTTCTTACCGGTTTTGTATCTTGGTAGAGCTTGCCAGGGACTTAAGCATTGCTTTCCATAATGTGTTGAAAATTTAATGGGAGAGGAGGACAAAAGGCTTCCTCAACCTCAATTATGCTGTTTACTATTAATGTGCATGTGCAGAACGTGTCCAGAGAAGGGCAACAAGGCTGGTGAGAGGCCTTGAGCACAAGCCCTGTGAGGAGAGGCTGAGGGAGCTGGGATTGTTTAGCCTGGAGAAGAGAAGGATCAGGGGTGACCTCATTGCCCTCTACAACTACCTGAAGGGTGGTTGTGGACAGGAAGGGGGTTGGTCTCTTCTCCCAGGCAAGCAGCACCAGAACAAGGGGACACAGTCTCAAGCTGTGCCAGGGGAGGTTTAGACTCGAGGTGAGGAAGAAGTTCTTCACTGAGCGAGTCATTCGTCATTGGAATGGGCTGCCCGGGGAGGTGGTGGAGTCGCCGTCCCTGGGGGTGTTCAAGGGGAGATTGGATGTGGCACTTGGTGCCATGGTCTAGTTGTGAGGTCTGTTGGGACAGGTTGGACTTGATGATCCTTGGGGTCTCTTCCAACCTTGGTTATACTGTGATACTGTTCTGAGGTAGTCCCTTAGGAAGAAATTAAAACAATTAAATGAACTTTTTTATTAGTTTATCTTCTCTTTTTAGTTCCTCTATGTTCATGCAACTAGTCTTTGTGTTTCCAACATGTATTTCTAAAAGTGAAGCTTCAGATAATAGATCAAAACCTATCTGGCTTCTTCCTCCTGAGAGTGACAAATGGAAATGTTTGAGATGCAGCTGGTTCTTACACATTGGAACAGTATCTGGTGTTTTTCCAGAAGTAGCTGCATCTTTCAGGGGATCATAGAATTATTTTGGTTGGAAGAGAACTTTAAGATTGAGTGCAACCATTACTTAACTCAGTGTTGCAAACTGTTTTTTGTGGAAGAATAGTAATATTATTTACCCACACAAAAAAAGGACTGGAGCAGTGTAGAAGGGCTGTTTTCATATAGCTTTGGAAGGCTGTGTTTAGTCTTTGACTCAGAAAAGAATGTGAACATTTTGTGACTGAGGAGAGAAATTGGGCAGAATTTGTGTTAAAATTTTTTGTTATTTTAGCCTATTGTATGCGTTAATTACACTCATGCCAGTAGAAAATAGCCAATTAAGATGTGACACATGCGCCTTCTGATAGACTGTATAGCTTTGCTGTGTAACATAATGAACGTCTTCACCTGCTTGCATCTTGTCCTGGAAGCTGTGCTCAGGGTGGTCGAACACCTGTACGACAGCAAATGCTGATCCACAACAAGGCTGTATTACGACAGAGCAGCATGAATTCTCATGCTGCAGCTCAAGGAGCTAAAAAACCCCAACTCTTCTACAGATCATTTACTTCCTTTTTACCTGTTTGGAGTTTGGGAGGAGATGCTATGTGAGTTTGAACTGAGAAATTATGTTAAGCAATTATTTTCATTAGCATTGAACTTCATACTAATCATACAGAAATCAAACCTCCCATGCTCTGAGCATGGTAGTGTGCCTTATCTTAGTGATACTGTATCTTATATTGAAAGCTACCTGATGGCACTGTGCCCCCCTCCCCCCGTATCCTTTTTATTGAACTCAGCTGTTAATTCTTTTCTTTTTAGTCCTTCCAATATGGTTTCAGGTCATCTTAATCAGTACAGAACTACAAGCTGCTTAGTCGCTTTACCTTTTCTGGTTGATAAGAGCTGGCATTTTTAAAATAACAGGTCATGAAGGCAAGTTAGATGTTAAGAGGCATATAGTATAGAGCTTGCATATTTTAATTTTTTTGCAAAGTGCACTTAGAACTGTGGTCATCCTAGGACTAGAATGAAGGACTGTCTTACTGTCCAGTTCTGCTTCCATCTGTCATATGCTGGGTGCTTCAGGAAAATACTGTATAGTTTTGACTGGCAAGAAATAGAATGGTTCTCTGCAAGATCAAGTAGGAAGAGGGAGCAGGCTTGCTCCTGTATTGACTATTTCTAAATGTACAGAATACTGCCAAGAAATGTGTGTGTTCTGATGGAGTCCTTGTAAAAAACCAAAATGCACAGGTCACTGCCATATGACTGCTTTTTTCTGTGATAAAAGAAGTTTCCTACTTGTATCTAATAAAATGTGTATTTACGTTGGAAAAATCATCAGCGTTTCGTGGAGGACACCTTGGATGTGCTGACGAGCGAGGCAAAGCTTATCTATCGTTCTCCTACCAGAATGGACCTCAGGGAAGAGTTTTCTGGAAAAATCAGCTAGAGAAATATTTAACTAAGTTGCAACACATGACAGTTTAGTGTGGGAGAAGGTTTCTAAAGCATCTGGAAGTAGTCAGTGTAGCTTTTTATGCAATCTATGGTATTTGACTTGTTTCTGTAGCAAACAGTCATGGTGATGGAGTGAGCTGTGCCTACTGTATGTGACACAGCTTAGTAGGGAATAGCTTTCTGCAAATACGATTGTATTCTAATAGCTATTGCTCCTAGGCAAGTCAGTCTTGGTCAGCATCAGGAGTGGCAGAAGGGTGGTCATGCAGTGATGAGTGGAGAAGAATCTTTAGTTTTGTCTTGTATATCTTGTCTTACAAATACAGACAAAGCCTTGGACTTCATTCTTTAGCATTCAAAAATTTGTAAGACGCACTTCAACATACTCCATATTTTTTCCTTGAAAGTATCGTCATTATTGTACTTTGACAAAGTAAAACTGGACTAGGATTAATCTGGTTTTGCCAGGCAATAAGTAGTGCCTCTTTATGTATGTCTGACAAAAATCAAAGCAGCATCTTGTGAAATTAACAAAGGAAATGTTAACAATTACCTAGAAGATCCTGTAGTGCGATCATCACATCTTTTTGCAGACTGAAGGTGGCACTGAAACATGACTCTGTCATGTTGTCAGCTTGCAGTATGAGGCAATAAAACCATGCAGTTGGGGGTGTTTTAAATGTGCTTAGATTTTTATTTTTTTCCCCATGGCTGTATTTGCTAGGAGCAGATCCCCTGTTAAACACTAGGGTTAAGAATATGCCAGATCGAAAAACAAACTGATTTGTCTAGCATCTGAAGTGCTTGAACTGGTTAAACATCAAACTTGCCACAGGAGGCTGGAGACATCATTTGTTCATATGACTAATCTGAAATAGGCCATAAGTATATTTTCCAACTGACTCCTCATAGTAACTAGACTTGTGAATTTTACATTAATGTAAGTGAAACTGAGGCTAGTAATTTGGTGAGGAATATTCCGAACATTTTGTTTAGTATCCTTACATTAGATTAGTGTTCTTGTTCATCCTGGCATGTTATACGCTAATGGTTTTTACTTTACAACTATAAACCTTTAGAGTTGCTGAAGGAGAGCCAGTGGAAGAAGTAGTTCAAGAAATGACCTTAGATGAGTGGAAAAATCTTCAGCAACAGAATCGACCAAAGGCTGAATTCAACATCCGGAAGCCAGAATCCACTGTTCCTTCCAAAGCAGTGGTGATTCACAAGTCAAAATATAGAGATGATGTAAGCATTACCTCAGGAATTCTGTAAACTCTTCTTTATGCCCAGGGTTAGGAAGCTCTCTTTTCTTTTTCTACTAGTTTTAGTATAATCTGAGGAAATGGATAATCAGTATCTAAATTTTGTTACTGTAATGACATATGTGCCCCAAAACTTGCTGTAAACTGAATCTGTTCATTTCCTTCTCTCAGATCATCACCCCTGTTTTGTATGCAAATGCATAGCACATCAAGTTCTACCTTATGTCTCATTCTTAGCAATATAAAACCTGTGTCCTTGCTACTGCCACCTATATCTGGTAATGTGGCTAGAAAAACTTGGTATATTGAAACATTTCTTACTCTAACTTTTAGTCCTGTTTAGCTTACTTTCCAGTATGCACTTGCAAGGATGCATTAAACGCAGCATCCAGACTAGCAGATGCCAAAACCTAAGTGTCCTATCTCTCATCTGTGCTTTCACTCTGCACTTGGAATTTTATTTTATTTTATTTCCTGAGTTTTAGGATTCTTTTTAAAAGTAACTCTGGAGAGTTTGTTCTGTAGTAATGGGGAATTTCCCCTCCTCTTTCCCTAACTTACATTCCACTATATTACTGGGATTGACATTTCAAGGAGGAGTTCTATTTTGTTGGTATGACTGGGGAAAGAGGGGAGGCTTCTGTCATGGATCCTTGCTTTCTTAGATTTCAGATTTTGGCAGTCACGGGAGTATGTGCATATACTCATATTCTAGCTTCATGGAATTTTGATCCTTAAAGTCTGCATGCACATCTGAATGCACATCTACTTTAGCTAGCTATAATGTTAAAATCAAAACTTGCCATGTTTTAAGCCTTATTCACTTCAGGTCATTGAGCACTTCCAGGGGCAGACACTAATTAATACTGAAGTGGCCTGCATCCTTTTTTGCATTGCTTTTGGTGGTCACAGTTGGCTATTGTCCTCTATTGCTTTGCTGAGAGACACCATAGTAGATGGGGACTAGCTTTCATAAGCTCTGAAGAGTGTGCAAGTGTGTGAAGAGTGCATGCAAGTTTCTGTTCTTTTTGCCCTTAAAGTTCCTTGACTGACAGTATCAAGGGACCTTATCAAAGTCAACATAAAATAGCAAGTTCAGGTAACTGTGACATGAGCATGTCAAATCCCTGTATTTTAGACACTGAACAAAGTAAGTGATCTGCTACTGTTTGGGATGAATTTCCCATCATAATTGCAGTGTGCACTGTATTAATAACATATATAAATAATCTTACATCTGCTAACTACTAGGAATACATGGGGTTAAAACAATAGTCATCTCATAGACGCCAACAAAGAAATCAACTAATAGATCAGCTAGTAGCCAAGTACTGTGCTTTACTATGGCCTTTTAACCATTGCTTGAAGATAACTGTGGGAGTTAGTAGCTTAAGTCTGATTCTCTAGTCCCTTAGAAAACCTTGTAGAGGGTATTTCTGAAAAATTTCTTCCATGTTAGACCTAGCACAAAACATATTGTTGCTAGGGTTCTCTGAGTGAGCAGAGAACATGTCCCAGGCATATGGGACACTGCAATTGCCTCACATCTGTTAAGACTGAAAATTAAGGACTATCTTATGTTTCAGATATCATCTTGATTTATCTGCTCCTTGCTCTGTAATACAAATGAGGATGTGTATATGTATCAGGGAGGGGAGAAAGTTGTAAGTGGAAGCTATAGGCTTTAACCACATCATCTTTTTAGTTGCAGAAAGAGGACTTTGAGGATTATTCTCATGTCTTTCGAAGATCAGTGAATGACATAACATCTCAGCTGGATATTAATTTTGGGAATCTTCCTCGCCCTGGTCAAGGATCAAGAGGACGAGGTGGCCGTGGTCGTGGCAGAAGAACTGAGGAGGCAGTACCTCGACCAAAAGTAACAATATTTGTTTTCGTGTGTTTTGTTGCTTTTTAGCTTGAGGATTTTTTTTTGGTGGCTGGTCTGTGTGTGTCCTGCCCCATTTTGTGTGGATTTCCATAGTGACAGGCTTGTTTCTAATACTTGCCTCTTACTATGTTGGCATCACAGAAGTGAAGTGATGCATTTATTTAGTTACTTAAATAACAATTTTAAAAGGCTTTTCAGAAAAACAGAACATAGAGTTTAAAAGTGCAAAGCAGCATGTGCAGTAGAATTAGAAGGTAAAAATACAATGATGCTTCTGAAAACAGATGGCATTTCTGGGTGAGATTGCTTTATTTTTTAATTCACTTCAGTGCTGCAGAACTTGTGATCTTCTGGTTATCGGGCAATAGATCAGTATTATGAATACATTCGCACTGAAGAAATTCTAGTAGTTGTCACTTCTGAGAAATGCCTAGCATTTCTGTGACAGTGGTAGATACAAGGTATTTAACTTGGATGAACCCTTTTCAGAGTAAAGCCACATATGTGTGTGTATATATGTCAGATGCTTTTGACATGCATTCATTTTTATAAAGCTTCCTTTCTTACTTTATAGATGCAGCCTGTTGCTCCAAATCCTGATGATCCTGAGGATTTTCCTGCTTTATCTTGAAGAACCATCATTAATGGTGGTATCTCAAAATTGCTTTGGTATAGCTGTCCATAGACCAGTTTTTATGCTGCTGTGGATAAAGAAAGTCTTACTTCTACTGGGGAAGCTGTTCGGGTGTTGGGTTTTATGCTGGTGTGGATAATGAAAGTATTTCTCCTGGAGAAGCTGTTTGGGTGTTTGTGGAATGACTGCAGCCCTCTGCTAAGGGAGTTGTGTTCTGGAGGTACCAGTGGATGGGGATCCTGTCATAGGTTCCATTGTCTGCCTCCACTTGTGAAAACTGTGAAGTATTACTGTACTTTACTACAAGGCTTAAAATTTAAGGTCAGTGTTTTAAAAAAATCCTATATAAAGGTTCTATCAAGTTCTCCATGACACCATGGTGAAATGTAATCTGTACAACATGGACTGCAATTAGAACTTTATTTTCACTGTTCAAAGGGAAAGTAGCTTTCAAATGCAGTGTACCTTTCACACACTCAGCAGTTGTAGTCCTTCAGAGTTTCATGAATAAAGGAAAGTGCTTGTTGGGTTTGAGGTATTATTTTCACAAGTCACAGTAATGGTGTGAAGTTTTTGCTGTCTGGAAAATACAAACAAACCCAACCCAAAAAGAAACCAAAACCAAACAACAAACAAATCCCCCTTGCCCCACCCCCCAAAAAAACCCCAAAACACCAAACCCAAACAGAGACCCCAACAAACTAAAAAGCAGGCTTTACTCACTCAAAACAGTGAACATGTCTGTGAACAGAAGTGATCTTCACAATTAAGGCAACATGCATGCTTTTAATTGATAGCTAACTGTAAGTCTTGCTTCAGTAACAAGGTACAACCTGCAACTACTTTTGGAGGTGAAGACAAGTAAGGATTTTGAGCTACAGACAGAGCTGAACTGTTAAGGATGTGTTTAATTTTAACAGGAGCAACTGCAAACTGAAATGTTTTATGCCTTACTAATACAAGTGTGTGACATTGGGGATTAGATTGCATGCACTTTCCTTGCATTTTGCCACCCTTCTTTACTTGAGCCAGATACCCTAACTTGTTCCCTGTGTAAGAGGACACTCAAAGCTCTTTTCAAGGATCCAAGAGAAACAAGGACATGGTGCCAGAATATATGAGAGAACCAACCACAGTGGACATTTTGGAAGTAGCTGTCAGCCTCAAAGGAATCTTCAAATGCATGGTCAACTTGAACTCATTCTTTCAATTTGCTGGGAAAGTGGATGAATATAAACTATTGGATTTTTTGTGGGTTTTTTTACTTACTGTTCTTTGCCTCACTTGAACTTGTATCAATTCTAAGCAGTTTTCTTTGAGAGCAAATAGTGAATGAGACTTGAGGAAAAAGATGGTGTGCTTTGGGGTAAACTCTAAGAGTATTCAGAAACATTAAGAAACTCTTATCTCAGTGGTGAGACTTTACACAAGTAGGATATAATCACCCCAGAAAGATTAGTGACTTTTCTACATGCTCCTTACAGATTGTCTACAAAGTAGTGCTGCCCAAAGGACTTTTCAGATGTGGTTAAATTCCTTGTATGACAATTTGCTATAACAGGAGATTGCAGATTCTATGAAGAGCTTGTTTTAGTGGCATAGATACACTCTGACAACTTGCAGTAGAAACAAATGTGCAAAAGCAAATGAAGTGTTGGTGTTAGGGGAATCTATGCTGCTGCTTTTGGAGTGGATGAAATAATACGAATAGCTCTTCCACTTTGGAACAAGCCTCTACTTGAAATCTCTGCGGCTTAAGATGCAACTGTTGCTGCTCTTTTTAATAATTATTTGTGTTTCTGCCAAAACTGGTGGCTTTCCTGTCTGTGTGGGGATTTCGGCTTTTCTTTTGCTTCTCTTCCCATTTCCTTTTTCCCATGGGAGGTGGAAGAACGTGTCTGAATTTTCTGTGGTCTTGCTTGCAGGGATGTGTGTATGTAGATGTGGAGAACTGCTTTGCTAGGTTCACCTGTATTTTCTTCCATGTTTTGAAGGTGTAGCCTCTTTTACTAACACGTCTTTTTGCTAAGTAAAGCAGTGAAATACTGAAAAACAGCCACTTTTCTGATAAAAATTGGAAACCTTGTAATGCTGCTGCCAGACTGAATCTGGTATAATGCCATTGGTTCAGTTCTGAACCGTCTGGGAAGGTTCAAATAATTGTTTTATTTTACAGTCTGGTTCCTGCTACTGCAAAGTTACTGTTTCCTCCTCTAACCTTTTTTGCTGTTTTTCAAAACAAGAATGACAAATAGTTTATTTGGGGCATGCTTTAAAGGAGCTGTCAGAGTGTATCTAAGTAATTAGCATTTCATCAGCAGATGGTTTAAAAACTTAAAACTAGCCCCCTTTATTTTTAATAGACTGTTTGGAAAACAAAACAAAACACCAGACCCCACTGATAATACCCATGCACCCTGTAGTCCCTTCCTGAGACCACAGAACTTTGAGAATGAGGTTCAGAGGTTCAGAGTTGGTTACTGCTTATTAAACCAAAAGTGTCTTACAGCAGATAGGTGCAACTTTTGGGTTTTTTGTTAAGTCTGACTGAACTAGATAAACTCTTCAGCCATAGTTGATAGTATCTTATGTCCAAATCCACTTGAGTCATTTTACTCTTAGCAGTCTGCTTCACCTGCTCGTTAATTTGGTGCTCTGAAGTGGCCCAACTCTTGGGTATGTAGGTATCCATGTCATGTACTTTCATCACCACATTTCCTACCCACACAGAAATATCTTGCCATAATTCAGCAGCCCAGGTGGGTTTTCCTCTGTGCTGCCACTTGCAATTGCTGTAGCCACTCCTACAGCGTGCTGTCTGCCTTTTCTGCTCAACACTATCTAAAGCAGTTGAATGGCTTTCACCTTCACAAACTGACTTGGTTCACAGCTTCCCTCAGCAGCTCACACAGTAGCCTTCTGCCTTCAATGTTTTCCTGCAGTGCAACAGGACAGGACACATCAGTGAACAAGGCATATTGCTTCTCATTTTCTGGCAGTTCATTGTTATGGCAGGGCTTCTGTAATATGCATTGCCTCCACTTCTTCTGGTGACATCCCAAAATGTTTGCACGGGCCAGTTTGTGATCGCTGCCAGGGCTCCTGGGCTGCTAGCATTATCCTAAGCCCACTGTTACCAGTGCAACCCATGTGGCCTCAGTTGCATGGTCAGTGGAGGGGCCCTTCATTTGAACATCTAGCCCAGCACCTGCAGCTGATGTGCCAGGAGGAGCTGTGCTTCAATACCAAACACACAGAAGTTGTTGCTCCAACTCCTTTGTATGCTGCTTAGTATCTGTTTTTCACTTGGAGCGTAGTTGGCTTTGGATCCTTTATATCCCTGACTCCAAACTCGTGGTCAGCTTTGGGTCTCCCTTGGTGCTCTCTGCCAAAGGCTCTAGGGGGAGCATTCTTCCTGGCTGTGGTGTGGAACACACTTTCAGCATTTTGTCCAGCCCAGACTGGCCTGGTTTCTGCATGCAGTCTGCTGTTTTAACTTGCTCAGAGGCCTGCCACTGCTTGACCCCATTGAAAATTGTTCTGGGTCACTTGGTAGAGAAGGCTCTCTGGGATAGGCATCCTCCAGAAACCCACAATACTGAGACAAGCCTGGGTTTTCTTTTTATTGGTGGTTGGAGACTGAGCTGCTATCATGTTTATCATATCCATCTAGTGCTGCCCATCCTGCTGCTTTATCACTGGATTGGATGTCCTGTGCACATCCCTTGGGTTTGTTTTATGGCAAAACTGACCTTCAGAAGGATCTGCATTATTTTCTTCCATTTCTTAAAAACTTACTCTGCTGTGTCACCAATGTACTGCAGGTGTTCTGGAGCTCCACCCTGTTCCAGTGCAGTTGGGAACAGTCCATTGCAAAGGGTGAGGCTGTGTTGCCACGCTGGGGCAGTTATTTCAGAGGTACTGGATGCCCCTCCAAGTGAAAGCAAACTCAGGCCTACACTCAGGTGCTATAGGAATAGAGTGATGTTACTTGTGCTGTACCACTTGGCTGCCTTTGACTTCAGTTGGTTTTGAAGCTCTAGCATATCTGGCATGGCAGTACTCACCAGTGGTGTAACTTCATTCAGGCCATAGTAGTCCACTTTCAGTCCCCATTCTCCTGAAGACTTCTGCAGTAGCCATGTAGGGCTGTTGAACTTTGAGTTATGCTCACCAGTGCTTGACTCTCCAACCACCAACCTGAGTTACAGATGGAATCAAAGTATTTTGGTGCAATGCTGCCAGTGGTGCACTGCTCTGGTAGGAATGGATACCTGCTATTCTTTAACCCTCAACAACTCCACTTCAGAAGCTTCCTTTGAGAGACTGAGAAAAATGGCCAGCTGCTTATTTCCCTCCATCTCCAAAGCAGCTATACTGAAGGCCCACCTGTACCCTGAGGTAGTATTGTGCTAAGGGTGCACGGGGCCAGTCACAGTGGAGTGTTTGTGCCACTCATTCCCAGTTAGATTCACTTCAGCTTCCACTACACTCAACTGCTGGGATCTCCCCCTCGCTCCTGAAATACAGATGGGTTCAACCCCCTTGTAGCTTGATGGCATAAATATGCTGTGAACCAGTATCTCCTAGAACCTTATACTCCTGTGGGTCTGACTTGCCAGGCCCTTGGATCCACATTGTCCAGTACACCCAGTTGTGCCTTTCTTCCACCTGGCTGGAGGCAGGGTCCCTCTAGTCCTGATGAGAATTGCTCCTGTTTTGACTCAGACGTCTCCTCAAGAGGATCAGAAGCAAGATCAGCTTATTTGCTCTGTCTGGGTAATTTGCCACTGGAAACTGAAGCAGTGTTCTTGGAAGAATTACTTTTTGTGGTTGTTTTCCCTTTTAAGTCACATAGTCATGCAGCTAGGACTGAAGTGGTTTCTGTCCTATATATGTCCTCCTCATGGTCATGTAAGTAAAATCACAGGGTATGTTGTGGGGTGTACCTGCCAGATTCTCCCTCTTGAGTAGGGGAGGGTCTCTTCTTAGCAGCGGAGATACAAGACCATACAGGTGGGGAGTAGGACATCTATTTGAACTGCTGGAACTCCCCGGACCCTTCCTTCACTGCCATAATGCAGGCCCATACAACACCATCATGTTGCCAGTCCTTGATGCCTGATAGAAGACAGATCCAGAGACTGAGAGCCTGCACCTGTTTTCCAATCACCTTGTCAATGCACTCTTTCCTGGATAGGGATCCAAGCTTCTTGGTTTGTCTGCCTTCTATTTTGAAACCACTGGCACCATTATGCCAGCACAGGAGCAACCAAGTAATAATGTGTGTGCCTGGATGCTAGCCAACATCCTTTCACATGTCTCAAAGCTCAGGGATAAAGACCAGGTGCTTACCTCTGGCTCTTCTTGTTCTCTTGATGTCCCTAGTTCAGCGCTCCCCCTCCTGCCCACAGATTGGGTGAAATTGCTAACAAATGACAGCACTGGTGTTCAATCTGTCAACTGTGGGTACAATCATACAGTAATTTGACAGTACCCAGCCAGTACTGCAACACTACAGCCCGGGTCTGTTTCCTTGAGGTGAAAGGGAGCATGTAAGATTTACATGTAAGCAAATGGAACAACACTGTAAGCAGGCACAATTTTGCTAATAAAATGCATATGACAAAGTTACTTTAACAGGCTTTTGTCAAATTTTTCATGTCAACACTTTGAGCCAGCACTTGCCCCAGACAGCCCTTCCCTCATGTAGTGGGTGTGACACCACAGTGGTATGGAACGTCCATATACTGCCTCAGCTGGCTGTCTTGGTTGTGGCCCCTCCCATCTTCTTGTAAGGAAAATAAAAAGCAAACCAAAAACATAACCCTATCACAGCCAAACCCAGGACAATATTAAACAACTGTTCCTAGGGCAGATGAGCTTTCAGCTCAGGTTGCTCTAGCCCTTGTGAAAGTAGGCCTGGGGGTATGTGCAGCCTTTGGGCTCAAATTCTAAATCAAGCCCTAGTGCACCTATGCCATTAATTTATCTTGCATAATATTCAAGCTATTTTTTCTGCTTCAGAGGTGTGTCAGGCATATGTGCCCACGCACAAAACAGCAACATGGAAGCTTTTATATACACAGACATATATAGTATTGTGCTGGTTTGAGCTTTAACTGGATTTTAAGAGCTCGACTAATGACAGATTGAGATTGCTCCCCCTCCCCCCATTTTCCTAGGAAGGGGAAATAAAATAAAAGGGTAGGGGAAAGGAGAGATACATTCATGAAAGAAATAGTCTGGAATCGGTTTGGAAATAGAAGAGGGAAACTTTCAACATATATATTTAACAATAACAGGGAGGGTTCACAAAGGTGTCATCCACAAACTTACTGAGGGTGCACTCGATCCTCCCACCCAGGCCATAGATCAAATATTAAGATAAAACTGCCATAAAACCAAGCTCTGGGGAACACCACTAGTGACTGGATGCCAACTGGAGGATTTAACCCCATTCACCACCACTCTTCGTGGCACATCCAGATGCGTTACAAAAGTCAAGATAAACATCCACAGCCTTTCCCTCATGCACTAGGCAGGTTACCTTGTCATAGAAAGAGATCAGGTTTGTCAAACAGGACCTGCCTCTTATGAACCTGTGGTGACTAGGCCTGATCACCTGGTTGCCCTGCACATGCTGCATAATGGCACTCAGGATGACCTATCTGCTTCATGTCCTTCACTGGCACCAAGGTCAGACTGACAGGTCCGTAGTTCCCCTGCGGATGCACATCATGTTTGCCAATTTCCAGTCAGCTGGGACCTCCTCAGCTAGCCAGGACTGCTGGTAAATGATGGTAAGTGACTTGGTGAGCACTTCTGCCAACTATTTTAGTATCCTTGCTTGTATTCCATCCAGCCATGTGTATGTCTAAGAGGTGCAGCAGGTGACTAACCACCTCCTCTTGGGTTATGCTCACCTTCCCTATCTTGCAGCTCAGGAGGCTGGGTATCCATGGAACAACTGGTCTTACTACTGAAGACTGAGGCAAAGAAGGTACTTAGTACTCGGCCTGAGGTACAGCTGAATGCTGTTTTCAGAGGAGTCTCTGGACCTTGGCAACTGTTACAGGAGAAGTAAAACATAGTAACCTTTTCAGTCCAGTGAAGTGAATTAAGATTACAGACTGGAAAAGGTTTCATCAGGCAGAGGAAGGAACCCTAATAAACCAGTACTAAATAATAGTTCACTTAAAAATGGAGATAATGTTGATGTGGAAGAGGTGGACAAAGAGCATCTACAAGCATGGCACCAGGAAATACGTCTGCTTTTCCGCTGAGTAGCGATTCAGTCCTAGAAGTGTGACATTTTGGAAAGAACAATGAAAGATGAATCTCAGCTTGGGAAGATGCACAAGTGAGTCTGAAAAGGAAATTAATTGAAGGTGGGATCATGAGGAGGATGAGTAGAAAACCACGGAATTGCCCTACTATCTTAAGAGAATAGCATGAAAATGCTGGTGGAGGTAAGAGCAAGCTCAGAAACTGTGTGTTTGCATAGTGTCTATTTTCCCGCTAACAGCAGCAATTGTGGTGAATTTTCTTGCGTTAATAATAACTGCTGACAAAGATAATCTCCTGTCTGCTCCCTTTGTCCTGTCAGGGCACAAGGAGCGTGGGATTTTCTACTTCATCTTGTTCATAGCATAACTGGTGTCAGCGACAGGTGTAATTGGAAGAGCTGGACGTCAGAGGTGCTACTGACATAGAAATGCTTTTTATTTGCTGCTGTACAGCAGGGCCATCGTGCACCAGGCTGATGGATGTCAAACAAGAGCTGCTTCATGGGTTGTGGAGATTCTTTAGCAGCCTTGTGGACTGTGACAGAGTTTGATAGGAAGGACACATACCAGGAGTGGAACTGTCCTTTAGAACAAGTTTAATGGATGCCCTTCCTGAGTCCCACTTGTCACAGTCCAACACTGAGACCAAGTTCTTGGATGGAGGGTGTCATGTGCAATTCCAAATTTACTTACATGAAGGTGGTTGATGTCATGTTTCTTATTTAAAGTGATATGAAGCACGCTAGAAACAACGCAGATATAAGTTACACTCAGCAAAACACAACAATTGGAACACACAGTTGAATTGCAGCGCCAGTCTGACTCCCATTACTGGGCCCTATAGACATCCTCACTATCACTATACAGGGTGTCTGCAGTCCCCTGGAAAGAATAGGAGGGTTGTTGTCATCTCAAGCTCATTAAAAAAGCTCTCTTCAAGTTTCCTTTGACAATTGTCTGGGACTTATATTCTATGTGTCCACTCTCCCACTGCTGATCTGGTCAGCTCAGAGACACATTCACTCTAAAAAAACAATGACACCACTAGCTGATCCACTCAACTGCTGATAGCTGTTTAGCTAAAACAAAGGCCACCCTCCAGACCCTTTTGTGTTAAGGTGAAGTCAACTCTTTGCAGCAATTGTGGTCCATCACACCCAGCATCATTCCCCGAGCTTCACAAACATCACTCTTACCCTCTCAGCCTTACTCATTTTTAGGGGCGTCCTGTTAGTCACACCTGTGTAAAACTAACCCCCAAAAAACTAATGCAAGGAAAAGCAAGTATCTCCTCCTCAACAAATTCATAGTGAGTTAGACTTAAAGCATAGTTTTAACACCAGCCCTCAGTATTTCTACACAGCACAGTTTTCCTATGTTGTATTTTAATCTACTCTTACATAGGTTATATAGAAATTGTAATGCAAAGGAAGCTATATTGAGCCACATCAAACTTATTCAGAAATACTGTGAGCAGATTATTCTTGCATTGCAGTGTCTAATAGAATTGACAGGATTGGTGTTCAGTTATTCTCTGCTGGATTGTTTAGTCCTCTGCCCTCCCCTACCCAGTGCCAGTACTCCTTAAATTGATGATATGATAGAACTTAATTGTGTTTTCCTCTGGACATCACATGCATAAGCCTGTGTTTTCTCAGGCAAAATCCATCATTTGCTCTTCTGTATTCAACGAGTTTGTCGGGAAAAGACTGCTTAAACATACATGTAGGTTTTGAAAGTATCTCCTTTCTTGCTGATTTTTCCAACTACAAAAAAGTATCTTTGGAGCAAGTGAAGCTTTACTTGCCTGTCAAACAGGCTCTATTTAGTGTGTGCAAATTCTGCCTTTTTTAATGTAGGTGAGGTAAGAATGATTTGAACTAATTGACTTGTTCAGTATGTTTTACCATTGTATTTGGATTCATTGGGGTTTTTTTAATAAAGACTGAACTAGACCATCATCAACTCTTTGGAAAAAAGAAGCATTTCTGAAAACTTTTTTTTTTTTTTTTTTTTTTTTACTTTTGGGAAACCTTCACTTTCATAGTAAGAATCAGATTATTTGGCATTTAATATGATGTCTTTAAAAAAAAAAAAAAAACTGAGTACTACATGATCACAGAGGAAGGAAACAAATTACCTAGAGCCCCACTGTTCTGCCCTATCCATGATTTTTACTGGGTTTCAGTATTCCAACAATTAAAATGCAATTACTGTAATTTTCCAGTGTGAGTCCCCTGAAATATGGAGCCACAACTTCTCTATTTTTGAAATGAGAAAAGTGTATGTTTTGAGGATTGTACTTTAATTAAAGCTCTTTGGGCAGCTGAGATTCTTGCACTATTTTTCAAAGAGTATCACAGTATCACAAAGGTTGGAAGAGACCTCAAAGATCGAGTCCAACCTGTCACCACAGACCTCATGACTAGACCATAGCACCAAGTGTCATGTTCAATCCCCTCTTGAACACCTCCAGGGATGGTGACTCCACCACCTCCTTGGGCAGCACATTCCAATGGTGAATGACTCTCTTCGTGAAGAACTTTCTCCTCACCTCGAGCCTAAACTTCCCCTGGTGCATCTTGAGACTGTGTCCTCTTGTTCTGGTGCTGGTTGCTAGAGAGAAGAGACCAACCCCTTCCTGGCTACAACCACCTTTCAGGTAGTTGTAGAGAGCAATGAGGTCGCCCCTGAGCCTCCTCTTCTAAACAATCCCAGCTCCCTCAGCCTCTCCTCATAGGGCTTGTGCTCAAGGCCTCTTCCCAGCCTTGTTGCCCTTCTCTGGACACGTTCTGCACATGTCCAAGTGTCTCAATGTCCTTCCTAAACTGAGGGGCCCAGAACTGGACACAGTACTCAAGGTGTGGCCTAACCAATGCAGAGTACAGGGGCAGAATGACCTTCCTGCTCCTGCTGGCCACACCATTCCTAATGCAGGCCAGGATGCCATTGGCCTTCTTGGCCACCTGGGCACACTGCTGGCTCATGTTTAGACGGCTGTCAACCAGCACCCCCAGGTCCCTCTCTGTTTGGGAGAGTCAGTGTGGCACAGATGTGATGGGTTTGTGCTGATTTTTTTTTAAAGAATGCTGGACATAAAAGTGAGAAAACAAATTTGTGATTATTATTTTTAATTTTACACAATTCATGTTTACAGTTGTCACTAGTCAGTATTTTGTATAAAATTAAATACAATAGGCAGTATTCTCAAATGAGACACAAACACATTTTGAACTACTTAGTATTATCATATAATATGAAGCTTTATCTTAAAAATACCTTCAGCAAAATAAATTCCCCTTCTGTCAATCCAAGTTAAAAAAATATGAATAGAAATATACAGTTTTAAAACAATCAGGATGAACAGTACTGATTAGTCCAGGAATTCTAGATCTTGATAGTCTTTACACGAGTTTACGCAAGACAATCTGCAAACCATTAATATAAAAACTGCAGTGCAGCAAACCGGTCAGCATCACTTCTTTGCTTGTTTGGGGGTTTTTTGTTTGTTTGCCTTGGGTTTTTCTCCCCCATTTTAATGCATGAGCCTCATCAAATCTTGGCGGGTGTTTGTCTGTTTGTTTTAATCATCAGCACTTTCTGTGGTCACGCAGGTGCAAAGAAAAGGAATGGGTTAACATCTGACAAGTTATTGATGCTGTGAAGGAAGGTAGCAATTTGACCCAAGATATTACAGCTTCTGACTTACGTTGCATACTTTTCAATAGAGATCAAGGGAGAATCCATCTGTCATGTACTTGAAAGGATTTCTAAGGAAAAAATTGTAATTGGTAACAGCAGAAATAACTTCCTTCAGCTGCTCTGCAGTACAATGGTGTTGCAGCTGCCACCACACATTCCATTTTGGCACATAATACTCCGCAATTCAAAGAAGATTTAGAAACCAAGGGCTCCTTCACCCATGCCCACTCCTCATTCTTGTCCTTAGGACAGCTTTGGTATGATATAATAAAAATGCTAGAAAAAGTACTAAAAAATTAAGAAGAACAAACTAAACAATACAGTCAAATGGGACACAATGAGGTAAGGAGTTAATATTCCATAAAAGGCTGCTTGGAGACTTCTGATGTACAATCCCTTTCACATGTCTGCATTCCTCACCAAGATACTGGGCAATGAATGGGGTATCCTAAAACACATTCATGCCAAACATGCAGTTTTGGTTTAGCTAAAGCTGTTCTCTGTGTGTGGGCACTTGTTTTATGGGGATTTACTTCTGATGAACCTGGAATGGCTCTGCTGGCTACGTTAAAAAGTAGCATTTCAAAAGGCAAATTCCAATTTGGAATTTAGGAGGGGTATGAAATAGACTTTATTATTTCAGGTTAAAACCAAAGAGGGTAAAGAGGAAGATCAGCTGAGAGCCAAACACTATAAATATTACTAAATCTTTCCTGTTTTGATTCATACCCTCTCACCTCACTAGTTTCATCTGTTGTGCCTTCTCTAGGACAAAAATTGTGTTAATAAATAAAGAGGGATTAATATTTGCACAATATACCTACTATTGTGGTTACCTGCATTTCAGCTTTTGGGCAAGTGGCCTATGTTAAAAGAAACCCAAACCAACCACCTACAAGAAATTTTAATTGCATCAGGGTGAATTCCATCCCTCTCTTTTAGGTGCTTTTCACCAAGAAAATTGTGGAAAGGTGAAGATTCAGAAGAAATAAAAAAATATCAGGGTTCCGATTCTCAATGTTCTTTTATTTTACACCATACTGACCTCTTATGGTTTATTTGCATTTGTATTTCCAAATTCTGACTATCCAGATTCAGGGATGTAAACTTACTAACCCTTCACATCCAGCTTCTTCTCCAGTTTGTAATGCTCTTGCCACAAAATGTTCTCAAGCCAAAATCTGATTATTCATCTCCGCATTCAACCAGCCTAACAGGAAGCTTAATTTTAATTTAAATTAATATGTTTTGACACTAGTCACTGAACCTGCTCATTTACAGTCAGAAAATTATCCCTGTATCTTTAAAAATTTCAGTTAACTCATTGCTAACATTTTGGATCTCTCAGTTTCTTTTACTTTCCGTTATAAGAGTCACTAAATCAGCTGTAGCATATTTAAGGCTATGTGGTAACAGTCCTTATCTGAGGGATATGCAGCTATAAACTTCAGCTGACAGACAAGAGTAAATCGCAGCAAAGCCAGCTGTGAGATTTCATAATACAAAAATTGGTAGGGAAAAAATGCCATCTGTGTTTGATGACACTCTTGTAGTGGATTAAAATTTCAGTCTCAGACAGATTCCTCTGAAAACTGTACTGCTGTTAACAGAGGTAAGCTCTCATTTCTGAAGTGTTAATGTTAAAATCTATACCTGCCCCATTACCAGCAAGCTTATTTTCCCCTTTTTTGGGTTTTTTGGTATGCTACACTCAATAAGCATCTCAAAAGCTGAAAACCACATTTTATCAAGTGTACCACTAAAAACTAGGAAAAATTCTTTTATCTGAGATAGTGTAATCTACCACTTCACCTAAAAGACTTGAAGACAGCAAAAGAAACTGTAATGACATTTCGATATGAATGCACTGCTTTAAATGGTAAGCTGGTTTACCTCTCCCTTAAAGTAATACCAGACTTAAAGCAGTTACAACTAATTGAAAGACTGCATTGGTTTGGCTAAGCTGGAGTTAGTTCTCCTCAGAACATCTTTCAAGTGCTGTGTTCTGCAGTGCTGTAGCTGGGTATTGATAACACACCAGTGTCTCGGCTACTGCTGACCGAGCACCCAGGCTGTGCTTTTCCAACATTTCCCTGCAAGATCTTGGGAGGGGACACAGCTGGGTCAGCTAACCCAAGCTGACTAAAGGGGTATTCCATGTCATACAACATCAGCTCAGATATATATAAGCTAAGTAAAAGAAGGAAGTGAGGGGATATTCATCCCTAGTGTCTGTCCTCCAAAGCAACTGCTGTACGTAGAACCCTGCTTCCCACGAGTAACTGAGCAGTGTCTGCTGCTGGGAAGTAGAGAAAACATCCGTTTGCTTTTGCCTCCGTGCAGGGCCTTTGCTTGTGCTTTGCATTATTAATTTGCTTATATCTTATCACTTGCCTTTTGTTACACTTTTTCCCTTCTCCCCTGTCCATCTAAGAAGGGGAGTGATGGAGTGGCTTTGGTGGGCATTTGGCCCCCAGCCAGGGCCAAACCACCACAGTCCTTTTTGGTGCGTTGGGTGGGAAATATGACATAACCACAGTTTTGCTTTAAGCCTGCCTTACGTTAGGAGACAAGCCCCTGGGCAGGTCACAGAGCTTGCTAGCAGCAGCAGGGTATGTGGAAGGATTTTGGCAGATTCCTAGGATGTTTATCACCTCCCATAACCTGGGACTTTATCCCAGAATAGGTGAGTAAACCTGGTAAACTGTTACCCCACGTGATAGAGGGGTGCCTCGCCAACCTCAATGAAAACCAGCAACTTCTAGCATTGTATTGGGTCCTGGCCCATGCTTATGGAGTGCCTGTTCAGTACTCTAAGAGGACTATGGCTGAGGCAGGCACCCAAATGTCATCTGAGGATACCATGGTTGAGATGGGAACCCAAACAGCAACCACTGATTGCCCCAGTAGCAAAAAAGACACAGTGGACAAGATCAATAGGCAATGCAGGGATAAGCCTGTCTTGGCTGCTTCATTGTGGCAGGACATTGGTGCTTGGATGTTGATGCTCATGTACCTAAGAACCAAGCTCATGAAGAACACCTAAACAATGAGAAAGTAGACAAGGCTGCCAGAATTGATGTAGCTCAGGTGGATCTGGACTGGGAGCATAAAAGTGAACTGTTTGTAGCTCAATGGGCCCATGAAACATCAGGACATCTAGGAAGAGATGCAATATATAGAGGGGTAAGAAGGATAGACTTGGCCATGGAAGCCAGCGCACAGGTTGTGCATGATTGTGAAACCTGTGCTGCAATCAAGAGAGCCACCAGAGTTAAGTCTTCCTGGAACAAAGGGCGGTGGCTGGGTTTTCGCTATGGTGAGGCCTGACAGATTGACTATATGGGACTACTGCCATGAACATGCCAGGACAAGCACTACGTCCTCACCATGGTAGAGTCAGCTACAGAATGGTTGAAAACATACCTTGTAAGCCATGCCGCTGCCTGGAAAACCATCTTAGGCCTTGAAAGGCAAATCCTGTGGCAACATGGCACCCCCAAAAGAACTAAATCTGAAAATGGGTCTCATTTCAGAAATAATGCCATCAGCTCCTGGGCCAAGAAACATGGCATTGAATGGGTGTATCACATCCCCTGTCACCCACAAGCCTCTGGGAAGACTGAAAGATATAATGGACTGTTAAAGACTATGTTGAGAGCACTGAGTAATGGGACATGGAAGCACTGGGATGCAAATTTAGCAGAAGCCACTTGGTTGGTTAATTCCAAAAGATCTGCTAACTGTCCTGACTCTGCCCAGACAGAACCTTTACACACTGTGGAAAGAGATAAGCTCCCTGTAGTGCACATCAGAAAGTGGCTGGGAAAGGCAGTGTGGGTTGCTCTTCTCACGGGGCAAGGCAACCCATTCGTGGGATTGTCTTTGCTCAGGGGCCTGGATGTACTTGGCAGATAGTGAGAAGGGATGGGGAGTCTTGGGTGGGTGCCTCAAGATTTAACACTGGGGGAAAAATACCTTTGAATGCAAGTTGTGTGTTGCAGGAAGTGATGTGGTAAGGACCCAGACAGATGGAGTTTCGCAAGAAACAACAGCAACACAGTGGCCGAAATCAAGGTGGTGTTGGTACCTAACAGTGGAATATCCTGCTTCTCCTGTCCTGAACAGTCCCAAGTAACATCTGGAGGAGTGAAGAACATCTTTCTATTTAAAGACTGGGATACTAATCTATTGTATGTATAAATCTGTGCGTTGGGTATTGAGACGGTTTAAATATGTAGTTTAAATAATGACTTTAAGCAAGAAGGGATTTAAGTATGAGAATCAAACAAGATAGTAAAACATACTGAACCATGTGAAACTTAAGCATGATGGAAATGGTATGGAATAATGGGTGGAGATTGTATTTGGTTTGGCTGAGCTGAAATTAATTCTCCTCAGAGCATCTTTCCAGTGCTGTGTTTTGCAGTACTGTAGCTGGGTGTTGATAACACATCAGTGTTTTGACTACTGCTGAACAAGCACCCAGGCTGTGCTTTTCCAACATCTTCCTGCCTCCCGGCCCCAAGAGTATGCTGAAGGGTGGGTGAGAGCTTGGGAAGGGACACAGCAGGGACAGCTGACCCAAACTGGCCAAATGGGCATTCCATGCCATATGACATCAGCTCAGATATAAGAACAAAGTGGAAGAAGGAAGTGGGGGACATTCTTCCATGGCGTCTGTCCTCCAGAGGAACTGCTACACTTAGAGCCCTGCTTCCCAAGACTGACCACCATCTGCTGACGGGAAGCGGAGAAAACATCTGTTGGCTTTTGCTTCCGTGCCTTTGCTTGTGCTTTGCATTATTAATTTGCTTCTACCTTATTACCAGCCTTTCGTTATATTTTCTCCTCTCCCCGTCCATCTAAGAAGGGGAGTGATAGAGCAGCTTTGGTGGGCATTTGGCCCCAGCAAGCACCAAACCACCCCAAAGAGTCATTGGTTGTGATTAACTAAAAATCTATTACTATTAAAAACAAATAGACATTTGTGAGTGCTGACTCAGAAGTAATACCTGCGATTCTGCCTCTGCTCCACTATCATGAGAACTCACGTGGAGTACTGTGTTCAGCTCTGGGGTCTTCAGTGCAAGAAAGACATGGACCTGCTCCAACAGGTCAAGAAGAGGCCCACAGAGACGGTCAAAAGACTGGAGCATCTCCTCTGTGAGGACAGGCTGAGAGAGCTGGGGGCATTCTGCCTGGGACAGAGGGAAAGAAGAGGGAAAGGGAGATGCGTAGCCTCTGGGGAGGCCTTATAGCAGCCTTTCAATACTTAAATGGGGCCTACAAGAAAGATGGGGAGGGAGTGTAGTGATAGGAAGGGGAGTTATGGTTTCAAACTGAAAAAAGGGTAGATGTCAGTAAAAAAATCTTCACTGTGAGGGAGCTGAGACCCTGAAACAGGCTGCTTAGAGAAGTTGTGGATTCCCCATCCCTGGAAGTGTTCAAGACTTTGAAGCTTTGAGCAACCTTGTCTAGTAGAATGTGTCCCTGCCCATGTCAGGGGGATTGGAACTAGATGACCTTTAAGGTTCTTTCCAGCCCAAACCATTCTATGATTCTAGTCTATGAAGCTAATTGCTTATAGTTATTTTATTTTCAAAATAAACCACAAAACATTTGAAAATACATCGCTCTTCAGTGGACAATAGTTGATTTGTGTACTCGATGCTGTAGCTTCATATAAAACCTCATACAAAATAAGAAAGAATAGCCCATTAACACAGGAGAATAACAATATTGTAAGAAAACCTTTTGTGGTTCATTCACTGTCTTAAGTGGAGACTTAAGCCCAGCCTAAATAGACAACAGAGATTTATATATTTAAAACCTCCCACTGTCTTTTCAGTTCTTGTTGTCAGCATCTACATTGATTGCCATCACCATTTGTACACATGCATGACACATACTATCAAGCCCTCTTTATAATAGAGAGTTTAAGCATGTACACCTGAGTCTAAATGTACACAGATTTTGTTGGTTTTGTCTGAGGAAGTGTTAGCACATTAGGAAAATGTCTACCAAGCACGGTGATAGTTCGTTTTATTCTACAAGTGTTTCTCTTTTGATGAAAAATGGAACCAAAGGAATCTTCCTTGAATTGCATCAAGTCCCCTTTAGTCATATCCCCTTCATTCTTGAATATGCTCTTCAACACTGGTTGCTTACTTGAAATTTAATGCAATACCGTTCTAGTCCTTGGGATGGATTGGCTGCTGAAATAAAACATATTTGAAGGAAAAAAGTTAAATATGTACTCAACATGTATTTCAAGCAAACATTTTTGGCAAGGTAAAATGAGCAAACAACATTCAAAGAAAGAAATGGAAGATAAAAACCACTGCATCTAAAAACACATCAGTATTGGTTGTAAAGAATGCATGGACTGATCTGATCACAGACAGTATGAAGAAAGGCTCCATTCCATACACAAAAGCAACTGAGGACTCAAAGTACCACAAATTCATTAAGCGCTTTTGCTGTAAAGCACTCCTTTGCTTTCTCTCCCACTGAGGTACCACACTGTAGGAAAAATGGAAGGAATAGTAAAGAAATAATTATTTTTTAAAAAGCAGATTTAGGTTACATACAGACAAGCTCTGCTTTGCTGCAGCTAGTTTTCAGTGTTTGAACAATGGTGCAGAAGGCTTCTTTACAGTTCCTAACAAAGCAAGAGGGTATGAGCTTTTTAAAGTGCATTCCTCTTTGTGATGTTCCTCTCTGATCAAGAAGCAATCCATGCTATACAGTTTTCATGTATTTTCCATCAGACTACCAATGATGTTTTGGTCACTTGACCTGTATTCCCTTAAGCACCCAGGTGTCAGCCACAGAATGTGCCCCATTCTTAATGCAAACATCAGATGGCAGCAGGGAGCAAGCCTGTCAAAGCTGTGCTCAAGAAGAGGAGCTCATCTGCTTAGTGATGAAGGTCCAAGAGGTTGAGAACCACCAGGGAATGTGAGAGAAACTCTTGGAGTCATATCCTGCCCTCCCTGAAACAAACTAAACAGGCAGACAGCACCCATGATACAGACAACTCCCTGTCTCTCTGACTAAATGCGGTGACTTACAAGATAGAAGGTGATGGCAACAAGACCCTGCCCACGACAAAAGGCAACCCAGGTTTGTCTCCCTGGCAACTACCCCAGCTTCCCAGGTGCCCTTGTAGAACAGGCACAGTGCTCTGAAAGGGTAAGTGAATAATTACAAGGATGGAGGTGATGCTGAGGTTTAGTTGGTCTACTTGTACATCCAAACCTCTTCAGCGAGAAACCAAAGATGGGTCACTGTCATAGGTGACTCACTTCTGAAGGGAGTGGAAGGATTAATATGCAGACTGGACCTGTTTCTTACAGAAGTCTGCTGCCTGGGTGGGGCCTGGGCTAATGATGAAAGGAGAAAGCTTCCTTAGTGATGAAAGGAGAAAGTAGCCCTCAGACTACTATCCACTGCTGATCTGTCAGGTAGGCAGTAACGAAATAACAAGAAGAAGTCCAAGGCCAATGAAGAGAGACTTTGGAGCCTTGGGATGACTGGTTAAGGGACTGGGAGCACAGGGAGTCTTCTTCTCTATCCCGTGAGTTGTGGTGAGTGATGAGGGAATAAATAGGAAGGGGCTGGCAGATCAATGTCTGGCTCAGAGCCTGGTGTTGCCAGCAGCACATTGGGAGAGAGGTGGTGTGGGGGCCCTGTATGTGAGGGCGGGTTTTGATTGTGTTGACGTTAATGATGATGTCTATAGGGTTGAGTGTTTATGGCTAAGGCGGAAGGTCAATATGGCAGACATACTGGTGGGAGTCTGCCACAGACCACCAATCAGGAAGAAGAGACAGATAAAATGTTCTTCGGGCATCTGGGAAGTTTCATGATTGCTTGTCCTTGTTGTGGTGGTGAGAGTGAGTTCTCCCCCCCCACACAAAGAAACCACAGCTAACTCAGTTGGAGAAGCAGATGAAGGTGCTATATTTACGAAGCAGGAATGAAATGCAGTGAATATGTACACAAAATACAGTATTTACAATATATACAGAAACATACAGCAATGAATGTAATATGGAAGATCTTTTCCCTCCTCCAGCCAGGAGGGTTGCCCCTGGCCCTGTACCTCCCTCTCTCCCCTTACCTCCCTTTTTTTCCAAAAAGGGTTAGAGAGAGAGAAAAAGGTAATTAAGGAGGAATTCTGTTAGTTCAAAGCATGTGCAAGAATTAGTTTTCTTATCTGGTTAGCTTTGTTAATTCAAGGTCGACTCCATCCGGCAGCTGTTGTTTCAGAGAGAGACAGAAACAGACAGGCCAACAGGAACAGAGAGAACAGACTGAGACTGAGACTCAAACTGAACTAAAACTTAAAGTTGCATTCTACCAATCTACCAATGAAATTAGTTTAGAATATCTGAATGTTTTTCAAAGCATTCAGCCAGAGTGTTCCAGCAACTGTCCCTTTCTTAAAGGCACAGCCTAAAACGGTCACACTTGTTCTTGTTGGGGACATCAATTTCCCTGATGTCTGCTTGAACAATAACAAAGCAGAGATGGAGCAACTACTGGAGGTTTCTAGAGTGTGTGAAGGACAACTTCCTGATGCAGCTGGTGATGGAACTAACTAGGAATGGTACTCTGCTGGACCTGCTGTTTGTGAACAGAGAAGGACAGGACTTGTGGATGAGGGAAGTATTTAAAGGCACAGACACAGGCCATCCCCATGAGCTGAAAGATGAATTGGTGGGGAATAAGGCTGGCCTGGCTGCATGAAGAGATTTGGTTGCATCTTAAGGAGAAAAGGAGGGGCAGGACACTGGGGAAGACTAAGAAATTGTTGTGAGGCTATGCAGGGAGAAAACTGGAAAGGCCAAAGCCCAACTGCAAGCTAATGTGGCTTCATCTGTTAAAAAGAAGAGGAAATCCTTCTCCAAATATATTACCAACAAAAGGAGGATTAAGGGGAATACATCCTTTGTAGGACGCAGGGAGGAACACAGCTCTCTACAGCTGGTCTCTCTTCCCTATTAACAAGTGATAGGGTAACAGGAAACAGCCTCAAGTTGTAGCAGGGAGGTTTAGATTGGATACCAGAAGAAGCTTCTTCCCTGAAAGAGTTACCAAACACCGGACCAGGCTCCCCAAGTGAATGTTTGAATCCCCACCCCTGGAGGTGTTTTTTTTTCCCCCCCCCCAAAACCCCACAGATGTGGTGCTAATGGTTGCATTTGATAATCTTAAAGCTCTTTTCCAACCAAAACAATTCTATGATGCTATCAACCATAATTCCTTCACCACTCAAGACACCACTGTGTCTCATCAACTATTTACTATACACATAATCCAAATTCTGCTGTGTTTGGGAACACATAAAAGGACTTTCAGCTGTAATTTAGTACAAATATGAACTTCTCAGTAACAGGCAAATTTACCAGGAAGCTGGAGAAACAAGGGCATCTACAGAAAAAGGCTGTGAATAAAAAACACTTTAGTAATGCAATTTCTTGCATTTCAACAACAGCATTACTTTAACCACAAGAGACAACATTTTGTGTCCATCAGTACTGTTTTTTTTGTAGATGGCAGCTAAAGATGTTCTGCAAAGAAAATGCAGTGAAGCTAGAACACAGCTTTATCTGTAAATGGCTGTTTTGGCTGAGTATTCATTCTGGAGGCATTCTATGATAGCGTCCCAACAGCCTGAAGGATGAAACTGCAAATGAATTACCCAGATCTGCAGATTATATTGCACTGGGATGGGTCACAAATGTGATTTATCTACAGTAAGAATTGACTAAAATGACCTAAGGCATCAACAAATGAGATTAATGTGAAAAACCTGCAAGATGTTTTCACTGGAACATAGCAGACAAGAAAACTAAAGAATAAGGGTAAAAAGGAATGTTGGAAGTTAAGAGATGGCAAAAAGCTCTTAACAAAGACAGATGTTGGTTATGGCATGCATGGTCTAAATATTGTAATGACAAATGTTCTTCTCTACCATGTAATCCACTTGATCTGGAACAGGTCAGTCAATTTGAGCACTGTGAGGTAAGGCAAACTGCACAACCTTCAAGAAATTAAATCAAACTTTAAAGAGAGGGAAGAAAAGAAAATTAGTAAGGTTTTGCCAAATGGTCCAGGAAAAATAACAGGACACCTACAAGATTAACTAAAAGGTAGTACATTCTAAGTTTCTGAAATTGTGTAGTCATATAGCAAAATACCTTTAGAGGGACCAGCACCCAGTTAGCCCTCTCAGATGACAGGGTAATTAAGAACTCCAGAACCACGACATAACTGTTTTTGACAAGTTTAATTATTGGAGGATCCAAGAATAAAGAGAAAAAGTTTGTGGGGTGGGGCTTTTTTTCCTTTTCCTATCTCAGAAGTTAGGAAAAAGAGCTGGTATACAGAGTGAAATGTTTGGGTAGAAGTTTTAGAAAATCCACTAAAATATGAAGTAGTTTATGAAGTTTGAGATCAACCTGATCCTTGGTCTTTAAGAGTCATATACCTGGCAATACACCTGTAGGATTTCGTTCAAAATAACTAAAATCTGTGAACTCTGTTCCAAGGATGTGTTTTCCTCCTAAGGACAGGCAGTCTCATTGCACATAGCAGGAAGATAAACCTGGAGATGAGGGTTCCAGGAAGTGAAAACGTCTGTTCAATTACACATGTGCATGTTTACAAGTACCATGCATTACAAGGAGCTAAAAACTGGTAGAGGCAGGAAGAGTAAAAATGCAGGCAGAATCTCAGGTTCTATTTGGACTAAAACTGACATGCAAAATGGAGGAAAAAACCCAATGCAAAATGGAGTAAAAAAAACAAACAAACAAACAGGGAAACTCTGAGAAATACTTCAAATTTTTAATAAGAAGTGTTTCAGGAAAAAGATATTATTTTTAATGTGGTATATGAATCAAAATGCTAATTCATATAGCCACTGCTAAAACTGACTAGAATTTACTGCACTCTACTAGATTATTTTTTCTAACTTCTGTTACTTTCAAGGTAACAGGATGGGGATGGAACACATAAACTGTGGGAAAACAGCTGTGCAAGAACATGGAGTTTTCAGCAATATTTATACATCAGGCTACATAACTAATGTTATTTGCCACCTTTAACTCTTCCCTGCAAAAGTAAGACTCTTCAGCTCCTGATAGACCCATTCTAAAGTTTTGCACTATACAGGGCAAGATAAATTCTGGCTGATTATAACCACTGGAAACTGCTTAGCAATTGTTTTAAACTGCACTCTTAGGCTCATCTTTGATAATGAACTGAAGAGCTGCTGTAGAGGAGCATGAACGCAAGCACGCACAAAGAAACATAATACTAGTGTGGTCATATGTTTCTGGGCCAAAAGGCATTTTCTGTCTTGGATAAATTCATCCAAATTTAAAATTTCTTTAAGCCCACTGAACAGGTTCATCTCAGATTATGAGCTATACTCACAGTATAAAACCTCGTGCCAGTGTATGTACATGCAGTTTATAAACCTCACCTCTGCCTTATTGTGGCATGTCAGTTGTCCATCAAATTTGTCTTCGTTTTGACCTCATGTGAACAGTTTTTTCCCCCTTACTCCAGGCAGATGTTTGGTAAAGAAAGGATTTTTTTTTCCCTTTGTTTCTCCCCAAATCCCTCATCATCAGTAATTCAAGGTTGAAGGAGTGAGCAACATAATAAAATGATGTAAGATCTAAGGTTTCAGATATTACTAGTACCTGACAGAAATCATGAAAGTGTTTCTCATTTCCCATTGCTAGGAGGAGGAGTTGAACTGTAGCAAATGCTACTGTCAGCACTGGATACCCAGCTCAAAGTATGTGCCTAGAGAACAGTTACTGTATCTGTAAGGAGGGTAATTCTCACCTTTTTAAACTGTTTTTTCTTGCAGCAGACCTGGTAGTTCTCTTAGTACTGTCTCTATTGTCAGAAATGCTAGGCTCAGAGGTTTTATTTTTCTGAACACTGGACTGCAGAATTACTCTGGAAAGAGTAGGAAAAAAGAAAGATTATATAACCTGAAAGTTTCTAGGAAAACACTGAAAAGAGGGTATTACACTTGCAGCAGCACTAACAAGTATCAGTTAGCTTTTCAAAACTCATTCTGAAAAGCAAACTTCTGCCTGAAACACATTCTTCTCTTCGTGACATCCTTGTCATAATTATGACAATGCTACTTGTTTTGTTAGGAGCACAGCAGTTTGTTTAGTTGTTTCTTTGTGGTTTTCTCAAGGGATGAATTAAATTATGTATTTGAATTTCGTGTTAGGTTTTTGGAAGACAAAACGCTAAGAAATTGCATTTTGAGTAACTGCAACAAAACAAAAAGATAAAATCTGAAGTATGCAACAAACACTGTTTTCCAGACTGACACAGAAAACAATTCAGAAAAAAATCCCAAATAACTCAACTTGCGAAAATCAAAGTCTAAGTCTCCCAGAATTAACAGAGATACATTCCCTTCAAATACATGGACTAAGAAAATCATTGCATATGCTGGCATTTTGTTCTTACAAAGAATTACTGCACCATACTCAGAACAGCTTTACATGCTGGTTATGCTCAGCTGCTTCTTTGCAAGACTCTAGAGCAACATATTAACTATTTCTTAAACAGGTAGAGAAATCCTAGTGTTGCTTACGTCAATGAGAAAAGAAGCCTATATTGTGAATTGCAAACAACTGTTTTTGGCCACCAGCTAACTGGTTCATAGGGAAATCATGTCTTCTCTCTTACTAAATGCTTGTAGTGAAATTGTGACACTATAACTGGTCAGTGCAGTCCACATGTGTCTATTTAGGGCATTATTTTATATGCCTATTCCCTAGTCATTCCGTCTGTGCAAGGTTTTAAAGATAATTTTAAAGATGCAGAGCTAAAAGTAACTTAGCTATTACTGCTTTTTTCCCCATGTTCTTATTAGGTTCCCCTTCCAGTGGCTTCACTGAGTTCATGTGTGTCAGCATATTATATTAGACTGGAAATCAAAACTACCATTAAGTTGTATAAACTGCAGTCTGATTGCTTAATAATTGCTGATATCTGTAGATCAGAATTTCAACCAAAATAAATACTTAACAAAAGTAAAACTGAGAAGTAACCTTATTTGTCACATCCTTCTAGATTGTCTAGAGAGTAGGTGATTACAAACCCACAAAGTTCAAGTGTTTTACATTCCTACTTAAACAACCACCTCAGTATTTTAAACTTGTCACTTGATTTGCAAAAGACCAAATCAGTCTTCTCTTTCTCTAACATAAGATACAAGATTGCAATGGCAAGTAGTGCAAAATGCAAAGGAAATTCAACTGTAAACACAACACACTCAAAGTTGGAAGAACTGGTAATGTGAGAGGCTGAAAACAAAACCCAGAAATCTTTAGCATCATATTATGCTTCTATAGACAACACAATTTTTTCAATCTGTTTTTCTTGCATGCCCACGGTGAAAAGGTTAAAAACCTGGAAGTTCACTTCACAATCTCTATTGTACTTGTAATCCTGTTCTAACAAGTTCTAGTAAGTTCTAGTATTAAAACTTCTCTTTTCAGTGCCACAGGCACCAACAACGTGAACAAGTTTGTGCTACTGTACGTTCAACTAAGCTTTAAAAGTGATATCGGTAGTGGAAAGACTTGCATTATACTCTTTATCTGTGCCACTGCGAACTTCCCAGGACTGAACAGAAAGGTGAAAACCTGGCTTAACCCCTAACATTCAGTCACTGAAATATAAGCATGAGCAAATCATGGCACAGGCTGGTTTACTAGTGCTTGTGAAGATGGAAATACAGAAAATTATATACATATATATATATATATATATATATATATATATATATATAGTCTCTGTGTATAAAATGCATAAAATGTTCATACAAAAGAAAGCAGAAGTTATTGAAACATGCTTCAACAGTGATAATCTTTCCCTTATAGGTGACCATTGTTTCCAGACACCAGAAGTTCAGAAAACAGATCAGCATGCAAGGCTTAAACCTATACACTTCCATAATATGAACTAAAATGTTATGAACTATTATGGTACCATCTTGCACAAACACTTAAATATTAGTATTTTGTTGCCCAGGTAAGTGGTGGAAGGCCCATACCTGGAAGCTTTAAGGCCAGGCTGGATGGAGCTCTGAGCAACCTGATCTAGTGTGAGGTGCCCCTGTCCACGGCAGGGGGATTGGAATGAGGTAATCTTTGATATCCCTTCCAACCCTGACAATTCTGTTATTTTCAACATGTAATAGGTAAGTGAAGGGTTAAATCTTGGAGAGCAGAAGAAGCTTGCGCACTTCAAGAACTGGTCACAGAGCAATTGGGAAAAGGGCATATTGTACCCTCCACATGTCCTTGGAATTTTCCTATTTTTGTCATCAAAAATCAAACAGGCAAGTGGCACTTACTCCAGGATCTCAGAAAGATTAATGACGTTATGGAAGATATGGGGAGCCTTCAATCAGGGCTACCCTCACCCACAATGATACCACGATATTGGCATTTAACTGTTATTGACCTAAAAGACTGCTTTTTTAGCATTCCTTTACATCCAAATGATACTCCTAAATTTGCTTTTTCAGTTCCAAACATCAACATGCAACAACCTTTGCAGAGATACCATTGAGTTGTGCTTCCACATGGAATGAAAAACAGTCCTACAATTTGTCAACAGAAAGGGGGAATGGGAAATACGAGGCCAACCTTCCGAGAACCCCTTTTTTTTCTACTTGTTTAGTAAGACTGTCTTTGGATAAGTGGCTAGTTCCTTCATCTTTTAAATTGCTTGGTAACTGCGGACTTTTTCTCTGGATTTGTAGTTTTCTTAGAACGATTATGTATGCTTTTACTGCTTTATTCTTTTTGCTACCTTTTTTGCTTTGTTTATTGTAATGCTTATAGAGTTTGATTAATTGCTTTGTTAAAGGGATTCTTGTTATATAACAGAAGGGGGAATTGAAGGGTTAAATCTTGGAGAGCCGAGTTCCAAGCACTGCTGGCCTGATAAGAGGGGATAGTGTTGGCCTTGATGTCTTGTGAATTACGGTCCAGCAGTGTGGTTGGACGAGCGCATACATTTGATGACAAATGGTTGTTATGACTGGAGTGTGTAAGACTTGAGATATACCAGATTGTTAGAACGGGGTCCCTGTTCCAGCAGTAGGCTGCTTTTTTGTATTGTATAAGCTTTTATAAAGAAGGATCTTGTGTAATAAACTGGACACCTAGCCTGCATCAGGCTGAGTCCTGTCTCTTAATCACGGCAGGTAAGTCCCTACTTCCCACAGAATTTCATTTTACCTACTTAAAACAAAGAAAGATGTTCTACCTGCAAATGGGACTTATAAAAACAGGCACCATATATAACTGCACTTTAAACCCAAACCAGTCACATCATCCTCTTAAGACCGTTGCATTTACTAAGGGGTAGAGAGACAAGGAACTGGTTAAAGGGATCAGCTCAGAGCCTGCTGTGAGCATGGTAGAATTTTACTATCATTTGTTTCTCAGTCATTTTTACATCTCAGTAAAAAAGTCACACAGCTACCCCAGAATAAAGATTTATCAGAATCTCCATGAACCAAACATTTGCTGAATGAACAAACAGACATGTTTAAATCAGACCACAATTCCAGACTTTCAAGGCTGACAGCACCTCAAGGAAAACAGATATGGTCCTCTTTACAGCACTGCCTGGCATGGTGTTGAAAATAAACATCAAGAGCCCTCTTCAGGCCTGACAACTGCCAGCTTAGGAGCAGTAACAGTGCTATCAGTGATTTATTAGAATGCTTTTGCATACTTGTTAAAGGCAAGACAAGAATCTGTATTTAGTGCATGGGATTTTGATTTAGCAAAAATAGACTAGCAGCCTCACTTTATAAGAAGTCTGATAGACAGGTGTAATTGTTGATGTGAGATGAGGCCACAGCAGAAGAAATCCTCCCAAAATATCAGCACCAAAAAATTCCCAAATTTCATTAGAGAAGGGTGAGCTGTAAAGTTGCATGTCATGCTGTACATGACAACAACCAGCTTCCAGAGACACCAGCAGAAAGCACATACGATGTATGTAAAAGGATTTCTACCTCAACAAAATATAACTTTTTTCTTTTTTTTTTTAAAGAAAAAGTAGAACATTGGCTGAACACAGACCACAGGATGCTGTAGTAACACGCTACTGAAACAGTGTAGTAGGACAGCTGGGCAAAGATGAACCTAATGAACTTCAACAAGGGTAAGTGTAGAGTCCTGCACCTGGGAAGAAATAACATCATGCACCAATACAGGTTAGAGATTGACTTGCTGGAGAGTAGCTCCACAGAGAAGGATCCTGAGTCCTGGTTGGTAACAAGTTATCCATGGGACAGCAATGTTGCCTGGTGGCCAAGTTGGCCAAGAGTATGCTTGGTTACATAAGAAGAGTGTGGCCAGCAGGTTGTGGGAGGCTCTCGTCCCCTTCTACTCAGCCCAAGTTAGACCACACCTGGAATACTGTGTACAGTTCTGGGCTACCCAGTTCAAGAGGGACAGGGAACTGCTTGAGAGTTCAACAGAGGGTTATGAACACGAATAAGGGACTGGAGCACTTCTCTTACAAGAGAGAAATGAAAGACCAGGGGCTGTTTAGTCTGGAGAAGAGAAGGCTGAGAGGGGGACCTTATCACTGTCTACAAATATCTGAAGGGTGGCTGTCAGGAGTACGGGGCCAGTCTCTTTTCAGTGATACCCACTGACACAATGAGGGGCAATGGACATAAACTCAATCACAGGAAATTCCATCTCATTGTGAAAAAAATACTTCTTACTGTGAGCATGACACAGCACTAGAACAAGCTGCCTGTATAGGTTGTAGTATCTTCTTTTCTTCTCCAGAAATCTTCAACGCCTGTCTGGACAGATTCCTGTGTGAACTGCCCTACATCCTGCATTGCATGGGGTTTGGATTTGATGATCTCAGGAGATCCCTTCCAAACCATGCATTCTATGATTCTAGATAATTTTAAGAATTTTAAGAATTTTCCACCTCCATTTAATCTCTAATGGAAGCATCATTTGTTAGTTCTGAATCTAATATAACCCCCAAGCACCAAACTAGTTTATATACTGATTTCTTTCAACTTAGTATCTTTGCCTTTAAACAAACCAAAACCTGCCTAAATGGAACAGTGCTGGGGTCTGTAGTGCCATCTTTTAAACAGCTGACAACTTTTCTTCACCATTTAACTTGAAGTGCAGCAGGGGAATAGGTAGCCACTGTGAGAGACTAAAGCTTGTCTCTCCTGGAGTGACTCAACAAAGATAAAATCACTTGCTGTTTGTCCAGACAATAGCTGATGTGCATTGGGCAGAGCCACTGGAAGGACTCTTGGAAGGTGCAAAGATAACATTGCTCACGGGACTGCAGCTGGCCTACAACAATGGCCCAAGGGCCCAGCATTCACACCTTCAGGACAAGATCATTTCCAGCCATCAGATACCCCAGGAAAGGACAATGGTTCCTGATGTGAAAAGAGTGTGTGGGTAGGTAGATGGAGCAGGAGGAGGTGGAGGCCTTCCCCCCTCCATCCAGTGGCTGCCCAAACTCACCTGAGTACACAGAAAGATTTCCTGGGGAGCGATATCTGGACCTAAAGATGATTTCCCAGAACGATATCCTGGGGAACAACACCTGGACACTTGCCTAAGGCCTAAAAAACTGTATAAAAGACTGGAGCAACTACTGGCTTTAGGAGGAGAAAATTGGAGAAGCAAGATGCAGAAGAAAGAAGACGGCACCACACGCTGGAAACACCACGGGGCCAACACAATGGATCTTGGACTCTCCGTGCCCTAAGTTCCGGCTGCTGCAACTCATGGAGCTGAAGAAGCTGTTCAGAGGACCTCATCCCTTTTACAGCCAAAGCCTCAGCACCTTTCCTCTACAGACCCAACATCTCCTGCAGCACCGTTTCTCTACAGACCCAACATCTCCTGCAGCACCTTTCCTCCACAGACTCAAACTGTCTTGGGGGGTGAGGGGTGTGGTAATATAATTCTTTCCCTCTTCTCCCTTTCTTCTATTCTCTCTCTCTCTCTCTCTCCCTCTGATCCCTCCACTTTATTTATGTCCATCCACTGTAGTTATGTAATAAATAGTCTAGCTGTTGATATTTTGGCCTCGTTTGTGCCTCTAATTTCACAACACGGGAATATTCATTAAAAACCTGAATCTCTTTCCCTCTCCGGATCGAGACAGCCACCAAGATGCAAAAGTCAAAACTTTACAACCCAAGATAAAATTCTAGTGAGGGATGAGGGGAAGAGAGGTTAAACAGGAGCATGTCTTCTCTGACCTGCAACAGGCATTTTATTCTTGCCAACCCTACCTGTTTATGGGATCTGTCAAATGCAACATTGCTCTCTCCTTCACCACCTCATGATTTTTAGGAAAACAAGCCTGAGACCTTGACGAATAGGCAGCAAGTCACCAGTACTCTTCAGTATACAAGACTGCTAGCTTCAAGAGATTCATGATCCTTATTCTTCATTTGATCTCTTAAAAGACAAAGGACACCAGCCTCAAACTGGAGAGCCAGTAGCCCAGCTTTTAAGAATAGCTTAAGTATTTTCCCTTCCTGGGTGTAAACCAACACTGTATCACTGTCAATCTGGATGTGAGGCAGCAGTACCTGTAACTTGATTTCTTGCATCATGACACATTTACCAATATCTAATAGCTTTGCCTCTTTCCCTCTAGCAAGGGACTGGTTAGACAGAACATAGGATCTGTAGAAAGACAGGATGATAGGTGAGTAAAATTGATCTTGTAATACAGGAAAACAGAAGACAGATGGTCTCATTTTTTCAAAACCTGTCTTTAAGTTTAGCTTTTTAGACTGTCTTTAGAAATCTGAGGCTTACATTTCCTGCAGAAGTCTGAAAACAAGACTGTCATTCAAATAAGTTCTTCGACAAAGTTAGGTGCCAATAGGAAAAAAAAAACTCCAAAACACTAAAGTGATCTGAAGTGGATAACTGAAGGATAACTAAATTTTCCACAAGTCTCCCAAATGTCATTCTTCATTTATTAGGTCACTTACTTTAGCAGAAAGTATCCCATTCTTTTTAAAAGTGCACACAAAAAGTTGCAAGGTCCAAGTTAAGAAGAATAGGAACTCTTAGCCTTAGTCTTCTGCCAGGATAGAATGCCTTTTCTTACTTAATAGTCTGGTGAAAAAACACTTTTTCTGACCATTTTTCCTTTGAGAGCATCAAAATTTCAAGCACTCACAAAAAGTAAGCATTTTGAGGGCACTGATGCTGGAGCAGCTCCAGTAAGACATGTAGTAAGCAAAAAATTCCTGATTGGGTTTCTTGGCAGTCCTGCATGTTGCTGAAGTTTTGTTTGGCCAAAAGATGAAAGTTGATGACGAAACTACACCTTCCAAGTGGAAGTGAGACACAGCAATAACTGCAGCCATTCTAATGAAAGTTGAGTGGAGAAACAGTAACAACTGCACACAAGGAACTGCTGTTTCAAATGCTTTACTCAGCTCCTCAGTGTACGCAAGGGAAAGAAGGGACTTGACTGGTCTCATAAAATTCTATTAAAAAAATGAAACAAAATAATTTGGAACAGAAGATGATGAAACCAGATTGGCTAGGTAAACAGGTGAGCCTTGACCTAACATTGCAACCTGCCTCACCCTCTATTAAAAAGCAAGAGTCCAAATTTAGTGCCTCTTATAGCATACAACACTATAAGCTCTGAGTAGATCTCTTAAGGTTTCTACTAAATTCTAATTCTTGTCATTTCATATGAGTAAAACTATCATGTGGGAAACCGAGATCCTTTGCAAGTTCATGACAGTAAAATTGGAGCTAACATCTTTGGCAATTTGGAAAGGAAAGGATCGTATTTTAAAGCAGTACTTTTTCCTGTTACAAATATAGTTTTGTTTATACAATTTTGCTTATTTGCAGGAGCATGCAGAGAAGAAAGTCTTCAAAATTAAAATTATCCTAATTACTAAAGCTCTGCACCTTTTTGTATTGCAAGCCAGCCATAAAAAATCACTCAATTATTCCAAATAATATATATAAAACCATAACAAAGCCAAAGCAGTGAAATTTACTCTTGCAACAAAGCCAGGAAGAAACATGATATGGAAACATGCATTTATGAGACATACTAGACAGAAAGTGTGACCTATTGTAGAGAAATGGAGTGGGACACTTACACAGTGGCACTCTCTCAGGGGGTCCTGATGGTTACTATGTTCTTAAACCATCTAGACAGAATAGCAGGCTGGGCCGAAGGAGCCACATAACAATCCACCAGATCACAATGCTACACAGTGCAGACACCAGCATAGCTAGGAGCCATCTAAAAAAGGGGTTGGAGGGGGAGGAATATATGAACAAAAATTCAAAAGCAAAAGCTACTGGTGTATTTTAGCTTGTTTCAAGTTCTTCAAAAGCATATTGTGCTACAATCTTTGCCAGGCATTTTCTTACTTTCTACTATTGTAACAGTCCATGCCACGTAAATTGCCAAATGTAATATCCACGTGTTGCTGCAAGCAGAGCAAAACTTAACTTGTCACCAAATTCATCTATTCCAAAGAAAGTCTATACAGCTTTTCTGAAAGTAAGTGCATGCTGGAACAGTACACCTCTGGCTGCTTGCTGCCATCACTTACACAGTTTGATCAGTTTGTATGTTCACACTTCCTACTTCATCATCCTATGTTTTAACATTAAAACATTAGATCAGAGCCAGATCAGTTTGTAGGAACAACTGATGTCAATGCATAGGTGACAAGTTTGGTACGTTATCTTCCTGTGTTCTATGTAGCAATAGCTACTTCACAATCCTTCGCCAAAGATGCAGACTATTGCTAACTAGAACATATACAAAATTCATACATTCATCAAAGCACAGCATATATACAGCCAACTTCAACAAACATTAACAAACGTTATGCACAATTCCTTTGTGACCTAAACATAAACAATGCCTCTAAAATACATTGCAGTTGTCCCAACTTCTGGTGCTCGTATTTTATTAGCTTTGTTTTTTTCCCTTTTCTGTGAAATGACACTGCAGGGGATTTTGAAGTTTCTTTTTCTTTGTTTAGAGAAAACTAAACAATTTCACTGCAATTTTGATTCTTTTTAACAGTCTGAACCAAAACAGAAAAAGACACATCTTCTAGTAGAGAAAATTTTGCCTCATGTAGGGCAGCTAAATATTCCTATAGCTATTTTGTTTAATATTAATAACACAAAAATGTAAGACGTTACACCTTAATTTTTCACCAAATTATTTCAATACAAGCTGCAAACCATGTAAGTCCAATGGGGTAACAGAAGTAACCACAACAAACATTATAAAAAACAACTATAAGCTCCAGACCAAGTGGTTTAATTCTGCAGAAGTACAAGCCAAATAGTTTTAATCAGAGCAGATATGCTGCAGAATGCTTCTTGAATGGAATAATATTTTAATAGTTAATAGGCTTCTCCATGTTAAGACAATGGTTCTGAACAGACTATCAAACAGACTATCATACATTCTATTGAACGTACAGTAAAGGACATCTTTCACGGTCTTTATTACATGACTTCAAGTATCTTTTATGAAAACATAATACAAAGGCACTATGTGCCTTAGAAATAAATGTGCAAGGCAGACGTATTTTACTGTGCTACTTGAAATTACTGAGGTGGTATGTTCTGGTGGTTTTAATGTCAGGCTTTGTTCTGAATCTGTTGTTTCTTACAAGATTGCCTGTGCAAATTATGAGCGCGAACAAAAGAGAGTATTTACAAACAAAAGCAGAATTCATGTGAGGGGTTCCCTTACTTTCAGCACATTTTAACTACATACCTCTTATTCTTACTATAACTCTGATGACACTGGTCTTAAAAAAACAAGAGAAGGAAGAAGATCGGGGGCAAAAATGTACCAGCAGCTAGCAGCACCATCCCCTAAAGAACAAATGTAACAAAAGCCAGGTTGCCTTTGCCCTGTCACTGGTGCTCCTACTTGCAAAAAGCTGACAGCTAGGGGTCACCATTCCTTTACTCGGAATTAAATAAGATCGAGGTAAGTCTTGCAAGTCTTGCACTGTTCTGTAGTTTATTTAAAGGCAGACAGAAAGCATTTCTACCTACAGCTGCTACAAGCTACAACAGATGCAAAGGTGGCTATGAACTTTCCTTTACAGGTAGTGTTCCAGTACTTGTCTAAAATAAAGAGACAAGCATAGTGGATTCCCTGACAGAAATGTACTCCTTTTGAATTTATTTACTGAAATAGTGATACTCTATGCCTTCCAGATCTACCAGAGATTATCAAAAAGCCCACAGGATTTAGGGAAAGTTCCTCTTCAAGGTAGAGGAAATGAAAGAAAGCCAAAGATTCTCATTCTAACTATCTGACTTCAAAAAACAGTATGTAACTTATTTCAGCTAATCAAATGCCCCCCACAGTTATATTCTTCCATTTTTATATTACCACAGGAAAGAGTAAGGAATGTTTGTGATTAAACTAAAAGCATAGCATGCAGAAATACCATAGGAGCTTGTAAAGTGTAGCCTACTGGGATCAAATACAACACAGAAAAATATAAATGAGTAATGTGGTTCTTTAACCATGTTCTTCTACCTCCTTAGTGCTCACCAGCCCTCCAGAGAAATGGTGAATCTCATGTTTGCTTTAAATTGCAAAAAGCACCTTTGGCAATAAACTTTTTTTGGGAAAAGGAAAGTACATATAAAAAAGAGGATAAAAGTTTTTCTGTCATTTCTACAACTTACGTTAGTGGAGACATTGTTGGAACTTTTGATTGCCTTCTACTTTTCAGAGCACGAAGCTTGTCACCTTGTGTTAAACAGTTTGTTTCATCTTCATCACTGTACTGGATAAATGGAGGAGCAGAAGGGATAAATCAGTATTAAAATATAGACAGATATTTCAGAATTAACTTTAACCTGAATCTTAAAGTTAGAATTATTCCAACAGGGAAGTCTGTCAGAATAAAACTGAAGGTAATTCACTTGGGTAAATACAGTTCTGTTCTTTCCAGTTTCTGGTTCACTGCTTTTGAGGATGTAAAGCATTAAGTGGTGTCATAAACTACATGCATCAGAATATTGTCTGTCGCTAAAACAGTGTAGACACATTATCAAATCTTTGCTTGGGTGCAGTGAAATCTTCACTTAACTAGAGCATTTCCTTCCTTGACTTAACCTTTTTCAAACAGCTGTACTGTTTTTGACAGGGCAGCAACTAAAGGTATAGAAGTTGCCATTACTTAGAAATGAAAAGGAGCAAGAAACCTTGCATCCTTTGCTTTAAATGCAGACAGTAAAGTAATAGACAATCCAAAACACTGGTTTTGACTGCAAATCTTGAGAATATTTTCGTACTAATATTTACCTAATGACTAAAGTATTGATAAGGATGTTACTGTTTCAGCTATGTACTCCATTTTTCATACTTGCTGTCCATACCTTTTTTCCCCATATAACCCTTGACAAAAATAGGGCACACAGAAAAAGAATCTGCTTTTATTGTACCCATAGACTCGTTCAGAATAAGAAATATTCTCAACAGTAGTTACAGCTTTTATGGAAGAACAATATTCAGATGGTTACCAGTTCAATGTCCTTTTGGATGGTTCTCCTGTTTCTCCTGTCATTAATTGAAATATCATCTACTCCTGACAGGATTCTTGTGACAACAATGTTATGGTTTCCTTTCAACTTTGCACGGAAAATATCCCCTTCTGTCCAAAGTTCTGCCTGTTTGCTATCATAACATGGGTGAAAAAAGGTCCAAACACAATAAATTAATACCAAAGATTATTATGTGTGCAATAAAAGAAGAAAAAGAAAGACATTTAGATTTATTTTTTTGTTTATAGTCAGTCTACTTACTCCACCAGGAAGTGCTGCTGTGGTCCAATCACCGAACCAGGTCTATTTATTCTAATCCAGCCAATAGCTTCAGCAGCTGTCATCCGATAATGCTTCATAATGTAACAGGCAATAAGTGTCCCGGTTCGTCCAAGACCAGCTGTGTAAAACAACAAGAGTGGCTTCTTTTATTTGCTCATCTTCATCTGACTTACTTACATTGCTACTTGGATGAATAATTACTTGCCTAGTTTCTTAAACAAATCTGTCACTGATCAAACCTGGTAAGTGCAACTTTCCCTTTGAATATTTTTTCCATATACAAGTTTACTAATACAGTGAAATAACCTTCCAAAAGCCAGTGAATTTACAAGCATCTGTAAGTCTATCTATTTTTATTTACCTAGGTATCTATGATTGATAGGTAGATAGATAGACAGATAGATAGATAGATAGATAGATAGATAGATAGATAGATAGATGAGATATGAGAATATTTTTACACATGGAACGAAACAGCTGGCTTTTTCCCAAATTCTCAAAGCATCTTCTTGCAAATTGATCATACATTTTACTGAAATCAGTTGATTTCTGATTGCTCCTCTAATTTCTTGCTTTAGTTCCCAAGGAAAAGACAAATTTTGCAGTAAGCAGGTCTGAGTACTAGCTGACACAGGCAAAAAGCACACAAGAATGGAGATGCTTCTTTGCGATGGCTCTCAGAACAGTTCTGTTTATCTTGGGAACAAGAAGGAAAGGGGGACAGCTCCAGCTAATTGGCTCCCCTCCTTGTTCACTTGCTGTTAGCTGTCAAACCACACAATGGTTGCCCATTCAACAACCAACTGATCAACACCAGTGTAAAATCTTCATCACAGCCCAAGAATCAAGACAACCATATAGCTTTCCTTGCCTTGTCTAGCTCTTAGAACAAAGTACAGCATTCTGTTTTTTCTCAAGAGTAAGAGCAGGTCGAGGAACATAAGGTAGACTGGACACCGCTGGTATCATAACTGTTAAAGAACACCTTCATCTGAAGGAAAACAAAGCACTCGTGGTGCTGATACTCAACATTGTGGCATAATCAATTCAGTGATATGTCTGAATTTATCATCTCAGTTCAGTCGAGAGTACGGCTATGCACTTGCTTCCTAACAGTCAAAATGCTGTTTTGTACTAATGCTTTCACTGCACAGCAGAATCCTACTAAATATGTGGCAAATGGATGGCAGATCCACGAACAAAAATGCAGTCTTTGCAAGCCCGATGTCTTAAGTGTAAAGAAAAGGCCTTTCTCCTTCAATCACAGCAGTGTCAGGTATGCCAGTAAGGCAAAGTTTGTGTAGAATGAATGTCTGATAGACTACCAAAGATGGGGTGGAAAGGGAAACAGGTCCTCCAGGATCACATAAAACTGTACCTTCACATAAGCTGCACTGGGCATGCTATGAATACCTTTTCTTCAACAGTCTAACTGTAGAGGAACAGCTGTTCAGAGCACATCCAGTGTAGCTAATGTAAAGGGTTTCTGAAGAATAAAGATTTCTGTGGTTTTGAACCAACACTCATACTTCACGAGGAATCTCCTCAGAGAGCTACACTGATACTTTCAAGAGTTTCTGACTTGGTATGTTTCACCGTGTATTTTCAGAAAGATCTAGATACCTTGCCAGGGCTTCAAATTCCTGCGTAAAAGCATCCTTTGAAAGTGCTAACACTTTCTAGCAGAAAGAGCTGTTAATACTGGCTCACTTTACCTAGTCTCAAACTTGGAAACAGCTGGGAATGTTTTTCTGGAGCTTAAAAGAAGATTAGAAGATGAAGTGCAAAACAGAAGCGCAGAGAGAATCTGCGTGAAAAAGTTGAAAAAAAGTTTGGCAAAATGTAGCAGAATCATAGTGCAAACCACCTCAGGAACTGTAATTACAACTATCACTTGTAATAGAAATTATTTTTACACAATACCTTTGCAATGAACAGCTATAACACCTTCTGCATTGTCACAAATATTTAGAAATGATTTAACTATAGTATCACTAGGTGTGCTTCCGTCAGCAAAGAAGAGGTCAAAATGTTCAAATCCAGCATCTGTAAATCGTTTGGCATCATACAGTTTTCTGTTAAGGCGTATTATAGTAGTGACCTTATGTTTCCTGAAGTATGGGAAATAAGCCTCTGGAGCATGGTGGGGATACCCTAGTTGGAAAAAGAAAAAAAAAAGGGGGAAGAGAGTAAGGCTCAAAGTGCAGAAATAAACAAAGACTCAAAAGGAAGAGATGAGAACACTTTAAAAATAGAACTCATGTTCAACATAAAGAAATATACCAAACAAAAGTGGAATTTTACTACAATCACCTAGGTCAGATACAATTAAACCAAGCACTAAAATTTTACTGCCAGGGTTCTTACAAAAGAAAAAGAGCCAAGGAAATAACACATTGTTTGAAGAACAATTTTTAAAGCTTGTTCTTACTGGTAACATTCAACTAAGAAAGCAGTGGGCTTGTGTCCCTCACCTCCTTTTTTAAGCATACCATTTTCAATTTTACTTCTTGAATGAGGTCCACTGAAGGCAATGAATTTGTTTGGTATTATCCAGTTAAAATCTCCATTTTCTGCTCTCTGTCAAGAGAAAATGCTTGGTTTATCACTATCCCTGTATTTTCATGCTTTTTTCTTACTGTTTCATAATACATGCTAGATAGAAGTGATGCAACATTTTGCCAAAGGGATTTATGTTAGTCACCTGCTTTTTCCTTCACTGGGAGAATGCCAGATGCAGTTAATAGCATTTTTCTTGCCTGTGTTCTCATCCTTCTAAATCAGTTTTAGAATACAATCAATGCCCTTCAGATGAAGGGTAACTTGCAATTTTTTACTTTTTTAAGGTTTCTGCATTATAAACTTGGCATTATCTCTGTTCACAATTTAAATAATGAATTTTTAAATTCTAAGAACACTTAATTCTCTCTTTACAGAAAATTGGAAGCTTTTAATTTCTAAGGCTGTATATAGTCAGTAGTTACAGTCCTTCACTGTCACATTATCTTCCCATAGGCTTAGAGTTTCCCAGCCCTGATTACTGTTTTTGTATCTTTGCCATGTGTTCGCAGGTGCATAGTTCAATTGCTTTCCATAATACAGTTAGACTTGGACTTGTATGCCCTCAAGTTTCTTATAAAGACTGCTCAAGAATATGCATGACCACTAAAAAGTGTCCAAATTTCCACTCACTGATCATCTTCCAGGACTTGAATAATACTGGAAAAAAGTATTCGTATCCATTTTGCTTTCTGCTTTTCCCTCCCATTTTTGATGGTGACTATGCCTAAACCTGAATTTTAATATTCTCTCTCTGACCACACACCTTTATTTAACAACCAAAGTTTAAAGAGACTAAACAGAAATGGAGCCTAATACTACAAAAAGAATAGCACGAATTATAAACAATCTTAGCATTAGTAACAGCAAACAAATCACAAGATTAATACGGAACACTTACTTCATAATGCTCATATTCATCTACATCAAATGTGTTGAAATCCAGGAATCCAAATTGCAGAGCCTAAAATTCAGAATACAGCTTTTAAGAAAGCCAATACCTTTTCAATGGTGGCAATTTATTACTCTTCAAGGTTAATGAAAGCCCCTCAATACCTGTTGTACTCTTTCAGAGATTTCTTCATAAATGTGAACAAACTACAGATCAAATCAGTCTTAGTTCAGAACAGATTTGTACATTTTATTACTAGTGAAGTTAGACAAGTAAACCAATTAAACTTATTTCTGTTTTCATCAAATCACTACAAAACTCCACATTACAGGAGCATTCAGTCTTTTTGTTACTGCTAGGTACACATGGTTTTTTTTTAATGGCAAAGATTACCTGTTGAAGTTGTGAGTATATTCTAAATCATGCATTCAAGGATTGCAATTTTTTTTGGTGTGAATGCTATTCACTTTCATTACAATGCCAACATCTTAACTGATTTTAAGTTATTCTGCAATGCCACTTTAGCACTGTATTACTGTAAAACATTAGATCATCCTATTTTCTAACTAAAAAAACACCTGCCTCTTACCATTTGTTCTACGTGTATTACAAAAGCAAAACAAATACGAAGCCATTAGCATGTGATGCAAATGACTGAAAAGTATCCCTAGCCAGTCCAAAACAACTCTCAAAGGCTGTATTTGGTCTAAAACGTAACACCAGGGGGCATGCAATAAATCTATCATGCAACTCTTGGGGATTAGAGGTGTGGAAAGATAACAAATAAACCTCATAATTCTCTCTATAAAATTGCTCTAGTTGATTATACAAGTTATTGATCAACCTCTATGGAAGCTGTATCTATATGTTGGTTTACAATGCACAAAACAGAAGCTAGTCAACAATCGAGTACAATCTGCTACTGCACAGCTCTAATTGGATCCTATCTTCCTAAGATTCCCTTTTTTATGCTGGTCAGTATTTAGCTGACCTTTTGCAACACAAAATACATTGTTTTACTAACCTTGCTTATTGCATGAAAGCAGTCCAGCAATGTCAGATGAAAGCTGCAAGTACCAAAGGAAGCATCCCTATAAGATACGATGATGAAAATGGTAAAATTAGTATCATTTTAATCCAAGTAAAAGCAACTGAAGACATTTCTCTAAACAACTTTAAAAAAATGCTTCAGGATTATTGTGAAATAATTATGTCAAATGATTTCCCCACCTTGCATCTTACAGTTACAAAACACAGTAAGTTAACAGATGATCCAAGAGCCAGGTTACTCCAGTTACAGTTCTGTCACAGATGACATGTTCGGATTCTGACATGAACACTGAAACTCACACGTCTCAGTGTTCATGTCAAGAAAAGAATAAACAGCACGAACTCCTTGTGGGAAAAGCTTATGCCTAAATTAGTACCATAATCTAGCATACACCCCTGGAACAATTTCATGTGAAGTACACTTCCAAGAAAGTAGAATTCTAATATATGGCAAATTCTGTTCTTCAAACTCCATTTTAAAAGATGCTGTGCACATGCATTCTATGCATACCTGAACAGCATCCATCTCCTTACTAAATCTGCCAAGATATTTTTGTAGGTATATTAAAAGACTTTCCTTAAGATCCATAAATTAATTTATCCTTAAAGATCAGGAGAAACTGGTTTTCATTAAAACCTCTTCTTTCAATTACAACTAAAAAATTCTGTGGATCCAAGCACAGCATGTTCTTAATAGGTGTTCATTGTTACACTCTGTAAGCATTGCTGAGCAAGCGTTCTACAGGAATACTATGGTCAAAAACCTCATTTAAACTGAATCTACATCAAAGAAAATTGTGTCTAGGCAGAACACCTTCTTTTGAGGCCATGGTGCCCTCACCAGAGGAGAACCATTGATGTTTCAAAAGAGTAAATACATCATGTTCAAATTTCAACTGAGAAGAGGAAGAACTCCAGAAGAATCTTTACAATTTGTTTTTATCTTTTTCCTCTCTCATGAATCAGTATGAAAGGTGAGCAAAAAAACCCACCAAACCTCTGCAGGAGAAGAAAGTAACAGAATCCTATTCAGGTAAAAGACAGGTAACCTAGAAGGAATACAAGGCCATTGTCTGAGGATCCAAGGGTGAAGGTAGGAAAGTTAAAGCCCAGAAGAAACTGATTCTGGCCAGGGATGTCAAAGAAAACATGAAGACCTTTTATAAGTGCATACAAGACAAAAGGAAGAGTAGGGAAGATGTGGGCCCATTGCTCAATGAAACATGGTACTTCATTACACAGGACATGGAAATGGCTGAGGTACTGAATACCACCTTTCCTTCAGTTTTCACTAGCACTACCAGCCTTCGGAATCTCAGGTCACAGAAACCAGGGATAAAGGCTGGAATAGGAAATATGTACTCTTGGTGGAAGAGGATAAGACCAGGGAACCATTCTGCAAACAGAAAATACCTAGCTCCATGGGCCCTGACAGGATTCACCAGTGAGTGCTGAGAGAGCTGGCTGAGGTTAGTGCACAGCCACTCTCCATACTCTCTCATCAATCATGGCAGCTGGAAGAAATGTACAAAGTCTGGAGGAATGCAAACACCATTCTCAACTTCAAGAAGGGAAAGAAGGAGTCCTTAGAGAACTAAAGGTGAGCCAGTGTTATTTCAATCCCCATAAAAGTGCTGAAGCAGCTAATTTTGGAAACAATTTCCAGGCATATAAAAGATAAGAAAATAGTAAGAAACAGCATGGATTCACCAAGGCAAAGGCATGCTTGACCAATGTAGTACATTTCTACAATGGAATGACTGGATGCTAGATGAGGGGAGAGCAGTAGATAGTGTCTACCTAAAATTTAGTAAGGTCTTTGGCATTGTCTCTGTAAGATCCTCATAGATAAGCCAGTAATGTAGGGGATGGTCAAGCAGACAGGTGGACTGAAAACTGGCTGAATGGCCAGGGCCAAAAGGTGGCAGTCAATGGCACAAAGTGCAGTTGAAGGCCAGAAAATGCACAAAGTGTAATTGGAGGCCAGGAAGTAGAGGTGTACTCCAATGACACTGATGAAGGGACAGCGTTTCCTCATCAAGTCTGCTGATGACACAAAACTGGGAGGTGTGGGGTATATGCCACAGGATCACGCTGCCATCCAGAGGAACCCTGACAGGTTGGAGAAATTGGCTGAGAAAAGCCTTGTTAAGTACAACAAGAAGTGTAAATTCCTGTTGAGGAGGAACAACCTCAGTATTCAGTCAAGCTAAGAGGGGCAGCAAGAAGACCTCCACTCTGGACTTCAGGAGGGCAGACTTCAGGTTACTCAAGGAACTAACTCAGAAGATGACTTGAGAAACAGCCCTTAAAAACAAAGGGGTCCAGGAGAGCTGGACCTACTTCAAGAAAGAACTCTTGAAGGCGCAGGAACAGGCTGTGCCAATGTGCCAAAAGATGAGCCGCTGGGGCAGACGGCCAGCCTGGATGGGCAATGTGCTTCTGAATGAATTAAGGGAAAAAAAGAGGGTGTACCACCTTTGGAAAAAAGGGGAGGCAAAACATGGAATATTTAAGGATGTTGCTAGGTCTTGTAGGAAGAAAATTAGGGAGGCAAAAGCACATTTGGAGCTTAGACTGGCCTCTGCTGTGAAGGACAACGAAAAGTCCTTCTATAAATATATTAATAGCAAGAGGAGAGGCAAGGACAACCTGCACTCCTTGGTGGACACAGAGGGGAATTTTGTAACAAAGGATGAAGAAAAGGCAGAGGTACTTAACACCTTCTTTGCCTCAATTTTTACTAGCAGGACAGAATGTCTTCCAGACAGCTGGCGGGTTCTGCACATTGGCCACAGCAACCCCATGCAGTGCTACAGGCTGGGGTCAGAGTGGCTGGAGAATGGCCAGGCAGAGAGGGACCTGGGGGTACTGATTGATAGTAAGCTGAACATGAGCCTGCAGTGTGCCCAGGCAGCCAGGAGGGCCAATGGCATCCTGGCCTGCATCAGGAACAGTGTGGCCAGCAGGAGCAGGGAGGTCATTGTGCCCTGTACTCAGAACTGGTTAGGCCACACTTCGAGTCCTGTGTCCAGTTCTGGGCTCCTCAGTTTAGGAAGGATGTTGACTTGCTGGAACGTGTCCAGAGAAGGGCGACAAGGTTGGTGAGGGGTTTGGAACACAAGCCTTATGAGGAAAGGCTGAGGGAGCTGGGGTTGCTTAGCCTGGAGAAGAGGAGACTCAGGGGTGACCTTCTTGCTCTCTACAACTACCTTAAGGGAGGTTGTAGACAGGCAGAGGTTGGTCTCTTCTCCCAGGCAACCACCAACAGAACAAGAGGACACAGTCTCAAGCTGCACCAGGGGAGGTTTAGGCTGGAGGTTAGGAAGTTCTACACAGAGAGTGATTGCCCATTGGACTGGGCTGCCTGGGGAGGTGGTGGAGTCACCATCACTTGAAGTGTTCAGGAGGAGACTTGATAGGGTGCTTGGTGCCATGGTTTAGTTGATTAGGTGGTGTTGGATGATAGGCTGGACATGATGACTTTGAAGGGCTCTTCCAACCTGGTTTATTCTATTGCAAGTTCTATTGAAAAATGCTCTAAATCCTAAAAACCAGAGTAGATGATAATCAGATATGTATAAGTGTAATTTAAGTGAATAGATTACTGCAGCCTTAAGACTCTTGTTGGCTGTTGGTTTTTTTTTAAACCCCAGGCACCAGTACACGACAGAGGCTGTCCAGCTGGAAAACATCTTTGCAGTAAAGGACCTAGGGGACCTGGTGGACACCAAGTTGAACATGAGTCAGCAATGTGCCCTGTGAAAAATCCTAATGGTATCCTAGACTGCAGTATCCTAGGCTAGACATTTTTATCAGAAGGTTGAGGGCAGTGATCCTTTCCCTCTCCTCAGCACTAATGAAACACACTTGGAGCACTGTACTCAATTCTGGGCTCCTCATTGCAAGAGGGATATGGATGTACTGGAAACAGTTCATCAAAGGGCAACAAAGATGATTCAGGAGATTGGAGCATCTTCTACAGAATGAAAGTCTTAGAGACCCAGGACTGTTCAGTATGGAAAAGATTCCAGGAGAACCTTATGTATTTGTATAAATACCTGAAGTGAGGGTGCAAAGAAAACAGAGCCAGGCTCTTTCAGTGATGTCCAGTGACAGGACCGGAGACAGCGGATACAAACTGAACACAGGAGCTTCCCTCTGAACTTCAGGAACCACTTTTTCACTCCAGGTATGATGGGCCACTGGAAGAGACTGCCCTGAGAGGCTATATAATCTCCATCCTTGGAGACTTTCAAAAGCCATCTGGACATGGTCCTAGGCAACTAATTCTAGGAATCCAGGATATGATATGCAGGGAGGCTGGTCCAGAGGACCTCCAGAAATGTGATTCTGTCATTCTATGAGTGAAAACAGAAATATTTTGCATCTTGCTAACACAAGTTTTTGTGTTGATAACCACTATAAGTAGCAACTACCTGACTGACATTTCATTATTCTGTGACAAGGTACTGATTTTTGCAGAGATAAAGAAGATCTGAATGGAACAGAGTTTAGACTAACATGTCAGTTGATCATTAATGTAATCCAAACTCCTCTATTTGCACTGGATTTCATTGCACTAGTAAATCCAAGAAGGAAGTATGGTTTGCAGACAACTTCAGCATACAGTATTCTTTAACCCAGAGGCTAGACATGTGTTGAGCAGTCAGCTCTTAGTAAGTCTTGTTATATAACAGGTATTTACATTTCTGGTTAATATCTAAGCATCACTTCCTCCAAGCTCAAGAGCACTGCATCCCCATGAGTAAGAAATTAAGCAAAGAAGGCAAGAGACCTGCATAGATAAGAAAGGAGCTTCTGGAAAAACTCAACTGGAAGGAATACAGGAACACGTGGGAGTAATACAGGAATATTGCCAGAGCATGCAGGGATTCAATGCAGAAAGCTAAGGGTCTTCTTGGAATTCAAACCGGCAAAGGATGCAAAAAATAACAAGAAAGGCTTCTTCAAGTACCTCAGTAGAAAAAGGAACAACAGGCAAAGTGTGGTCTGCTGCTGAATGAGGTGGGTGACCTGGTGACAGAGGATACAGAGAACATGGAGTTACTGCCTTCTTTGCTTCAGTCTTTACTGCTAAGGCTGGTTCTCAGGAATCCAGTCCCTGGTGGTACCAGAGACAGAACAGTCTAGAGGAAGGAGGACTCTCCTTTAGTCAAGAAGGACTGGGTTAGAGATCATCTGGACAAGCTGGACATTCACAAAACCAATGGCTCTGATGTGATACACCCAGGAATGCTGAAGAAGCTGGCTAATATTATTCATAAACCACTCTCCATAATGTTTGAAAGGTCATGGAGAACTGGGGAGGTGCCTGAGGACAGGAGGAAAACCATTGTCACTCTGATCTTCAAACCAGGCAAAAAGGAAGACCCAGGAAACTAAAGGCCACTCATCCTCTTCCCTGGAAAGGTGATTGAATAGTTCATCCTGTAGGACACCTCTATGCACATAGAGGAAAAAGAAGACTATTAGGACTAGTCAGCATGGATTCGTGAAGGAAAAAACATGTTTGACCACTCTGAGAGCCTCCTATGATGGTGAATGTTGTCCACCTCAACCTCAGGAAGGATTCTAACACTCTCTCTCCTCACATCCTCATAGGTAAGCTTGGGAAGTGTGTGCTAGGTGAGTGGTCAGGGAGGTGGATTGAGAATTGGCTGAATGACAGAGCACAGAGGGTTGTGATCAGTGATGCAGAGTCTAGTTGGAGACTTGTAACTAATGGTGTTCCCACGGGGTCTGTGCTGGGTCCAATCTTGTTCAACATCTTCATCAATGACCTGGATGTGCCCTGGTGGCCAAGGAGGCCGATGGTATTCTTGGATGCCTTAAGAAAAGTATGGCCAGCAGGTTGAGAAAGGTTCTGCTTACCCTCTAATCTGCCCTAGGAGTCTGAGCTCCCCAGTTCAAGAGTAACAGGGAACTACTGGAGAGAGTCCAATGGAAGCTCATGAAGACAACTAGAGGACAGGAGCTTCTCTCTTGGGAGGAGAGGCTGAATGACCGGGTGTTCTTTAGTCTGGAAAAGAGAAGACTGAGAGGGGATCATATAAATGTACATAAATATCTAAAAGGTGGAGGTCATGAAGATGAGGCTGGGCTCTTTTCAGTGGTGGCCAGTTGTAGGACAAGAGGCAACAGGTACAAACTAGAAGACAGGAGATTTCACTTAAGGAGAAACTCCTTTCCTTTGAGGATGACAAAGCACTGGAATAGGCTGCTCAGAAAGGTTAGAGTCTCCTCCTCTGGAGACTTTCAAAACCTGCCTGGATGAATTCCTGTGCAACCTGGTCTATGTGACCCTGCTTTAGCAGGGGGGTTAGACTAGATGATCTCTGGAGGTCCCTTCCAAGCCTCACCGTTCTGTGGTTCTTTTAGTAGTGTTGTTGAAGTGATGATCTGGGAATTTGAGCAGGGCATATAGCCTAAATTTAAAGCCACTATCTCAATCACCCACACACATCTTTATGCATCTTGATACTTAGAAACCTTACAGCCTCCATAGGGAGGAGTTTTGTTTTTCTGGGAATATAAAAACAGAAAGTGAAAGTGAGAAATGGGATGGCAGACCTATGCAAATAAAGAAAGGTGCTACTACACCATTATACTGCAGTGGTGGCAGAGGGAAAGTAACAGAAATTCAAATCATCAGAAGCCATTGTCAAGAGCTACGAAATACAAGAAGAGAATTAATCGCCCCATAACAATATATTGGGACAATAAATGTGCCTCCTAAAATGTATTTCGGCCATTCTCTTCTATGTATGGTGGCAGCCAAAGGAATTTTATTTTAGTTCAACTTTTTAGAAATCCTTCTTTGGAAGAAGTTGGTCCTCTGCACTATGGATCAGCTTTAATTGCTAAATTAAGCAACACAGGATATCCCACAAAGAGAAGTCTGTGGTGCAAACGAGCTAGGATTAGATTCCTTCACAGTTATGTAGCCATTACTCAATGTTTTTTACACATTTCCTCATTGGTAAAAAGAAATACTTTAAAGATACACTAAAAAGAGGTGAGATAGCATTCTTTATACACAAAACAGTATTTGTGGGTTACTGCATACATTTACCAAGCGGGGCAAATGGAGTTCTAAAAGTATGACAAACCATTTGTGGTGAATGACAGATATTCTCCTATGTTAAACTATCAAGTGGAAGCAACGTAGATCAAAAAGCTCAATGAGAGGGCACACCAAGCAGTGTAGCTCCTTTACCTTCCATAAGCACACTTCAGTGCCAGCTGCTAACATCCATATCCAGCAGTCTGCACTTCAAGTTCAGACTAAATGTGTCATATTTTTTTCCAACCTGAATGATTCTATGATTCTATGTTTTCTAGTACTGTGGTCAGTTTTGGGGCCCTTTCTACAAAAGGGACATCAAGTTTATGGAGCAGATCCAGCAAAGGGCAACAAAATTGGTGAATGGTCTGGAGAACAGGTATTATGAGGAGTGGCTGAGGAAACTGGGGTTCTTTAGTCTGGAGAAAAGGAGGCTGATGAGAGACCTTATTGCCCTCTACAACTACCTTGAAGGAGGTTGTAGCAAGGTAGGGGTAAGTCTCATCTCCCTAGTAACAGAAAAGGACTTGGGGGTTCTAATGGACAAGCGGCTGAATGTGAGCCAGCAGTGTGCCCAGGCGGCCAACAAAGCCAATAGTGTCCTGGCTTGTATTAGTAATACTGTGTCCAGCAGGAGCAGGGAGGTGTTCCATGTACACAGCACCAGTGAGGCCACACCTCAAGTACTGTGTTTTGGGCACCTCAATACAAGAGAGATGCTGAGGTGCTGGAGCAAGTGCAGAGGAGGGCAATGAAGCTGGTGAAGGGCCTGAAGAATAAATCTTGTGAAGAGACACTGAAGAAGCTGGAGCTGGTTAGTCTGAGGAAGAGGAGGCTAATGGGAGACCTCATTGCTCTCTACAACTACCCAAAAGGACATTGTAGAGAGGTAGGTTCTGGTCTCTTCTCACAGGTATATAGCAACGGAACAAGAGGGAATGGACTCAAATGGCAACAGGGTAGGTTTAGAATGGACAGTAGGAAAATTCTTTTCACAGAAAGAACGGTCAGACATTGGAATAGGCTTCCCTGGGAGGTGGTTGAGTCACCATCCCTGGATGTGTTTAAAGGTTGTTTAGATGTGGTGCCTGGGGATATGGTTTAGGGGTGTACTTTGTAGAGTAGGGTAATGGTTGGACTTGATGATCTCAGGGGTCTTTTCCAACCTGAATGATTCTACGGTTCTATGAAACTTCAACAAAAAAACCCCAACAACCCACAACCCGGCTAGTCCTGCTAAATGCTACATTCTTCTTCAAAATACTGAAGTACAGAAAGTTCTAACATCTTATTATTTACCTGAAAGGAAGATACGAAACACTTCCAGCCAATAAAAGCCTGTACACATCTTCTGGGGATTCCCTCAGGTATATAATCTATTTTTGTGGAAAAATACAGAAAATAAAAACAATTATATTTTAAGATTGATACTAATAATCTCAAGTTGGTTGTTCACTTCAGAAGGCAGAACTGATTATCCCAGAGCTCAAAAGTGCTTGGAAAGAGTGGCATCAAGAACATGCAAGTGTGCAGCAATGACAATAACATAAATAATGTAAAATATGGGTCAGCTTAGAGGAATACATATTTTTGAACAAAACTTATAGATTTGTGCAGAGTTGTTCAGCTATAGGCTACAGTAAAAAAGCTTCCCCGTGTGTGGACTCTTCGGTGCTTTTACTGCAACTCTGCTGGACCAGTTTGTAGATTTTAATTTTATATTTTTTTCTAATTAAGCTTTAAGATGTAAATCAAAACACAGAAACCCACAGAGATATCGGCAAAGCTATGAATCACCTGGACTACAAAACACTGTGTACACTCAGCAGACAAGATTAAAACAGTAATTCCTGTATGTTTTGACTTTCCTACAGCAGTACATTTGCATTACTCCAAATCCTGTACTTCCTCCTTTGCACTGGCAAGAGAGTACAAACTAACTAAATCCAGATGCCATCAAGGAAAAAAACAACCTGTAGTTTTCAGGAGCAAAATCCTAAGAACAGAATTAAGCAACACACTTGAAGCACTACATATCAAACTTTCTACTGATAAAAACACTGAAAGAAGAATCACAAAGGATGAGCTCACAACAAATATACATACGGTCTTCCACCATGACATGACTGATCCCTCTTCAATAGCCTCTAACACTAAGGTCTCCTGAAAGAACAATGTAGTACTCCTCTTTTACCCAAATCGTGTCTTCCAATACCATCAAACACCACCCCCAGCTCAGGCAAGAAATAAAACTGTTAATAACAAATGGTTTTTAACAGGTCAACATTCAAGTTAATACTTTTTCTTTAAAACTGCATTTAACACACTACAGCTTTGTGGGTTGGGGTTTTTTTGTCTGGGTTTTTATTTTTGGTTGTGGTTTTGTTTGTTGTTTGGTTTTGTTTTTTCTTTATTTTCCCCATTAACATCCACTGAAATTATTCAGATCTCTTATATTACTGACATTTTTCCTCAGAGCTTTTTTGAAGGTAAGAATCTTAACGAGTACTAACTAAACATCCTCCAAAAATCTAAGGTGGCATTTTTAGTTTCTTTAGCTTTTGACTTTTTTTTTAAGTTGCCATTGCCTTTCAAATTTCTTTGATGCTGTTGCAAAGCCAGTTTGAACAAATGGCTTAACACACCTTCAACATCCTCCCTCCACACACCCACACACATTCTTGTGAGGTCAGAATGAGAGATAGAACAGACACTGCTAAAAAAACCCCAAACAAACACATCAGTTTGAAACATATCCTAAACAGAGAGATAAAACATACAGAGCAACAGCTGACTCCTTTTATTTTCCCTCTGATTTGATTACTGTGTCAAGTATTTCCTGAGCACTCTTCCTGTGGAAATAGAGCAAGCAAACAAAAAAGCCTGCCTCGTTTATGCAGTTTACTTAAGGTATGAAAACTGCATGTTCTTCTGTATTTACATTTGCAAGTACACACCCAGAATAGAAAAGACACTCAAAAGGCCTCCAAGATGTTACTGAATAGCTGCTCCTCATGTGCCAGGATTCACTTTCAGTTCTGCAGGCATATTCATTGCCTGAACCGAACATAAAGGTTATGTTCCAAGAAATTTCAAGTTCTATGCTTTGATACTGTCATACTTTGCATCTTGCAGCACAGTGAACACATACTCCTAGCAACCATACAATCTAGTACTGCTTGCTCACCAGAAAAGAACCCTGACTCAGAAAAAATTACAAAACAGAGACATGAAGCAGGATTAGCAAACAGAAGGTAATGAAACAGCAAAACCAGAAATGTAGCCAGAAATGAGTCACCTGAAAGAAAATTTCAGGATTCAGTGCTGTATGCCTGTCTAGTATACTGAGAATACTACTTGTACAACAAGCAAATAGAAATGCAGCTAATACGAGCTAATCCTGTAAGCACATATAGCTCAGTAAGGCCACATATTTCTCTCCTATCTGAGCTGAGCTTTTACCAGCTTCTTAAAGAAAACAACCTTCAATGCAGAAGCATTTGTTTGCAAGAAGCATTTTTTTCATAACACTGTACTGCACCAAAATAAGTCTAAATAACATTACAGTGTGCTGAAATGTTAGCTCTTGAGCACAGATCCAATTTCTGAAATTACATTACCAGTGAAGTTGTTAGAAACAACATTTTAACATGTATGCACGTGTATGGATTTTCCTTAACACAGTTGTATGAGTACTTGCAAAAGTCAACCTAATTTTGACACATTTTTCACTGTGACAAGCTATAAAGCAAAAATATGAGTTATCTAGAATATATTCTCTGAAGAAAGCTCTTCAAGTTGGATTTCTCAGAATTTTCTGAAACAGAGAGGGTGCTACATTCCAGCTATGACAATACTACACATACAAGATAAAACTTGTGAACACTTTCAGAAACAGCAGTTGATGAAATGACCAGATGGTGCTCTCAGAGAAAAGTGAGAACAAATTTTACGTTAGTATGAAGATACCTGGGCAGGTGCAATGGTGTGGAGTGCTCCAAAAGGAGAGAATCGCATTCAGTCTCCACACCAAATGGGAAAGACCATAGAAATATTTTTAGTTCACAAGGAAAGTATCCTGGCAGTAACACAACACAAGATGGTATGACAGTAAAAATGGAGCTGGGATCAGTTTCTGTCACAGCTTAAACCCCAAGAGAGCATCCAGCTGAAAATGCTGGATGCAAGCAAGGCTGGATGAAGGCTGAATATGGGTGAGCCTGGATTCAGGCTGTGGGTGCACCACATTCCAGATACGGAAATACATAAGACTGAAGGAGTGAGGGAAGGAGCCGAAAGCCTAGGTAGGCAACAGATAAGGAAGCATGGACCACATTTGCATTTGAAAGTAGTGTGGACCACCAGAAATACATATGTAGACTGAAAGCCAGAACTAAAGATCTGACATATAGAATAGAATTAACGAGGTTGGAAAAGACCTTCAAGATCATCAAGTCCAACCCATCACCCAACACCATCTAATCAACTAGACCATGGCACCGAGTGCCTCATCCAGTCTCTTCCTAAAAACCTCCAGTGATAGTGACTCCACCACCTTCCTGGGCAGCCTATTCCAATGTCCAATCACTCCTTCTGTGAAGAACTTCTTCCTAACATCCAGCCTAAACCTCCCCTGGTGCAGCTTGAGACTGTGTCCTCTTGTTCTGTTGGTGGTTGCCTGGGAGAAGAGACCAACCTCTGCCTGTCCACAACCTCCTTTCAGGTAGTTGTAGAGAGCAAGGTTTCCCCTGAGTCTCCTCTTCTCCAGGCTAAGCACCCCCAGCTCCCTCAGCCTCTCCTCACAGGGCTTGTGCTCCAAACCCCTCACCAGCTTTGTTGCCCTTCTCTGGACATGTTCCACCAAGTCAACATCTTTCCTAAACTGAGTGGCCCAGAACTGGACACAGGACTCAAGGTGTGGCCTAACCAGTGCTGAGTACAGGGGCAGAATGACCTCCCTGCTCCTGCCGGCCACACTGTTCCTGATGCAGGCCAGGATGCCATTGGCCGTCTTGGCCACCCGGGCACACTACTGCCTCATGTTCAGCTTACTATCAACCAGTACCCCCAGGTCCCTCTCTGCCTGGCCGTTCTCCAGCCACTCTGACCCCAGCCTACAGCACTGCATGGGGTTGTTGTGACCAGTGTGTAGAACCTGGCACTTGGATGTGTTAAATCTCATGCCCTTGGACTCTGCCCATCTGTCCAGCCTGTCAAGGTCCCTCTGCAGAGCCCTTCTACCCTCTAATAGATCAACTCCTGCCCCCAGCTCATCCTCATCCAGATCATCAGTAAAGATATTGAACAGGATGGGGCCCAGCACTGATCCCTGGGGGACACCACTAGTGACTGGCTGCCAGCTGGATGTGGCACCATTCATCACCAATCTCTGGGCATGGCCCTTCAGCCAGTTCCTAACCCAGCACAGAGTGCTCCTGTCTAAGCTATGAGCTGATAGCCTGGCCAGGAGTTTGCTGGGGGGACAGTGTCAAAGGCCTTGCTGAAGTCCAGGTAGACCACATCCACAGCCTTCCCCACATCCACCAGGCGCATCACCTGATCATAGGAGATCAAGTTGGTCAGGCAGGACCTGCCCTTCCTAAATCCATGCTGGCTGGGCCTGATCCCTTGGCCATCCTGTAAGTGCTGTGTGACAGCACTCAAGATGACCTGTTTCATAATCTTGCCTGGCACTGAGGTCAGGCTGACAGGTCTGGAATTCCCTGGTTCCTCCAACTGGCCCTTCTTGTGGATGGGGCACCACATTGGCCAGCTTCCAGTCATCTGGGGCCACTCCAGTAAGCCAGGAGTGGTGGAAAATGATGGCGAGCAGCCTGGCCAGCTCATCTGCCAGCTCCCTCAGCACCCTAGGATGAATCCCATCTGGTCCAACGGACTTTTGGGGATCCAGGTGGCTAAGGAGGTCTCTAACTGCTTCCTCCTGGATTACAGGTGTGCTACACTGCTCCCTGACTGCATCTGCCAGCTCAGGAGGCCAGTTGTCTGGAAGACAACCTATCCTGCTATTAAAAACCGAGGCACAGAAGGTGTTAAAAACCTCTGCCTTTACATCATCTTTTGTTACTATGTTCCCCTCTGTGTGTGCGGAGTGGAGGTTGTCCTTGCCCCTCCTCTTTCTATTAATATATTTATAGAAGGATTTTTTGTTGTTCATCACAGCAGAGGCCAGTCTAAGCTCTAAATGGGCTTTTTCCTCTCTAATTTTTTTCCTGCATGACCTAGCAACATCCTTAAATATTCCATGTTTTGCCTCACCTTTCTTCCAAAGATGATACACCCACTTTTTTCCCTTAATTCATTCAGAAGCTCATTGCCCAACCAGGCTGGCCATCTGCCCCGGAGGCTCATCTTCCGGCACATTGGCACAGCCTGTTCCTGAGCCTTCAAGAGTTCTTTCTTGAAGCAGGTCCAGCTCTCCTGAACACCTTGATTTTTCAGTGCTGTTTCTCAAGTCATCTTCTGAGTTAGTTCCTTAAGTAACCTGAATTCCACCCTCAGAAGTCCACAGTGGAGGTTTTGTTGAAAACTGAATTATCTCATGGTCACTGGACCCCAGGCAGCCTCGAAACACCACATCTCCCAACAGCCCTTCTCTATTGGTAAAAAGAAGGTCATGCAGAGCCTTACCCCTGGTAGGCTCACACAGCACCTGGGATAAGAAGCTATCCTCCATGCACTCTAAGAACCTCCTAGACTGCCTCCTCTCTGCTGTGTTGAGATCCCAACAGATATCAGGCACGTTAAAATCACCTGTAAGAACAAGGTCAGGTGATCTTACAATATACAATATACAATACACCAGGTTGGAAGAGACCTTCAAGATCATCGCGTCCAACCCATCAACCAATCCAACCCACCCAATAACTAGACCATACAGCCAAGCACCCCATCAAGTCTTCTCCTGAACACCTCCAATGAAGGTGACTCCACCACCTCCACGGGCAGCCGATTCCAATGGGCAATCACTCTCTCCGTGTAGAACTTCTTCCTAACATCCAGCCTAAACCTGCCCTGGCGCAGCCTGAGACTGTGTCCTCTTGTTCTGGTGCTGAGTGCCTGGGAGAAGAGACCAACCTCCACCTGTCCACAACCTCCCTTCAGGTAGTTGTAGACAGCAATAAGGTCACCCCTCAGTCTCCTCCTCTCAAGGCTAAGCAACCCCAGCTCCCTCAGCCTTTCCTCATAGGGCTTGTGTTCCAAACCCCTCACCAGCTTTGTTGCCATCCTCTGGACACGCTCCAGCAAGTCAACATCTTTCCTAAACTGAGTGGCCCAGAACTGGACACAGGACTCAAGGTGTGGCCTAACCAGTGCTGAGTACAGGGGCAGAATGACCTCCCTACTCCTGCCAGCCACACTGTTCCTGATGCAGGCCAGGATGCCATTGGCCTTCTTGGCTGCCTGGGCACACTGCAGGCTCATGTTCAGCCTACAATCAACCAGTAGTGTCTTGAGACAACCAGCTGTCTTGAGACAGCCTCTAGCTGCCTACAGAATAATTCATCAACTTCTTCATCATGGTTGGGTGGTTTATAACAGACTCCAACCAGGATGTCAGCCTTGTTGGCCTGCCCTCTAATTGTCACCCACAGACACTCAGCTTGATCATCCTTGATCTCTAGTTCCACGGCACCTAGAGCTTCCTTGATGTACAGGGACAGCTCTCCACCCCGTCTCCCTTGCCTGTCTCTCCTGAGGAGCTTGTAGCCATCAATTACAATGCTCCAGTCATGTGAGTCATCCCACCACGTTTCTCTGATGGCAACAACATCATAGCTTTCCTGCTGTAACAAGGCTTCCAGCTCCTTGTTTGTTCCCCATGCTGCGTGCATTAGTGTACATGCACTTCAGCTGGGCTGCTGGTTTCACCTGACTCCAGCTTACCACCCTCAGACTCCTGTTTGGGGGGACTGGTTTCAGCCCCTTCCCCCTTCGAATCTAGTTTAAAGCTCTGTCAATGAGACCTGCCAACTCCCTTCCTAGAACCCTTTTCCCTCTGTGGGATAGGCCATTCTCATGTGCTAAGATCTTTCCCCTCCTCTGGAACAGATGTACTCCATCTGTTGCTAGCTCACCTGGTGCCATAGAAAGTTCCCCAAGATCAAAAAGCCCCAAATTCTTTTGGTGGCACCAGCCTCTGAGCCACTTGTTAATTACAGCTGCTGACCTGTTCCTTTCAGTATTCCTTCCTGCAACTAAGGGCATTGACGAAAAAATTATCTGTGCCCCTGACCCCTCAACCAGTTCTATGCACTATGCAGTTGCAGCAGCTTTTAACCTCAACATCTAGTTCCAATCTGGTCCTCTGGACTGAATAACCATTATCTGTTGGGATTTCTCCTAGACTGCTCCATGAAGCAAACCAAAGTGCAGCGAGCAGAATTTAAAGAAAGATTCACTTCAAAACCACTTCTGACACACACCGCATATAATGTATATATATGTAACTATGTATATAACTATATAAAAGATTGTCTCTGACTAGAAGGCCACTAAAGCCTTACAGAATTTCATTGGAATTATGTGAGTCAACAAAGGACTAAAGAAAGCTAGTAAATGAGAGGGAAAGCAAAAGTGATCAGAGTCCTGCAGTAGACAGAAGATTTGCAGGAAAAACAGATTTGAAGGCATTAAGCAGAACTGAGGTTTCAGAAATAAAAAAAATGGAAATGTTGCTCTGATGGAACAGCAAAACAAAGATACGTTTTTAAATTCATTAAGTATGTACTGAGAGAAGGAGAGGAAATGGGAAAAGACATAATCTCCAGAAATCGAAATATATGACAGCTGAAGATAGTTTGTCCAGATACTGATTTTAAGTTATGTTTCTACTGTGCTTTCTACGATAACAGAAACCTGCACAAATAAAGTTGTTTTCTTAAACTAATTCCAAAAAAGCAACCAACAAGAAGTACTATGAAAAAGATGACAAATACTGAAATAAATGGCAGACAATGACATCAGCAGTTGTTTAGCAGAAGCAGGCATTTTCTGGGATAGTGCTTGTCCATTCTTGTGTGCACAAATGGAAAAAAAGGATTTTATACTGATTTCCCAAGGGGCTCCTCTTCCTGCAGGTTAGGCAAATTATTAAAAAAAGGGCAGCAAAGCAACTCGTACAAAATTTGGCAGACTTGCAATAATTACCCACAAGTACAGTTGCGTCTGTTGCAGCATTCTCCCACAATCATATTGAAGTGCAGCTGGATGTATATGCTTATCTACAAGCACACAGACACAGACACACACAGAAAAAACTCTCAAAATCCCTTACAAATCTCTTAATTAAGTACATTTCTGGAAAAAATGTTAGTATAAGGAACTGACATCTTTCAAGCCCAAATAACACACTGTTTCATTACGCCGTGTAACCACCCGCATGCCAACAATCTAGAAATTTGCTTTCTTTATGCACACAAAAACCCAGCCTACTGCACTTAAAAATACAGCCAGAAAAATTTATGATTAACATGTGAACTATCGGCATTGCTCTAATCACCCTTTTCATTTAGGACATCTGTTTCTAATTGAGGGACTGCTCTGTGAATAGCCAAGAACCATCCAAGTGTTGAGTACTGGGAAAGGTGCACTCAAGCACTGCCAACATTGCTCTGTAGTCAAACAGATGTTGCAACCTTTACTGAACAAAACAGAAGGGCTTGCAGGACTAGGCAACCCACTCATTCTGAGCATTTAAAATCAACCATAGCATGAGACTTCTTTTAGCAAGCCACCATATTGCCTGATTCAAATTAGTGTTTTCAAACCAGCCCTATTTATTAAACAAAGGTTTCTCAGATTAGCATTAAAGTAATTAAAACAGTATTCACAATAGGATGAAAAATATTGCTGGCAGAAAAGGAAAAGCATCTTTGGTGAAAAACAGGCATCTCAATCTTCAATACATGAGAATGGCCAAGTATAGCAGAAATGTAAGACAAAACATTATTTATAATAATCATCTATGATATGACTTGTTGCTTTTTCAGGAAAACTAAATAGGACATTTAAATGTGCTGCACTGTTAGAAACTGTATCAACTCAATTCTGTATATGGCACTTTAAATTCAAATCTGTGATGTGCATAGTGTAATCCATTTTATCCACCTGCTCACCCTAACTGCAACCCTATCTACTTGAAGTTGTTAGCTAAATCACACATTTTAGCAACCACACTGACTCAAAAGAAGATGAGACTATTTTAAACTGTTTATAAGCAAATTTCAGGTGATACAACTATGTTCCACTGCCATTCACCCAAAATAGCCTGAACTACTGTAAATAATCACAACCCAATCATTCTGAAAAATACAAACACCTACTCAAACACAAGATCACACCATGGCTAATTTTAGTATTTAAAGTGTTCAATATTTTAGTTAACTAAAAGCTCCACTGGATATACTGCTCAGTTAATACACTGAATTTCTTAGAAACATTCCTTGGAAGAAAAGGTTAATGCAGCAAAATTAAAATAGAATTGTATTAGAATAAAAAGCTGCCTGTATGGATTCATGGTGTACTGAAGACATGCACGTGTAGCCAGTGTCCCTTCATTAGCAGAATGACAGTGGATTATAGTGATTATTAAGTGGATAAAAGTGACAAAGATAAAATAGTTGCCTATCTCTGGCAACTCTCTTTGTTCATCATAAACAAAAGCAAGAAGCCTCCAAATAACTTTTAAGCAGCACAGAAGAAGTATAGAAAACCTTATTATCTGTAAACTGACTGGGTTGGGCACAGCAATACTTCAGGACAGCTATGAAAGCAAACTAGCACTACAGTGACGGACCTCCAAAGAGCAACCCTTCTTGTCCCAGAGACAAGCAGTCTGGTAAGAAAGTCATGAGGAAACCTAGTACAAATGGCAGAAAAAGCTGCTGTCATGAAGACTAATCCTCATTTCCAAAATACAATTTAGAGAATGTAGCTTCTAGCGGATACAAACACAGAGAAGACCAAAAAGACTCCAGGCAACTTCTACTTAAATGAAAGGCTAATACTTCATCTATCTTGTCTCAGCTACTCGTTTGTCAAGCACAAGCACCTCTCACTAAAATGCGGCTGATAGTAAATACAGTTTAAGCACCTGTAATTTGAGTGCTTGCTGCAGTTACCCATTTACCACCACTCAGTCTGGACCACTGAACAGGTTTGCTTGCCTTCCCATGGCTTGTCCTGAGATAATTGTGCACATGCCACGGTAGGAACAGAGCAGTTCAACATCATACAGGTAAGTGGTAATTGCTTTTGCAACCTCCATCTTCTACCCCGCGCATTAGGCCCACAGCTAGGAAGGATACTAACAAACTGAAAGGCAAAAAAACCCAGTACTATGGATCAGAACAGATGAAGGAAACACTGCTTACCCTGAAGAAAGAAGATGAGAAAATAGACAAAGTACAGAGATGAGTCCTGGAGAAGGTGACCTGAATTACAGCAGTTCATGGGGCGGTACCCTCGGAGGGTCACCCTCCAAGTACATAATTAGTGCCAGGCCTGAGAAAAAAAACACTGTTACTAAGTTAATGCAGCCAGGGGGAGAGGGGGGAGCTTGGGAATTAGGTGAACAGGGCACAGAGGGTACATTTTCTTAACACAGAATGAGAAACGATGGAAGAAGACTTTCCTCACCCACAGCCAAATCCTGGTGAAAATCAAGAGAAGCCACTGTAGAGATCAACTCAGAAGATCACTGCTGCTTTGGTAGAGTGGTAAAGCCTGAACAGTGCAGATAGCTTCCAAGGAAAAGCAATTTTTCTTTAAAATGTGAAGAACAAAGGGGTTTCCCCCACCTCCCTTCTTTCCCCTCATCCCCTCCACCCAAATAAAGTATACACACTCAACCCCAACACACCAAGTTCTGGCTATCCTTTGTATGGGTGAATGTGCCAAATTTATTCTAAACTACACAGAACACTATTATTCCCGTTATCCAATAAATAAGCTGTAAAAGTGAAACAAAATACAGAATTAAAATAGATGGAAGATGAACAACAAAGAGATTAAGATCTAAATTGTTAAGATTTTCTCTTAAAACATCACATTTTATCCTAAAAGTATATATATATAAAACAATGTATTTGAAAACTTTGTTCTTCACTTTTAAGGCCATCTTAGACTGAGGAGCCCTATAGCTTGAGTTAGGCTGTGCTGTCACATCAAAGTACACCTGGAAAGAAGCAGCACATGAAGGATGGGGAAGAAAGAAGTATGTAACCTGGAGAGTTCAGAAACTATCTCCACTGAAGAGGAAAGAAAGGCAGGTTAGATCAAGGGCAGGGGGAAACATTAAAACACATCAGCTCTGAAGAAAAGACAGGGAATAGATTGTTTGTAAACCAGAACACTTAGAGCTGCTCTTACACTTCACCCCGCTTATGACTTGCACAACTGCCTTAGTCATTTAAATGAGCATATCCCCACACAAGATATATATATATATATATATATGTGCACACACACATATGTATTTAAACAAAAGATGTTAAATGATACACCATGGTAATATATCCCAGTTCCTTTAAGGAGATGTTAAATATTATTCAGTTTAAGACACACTGAAGGTCAACAGCTCCTTAAAATGATGGGCTTGGCAACTATTCTCATCAAAATACCGAATGTTTATGAGAACACACAAGTTCCGGAGAAAACCAAGTTCTATAGTTCATTATAGTTTTACAGTTAAAATATGACTGTGCTTAGAAAAAGAACAAAACTACAAATCATATGTGCTCACTCTGTGTGTGCTATTTCTGAAGTCTCTTATTCCAAACTAGAAAGTTATTGCACCTGCATCTACAGAACACCTTGCACCTAAAACTATGCTTAAGTTATCAAAGGCCTTAAAACACATGCAAATAAGCACAAGCATTATTTTCATGTCTAACCCTACAAAGATCACTTTCCTTTTCTACTTCCTTGGCCTTTCCTACCTTAACGCTTCCAATCTGATGCACTAACACACAGTTCCTCAACCTAAGGTAAGCTGTTGAGATGGGAACCCACAATGAAGCTAAAAGAACACATTCACAGAAAACAAAACACAATGGCAATCTACCACTTACACTATAAGGGATCAGGAATTAAATGATGATACTAAGCTCAAGCAGTGAAGAATATTGCCAACAGGACATGTTTGACTAATTCAAATTACAATAAAATTTCTTAGAGGTTTCAATAATAGCTGTATGGATTGTTGAAGAAGTAGGTGGATGCTAAAGTCTTCATAAAAAATAAAGAAGGCCTAAATTTCCTTTCAGTTGGGAAGTGCAGACATGTACTTACTGTGCATTCTGAACAGATCCTATAGAGAACAATAGAGCTCCATAGAGAACAATTCTGTTCTCCCTGCAGAAAGCAGAAATGTGGAACATACATGTTTGAACATTTCAGCAGCCAGAGCTGTAATTAAGCCTACTTCTTTATGAAAATTCATCAGAGGGTGTTAGGGGAAGAAACGGTAATCCTTAGGGCCACAGTCTCTCTTCTGTGATCCCCCTTCACTGGAATCCCTCCCACACTACCCTGGGAAGAAACCTACTTTATAGAAGGATTCTATTTTATTGAAAAAGCAGTACCAAATCAAAGTCAGTTGCACCTGAAAGAAAATCAGCAACTAGCTAGAGCTACCTCACCGTCTAGGACTTGCAATTATGCAAGATGGACGCACTCTCATTCTGGTGGGGACTGATACTCACATAGTGCTTCACTTTGCCATGGATCTTTAAAAGAAACTTCTGCCATACCCAACCTGTACAATGCAATAACCTAAGTACAAGTGTCTGAACTCTCAAAATTACAGATGGTTTTCACTAGCCTCTTCCTGACATATACCAGCTGTTTGCAACTAGCCCTCCTACATTCCATGACAGAGAGATCTGTGGTAGCATCCTTTCTGTACTCTGCAACACCCACTGCCTTCACTGCGACTCTCTGAAGAAAAAAATGCCCAGTTCAACAGCCTCCATTCTCAATTAATATGCTTTGGACTGTCACCATTCATACATATTAATCTTGCAGCTTTATTCAAATCCATCAAAGCACTCCCCTTCAACTGCATGTTGTAATTGCAATACGGCAGGACTACTAGATAACAAAAACATGATATGTGTTGGGTTTCTTGTATAGTTCACGCAGTCAACCACAGTATTTTCACACTGTATTATTTTGTCATTAGTTAATTTTCCATAGAGTGGATTCTGCTTAAAATGTCAGCTGCTGTCCTGCACAATATTACTACACTTATATTAAGGAAAAGCAAAACCCACTTCCTTCAAAATAATTACTGATAACTGAAGCCAGCCCCCTCTTGCTTCCAGAGGCTCCAGTATGATTATGGCACTAGGAAAAATGTAGTTTTCCTAAAATCTGAAATTGTTTTGTCAACCTAATGCCTGAACTGCAAACAAATTTAGTAACTTACCAGTTTCCATGTGGTTAAAGAATACAAAGGCCTATAGCAACATTCCTATGCCACCAGTGTTTTAAATACTATGAGAGGCACCTTTTGAAATTTAGTTCTTAATTTGTAATTAGTACTGTAGAAAACAGACAACAGAGAAACCCTAAGAAGCAGGAAATGGACCTCTGGCGTGATGCAGAAAGGCAGTAAAGACACCTCCAGCATCACAGCCAGTACTGCATAACCTTGCAGCTAATAAACGGGAATGACCTAAGGCTACATAAACTTTGATCCCTCAGATCTCCAACATCAAAACCACATAGGTTCTCACTTCATTTTATTACTCAGTAAATAAGAAACATGGTTACAATCAGGGTGTGTTACAAGTTAAAGCAGAACATGAATAAGGCACATCGCATCTTCCATTCTGAAGCATTCAGCACTCTATCCTTGACTACATTTTTGCATACCAAACATACACAGTTGTGATGTAAAGTCTTTCTCCCCTCTGCAGTCACAAATCTGGCGCAGCAGATTTCCAGCCACCTTGCGGACTCCCAGGCTTTATACCCACCCTAAGCCTACCACATGATCTATATCCTCCTAGGTTAACCAAAGAGATGACCTTACACTTGAAAAGAAGCAGCTGGAGAAGAAAAGGTGTATTTAAATGTATATGCAATGGGAAACGGTATACTGCACTTTGTGCAAGATACAGCTTCTCTAGTTTAAAAATGAAAAAAGAGAGTATGTGTGGGTGGAGGACAGAAACACCATAAAGAAGCAGTAATTTTTTCAAAACAAATATATTAACCAAGATTTTTTTTCCCGTGGTGCTCTTATTTCTTAGTAGAGACTGCAGCAGAGACAAAATAAACCAGAACCATACAACTTCATTCATACATCTGCTAGACTTCAGAAACTTAGTATGCGGTACCTTACTATAAAATGCATTAGCAAAAAGATTGTTCCAGAGAAAAGAATTGGTTTTATCTTGCTATTTTAAAAATTGAATATGGGAAAAAAGAGCATATTAAACAAGCTGATGTAATACAAACATTTAAATACTTACTGTATAGGAGCCTATGAGGAATGCAGCATTTGCTTGTTTTTTCTGATCAAAGCCAGTATAATGAACTATTTTCTTCCTCATCAATGAAAATGACTGTATCAAGAAATGAATAAGATTATGAATTTGCATTTTAGATTTTTAATGTCTTCTTTTACAAAAGTAGAGGAGTTCAAGGATCTGTTCATCTGCTTTCAGCCACCTGTACTCAGAGGACCAGTATACTGTAGTCTAGTCCCTCAAAAGCTCCAGAACACTCCATTGTGTCCCTACCTATATTGTTCCAGTATTTTTCTCAGTATCCAGCCTAAATAATTTTTGATACAAATTCCAGTAATCTTTATTTTTTCTCCTTAAATGCATTGAGTGTTTCTGATTTCTATGTAACACATAGGTACTTATGAAAAGTAAATATGAAATGGTATTCTCGGAAACATCACAGGCATGTTAAAGTTGCAATAGTTTTGAAAATGGTATTTAAACTCCGTTTATTCTTAATGAAAACCTGATTCTAGGTAAGCCAACAGGTAGTTGGTTTTAAGGATCAGAACCACTGAGAAATATATACTTAGACTAAAATATTTTGAAAGTATTTCTGTATTTTATCATAAGTAACTTCTCAAAATGTCATGTCAGCTTTGCATACAGTTTCTCCAGTTATCTTTGATAAGGTGATGGGTGAAATGGTACTGCTGATAGAAAGGACACTTAACATTTGTGGTGCCAGCAAAAATTATCCTCTTACTATCCCTTGAAACAAATTTTGATGTGCTTGAAATACATGCTTTGATCAACTGCTAAAGCTACCATAAAATGCTACTATTTAAATACCAATGTTTCTTGTGCAGATACTATTCAGTACACTCAAGACAAACCTCAGATCACTAGCAGTATGTTCTCAGCAATACTAACATGCCTTCCCCATATCAAACCCAAGATATTCAAAAGGATTATAATATAGACTTCTGTGGCTTCAGAGCATCTTGTAAACCAAAATCAGAAGAATCATGTCTCCAGTAAACTGGTTCTTAGTGCCATAGGGACAAAGCATGTCTGAATTATACCAGCTAGTACCAATGACAGACATCAAGGAATAAAATAAAAGTAATATAAAAACCCACATCCAAAACAAACTAACTAACCAAGCCAAAAAATCCAAGCCAACTCTGTTAAACAGTAATGTTCTACATATCTCCCAGTTCAGTGGCAGTTTAAAGATCTAAGCAGTTTTGAAGAGGCAAATGTGATTCATATTAATGTTCACAAGCTTTTTTATCTAACAGGTTTTATACTCCAACATCTGTTAGAGGTCAACTAACTTGAAGTCACTCATACTAATTAATATTGGAACTCTCTACTTTAAAGGGACTGCACTCTCTCAAGAGCTCAATCCCAAAAAATCACTGAGCACTTTTCAGAGAACTCAATTTTGGAGCATGGCAGTCTCCTTTGTGACGATGCCATACACACAATGAAAAATTGAATGCTGTTTCTCACCAAAAAGATGTCAGGACCAGAAGAGAAGTTCAAATAAAAATGTGTTGCACTGCACACTCAAGCTCACTCAATACTGGCAGGCTGCCAAGGACTGAATTCCAGGAGGGGAGCTCTTTATTTAAAGAAGTCTGTATCCATTTAGCAACTGATCTTTAGGAGCTTAACATTAACTACTGCCACAGTGGTGCATTTTCTGGATCTTTAAACTGGTTTTCCCTCTTAATCTTTCTCCTCCCTAAATTCATCTTGATAAAATGTAGCATTTATACTCAAAACTTAGCTGGATTGTGAACGCAGCACCTGAACAAAAACCCCACCCTTTTAGTCTGTTTGAGTATGTACTTTAAAAAGTGAGGAATATTGAATACAAAAACCCTTAAGTTTTACCTTTAATTTCTTATTTAGTTTGCAGCAGTATCTGTAGACCATTGCCAGATTGAGTGGTCCAAAGTCTGCATAGAAGCTGGTAGGAGAAAAGGGAAAAATTGTGTATGACCTCTGTAAATGTCTTTACATTTTTTAAAATCAGCAGCACAAAGCAGAGAGTAATAATTTGTATGTGATATATATTCATTATTTGAAAAGCAAAAATGGCTTCTTACATCCATATTGGTTTTGGTGGAGGAAATACCATTGTCATCTTTAAACACAGACTAAAATACCACTCAAAACCAAACTAAAATACTCAAAGTTTGAAAAATTCTTGTTACTCAATCACTCTGTGACACCACTTTAGAAACTCTATTTGAAAAGCAATCCAAAAGCTTTGCTTCAAAACAGGGCAATTAATATTGCTAGAGAAAATGAACATAAGAGAATAAAGATTTAGTAGTACTTTCACATAGAAAGGTATACACCATTCACTACAGGGGAAATAATACATCCCTTGTCAGCCCATAAAGGCTGGAATTGGTTTTGCCAGTTTTTTCTCTTATTCTCAGAAGTTCAGACATCCCACTCAATACTAGAACAATCAAAGGCATCCTCTTCAGCTCACAGCACTCGGTGTGCACTTCCAAATATATATTGTTGCATCATGTTCCGGTGTCTTCTATCAAGAATGGGTATAATGAAGGCTTCTCCTTTAAAAGATTTTTTAGGAAAACCGGATGGGAAGCCAAGAAAGTGTGCCAAGTCTTATAAATCATCATGTCAGATAAATCTGAGAGGACCAAACTCATGCCATTATTTCTATAATGGGAATGGTATGTTTCCCTCAGCTACATTTAAAGGGAGAATGTCTATGAAATATGTTCACTGCTATTGTTCTATTTTTTTTTCTGTAAGAAACAGGAGAAAATAATTCTGAACTTACTTCTCATACACAAGTTCATCATCTATGCAGAAATAATGGGTATCTGCAGCTCCACTCTTTGGTTTTTGGCAGAGAATTGCAAAATAAAGGCGATCTGAAATGCAGAAAAATTTAAAGCTTTTGTAAACATTAGAATATTCTGCTGAAAGTCTGAGGTATTACATGTCAATAGAACAAATTCAAATACTTTTACATGAAAAAAATCTTCTTTTCAGTATTACTGAGCTATATATTATTATTTCTTGGGTTTTAAGCAACAATGCACACAAAGATTCAGGCTTTTTGCTCAGCAGTGTTACCATACTCCACTGCTCTTCAGTGTTTTTCCCCAAACAAAGTGTTCCCAGGAAAACTACCTGTTTAAGGACTTTGCTGTACAGTGAGAACTCAGCTTGCATCCATGCATGCATTAGAACTCATCTCTTTTTGGCAAGAGCCCCCACTTGCTGCACTCCAAATGCCAACACACACAAACACAACCAAGCCACAAATCACCCAGCACCTCAAAGCACCTACATCAAATAACAAAACATACCCATGACAAAACACAGTCACTTCCCATTGCTCTGTGACACATGATCTCAACAGTAGTGGCATGCGGTTACAGCCTAGTGAGGGGACAAGGTGGCAGCCATGGGCTGCACAGCCACCACCATCCTTGAGTACTGTGTCCAGTTCTGGGCCCCTCAGTTTAAGAAGGACATCGAGACACTTGAACGTGTCCAGAGAAGGGCAACAAGGCTGGGGAAAGGCCTTGAGCACAAGCCCTATGAGGAGAGGCTGAGGGACCTGGGGTTGTTTAGCCTGGAGAACGGGAGGCTCAGGGGCAACCTCATTGCTCTCTGCAACTACCTGAAAGGTGGTTGTAGCCAGGAAGGGGTTGGTCTCTTCTCTCTAGCAACCAGCACCAGAACAGGAGGACACAGTCTCAAGCTGCGCCAGGGGAAGTTTAGGCTAGAGGTGAGGAGAAAGTTCTCCACTGAGAGAGTCATTCGCCATTGGAATGGGCTGCCCGGGGAGGTGGTGGAGTTGTCATCCCTGGAGGTGTTCAAGAGGGGACTGGACGTGGCACTTGCTGCCATGGTCTAGTCATGGGGTCTGTGGTGACAGGTTGGACTTGATGATCTTTGAGGTCTCTTCCAACCTTACTGATACTGTGATACTGTGATCCCTACAGCATCCTCCTGGCGAAACTGATGGCACATGGCTTGGATGGGTGTTTGTTTCACTAGGTAATATGTGGCGGGATGGCAGGATCCAGAGTGGTGGCGAACAGAACTACATCCAGTCAGCTGCTGGTCACTAGAGTGTTCCCCAGGGTTCAGTACTGGGGCCAGTCCTGTTTGACATCTTTATCAATGACTTGGATGAGGGAATTCAGTGCACCCTCGGTAATTCTGTACACAATATTAAATTGTGTGGGAGTGGTGACCTGCTTGAAGGTAGAGAGGCTCTGCAGTGGGATCTGGACAGGCTGGATTGATGGGCTGAGGTCAACTGGATGACATTCAAGAAGTCCAAGTTCTGGGTCCTGCACCTGGGTCACAACAAACCCATGCAATGCTACAGGCTTGATGGACAGTAGCCAGAAAGCTGTGCAGCACAAAAGACAGGGGAATGCTGGTTGACAGCCAGATGAATGCATGCCAGCAGTGTGGTCAGGTGACCATGAGGACCATCAGCATCCTGACCTGTATGAGGAATAGTGTGGCCACCTGTGGTGGAGGGATGAGAGAGGTGAGCCCCTGTACTCAGCGCTGGTGATGGTGGATCTTGAATACTGTGTTCAGTTTTGGGCCCATCACTACAACAAGGACATTGAGTTGCTGAAGCATGTCCAGAGAAGGGTAACAAAGCTGGTGGTCTGGAGAATGAGTTACATGAGAAGTGGCTGAGGAAACTGGGACTGTTTAGTCTGGAGCAGAGAAGATGAAGGGAGACCTCACTGCCCTCTAAAATTACCTGAAAGCAGGCTGTAGTGTGGTGGGGGTTGGTTTGTTCTCCCTTGTAACAAGTGACAGAGAGAAAATGTCCTCCTATTGTCCTATCTAAAATCTCCCCTGGTACATAGAGTCATAGAATGGTCTGGGCTAGAAGGGACCTTCTGGCCTGGACAATTCTATGATTCTGTGACTCTACGTACCAGGGGAGATTTAGGCAGGACATCAGGAAAAAATTCCTCACTGAAAAGTGTGGTCAACATTGGAATAGGCTGCCCAAGGAGGTGGTTGAGTCACCATCCCTTGAGGTGTCCAACAAACATGTAGACATGGGACTTAAGGGCATGGTTCCACAGCCACCATTGTTAGAATAGAATAGAATAGAATAGAATAGAATAGAATAGAATAGAATAGAATAGAATAGAATAGAATAGAATAGAATAGAATAGAATAGAATAACCAAGGTTGGAAGAGACCTTGAAGATCATCAAGTCCAACCTGTAACCACAACCTCACAACTAGACCATGGCACCAAGTGACACATCCAGTCCCCTCTTGAACGCCTCCAGGGATGGAGACTCAAGGTTGAGGTCTTTTCCAACCAAAACAATTCTAATATTCTGTGATTCACATCCCCATCACAGCTGCCCCTTCAAAACTGGGCAGGCAGGAGGAACATTATGCTCACCCTGGCTTCCTTTGTTAAGCTGAGGTAAAAAACACCAGCAGTATTCACACAGATATAAATTATTTTTATGGCCAGGGAACTGTAGTCACAGTGAACTTTAAACACTGGCTGCTCTGCTGCTGTAAACTGCTGTGCTTGTGGTAATTGGTCAATAAAAATTGAGGCCTTGCAACACTACAGCAATACTTCCCTTTCTCCTGCTGAAAAAAATATCATTATGAAATACATGGATTAAAATTCAAACCTCTAAGAAAATATCCTTATTTTGTGCAAACTAGTTGCCTGGGACAATATATTACTTAAGTATCAAATTCAAAGGACAACTTCTGATAAATTGTATCACATTTCCCAGAAAGTAGGTGGGGGGGAAACAAATCTCTTTATGCTTCAAAACAAAATTCTCCACGACTAGCACTCAGATATCATCATTTGCACCTTGAAAATACGTGGTAAAGTATGCCATAAAAAGAGTCTCCATGTCTGTATTTCAACTCTCATGCTCAATGCTCGCCTATGCACAGCAGTACCTCAGGGGCTGGAAGCCAAAACCACCAGCAAAATCTCTTTATTTGCTACACGAACATTTCAGTAAAACAGCAAGCCTAATGTGAAGGCCTAAATGTTTACAGGTCAAGTGCAACGAACTCCTGAACCAGCCAGGCACTTACTTCCTCACTCTCTCAAGAGAAGCAAGGGATCAGACTTGCTTATTTAACTTCTAACAAAACTATCTTACAGGCACAGCAACTGAGGTACCAGCTGGGAAGTGCACTACTTGCTCAGGAACTCCTGTACCTTGCAGAACTTACAAGGGCATCTCCTGAAAATAACCCAAAGGAAAAAAAATTAAAGTAGTGCTGTACATTTTTAGGTGACTAAACTGGCCCACAAATGGAAATATGTTTGGAGAAGTAAGTGCACTGATATCCCAACTGGATGCAAAATGTGGGGTGAGGAAAACTGCTTCACAGAAAGCACTCCTGTGAAAATGCTTGAGGGTGGAGGGAGGCCCATCTTCCCACAACTGCCCAGGCATTAGTCCCCACCACTGTGTTGTTCCTTGTGCTGTGTCAAGGTGGATTTCTGTGAATCAGAAACTCTAACAGGTCTTCTAGCACAGCACTAAAAAAAAAAAAGGTTTTGCTGGTTTATTTTATGCTGCCCTGAGAGATAACTTGTGTTTGTGGGAGGACTGCGAGCAAAGCTGGAAGTAGGAAGGAGACCTGAGAGGATATGGTATCTAAGGATTGTGTTTAAACTGGCATTGCTAGATTAAACATGTCACACGACAGCCCCAAGCTATAATTTCACACCACTTCTGACTGATTTAATGGCTAACTGCCACTAGTTTCCTTACAAGGAAAAGTCTGCTGAGTTAGCTCACTGAACCAACCCACTGGGGACTAATAGTGGGAATATACAGTCAATTTTTCCCTCAATGGCATCTATCCTTTAGACTCAGTCTAATTATTGACATAGACTGAGCTTTCTGCATACACAAACATCCACATGGAAGTCTGGGCAGAATGGCTGTGGTATTCAGACTGACACACCGCATTGCTGAACACCAGAACACAAACTTCCTATCACTTTTGAAAATACAAAAACACTATGCAAAGAGCAATTCAAAATCCTCAAATACAAATGGAAGGGAACAACTAGAAGAAATACATTTGCACAGTCAAAGACACAAAATAATTCAGCATTTTGCTGATAAATGGAATTTGGGGTAACAGAACCACTTGTTCCTATTTTTACAGAAAATCTCCTGCAGCTTTTGCAAAAATGTACAGCAAAAAACAGGAATGCTTATCCTGAGTGAACAGTGTGTACATGGCCTTTTGAATTGCTGTTGGCATTCAATTCTGAACTGGTATCTCTGGACTGTGTTAATTGTTGTTATTCCTAAAACACCTAAAAGAAACTTGAGTTTAACGAATTTACAGATCTCAAAATAAGAGCAGTATGTATCAAATGCCAATATCCTGACAAGCTGTTTATTCCTGTACATGTCTAACAATTGTGTCTTACTATATATGCAGCAGGCTCCATCTTTTTAACATGTTTCCTACAGGGAGATTTTAGAAATGAGCTACACAAAGAAGTTCTTTCCCACAAGTGCATTTAATTTTCTACCAGCTTACAAGTCCAGTATCAGACAAATGCTGTATTACTCTAGTGAGTTTTTACCTGTTTGGTTTTTTTTTTTTGCAAGTGCACTCCCAGTTCTGTTTAGCCAAGGATTAGGAGTGTATTAATTTTTCAATAGGAGTACACATGCTGAGAAAGGAGAATTCATTGATTAAGGATCAGATTTCACTAGGACTCCACAAAGGTTCAGACTGCAGGAACAAGGCTTCTATTTTATTATATATTTTTACGCTTCCTTCACCTGTTCCAGCATTCTAGTATTTCATTTACATGGACTATGCCCAAGCACTTCCAGATTCCTGCAAGTTTCTGATAAAAGGTCACGCTAAAACTATCAAACTACAGCAGACCTTTCTAATCATCCCTTAGAAGGAGAGAGTAGGGCTCACTGCCTTACAGACTGCACCAGAATTAGGAGATATGACTGCAGTACGTTGGATATACATCAAATACACTTAATTTTGTTAGCCTCACGTAAGCAAACAGTTAAAATACAGAAACATGGACTTCATGGTAGGCAATTAATTTGAGTAAGTATCCAATGTACAAAAAGTTGGGCTCACAGACCCCTAATTGAGGGCTTTGTTACCACAGCTTTCTAGTGCTGATATATGAACTAGTGAGATTAAAACTAGCACAACCACTTTTACACAAGTTACAACAGTTACAAATTTGATTGCAGTGGACATACATGAGAAAAAGCAATTTGACTGGTGTGACTGTTTTAGGCTGTGCCTTTAAGAAAGGGACAGTTGCTGGAACACTCTGGCTGAATGTTTTGATATTAAAATGAAAACAAGATAAGGTCTAAACAAATTTCACTGGTAGATTGGTAGAATGCAACTTTAGGTTTTAGTTCAGTTTGAGTCTCAGTCTCAGTCTGTTCTCTCTGCTCCTGTCGGCCTGTCTGTTTCTGCCTCTCTCTGAAGCAACAGCTGCCGGACAGAGTCAACCTTGAATTAACAAAGCTAACCAGATAAGAAAACTAATTCTTGCACATGCTTTGAGCTAACAGAATTTCCTTCTTAATTACCTTTTTCTCTCTCTAACCCTTTTTGGGAAAAAAGGGAGGTAGGGAGGGAGGGGGGTACAGCCGGAAGGAACCCTCCTGACTGGAGGAGAGGAAAGGTCTTCTGTATTACGTTCATTGCTGTATATTTCTGTATGTATTGTAAATACTGTATATTGTGTACATATTCACTGCATTTCATTCCTGCTTGTAAATACAGCTTATTTCATTTGCTTCTCCGACTGAGTTAGCTGGGATTTCTTTGGGGGGGGGGGGAGAACTTTCTCTCACCACCACAGATTGGTTTTCAGATTTCCAGTGTTCTGTGGAAACAGATGTGTAGAAAACTGAAAGCTACCACTTCACTATCATGTTAATGTGAATATAGAGACAACAAAATAATCTCCTTCCCCTCAATATCCTGATGCTCAATCCTCAATAAACCTGATGCTTCTTGGGGTCTGCTACACAGGCCTTGGAGAAAGAAATTTCAGTAATTCAAAAGTCAGCTAAATAACAAACAGGCACTCACTGCAGGACAAGTCTATGTACGACTGGCAAATATTATTTCATAAAAAGATAAATTACACACTGTTATTGTTAAACAGATGCCTTAGATGAGAAATTCAGAGAAGACTGACAGTACAACAAAAGCCAACAGTCTGTTTAGAATTACCAGGAATGTTACCAGAGTTATTTACTATTGATACATGGTACTTTTGTTGTGCTTGATTTAAGACTCCACAATATCTGTAAGACACATGAGAAAAAATAAAAGATAAATTCAATTGCAATGGCAAGACAAAAAAAGCAAAATTGTACAAGATTTGCTGTTTAGTCATTGTATCCTTAGAAAGATTCATTCACTCCACTATATGACATTTTGAATTTAAGTGACGACAGAGTTGGCAATTGGAACAACAGCCTCTGGAAAAAACAAAATGAAAGCACAGTAAAGTGCTAAAGGAACTTCATATTAAAGAGCAAATCATAAAAAATAAAATCCTTACAGGGTCGTGTCACTGACCAACAATGCCACTAAAGGTTGTCAACAGTCAAAATGTTGAAGAGCTTAGTAGTGCTGAGTAGAAGTATTCTTAGCATTCCAAAATTTTTTCTACGTAATAAACCAAGTTTATAATGACAAGCCAGTAATACTGGAAAAATAAGGCAACTCCATAGTTTAGAAAAAACAACAATTAAAAAAAAATCAAACAAAACCAAAGCTAAACAAAAAATAAACAAAAATCACCTGTTAATAAAAATATAACATGAATGCTATTTCTTAAAATCTTGAAGAGACAGCGTAAGTAAAACAATTCTCCATAAAGAGGAGAAGGGGGAAAAAAAGAAAAAAAAGGCATATACAGTATAGTCTAGAGCATCCTTTAAGATGCTAGGTCCTCATTGTAAAAAAACCCAGATATACATTTAGCAAAAGGACAAACAAATGTCAAGATGTGCTCCACAGTGTCATATCACTCAAAATTTCATTCCAATTACAGTTCTTGTAGTTACTTCATTTTAGAACTAACTACTGAAAGAGGTTAGAAAGAAACACACACAATGACAAAGAAAAGCAGCCAAGGAAATCAACAGCTTTCAAGAATCTTACACAGAATTCCTACAGTTTCTTTATAGCATATAAATTACTTCAGAGATTATAAATACATGGGAATATGCTTCTAATAAACAGAAGACATGTATTCAGTCCCAGTAAACTGAACTAAGCCTCACACATAAGTTTACAAAAAGAAAACGGTAAGTCTAAAAATGCAGGTTAACAGACCAAAACAATTGTTTTTAGAAGAACAGCTTTCCTGAATTAGTCTTAACAAGAAACAAAAATATTGAGATGATTCTACTTAAACATTATCCTGATATATGGCTGATATATACAATTCATTGGGAAATAAATACAATAATTACTCAAGTATTTTGTGTATAAGATTCATGTGAATAATGGATTGCAAAATTTGCTGTTTATGAATGTAACATCATATACATACAAAAAACCACCATGTGAATCTTTAGAGCAATTGGGGTTTGTTTTCTGAGTCTGTCTTTTAGCAAGATGAAAATGAGGGTAGGCTGTAACATTCTTAATGAGTTTGTCAGTGTTTTTGGTAAGCAGACAAGCTAACACAGATCTCTCATCCTTTACAGAAGTTAAAATATTTACCAGACTAAAATATTTACCAGTATGTCTATTTGCAAGAATAAGGCCTTATGCCTTAATCTATCTCCAGTCCAGAATTATTAATTCATTTCTCAAATTTGCATTATGAGAAGGCAGAATTGACAGTTCAGAATCTGAAGCAACTTTTAAACCAGCCACACAAAAAGGTAAGCCTGTGGGCTTTTTTTTTTTTTAAGGTTTCTCATTTAAAAAATATGTATGACATACCAGCACAATAAAAATTAGTATACAATTATTCCGTTACTAGAAGCTTGCAAACAGGAGGTGGTGTGTGCAGTAAGATCAAGACAAAGTGAAATATTATTAAATATAGTAATTTACTGGAATTTAACCAAGTTTGTTGTACTGCATACTGCTATATATGGTAAAATCTCACTGAAAAAGCCTAGATGCTTTACTGTATAATTTAAATGGGTGAATGTTTCTTTGGAGAAAAGACAGTAATTTAAGGGGCCTTTTGATGCCAGACGTGCATTATCGATGCCAGACGTGCATTATCAGACCCAAGCAACTGCTGTGTGACAATAGCACAACACACCTACTTGGAGATCTGAGCTAAGCTGTAGTGAAATGACTTTGATTCAAAAAGTTATCACCTGCCATATGAGAGCTTTCTACATTTAACCTTAAAATTCTACCATTATTATTTCCTATACAAATGATTGCAGTTATAGAAAAATACATATATGGAGTTACTGTAGTATTACAGCAGTGCATGTAAGTACACCACTATGTTTCCCGGAGTCAATTAGGCCTAAAATGCTGTATTTGATGCTGAAGTGTTTAGGATTTCATTCCCTGGCAGTATTAGAGCCTTTCAAAAAAGAGGAATCGGGTATGCTTTGAGAGTTTACATTCTTCCTGCATCGCTGTACTGAATTCTTAAGATCAAAATCTTACGGTTTTTGGAACATACTGTTATCTGGAGACACACCAGTTAAGTCAAGAACTCTGTTTCCCGCCACAGGTAAGACCAGCGGCTTTTTTTCAGATTTGCTCTTTGCATTTTTGATTGCTCTGTCTCCAGATAATTAATTTCACATATCCTTCACAGAGAAGTGGTAGGTGGGGTATTTTCCCTGACTTTTAAGCGAAGTTGTAAATTCTACCATTCCCAGATTCTGGCACAGGACATAAAAAGTTCTGGGGTTTTTTTTGTGGTTTTTTTTTTTTTTTTTTTTCCACTTTAAATATTTTTTTCTCTTTAAGTAAGCTAAACTCTATGACGTCTTATAGCTGGAAGATTCAAACATAAATCCAGAAGTGTTTCGGCTGTGATCTAAAATGCTTCTTCACATAGGTAGGTTTCAAATGGCTTCTCTATTTGGCAGGTGCCAAAATGAAGTATAGCTCAAATCATAGGGCCATAGAAAGGACGGAGGACACTGAGCAAACCAGTCTGCAGAAGCCGTGGGCACCCATGCGCCAAGGAGAGGTGCAACTCTTACCCCTTCTGCCAGCAAACACGTTAGGAGAGAATGTATATCCCCAATACAGAAAAATATGTTACTTCCTCCCACATCCCCGAAACATGTTCTACTGATTCAAATAAATTTTCCATTTACATTACTATAGACAGTACAAGGCGATTCCTTGGTACCGCCTGAGTTATTACAAATCACGCAGTCTTTTTTCTTTCGGAGAAAGTGTTGCACTAGCGATGCATTTTTCACGACTATTTCGCTGCGTGAAACGCCCGGCAGACGCATGAACCAACCGATCGCACAGATGGCAAAAGCGGCCGTCGTCTGGGGGTCCCGCCGGGGAGGCTGGCGACCCAGTGCTGAAATCAAGTTTTAACTCTCTGCAGCCGTGCCTCCCGCCGCCTGGGGGGGTGGGGGAAGATGGACTACGACGGGACGTAACATCCCCGCACCCCAGCGCCCTCTCCCCTGTCCCGCCGGCGGCAGCCCGGGCCCGACTTGTGTTTGCACCCTTCCTCCATGCCACCACCCTTGTTCGCCCCTGCCCCCACGGCACGCCCCCTCACCGGCGATCCTCAGGCAGATCTCCGTCCCGGCGGGGGCGCCTGCCGCCTGGCCGCCTGGCCGCCCGCCACTCGCGACTCCGCGCCCCGAGTTCTCTTCAGATCCGGCGGCACCGGGGCCGCGCGGCGCCGGACCTCTGCCAAGCTCTTCCGCTTCATGGCGGAGGCGGCCGCGCCGCTACGGTGGGTGCGAGGCGGCCCGCCTCATCCCCTCCGCACCGTTCCCCGCGGGGCTCGGGGCGCCGGAGGGGAGGGACTCCGCGACGACGACTCTGGCGGCTGACGCGTCTCCCCGGACACCGCCCCCTTTCACCCCCATGCAACCTCCGGCCCACCCGACCCGAGCCGCCAGCAGCTCCTGCCCCCCGCCCCGCCGCCACCTCTGATTGGGTCAGCGCTATGTGGCGTCACCAACGAGGAGCGGTGGGGACCGTGATGTGACAGTGGCGGCTCTAACAGGTGGGCCAAGGCGGAGCGGCCGCGAGCCGACAGCTTGTGGTGGCCACCTTGACGGTGCTGGCGGCCGGCGGGGCCCCCAGCGCCTCTCCCGACGCGGAGAGGGCTGCTGACGTGGCGCAGGACTTCTCACAGATACCGGGGGCCTGTAGTGGTGTCCGCGTGAGCGAAGCGCAGTTCCTAGGGGTGCGAGAGGGCTGCGGGGTGAGTCGACTGCCACGAACGGGCTTGCTCCTGTGCGCTGGCACAAAGCCTCCGCTGTTTGGAAATTAGTTTTCTAGTTGCGCGTCTGGAGGCGTCGTAGCCCTCCAGGTGCTTCTTGCAGTACATGGTAAAAAAGGGTCCCCAGGGCACATGACATCGTGTAAGGCCAACTGAAACTGGGAAGTTAAAAGAACTGGATTTGAGTCTGCTTCTCATACACAGTGATACTTTAAAGGACACCATTATTTTGAGTAGATGTAGAAATAAATTAGTGGTTAAAACAACTAAAAAACCACTCTTGTCATACCTCTGATAGGGCATGATAAATACACTTTCTGAAGTATTCTACCATCTGCCGAGTACGTGTTCAGCATTTGTCTCCCACTGGTAGCCACCTTTCACTGCAAAACTTTTTTAAATACCTTCTCAGATTAACACTACAGACCTAAAACTCTGATGTCGTTGTTGCAATTCAGTATGCACATGGAAATCGTTGTCAAGCAGGGTGCTGGCAAACTCGGTGAAGCTTGTGACCAGATGCAAAATGCATGGCAAAAGCCCTAATTAGAATTGCTCTTCTGCTGAATCCTTCTGTCTTCTTCCTCTTTTTTTATCTGCACTTTGTGAATCTTTCTGAAGAAGTGTTTTTGCTGGGATGCTACCGAGGCTGTGCTGTGGTTCCTGTCACTGTTGAAATAGTGAAGATGGATTACTGTAACCTGCAGACCTATCAACTTAATTCATCCCAATCCCTTTTAACAGTAGAGTTCTTTTAGATATAATTAGTTGTATTTAATACATTAATGGCATATACGCATGTGGTTTGTTTGTTATTATATTGTTTGGTTGGCTTTGGGTTTAGGTGGGTCTTGGGTGTTGTTTTTTCTAGTTCTACTGAATGCAAAACAACAGTGGTTGTTCATTTAAAAACAAAACCACCAAAGTGAAAGAATAATGATGGCAAAGCAAAAGTGTAAGTGGAATTGGTGTTCTTGGCAGGTGAATGGAGCAGAGTGGAAGCGCTACAAATAAAGTGATTGGTTTCACAAATCTAAGACAGGTTTTTAACCTACTTTCTGTTATGATAACCAGCACATCTGCTTTAGTGAAAGGAACAGATTCTGAACATAAACATTTTTAGAAAAGCAGGTAAGATCTAACAGGCCTACAAATCAAAATGCTGTTGTTCTTAGCTCAGTTTTCGAGGATAGAAATAACTAAGGACATTTTTTCAGAGACCTCTCCCTGAGCTTACAGACCTTTTTGTGTGACAAAAGAAAATTGCAGACAATGGATGATGGTTTTAAAATATTTATTTAAAACTATAGCATTTATTTTTTAATGTCTGCCACTGCCAGATGCAAGTTATGTCTCTAACTTATGTCTACAAGTTTAAATCCCAGTGTTCAAAACCGTGATTTTTCAAGGTGTATTTTAATACAAGACCATCAGATAGTACTGGGAGCCTTAAAACATAGTTGAGAAGTATTGGATTAAAAGCCAGTGTGATCTGCTGAAGGCAAGAATCCCAAGATCATCCTGAGTAAAGCTGCATTTTTTTAGTTTTGTGAGTCTTGAAGAAAGATTTTTAAAGTATATTAGTATCACTATTTTCTAAGGAAATAATAATCTGCAGGATTTTTTTCCTCCAACAAGGCTCAGATGTATTTTAGTTTTTCTTACAAACAGTGGAAATAGCATTTTCGTGTCCATCTTCGGTGCTGGCACCATGCTGCAATTTTCTACATAAGTTTTCTAGGTGTCCCATGAAGACACAACAATACCGATGCTGGTAGAAATTTGCTGGAGAATTGTAGAGCAGAAATAAAAACATAAATGTTGTGTCAGTGTCATATATCAATAATCTGGGGTTTATTTGAGAAATTCACCGGTTTAACTCCTGCCAGCTGCAAAATTGTGTTAATGGGAATATGATCCAGCCTGCTTTTATCAAGGTGCAAAAAATGAACTTCATTGCCTGGAACAGAATAACATGTAAGTCGTTGAATAAAACATTTATTTATTCAAAGGCAGAAGTGAATCAAAGAAACATTCTGATTTCTAGTGGTTCTTGTACAAATGTGTATCACTTTATAGATTGCACAATATTCTGTATTTTAAACAATGGCAAGGATATTTTTTTATTATAGAAGCAAAGAACATTGAGGCATCTAATAAAATGAAATCTACAGTAGCACGGTGTTTCCTAATCTTGTGATGACTTTGTCACATTGCAGACCTGGCCTTCATGCACCATTCCTCTACTAAAACTATATTAAATGCCTTAGAATGAAACACAAAAAGAGAATGCAGGTGTCCGAAAAGGCCCTCCAAACTTCAAGGCAGTTCTGTCAGCACTCCTGTCAGTGTCTATGGAGCTGTGATCAACTTTGTGCCATCTCTGTGGGAAATGGAACTACGCAATGACACTTCCACAGGTTCCTTTAGCTGGCAAACTGACACAGTTCAACAGAAGACTGTTTCCTTTAGATCCATAGGGACAGCAGCTGGTTATAGCATTAAAACTAACAGCTGAAGAAGGCTGTAACATTCACACAAAACAAAGCAGCTCACCTGGACCTAAAATCAAAGCTCCTCCTTGCTGAGCGGGATCTCCTTGAAAATCAAAAGCTGGGCCAGTCATTGCTCTCCACATACTCCTAATGCTTCCCAGGAGCATGTTTGATTTCACATGGGGGCTCTGCACTAAACAGAATCACAAAATACTCATCATCTCAAAAAAGTATATGAGGAGAACAACAAAATTGAATAGCTGCTATGAAAAGTTTAGATATTCCTGATTAACAGCATTTTGACAAAATATATCCTATAAGAGGTGGTCTGGTGGACAACTACTTTCCTGTTAACACGGCTATTATACTGGTTTATCAGAATGTTCTTGCTTTGTTACTATGCAACTCCAAACAAGGTAAGAAAACTATTCTTACCTGATGCATTATTATCTTCACCTCTTTTCATGCCAAGTGTTTTATAAATTTCCCTTTGTGGATCTACATACATTTCATGTGTATACCCAGTTAAACTGCAAAAGGGCTGCAAAATGTATGCACACAAAAAAGTAATTAATTTTTAAGGTTAATACAATAATTAGTTAAGATATATCGACACCCTGCTACCTACCCACCCCCAATTTGTAAACCTGTAGATTTGTCATGTTAAAGGCCAAAAGCTGTTAGGTCTAAAGCTTTTACTAAAACAAAGCTTCCAGTGAAATCAAGATGTTTCCCTAGCAAGCCCCAGTGGTTTTTAAACTTTATGTTTTAGTTACTTCCTGTATTTATGTGGTGCTACTATAATTGCTTCACAAAAATTATGCTGTCCTCTTTTTCTGTGGTTGCAAATTACCATTTTTTCACTCACAGCAAAATCCCCCAGAGCAGAGCATTAAAACAGAAGATACAATATATTTAATTATGACTTTATTTACCTTGATATGATGATAAGATGACTGTCCAATAACTATAAGCCTCACATTTGCCTCCTAGAACAGAGGTATTGAAACTGTAAAGAGAAACTCAGTGTTTCTGCCTGGCTGCAAAGCATTTGCAGAATCTGGTGTCCTGAGCTAGCTATGATAGTGCAGTGGGTTAAAATTATTTGAATCTAACATCACTTACATGTTTGGAGCCTGCATCTTTGTCTCTTCTGATTTACTAAGTGAAAAATCAATTTTTAAGATACTTGTAAGTTACCGATAAGTAAACTTTCTGTTGCATTAGCAGTGTCATCTTTTGAACTGATTGCAACCAGATATGAAATTAAAAATTTCCACTCAGTTTCGCTTGCATCTAAAGAAGCAGCATGCAAATATTAGTGCACATACATCTACAATTTACATACACAGAAGCTCACTGTTGATATAACTTGCATCTTCATGTGCTGCCATATTTTGCAGGTGCAACATAAGGCCTGAGTCTAACATAGGGGCCAAAACACAAGTTCATTTGGATGCAAGTGAAACTGTTAATAAAATTTAAGGTTCTTTTAATATTAGGGTGCAACTTTTGCCTTTCCTGTACAGAGTATGTTTTCTTGCTATGTATAGAAGCCCTCCTAAAAACAGACTACTCACAATATGAAAGTTATTTTGTATGCACCTATTTAAGCAGCCAAATTAAGAAAATGTCATTCTGAGCAACACTGAGCAATTTAGAAAAATGTGTCCTGAGAATGTGAGATGCCAAAGAAATTGCCTCTTTTCATCTCCAAGTTTCTAGCCAGTCTATGGTTTGCTGTCATCACCTGTGCTGTTTTTTGTAATAAAATATGACAGAATTCCAATCAGCAGCCTCAAACAGATTGACCTTCCTCATTTAGCAAGGAATCCTTGTCTTTCTCTGGTATCTAACAAATACCTGTCCATAGCAACCCCTGCCCATTCAATTTCTTCTTTCCATCAGTATGTCATTGTTTGTGCAGCTGCCTGGAGAGCAGGTCACACAACTGATGCAGCTTACAAATAACCATAGAAGAGGACACCATTTTTAATCTGTATCAATTTTCTGATCTCATTCCATGCACAACTGTACTAGCATAATGGAAAAGGCAGTAGTTAGTGGTCAGGAGAAGACAGCTGCCTAGGGCACTACTAATACCAAAAGACATGCCTGTCAGATGCTGTGTAACTGTTCAGAACACAGCAGAAAAAATAGCACCAAGCTAATAGGGCAGGGAGAAATAATGCGGCTGCAACAGAGCATGTAGCACAATAAATCGTGTCCTGTGTCTCCTAGGCAGGTACATTATGGCTATTGTAGCAAACAATGAAAGCCTAACTTTCTTCTCAGGTGTTTGGTGTTTGGTTTGGTTTTGGTGTTGGTTTTTTTTTTAATTCCTAGAAGAAGACTCATTCAAGACTGCAAGATCTCCTTGACTGGAGAAACACTATATACATATTAAGGACAGAGTACTTACATGTAAAGATGCCTTGGGGACTTTTGCCAGATCTTCTACATACTCTTTGCAGGTGTAACATAAAAAATTCTGCAACATAGATGGACATGTCAGAAACAGACATAATTGCATAGCAGTGGAGCATCAGGTTCTGACTTTGGGCACAAAACCTTTTGGAGATTATCAGGAAACTGGGGACAGGAGAGATCAGAGTTCTTTGCAGTCACCAAATTTGGATTAGGAACCTGGTTTAATCCAAGCCTGAAGAGAGACACTGGTCTTGAGGCCTTGCTAATAATTCTCTCACTGGACATGTTATGAATGTGAGAGTTACCTTGCTCTCAGGGGGACAAAGTACTTATTTCCCCAAGCACGCACTTGAAGAATTATTTCCTTTCATGTAAATACTGTATCATTTTACAAAAAAAAAAAAAAACCCAACCCAAAACCAAAAACACCACAACACCAAAAACAAGGGTTCCTGTAAAGCAGACCTATTCTGCTTCTATTTTCTTTTTCTCTGCTCTAGTCTCGCTTGTGTAAACGCCCCACTTCTCCCTCCCGGCCCTTCCACAGCCAAGCTGGGGCTCTCCGCAAGGAGCCTGTTTGGGCTCCAGGCCGCCGAGCTAAACCTCCCGGGCAGCCTCTCCGTCCTCACCCGCACGAACAACACGATCGCTTTGTGCTCCGCGTACAGGGCCTTAAAGGGAATGCCCCTCCCGTTCGCGTCCAGCACCAGGCAGCGAGCGGCCTCCTGCAGCTCCCCGGCTCCGGTGGCAGCTCGAGGCCCAGAGCGCTCCCGACCTGCTGCGTGACCGGGGGTGCCAGCGGCCGGGCCATGTCCCGCTCCAGCTCCGCGGCCTGGTCTGGTCTGGCCTGGCCTGGCCTGGCCTGCCCTGCCCTGCCCTGCCCTGCCGGGGAGTAGGCACGAGGAGACGAAGAAGGCGGTGACAGGCGGAGCTGGAGCCAAAAGCTAAGGGGCTGTGTGGCGGCGCGGAAGTGCCGGGACAAAGTGGGAGGGCATCGTCTCCTTGAAGAGGCTTGGGATCGACCGCGCCTCCCGCATAAGGGGAAGCTGGTGAGTTTAGAGCCGTCGCTAAAAAGAGAGAGGAATTCGCTCCCAAACCTGCTGCTCATCGGTGACAGCTGGAATACAGTTCGTTTCAGGAAAGCGTAAGAGATCAAACCGAGCCTCCCTGAAACGGTGTGTAAACAGAATCAACGACACTTACACAGTCTCATGGTCAGGTTTGCTTTGCAGGATGCCATAGCCTTTCAGCAGACTGGACAAGGCAGGAAATCATGTTTTTGAGGAATTCTGTTTGTCAAGCTGCTATATCTATTAAAAATAGGCTCAGTTTCCTTACTGAAGTAAAAACAGAACTAGATGGGACTTTGCTTTGGCAAGTGAATAGCCGAGGATGCTGAGCAGTGTAGATACTCATGCAAGGATAGAATCATAGAGTCATAGAATCAACACGGTTGGAAAAGACCTCAAAGATCATCAAGTCCAACCTGTCACCCAACACCTCATGTCTACTAGATGATGGCACCAAGTGCCATGTCCAATCCCTTCTTGAACACCTCCAAGGACAATGACTCCACCACCTCCCTGGGCAGCCCATTCCAATGGCTAATGACTCAGTGAAGAACTTTCTCCTCACCTCAAGCCTAAACTTCCCCTGGCGCAGCTTGAGACTGTGCCCTCTTGTTCTGGTTGCCTGGGAGGAGATATCAACCCCCTCCTGGCTACAACCACCTTTCAGGTAGTTGTAGACAGCAATAAGGTCTCCCTGAGCCTTCTCTTCTCCAGGCTAAACAATCCCAGCTCCCTCAGCCTCTCCTCATAGGGCTTGTGCTTGAGGCCTCTCAACAGCCTCATTGCCCTTCTCTGGACATGAATGCACACAAATGAGTGAAAAAATCTCTTTAAAATATGAAAAGTGCTACAGAGTTGAATAGTATTGTAGTCGCTTAGATTGTTATGTTAGCTCGAAAGTTATGAAGAAGACACTTTCATTTTTGTAATAGGCAGGGGGAAAATAGTGTCAGAGGGAATATGTGTATGTGGGGGTGGTGGTGGTGTGGGGGTGTGTGTGTGCACATCTCCAGAAGTTACTCTCCTATATAAAGATCTTTGATGATGTTGGTTCTAGAGCATCTTGGCAAAACTGGCCCAGCAACTACAAGTCTTTCATCTATTTCTAGAATTTCTAGAATACAGGGTTTTGTAGTTTCCTCGCAGTTTTCTAGATGGTTTCTGTCATCCCAAAGTTCAGGGCCTAAAACTAGACATAATAAGCATTAGGTTTATTCATATCTTCTGGTTTTATGCCCTTTTAAACATGCTGGCATTGTGGTTGTGCTTTTTGCAACAGCATGCTCTTATTGATTCCTGTCTAGTCTGTGAACCACTCTCATTCCCACTCACTCTGCTCCAGATCACCTCTGGAAGGGAATGCATTACTACCATTCTCTTGCAGATCTCAGTGAAATAAATTTTTTCTGTCACCATGTCTGAAAAGTCAGATGAGCTCTATATAAGATATTTGCAGGGGATGATACAACATAGTGTCCCTCGAGATACCTCCCAACTCTATTTTAAACCTCTTGCTGAAAAGACTTTCAGGCCGTGTAAACTACTCTCTTGCTGTGTTAAAGACATATGGGAAAGTGATCCCTGGTTGATAGCTGTTTACAAGTTTCCAGCATATACACATGGGTGAAAGTGTCCAGCCACTAGTATAACCTTGTTTCAGTTCATTCCATGATAGGGATCCAGCTTGTGGATTTGCTGGGTTAGCAATGCTGAGCTAGCAAATGAGTGTTTGAATGTTAGAGAAGCACTTCTTGTGTATTTGCCTATGACTGTGTACTTCAAGGATTAATCTTGCAGTCCAGCATCCCCTTCCGATAAATTTGATTTTAAAAGCAATGAACTCAAATTGGTAAAGAATTTCTGAAAATTATGAAACATATTCTGGTAGATCCAACTGGACCCAGCAATTTTAAAGGTCTTTTCCTGCGTAAATGGTTCTATGATCCTAGAAGAATTTGGGCAGCACTAATTCTCCATTGCAGCTGTCATCAGGCTTCTTTGTTAACTCAATAGTTACCTGTATATTATGCTGCCAGAGAGATTTCTTCTGTGGCAACCCATGAATCAAATGTGGGCTGTGCTCTCCACCCCCTCATCAGTACTGTTTGGAATGGCTTACCTACTCTTAACTACCACAAGATGCAGCAAAGCAGGGAGAACTGACTACTTCTGACATGCTTGGCTCTTTGTATTGCGGCTGAAGTGGGCCAGGCTGGACAGGTAATATTGCTGTGTAAAGGCTATAGATAGTTTTGTGCAGGGTCTAGGTAGAAAGATTAGCACTTTGTCATCAGTACAGTTTAGACCATGGCTCTTGCCATTGCACCTGCAAATCAGAGCCTGAAGAAGAGGTGTTTGCACCACTACAGAGGATCTGATGCCACAGCCTGTGTGTGGAAGCACAGAAAGGCATGAGCTTGCATGGGCATGGGCAGGTTAGTGTCACAGACTAAAATGACGTTATTCCAGCTCAAATCTGAGTGTAGCTGACCTTGTATTTAGAGTCCAGGGAGCTTGTTGTCACTTGATTTGAAATTAAATCTCTTGAAGAATCCAGTCTGCCTAGGAGAGCCAGTAAACATACCTACTAAGCCAATCAAGACTGCCTGGGTCTTTTCTTTTATGCTATTTGGCCTCCTTAAACTAACAGAAGAAGCGTATCCTTAATGCCTGGTTTCAGCAGTATGTAATTGAGGACTTTGTTCTGAGGATATTTGTCAATACATTTTCTAACACCTTTTAAATGGTGTGGTTCTAAGATTCTGTGTTGCTAGAATAGAAATATAAATTGCTCTCACTCCCAGTTTTACAAAGAAAGAACAGACAAAGGCATTTGAGCACTGATGTGTCCTCTGAAACAGGAAACACTCAAAATTAGCAGTCACTTTACAAAGCTGAAGGTTAAAGCCTAACAAAAATACAGATACAATTTCAAGTAGGAAAGAAAGATACCGTATCTGATAATATTCTGAACTGTACTATCTAACAGTGCAGGCTACTAAAACCATGTAATTCTTCAATGTGATCTGTGATTAAGGAAAGTTCCCCTTGTTACTTTCTTCTCTTTTCTTTATAGCTTTTAAACACAGAAATTTTGATAACTTAAACACCAATAATTATTAGAGTGATGTCTTTTTCAGTGTTATTTGGAGCAGCGAGGGAAGACAGCAGCAATCAATGTGATTGATAAGCACGCTTCAACTTTATTGCCCGGATACACAGCTTATGTAGCATCTCAGCTAAATATACATAAGTGTCATTATTCTATTGGTCTCTGACTGAAGGCAGCATTATGATATCCAGCCTACTTGCAATTAGGTCTGTGTACAATATCAAAAGCTCTGCGTACAATCTCAGAAAACTCCCTTCTCACTAGCTCTTCCTTTCCCATCCTGTTATCTTACACACAGCTGCAAGAACAGCTACAAGGCCACAGTGACCTCACTGCCTCAGCATGCCAGCTAACTATGGGCAGTAAACAGCAAGATGGAGTACAGCCTACACATTCTGCTCAAGTAGCTGTTCCACAGAGTCATGTCCCTTAGATTTAAGCCATTCTCCAACAATTCCCCCCTTTTTCTTTTGAACAAGGGAAGCTTGAGATGTTACCTCATTTACACTTCGCATAATACATCCATATGCAACACGCAAAACAAGCAATATCAACAAAGCAATACCAATCCAGCGTAAACCTTCCTTAAGCAGACCTAATAACCAAGGAGACGTATTTCCAAACCAAGATTGAAACCACCGATCAAAAGGATTTACATCTTTAACAATTGATTATGATTTTCCAAACAAGCAATCCTTTTATAAATTGACTGTGATCAGACAAATTAAAACAACACATGCCTTCAAAATCCTCACAGCCATGACCATTAACTAAAATAAAAAAATCAATGGTAGCTCTATTCTGTAAATATACATGCCTTAAACTATTTTGATCTAAAAGCAATTGATCTAAAATTTCAATAGTAGCATTAGCCTGTTTAGCTGACCAACAAGCCAATTTCTCAATTTGCTTTAAAGCCTGCTTAGCAGCAAGACCAGGAATAAAAGAGAAGCAAAGAGATTTGCTGTAGCTGACCACAAAGCTATATAATTTTTGCAATTTCCATCCAGATGGAGCAAGGATCATTTTTGTCGATGTTGTAGTGCAGCAGAGATGTTTACTCAGTCCCGATGTCCTCCATAGGCAATTTTTGCTATTCCCTGCCATGCTCTGTCACCACAGATCAAAAAGATTCCCCACGAGTAACCACACATCGCACTATTATAGATTATTGGTCAAGCTACTAATACCACGCGAGGTTGTTGATGCAGGTGCGCGTCCTGTTATTCCCAGATAACTTTCTGTGTTTATAGCTACCAGTGTCCTGCTTTAGTTACATGCTGCAGGCACAGCACTGTTTTGCTACACTGCTAGCAACTCGTGCACTTATGCTGAGCATGGCCTACCACCATGTCAGACTCTAAAGCCTACACTGCCAGATTGCTCACACTGCTCATGCTGGCATTGCCACAATTCCCCCTTTTTGTTTTTGTGAGCAATCTGGTCATGGGAGTTGTTCTCATCCCATACAAGATACTACTTACATACACAGAAGCAAGCAGGTTAAAGCTAAGCTGTATAGCAAAAGCAAAAGTTCTGTAGCGCAGCATGTCTAACAGACTGGTGTAACCTATACAAAGCACAATGCTTAAGTTGAGCTAGTTAAAATGTTCTAACAGAGTTGGCATAATACATGGTCAAAAATAACAGACATTGTAAAGAAGAACTCAGATCTTAATAATTCCAATCTTTACATTTCACTCTTCTTATTGACAGAGAAGATTTGATTATGCCTGAACACAATGCACACAGAGATTAAGACACAAATGCAATCCTTAGCACTGTCTTTTACAATCTCCTTTAGTGATATGTTGCATCTTTATTTGTCTCTAGGATGGTCAAAAATCATGAACTGTTTAATGGTAGCAAGATTTCTTTCATCTGTAAAGGTAGGTCTGGCCAGGCTCTAGCTTCGCAGACAGAAAACTTGCAGGCAAACAGCAAGAGCAAAAAGGATTCATTGCTTTGCACAATAGAAAATTACACATAAAAATGTGTTTTTGCTCATCCTAGTAATACTGATCTCCTAATGTACGCACAACAGTTAAGCAATAGAATAGAATACAATAGCAGTCATGACACTCAGTTATAAGTTAGATGCTTTCTGTTGCTGACATCTCGGATTATCGTGACAGTCATTGAGATCAGTTCTCGGCAGGTTTGCTGACTGACATTTTCATGACACTTGTGTCGTGTTTGTGTGTCTTGTGGTGAGAGGGTTGCAACACTTTGCAAAGTTGATGTTTCTAGGTGTTGACATGAACTAACTATGTCTTGTTAGTACCATTAAAAAACTCTTTTTTGTTAGTTTGTTTTTACTTTTTAACTGTTTGTTTGTTTGTTTGTTTTTGCTATGGGGTATTCTCTCTTTCCCCCTTTCCCCCCCCCTTTTTTTTTTTTTTACTTTTTCTCTTTTTTTCCCCCTTTTTTTAAAAATGTTTTTTCTTTTTGGCATTCATGTGTGTGTTGTTGTCTCCAACCTAAAATGAAAATGCATGTTGTATTATAATGAATTTTGAGTTTCCCTCTAAGTGTGTAAAAATACAGCAAACTGGTGAGATAACATATAAGTTCATATGAACATTAATCACACAACAATCAAACAACCATAATATTCAGTCCTAATTCACATGGTGCTGTGGTGAATTCTTCTGATCGATGCTTTTGTTCTCAGATTATCATAGCAGTTACTGTGATCGATGTTAGACTTCATGGGAAATGCTGTTTCCTCATAGTCTTGATTCTTCTGCACATTGGCTAAGGAATACTTTTAAGAATGAATACCTATTTACTACAAACCTTAACTATATTACATAGAGCTCCTTTGAAATGCCTAGGCACACAACTAAGAAGGTTCGAACCAAAAGAAAATCTTACAATGTGAACTCATTACTAAGTGCATATACCTTACTACAATTACTATATACTAAGTACCTATAAATACCAAATGCTTATTATTCATTATGCTGACTAGAAAAACTTAACAAAACTCTAAATAACACAATTCTGAAAGACATTACAATAAAAAATGATAAAATTAGCACTGTTGCTTTAAATCAGAGCAGAGCTTTGGTATACTAGAGTCCTACCAGAAAAGAGAAGGGGGGTGGGGTGTAGCTAGCAAGGTGTGCAGTAGTTGCAATTGTTGCTGCGGTAGGGTCTTAACAACTTGCAGCCTATCATGTCTGAGTGATCACTGTTCCACCCATACTGGATTAGCTGTTTTCCATTTTAATTTGAGGGTTGGTTGCTGACCAGAAGCCGCTACAGAAAAGGAACACTAACGAGTTTTGCTCCTAGCTAACCTAAGGCATCTAACTATGGGCAGTAAACAACAAGATGGAGTACGGCCTACACATTCTGCTCAAGTAGCTGTTCCACAGAGTCATGTCCTTAGATTTAAGCCATTCTCCAACACAGTGTCTTAAGGAGAATTAGTCAGTACATTACCATCATAAAGTAATGTTCAAGAGACAAGCCTCTTTCTTCACTGCAGTGCAGTTTTCACATGTAAAGAGAAACCTAGCTAATATTTAATTAACCAAAAACTGGGTTACTTTGTGCCATGGATAGGAAATACAGATTCATACTATTTCAAGAAGAAAAATAATTAGACACAACTTTGGAATAATTTATCTCTTCTGTATTGACTAGTTAAACAAAATCCCGGCTGTAATTATGCACCTTGAATCCCTAGATTTACAACAGCTGAACAAGAGGTCTGTGGGCTATATCAGTAGCATAAACACTGTCTAGTGTTTATGGTGTATATTTGTAAAGCAACATTCTGTCGATTTACTGCAGGATGCATTGTTTATTTAGCCAAGTATATTTGCTATTCTTGTTTATCTCAGTATTATTTAGCTAGAAATAACATGGTTATTGCTTATCAGATAAAAAGGTATTAATATTTACAATTTCAGAGTAAAAAATTCATGCTCAGTGCTACCACGAATGAGCTGTTATTAAATGAATGAATGAATGAACCGTTATTGTAATTCCAAAACAGTAACATGTGTACTGTCCTGTGTAAGAGGCTTTTTCCTTTACAGCTGCCTTTCATTGTTTCCTTAATGTCATGATATACTGGGGGTACACTAGACTTCTTTGCATAGGGTCATGAGACTGATTCTTCCTATCAGCAAGGGAATTATTTGCAGTCTTGAAAATCACGTTGCAAATGCTGGCTTCGTGTCCATTTTTTTCTACCTGGTGTGTGCTCTCTGTCTCCAGATGTATTTTCTATTTTGTTTTACTTTCTATTTTTCTGCTTAGTGAAGATATATTACAGTTTCAAAACCTGCATAAATTTTGCACTTTTTAATTATTTTTAAAAACTGTTCAAGATTATTTAGAAAACTAAGGGCATTTTTAAGTCTCGTTGCAGTGTCAGTATATGTTGCATACTATTTACTGGTGTTTCACAACACAAATAATGTAAACGTAATTTAAAATCTTCTGTAATAGTTTAGTGATTATACTGAAATACAGGAACAAAAACTTCTACCTGTTGTGTTTGGTATATTAAGTTTTGTAATACAATGCCTACAGAACAGTAACTACAAACTTTACTGCACCACGTAATGTAACAGAGTGAAATGCTCACACTTTGGTTAGTATAGGCTCAAGGCATAAAGAGACTTTAATGCATTTAGTAAGAGCTCTCTGCATTTGATGTATTTGTTTTGTGGCTACCTACTTTGTGTGCTGCAAATGAAAAACAAATGGCCATCTGTACTTCAGGAAGAGTAAATTAAATGCGAAAACACTGTTTAGTTACTCTAAGTGCCACTGCTTTGAATCTTTCTTTTAAGGTTAAGAGGAATCTTGTCTCTCACCTGAAGAAATCACTGCTTAAATAGATGATACACAGTCAAAACGCAAATAAAAGATAGGCTACAATCCAATTTGGCCAAACAGACTTCTCTTCTATCTTCTTAGCAATAAGGCTCTGAGAGAGTAAGCTAATTATCTTTAGGGTTTCAATTATAGTGTAAACTAGATCAGAAGATTAAGAGATAAAGAATGTGAAGAAAGGTGGAGGTGATCTTTTGGGATATTCATGCCCAACTAAGCCTTGTTCTTTAGATCTCTTCCACTAGTGTATTGCCAGGTAAACAAAAATTTTGTTGAAAGCTTTACTCTTCCTTTGTTATCTTCTGTCAGAACAATCCAAACCTTTTTCCCTTCCCTTCCCTTCCCTTCCTTCCCTTCCTTCCTTCCCTTCCCTTCCCTTCCCTTCCCTTCCCTTCCTTCCCTTCCTTCCCTTCCCTTCCCTTCCCTTCCTTCCTTCCCTTCCTTCCTTCCCTTCCCTTCCCTTCCCTTCCCTTCCCTTCCCTTCCCTTCCCTTCCCTTCCTTCCCTTCCCTTCCCTTCCCTTCCCTTCCCTTCCTTCCCTTCCCTTCCCTTCCCTTCCCTTCCCTTCCCTTCCCTTCCCTCACCTTCCCCTTCCCTCACCTTCCCCTTCCCTTTACCCTTCCCCTTCCCTTTACCCTTCCCCTTCCCCTTCCCCTTCCCCTTCCCCTTCCCCTTCCCCTTCCTTTCCCTCGCCTTCCCTCGCCTTCCCCTTCCCCTTCCCCTTCCCCTTCCCCCTTCCCCTTCCCCTTCCCCTTCCCCTTCCCCTTCCCCTTCCCCTTCCCCTTCCCCCTTCCCCTTCCCCTTCCCCTTCCCCTTCCCCTTCCCCTTCCCCCTTCCCCTTCCCCTTCCCCTTCCCCTTCCCCTTCCCCTCCCCCCACCCTAACTGCATTTTGCCTAAGCAAGCATTTTATAAGAAGGTTGTAGTTCCCAGCTACTATTTCTGTTTTCTGTGTTCATAGACAGCTGGCTGTATACTTAGCAGTGGATTCAGTTCAAATGGCTCTTTTACATATGGCAATGTTGACATTTAGCTACAGTTAGGAATTCCCTTCTTGAGACCAGTGGATGGTATAATGTATTTGCTGGAGGAGAGTCACTTGAGCTAATTTTAGCAGATACTTGAAACAGATGTCATTTATTTTGTGGTGTATAATTGAGAGCAGCTTCATTTTAACATTAGGCATACCTCTTGTGCCTCTTTGCTGGGGGGATCAACTAGGAACATAGGCCAGTTCCCATATATATATAGATTTGAGGGGGTTTTGCAAGCATTTAAGCTTGACCAACTGCCTGTATCCTGAGGACAAATCCATAGCCTGTGTCCACCCTTGTCCCTTTCAAAATGGCTATAATGTGTTGCCTAATTATGTCTTGTGTGCCTGAGCAAGGTGATATATATGCTAAACTCAGATAAAATAAGCCATAGGTTTCATTTAGTTAGCTGTCCTGAAGAAATTATTTCAAAGAAGAGCTCCAAAGGTTACATGACACCACCTGTGTGGTGGTGTTGATACCCCAGATGGATAGGACGTCATCCAGAGAGACCACCTGGACAGTCTGGAGAGGTGGGCCCAGGTGAACCTCATGAAGTTCAACAAGAGCAAGTTCAAGGTTCTGTATCTGGGCTGGAACAATCCTCACTTTCAATACAGACTGGGGGATGCGGTGTTAGAAAGCAGCCCTGTGGAATAGCACTTGGGGCTGCTGATGGATGAGAAGGTGGACATGAGCGGACAGTGTGTGCTTGCAGCTCAGAAGGCCAATCACATCCTGGGCTGCATCAAAAGATGCATTGCCAGCAGATCCAGAGAGGTGATTCTGCCACTTTGCTCTGGTGAGACCTCACTTGGAGTACTGTGTAGAGGTCAGGAGCCCTCAATATAGGAAGGACATGGACCTGATGGAGCAGGTCCAGAGGAGAGCCATGAAGGTGATCAGGGGGTTGGAGCACCTCTGTTGTGGGGGCAGGCTGCAGGAGCAGGGCCTGTTCAACCTGGAGAAGAGAAGGCTCCAGGGAGACCTAGTAACATCCTTCCAGTACCTGAAGGGGGCCTACAGGAAGGATGAGGAGAGACTGTTTACAAAGGCCTGCAGTGACAGGACAAGGGGCAATGGCTTCAAACTAGAAAAGGGCAGATTTAGATTGGGTATCGGGAATAAGTTGTTCATTATAAGGGTGGTGGAACTCTGGACAGGTTGCCCAGGGAGGTGGTTGAGGGCCCTTCCCTGAAGATATTCAAGGTAAGACTTGATGAGGTCCTGGGCAGCCTAATCTAGTTGGGGATGTCCCTGCTGACTGCAGGGAAGTTGGACTGGATGATCTTTGGGGGCCCCTTCTGGCCTGGACCATTCTATGATTCTACATGTGTAAAGGCCATCATGTGAATTCTCTGTCAGGAGCTGAAGGGATCACAACTTTTCAGCTGGCTCTTCTAAAAGGACCTAAAATGTCCAGTGAAGATCAAGTATTAGGTTGTTAATGATGAAAACTTCCACCACAGCCATTAAAATTCACGCCAGAAATGGAGGATCCAGGCCTGAAAGCAGTTTGGGTCTGGAGTTTGTGTGGATGTTGGTGTGAAACTTGTTTTCAAGAGCTGATCCTTGTTTTAATAAGGCTCAAGAATCTGTGCCCTGCTAAACCTTCCATTGTTTAAACATGAAAGCTGTTCTTCCCACTGTTTGCATCATAATGATGTCATTTGCTTCAACAAATATGTCAATCTACTTCATAAGATTTTTACTTCTTAATGAAGCTATTTATTCTTTCCTTAGTTTTTCAATTACTATTTTCAATTCTCTTTATACAGACATTTCTAATTCAGTCATTTGTTTATGCATAAATCTAGCAGTAAAGGCGAAGAATAAAACCAAAGGGGAGAATTCAGTTGCAGCAACCATAATAAAAACATATTAACATATTAACTAAACCACAAATTATTTAACTGAATCATACATTAAAAAAAAATAAATAAAGTGTTATCTTTCTTTACAGGTTGTTTAAAGATAATTTAAATTAATACAAATTTGTGTAACATTGTTTCATTACACCATCATCTCTCATAAGTTAGTATGTGCAATATTATTCTGCCTGCAATTAAATATTTTGCACAAGAGCTGAAGTATAAAAAAATAAATTAAAAAAAGAGAGAGGGTGGTAAGGGAATGAAAAATGACCCATTACATTACCCTCAAAACTTGATTTAAAAAAAAGAAAAAATTCCTTCCTGTTCCTCCAACATAATGAAATGTTGCAATTGAAGTTTGCTTGATGCTGATTATCATACATCAACAATTTGTTTAAAGCCTCTTCTTCCATTTCTTCATAATACATGAGTTAGATTATTTTTCCAACTGAAATGACTTGTTCTCATGCTCTTTAGAAACAGTAATCAATAGCCACTGCTTTAAAATTCTCATTAATTACTTTAACATTCAGCCTGTGGTCCTACAACAGTTTGTGAGATCCAGACATAGAACTGTAGTGACTTCAATATAGATTGGATAATGCAAATAAATTAGCTAGGTATCATAACAGTCAATCTGTAAAACATATTTTTTCTAGTGCTGCTACCATTAATTCTGAAAAGGGAAATTTTTTAAGGATCCAATACCTGCCGTGGGATAATAGCATAAGAGGGAAGAAATCTGACTGACTGTCCAAGCAGGACTAGTACAGCAACTGGAATTGCCATGCCAGCAGTAATCAATTCTTACTTATCTAATCTGTGTGTCACTTTCTGACCAGTTATAACCACTGTTGCTTCTCTTAAATGGAAACACAGCAAGACAGAAAAAAATTAACCACAGTTGTTTGGGTGATATTTGTGCATCCCATCCTACTTCCTCCTATTGCTTAGTAAGCTGTTAATAGCCAAGACAGATGAATCTAAGCAGGGATTATATATGTATTTATTTATTTAAACTAATGTATAAAATGGCTTTTGATCAGCTTAATTGAATTGAATTGAATTGAATTGAATTGAATTGAATTGAATTGAATTGAATTGAATTGAATTGAATTGAATTGAATTGAATTGAATTAACCAGGTTGGAAGAGACCTTTGAGATCATCAAGTCCAACCTATCATCCAACACTATCTAATCAACTAAACCATGGCACCAAGCACCCCATCAAGTCCCTTCCTAAACATCTCCAGTGATGGCGACTCCACCACCTCCCTGGGCAGCCCAATGGCCAATCACTTTTTCTGTGAAGAACTTCTTCCTAACTTCCAGCCTAAACCTCCCCTGGTGCAGCATTTTAAAGCATTGAGAACATTTAATACCCTTTTTCTTTCCCTTTGAGTCATGAATTTGAACCTCTCTTTACAATCACAAAATGAGAAATATATATGTGGAAAACAAGGTTTTTTTTTTCCTTCTTCTACCCCATGACTCTAGGGGCTGAGCCTTGACCAAAATAAAAGGGATATTATATATTTTTTCCTTTTATTTTGCTCTGAGTTGCCTTCATTTCCTGTGCTTCTTGATCTGGATCAGTTTAGGATCATAGCAAGCATATCATTGTAGGCATAGTTCGTAGGCATATTTATTCTGCTGTAAAAATGTCTTCACCAGGAAGTGTGTGCTTCTTGGGAGATGCATGTGTAATTATTCTTATTCTCCATAATACATTTTTTGCAAGTGCAAGGTGTGTGTAGCTGCTTTGGAATGCTGCTTCTGTGGCCTGTGTGCCTCTGTGTCTTATAGACGTGACTTTTGAATAAAAGCTTTAATAAGACGCTTTGAAAAGTCATACTTTTAATTATTTTTCCTCGTATATCTGTAGAGCTCTATTCTAACTAGATCATTGCAATTCAGATTCTGTTTCCAACAACATAATAAAGAGCCTGTTCACACTTGAAATTTAATTATGATTAGAATAGATGTAAATTTAATTTCTGCACTTATGGATGTTCTCATTTGAACTCTGCTTATTTAAAATAGCTTCCAAATAATGAAGCAACTTTAAAATTATCAAAAGCAGAATGAGGCATAATTCTGCAGGAAAAGTCATGTGAAAGCATGAAGTTGTTCAGAATATCTATACCTCATATTTTGAACAAACTATGAGAAGTCTTTTAATGTGGTACTATCTTAGTTTTCTATAGGAGTGTCATGTTTCTGAAGTCTCTTAGTTGTTCTCTGATGTCACTTATATCAGAAAGCTTTTATTTCATTGAAATTGAACTAAGAGGACTGCTTTCTTTGAAGAAAGTTGATAGTAATCTCTAGAGTAAGTTACTTACTCATTTTCAGATCCAGGAAAACAGTGCATGAAGAATGGGGTGTCACCAGCTAGTTTGCTGTGCTGGATGATGGATAGGCGAGTCTTTGCGCAGAGGGTGATACTGTCTTTCTGCAGTTTTCCACAGAAACCTAAGTATTATAATAAAAAGAAAAGATGTAATAATTTCCAGAAGTTCTAGAGAATTAGAGTCCTAGAAAGACTTTTCCCATTAAAAGGTGGAAAGCTCTGTGTTCTGTATGTAAAAAGTCCATTTTCTGTTCATTGTTGAAGGATTTGTGGGATCTAGACAGTGGTTTACTTCTAAGTATAGCATACCATAGAATTTGGTCCTACACTTTTGCAGGATGCTAGAACTTGCACTGAAAGTTTCATAAAGATGGAAGGAATAAGTCCCTGTTGTTAGTTGTCCTGACTATTTGAATGACAAGTGTCAACCTGAAATCACAAGCTTTCACTAAAAAGTTAGTATTTCTGCTTCTGTAATGAACATGAGCTTGAAAACAGTACTCCAGTGCCAGCATTAAAAGATCCTCAAATGTGCCTCTCTTGAAAAGATTGTGTGTCAAGATCTACCTTTATTTGTAAATGGCAATGCTGAAGTTTCCACTGGCCACTTCTAATATTCCCTGTAAATGCTGCAGTATTTAGCCTATGCCCTTGGAAGTTAACTGATGATGGCCTATGCTTGAAGTGGGGAATGTGGCTGTACCATTCTTATTAAAGAAAAACACTTTCCCCACTGAAGCTGTACCATGACCTTGTGTTTTTCTTTCAAAGTGCTTATCAACATATGTGCGTCTGAATGTATGTACAAAGTGTGCACAGCACTTTAAGACAAGAGCCAAAGTGGTGTACAAAATCTAAGCAAAAAAGCAGTGGAAATTTAGGTTGACAGAATGCAGTTGCAAAAAATGTGATTTATGTAGAACTCCAGGGACAACCTTGTTCACAGTGGATATCTCTGAGGACTGTAAATATTTCAGATATAGGTTTAATACTATGTCTGCAAGACAAATCTTCCAGGAATTCAGCCTGACACCATGCTGGCATGTTGTTTAATTCCCTCCACCTCAGGGGTAAGCATACTACCCGTGGAGTCACTGGTGTTAATGCCTGTTATCTTCCTAGAAACAGGCTCTATTTGGTACAATACAATACAATACAATACAATACAATACAATACAATACAATACAATACAATACACCAGGTTGGAAGAGACCTTCAAGATCATCGCGTCCAACCCATCAAACAATCCAACCCACCCAACAACTAGACCATACAGCCAAGCACCCCATCAAGTCTTCTCCTGAACACCTCCTGTGAAGGTGACTCCACTACCTCCACGGGTAGCCGATTCCAATGGGCAATCACTCTCTCCGTGTAGAACTTCTTCCTAACATCCAGCCTAAACCTGCCCTGGCGCAGCCTGAGACTGTGTCCTCTTGTTCTGGTGCTGGATGCCTGGGAGAAGAGACCAACCTCTGCCTGGCTACAACCTCCCTTCAGGTAGTTGTAGAGAGCAATAAGGTCACCCCTTATTGCTCTCTACAACTTGTGGTAGTTACTTGTGACCTTAAGAAGAAGAAACCATATGGCATATATTTTATATAACTTACACTTAGCAATCTTTCAGATTTAATAGTCTTTTGGAGGATTAATGAATACTACAGCACTAAGAGGAAGCAAGAATTTGTGAAACTCCAGTGCTAGGACTGAGACAAAACCATTATCTCTGGGTGTGCAGGACCGATGGTGGGGGATCCATCTCCCATTTATCCTTCATGAATATGTCTTATTTGCAGACTTATTTGCAGTTCCTTCACTGAGCATTGTAAGAGTATCTTAAGCTGGCAAGGTTCCACTGGGGTCTGTCTGAAGTGTGTCACAAGAAAAACAGCTACAATTTGTGGAGCTGGAGTTGGGATTGTACAAATGTTTTCTTTCTGCCATTCTTTTACTTGTTTTCCTCTGTTCCACTGAGATTTCTGCATGGGTCATGGTTCCTTTGGGGATGTTCTGACTCTGGTATCCCTACACTAGTGTGTGTCATTCATGGGCCTCAGTCCCTTCAGGTCACCCCCACTGTGGACTGCTGACCCTTCAGAGGTTCACCTCCTCTGGCATGAAGCATGTCTGAAGAGCACATTTCCCTGTGTGCCCTCAGTAATGTCCTTATCCATATGTCTCTTGTTTTTCCTTTTCCAGCAGCTGCCACTCATTCTTAAACATATCTGAACAGAGGCATCATGTGGTTTGTTGAAGTTTTGGTGTGTGACATGAAGTCTGCACTGGTTTCAGAGCCAGCTGGAAGCAACTGCACAAGGCAGCTAATAGATTCCTCCTTGCAGGGCACCCTTGCAGCCCTGGCTATAGAAATCCATACATTTGCGCCCCATTACGGCTGAGTATAACATGCTGTGCCCCTGCAATAAAAACTCTTACTGAGTGGGCTCCTAAAACACCCCAAGGTAATTCAGGGTCTGCCTAAAAGCAAACTCTGCTTTACTAACTTTTAGGTTGTTGTTCTGTGGTTGTGTATTGTTACTTGATATCTCTTAAATACTTCAAACCGAAATAGGAAAAAAATTGCACTTCTTGTTTGTTAGTAGCAGTCTTCTGAAAATTACTCCTCCTCAAGGATGCCAGAGTGTCCACTGGACAGAAAATTTTAAAGCAAATGGAACTGAAAGTGAAGGTATTCCAAAGTTGAATATAATTTGTTGCAACACTTTCTTTGAAGGTATATGTTTTCAATTATGGGTCTTGAAAAGCTCCGAGCACGAAAACTGAGGAGATACTTTCTTTCATGTGTATCTTGCTAGACAAGAAGTGTTATTCTTTATCACAAGGAACTACTGACAACAATCTGTTCCTATAATCATCACCTTGGTAAAGACTGCTATAATGATTTCTTTCTGAAGCTTTTGGCAGGCACCAGGTTTAACTGATATAAATGCTGCAGTTAATTTTCCTTGTATAAAAAATACAGTATCAGCGTGTTGCTGTAGTTCCCAGGATACTGTAAAATCTTTTATTTGACTTCTAGAATCCATCTAAGAGCCCCCAATGTGTTTTTATTAATTTACAGCTTGATGCAAAACCTGTGCTCTCAAGTAGTCAGAAAGCTCTGAGTAGATGAGGAAGGTTCTTTGAGAAGGTCACCTATCTGCAGATGAAACAAAAATCAATTTAAACTTGAATTTGCAATACTTTCCTGCTAGGAGAATATTTTCTGTGTCATATCAGACAGAATTATACTAATGGAAAGGTCAGGAATGAAAGAAATCAGGAAGGAAATGAGAATTTGGGTATACTTGGCTTACATATCCACAAGGGACACACAGAGAACAGGGTCCACTGTGAAGCATTTGTTGAATATCCTAAAATGTGTAGGAATTGTGGTGATGATTGCCTCACAGAAAGTGGAAATAAGCATAATTTACTCATTTAGACACAGAAATTTAGCAGAAAAATGGCATTTTTTTATTGACTGCTGGTCACAGTCAATAGGACCATATTTTTTTTACTGTTGAGAGTCTGAAGACATCTGGGTCCCGATAATCATTAACTATGAGAAACAGTTGGTCTCAATGAAATGACAGACATGATAGTACATTTCTTTTTCTTTCCTTCTTTGCTGGTATATTTTGTTTTCTGACTTAGGTCTGTTGTAGCAGTAGGGGATGGGGACAAGTCTGCTCCATGTCAGACTTTGTTTTAACTTCTTTTGGGGTACTTTTATTGTTTTTTAGCTGCTTTTAAAGCATATTGTGTAAGTGTTTGGCATAGTCCCCTCTGGATGTGGGTATGGTTCCTCCTAGATTTTAAGTTGCGTAATCTGTCCTCTGAATTGAACACCATTTTGAATCTTATCCTGTGTTCAGCTGGGACAGATTCATTTTATTCACAAGAAGCTGGGAAGGGCACACTCAGGACAGCCAGCTGAGCCAGCCAGTTGGCTATTTGATGCCTCAAATGTTGTGCCTGCTATATAAAGGAGTCTGTCCAGGAGACTGGAGTAAAAAAATGAAAGATATTTACTTGACATTATGTGGCATTCTTGGGACCTGTAATCCAGCCAAAGGTAGGCTGAGAAGGATTGACTTTATAAGCACCATCCTCTTAACTGTACAACTTCCTTTTAACAGCCTTTTGAATTCGGAGGAGCAAATGCACCTTTACAGATTAACCACTTGGTGTCACAAAAGCATAGCTCAGCATTGCTCAGATGTTGTGATGCCAATCAGACTGCCTGGCTAATACTGTGTAAGCTTATGTTTGAGATGTGGCTTCAGTAAAATGCTGTCTCACCTGTTTCATTATTCTTAATTTTCTCTTTTCCAACCTTTAAATTTCCATGATTCATCCCTCCAACCCCCCCATCTTTATCGTGGTCTTTAGCTGCATATTTTAAATTGCTAAAATGATGACACAACAAAATCCTGCCGGAATGTGTTTGTCAGGAGTTGTATGCCAGAAATACAAGGATTTCCTGGAATATTTTCTGTGATCAGAATTTGTCCCCAGCATTGCAGCTTGGAAGAATGAATCTCTAAAAGAATCTCATTGGCCTTAAAATGACCTATACAGGGGAGTAAAAAGCAGGTTACGTATCTACTCAAAAATTAACAGTACACCCCCCCCCCCCCCCGCCCCCGTTTTAGTTAGGTAAAAGGATGCTAGAAACTGAGAAAAGAACATAAAGAACAGCTAAATAACCTGCTACTCCTTTTAAGTATTTCAGTGATTTTTTTTATTCTCCCCCTGCCACCTCCTCCCACCAGTATTTTGTTTCTAACATGTACACAACCATTCATCAAGATACTTAGTAGTCTGTCTACATCCCTCTCACCTTATGAACATTTTGCAAAATGGCAGCAGCAATAATTTGTCCTGGGAAAAGCACAGTTCATGTTACAGCCAATTTCTCTACCAATGTGCTGCTTTGAGCATGGAAGGGTGAAGAAGAGCGTGAGAAACAGGTCTGGTAAGCCAAGTAGGGAATGTGACGTAGAAATGTGGAGTAGTGTACACACTCCTAGTCAAGAACTTCCTTTGGGGAACTGCTATATTTCAAATTTAAAAGAATAATATCTAATACCTTGCTGTCAAAGTTTTTTGAATATCTAAAATCCAGGTCTGTCCCCAGGTTTAACAGTTTGAGTACATCTTTGAAATTATTTTAGTTCCTCAGAGGATCAGACTTCTCCCTCAGACAGAGCAAAACTTACTCTGATACAAAGTAGGCTGTCAGGATACTTAGTTGTTGTTTACTTGCTTAGTTAAGTAGTGCTCATGATTTTGCACTAGTATATTTGTCAGCAAATCCACAGTTCCCTTCACTTTGTGCAAATTGCCCTTGCAAAAAAAAAAAGAAATTTAGATTGTGGCTACCTCTTCAAAGTAGATTTATTCATTAATGAGTTAGATTGGGTTTGACTGAAGTGATCATTTGGGGAAAACAGTCTTTGACAGCACAGATGCGCAAAACCAGAGCAGAGCAGATCGTATTTACTGTAGTTTCATAGAACCATAGAATGGCTTAGGTTGGAAGGGACCTTAGAGATAATCTACTCCAACTTCCCCACCATGGGCAGGGATGCCTTTCAACTCTCAAGGCCTCATACAACCCCACCTTAAACACCCCCAGGGAAGAGGCATCCACAGCCTCCTGGCCAGCCTGTTCCAGAGTCCCCTCACCCTCATACTGAAGAACTTCTTCCTAAGATCTAGTCTGACAATTTGACATAGCCTGAGATGAATACTATCTGAATACTAGTTCTTTCAAGCCACAAGCAACCCCATCAGAAAACCAATTTAAAAATACACTAACCCACTTACATGTTAATAAGTGGAAGATGTAACAAACTCCAAAAAGTCCTTTGGTTCTACTGCTGACTGATGCTCTAGCTATGGTATTTTTCAGAAAATGTAAGGAAAAAGGTGAGATATGCTATTAAGGATTGCGTATTGTGTAAAGTCTTTCTAGTTACCTAAATAATTGCCTGTCACATTACCTGCTTGCTATTTTCTAGTTAAATTCTTCTGCTAATTTAGTGTTTGTAATTTTTGAAAATTAATGCAAATATATTTAGAATGCAACTATAAGGTTACAAAGCACTGTGGCTTACAAGGAACTTCCATACACCACAATTTTAATGAAGCTTTCTATCCATTTCCTTTATGATTCAGTTGATTACCCCAGCCTTTGGCATGGTATTCTGGTACTTGGCAGCTTTTCAGTTTTCCTAAATCAGAATTAGCCTGTGGGAATCTTAACTAGTTGGATGTGGAAATCTCATTTTCTGTCCTCCAAGGCTATCAAAAATAGTCCAATTGGGGGAAAAAAAAAGTCTCCTTGAAATAAAGAGGAAAGAAAAGGAATATATAAGACTACAGAATAATCTTGCACTCTAGTATATGCCATATCCCTGTTGCTGTCCTGGCTCTTTACTGTGCTGAATTAGTTTAAATAGATATTAGCATTGCACATAGTGCAGCATATAATAGTGATTCAGTGCTGATTCTAGATGAGTGGCAATGTGAACTTCAGGGGGTTGCTTAATATTCATTGTACACACTTTGGAAAAAGACAGAACATGTTTTTCAAACTTCACTGCACATCTGTGCATCATTGCATGTCTATTGGTGGGTCCTAGTGGCCACTGAACAAGCTGGGCCAAATCTGCCCTCAGTTGCACTGTTAAAAATTTGGATGAATGCCATGCTTTTAATAACAGAGATACTCTATTTACACTACTGTAGCAGAAGGCAGATCAGGCCCATTCTTTGTTTCTGACTGCCATGATCAGCTTATGGACTGTGCTTAATCATATTACAGGCCTTTAGAGTGTTTCTACAACAGTCTCAATTCAGTTTGCTGATTTTAAACAAGCACACTGCTCCAAGAGTCTTCTTAGGAAGCAACAAAGAAGAAAAAAGAGTGAATGCCAACCTCCTCTGATTTCAAAAAGGATCTAACCTTTCATGTTCTTCTGTGTGCACTTACTCCCTGAGAACTACCCTCACCCCCAGGGTTAAAGGCTTAGATCCTTTTGGATTTTCTTGGCTGTAATGCTGGCTTTCTAGGTAAAAGTTTTGCCTGACAGTCTATAAATAAAGTGTGAATAATCTCCTGCTGCATATATTCTGCCATACTTTCTTGCTGAATTGTAGAACCATGCTCAGTTTCCATATGGCAAAACAAACACTACATGCAGGTATGTATTTCAGATAGTCTGAGAAATTTACTTAGTTTTTTATTTATCCTAAGTTATATGACTCTGGTTGCCCTTTTTTAATTTTACTTAGTTATGTTACAGAACTTCCTGTAGCTACAGACATTTCAGAGTTATTACATTGAGGTGTATTTGAAGGAAACATCCACAAGATTGTTACTGAGATAAGTGATTTTTGTTTGTTCCTGTATGTCTGTTCTCAGTAGAAACAATGGTAATAAAAGCATGTACAAACTAATACCGTTTACTTCATGTCCTGCGTTGACACACCTGTGACATCCCTTCTTGACACTTCTGATGACATCACCCTGCAGCAAACAATGGCTACTTTCACCCTTTTCACTGGTGGTAGTCTGCAAAAAAAGACCGCAACTACCAATTAATCTGTTCAGTGTCTACACTCTGTTTTGCACTGGTTAGAAGTAGATTTACTGACCTTGAAGCCATCTTTCATGTTGCAATGGATTTATCTCTGCTTTCATCTCACATTGCAGCCTCATTTACTTATTTGGTTAGATTACCCTGCAATATACCTAAACCCCATTTGCCTCATTTCCATATGGTGCTGATTTTCATCCATCCTTCTTGCATTAGTTGTCTTGATCACACAGGGACTGCCCATTAGATTCATTCTTGTCAGAGTTCAGCTTTCATCAGCTTTTCTGCAAAATGTTGATTTAGGTGAAGTATTATGAAACTTTTATGGGGATAGCCATTTCATTGTTTAAAAAAAATAAAAAGAAAAATAATAGAAAGAAAGAAGTGTGGAAGATGTAATCTCTTGTGCTCTTGCTTTCTTTGGCACAGCTCTAGCTTACCAGCTGTCCCAGCTGGCAAATTTTGGGAATGAAAGTGCTGGAGAGGGAACTGGACTTCCTTTATTCGTAGTGAAAAGGCTTTAGGGCTAACACTTTTGTACTCGGGGTGGGGGTGGGGAATAAATATTGGGAGCTTAGAGATTGGAGGTTGTTCAATACTGTATTAAGAGGATGAATAATTACTTCATCTTTGAGTTAGCTTTGTAGAAAAAACAGTAGTTAAATAAACAAAGTGCAATAGCTGCAAATTGCTTCAAATGTTGAGAATATGGAGACCAAGCAAACAAAAAGACACAAAAGGAGTAAGAACTGGAAGGACTATATTGGTTTTATTTCTTTGGTGTTATGGTGATATGACTTATCCCTCTGTGGCTTGCTTTATTTGGTATTTGTTAATCACTCCACAAATAATTCCCTGACTCATCTGAGCTTCAAGATAAACATCTCAGTTTTTGAAAGAAATTTCTTGTTTGGGAAAGTCATCAAGCTGACAAAATTGTACAATATCTACAAATCCTTCTAGTAAGTGATATGTCTTAAGTGGCAGAGCTTCAGGTTTTCCTGCCAATGGCCCACTGTTCAAATCTGCTGTGAAGGGAACACCTCTCTGAGCATGGTAAACATTCAGTCACCTTGATTGTTGTGTGGCCTTACATGTGAAACAGAACACAGTCATTTACTTCTCATAAAATGGGACAGACAAATGTATTTAAGTGTTTTACTTCTGATTTGAAGTACTGCTTTAAGGGTGGAAGGTTTTTGTCTTCCCAACTAAGATATCGCAATAGAGATTCAGCTGACCTTAACTGTAGCATAATATCTAGCTGTTGATCCTGATGAAAGCAAGCCTTGAGGTCTCTGCAGCTTGTTCTTTTGGGGACAAATCCACTAGATGGCAATATGTATTCAGATTTTGTTTAAAAGGAAAGTCTTATTTAATTAAATAATCCTTATTATTTTGTTTCAATTAAAACTATCATGAGCTGTTTTAATGTTGCCAGATTAAAAAAAAAGGATTGGTTTGTAAAATGTCTTTTCATTCCATGACCTATTCCATGTCATAAAATGTATCTTTGTTCACACTGTATTATTTTATTGAGGCAGATGACTCTGTATCACAAATACAAGTAATTATGTCCATTCATAACTCAAATAATATCTTTTTTTTCAGTGAAGGAAACATTGCAAGTTAATTGTGCCTGTCTTTGTATTACTTCCTCTGCTCTGCTCTAGCTTAACCAAAGATTGCTTTTGAAAGTATCCTGACTCATACATGTACATTTTAAACCACCAGTTATTTTCCTATAGATTAGGAAGCTCTTTCTGGGGCAGAGAGATGAGCAGAGGGGAGTTCTCTTGTTAAAAAAGATAGATAGGAAATACTTCCCCAGCCTGCATCAAAGATAGGACTTTCTCCTTTATTACTGTTGGGCTCTGGTGGCTTTCTTCTTTACATGAAGTAATGGATAACTAGAAGCAGTTGGTCCTGAGGGCTGAGTGCAGTAATACACAGGGAGCAGAAGGACTGAGGGCACAAGAGGCTGCATTTCATCACGAATGCAAAGTGGAATCAGGGTGATATTGTGGGAGGCTGTTTTAGCAGATTTATAGCAGTCTGTCACGCACACATACAAAATGAAGCTCATTTATGAGACAATGAAGGAAGAGGGAGCAGAGCTGTGGGAGAAAGAGAAAAACAGTTCCTCCAGAAACTACATTACTATTAAGACCTGATTCCCAGTGGATGTCTGCCTTATAGAGTCTACTAGGTATGAGCACAAATCCAATCTTTGCTGGCAATTGAAGTATTAAGAGACTTCTGAGAACCAACAAGTTTCTCTTTCAGGGGGTATGTTAGGTGACTAATATGTCAGAATTCATATTTTAGCCTCTCCATCTTTGAGGCACTAAGCAGTCTCTTTTTGTTGCCTTCCTATTTCCCATGAACTTCTTTATCTTATTTGTCTGAATTGAGACCTCTTTATCTTATTTGCCTGAAATTGAACATAAAGTTCAAATATTGTCAAAGGGAGAGAGACTGGCAAAAGCAGACAGAAGTATGCCACATAGTAAGAGTACATAAAAGAAAATTTTCATTGCTTATGGTGATGGTGGGAAGAACAAAGCTAAAAAAAGCCCTCAACTTCTGCTCCTCACCTCTAGGTTTTGAGGAGATACAAGGTCAGTATTGAGGAAATGAGGCTGAACTGTACCTCCTACCACACATGAGATCTTAACAAAGCGTAAATATTTTGGGTGACTGTTATTAATTTTAATTTAATTCCTCAGGATAAATTGAAATTGTCTTTGTTTTACAGACTCATTCTAGACTTCTTAATTGCCTGATAATTTTCACCACTAAAGCATCTGAACAGTTTTTACCAGACAACTTTCATATAATAAAGGCAGCTCTGTAGAAGTGTCCATTACTGAGAGAATTTGAAAGACTTGCTTCTGGGTAACTAAATCTGTGAGCTGTAATCATGCATCTTTGAAGAATTTATTCCAGTATGTTGTTCAGTTTGTTTTGGTTAGTTTAGTAAGGTAAGAAATGATTCATAAAATATTGTTGCCCTACCTAGTTGTAGTTCATATTTAGAGAATAACTGGGAAAGTTGTAGTTCATCTTTAGAGAATACCAGGGAATACATGAGCATTTTCACAGCAGTGTCTCAAAAATATATATTTCAGTCTGCTGCCTCTCTGGGGCAAAGGTCAAAGATGTAAAAAGAAACTTTCCACCCTGCCTCAGTGCTCAGATTAGTATTACTAATTTTTCAAGTAGGTGGCAATGAACTTTAATCAAGTTTGTGAGCAATGAAGAGAGACTGCAGGACCCTGGGACAGCTGTTTATGGATTGGGAGTGCAAGTAGTGTTCTCTATCCCACCAATTGCAGGGAGTGATGAGGGCTTTGACAAAAAGAGCCATTAGATGAATTCTTGGCTTTGAGCCTGGTGTCACTGGCAGGACCCTGGGTTCTTTAAACATGGGCTGATCTATAAGACACCAGGCCTGCTAGCAACAGATGGAGTTAAATTGTCTCAAAGTAGGAAAATGATCTTGGGACAAGCATTAGCAGGGTTTATAGGAAGAGCTTTAGATTTGAAAGGGAACAGAGATGTGAAAGGAATGCAGGAAGAAGTCAGGCCTGCCTGCAACAAGCAGAGAGTTGAATCACTGGGGGCTCCTGAGGCAGTAGAAACCAGCAAGGAAACTCCCATGAAATACCCCAAGAAAATCAAGGGGAGCCCTGCTAGCAAAGTGATGCAGCCAGCTGCCCAGCTGAAGTACATCTACATGACTGCATGCAGCAGGGGCAACAAACAAGAAGACCTGGTAGCTACTGCACAGGTAGAAAACTATGACCTGATAGCAATCACTGAGACATTGTGGAATGAATCATATGATTGGACTGTGGCTACTGGTGGCTACAGACTGCTCAGAAGGGACAGGTGAGGAAGCAGGGGTGGAGGAATTGCTCTTTATGTCAGGAAATGGCTAGAGTGTAAAGAAATGTCCCTGAAGAAATGCCATGAACAGGTTGAAAGCTTATGGAAAAGAATTAGAAACAAAAGCAACAAAGAGAACCTTTTAGTTGGCATCTACTACAGGTCATTTGATCAGGGTGGGGTGCACTGATGAAGCCTTCCTACTCCAGCTAGGGAGGCTTTGCACTTGCAAACTCTTGGCCTACTGGAGAACTTCAACTACCCAGACACCTGCTGGAAAAGTAGCATGGCAAGCTGTAGGCAATCGAGGAGACTCCTCTAGTGCCTCAATGATAACTTCTTGATAATAGACAGCCATACCTGAGGGAATGCAATATTGGACCTGATGATCACAAATGCAAATGAACTCATCAGTGATGTCAAGACTGGGGGCATCTTGGGCTGCAGTGATCATGCACTAATGGAGTCTGCAGTCCAAAGAAATATGGGACAGGCAAGGAACAGAGTCAGGACTCTAAATTTTTAGGAAGCCAACTTTCCATCTTCTTAGGGAGACTGTGAGTTGAAATAAAAAGCAGGCAGGAACAGCACAACTTCTGCAGACAGTGGAAGCAGGGATGGATAACCTGTGAGGAGTATAAGAACACCACATGGTTGTGTAGGGATGAGGTCCAGAAGGCCGAGACATAGCTGGGATGCAAAGAATAACAGGAAGGGCTTCCACAGATACATTAACCAGCAAAGAAAGGTTGAAGAAAGTCTTCTTCCTCTGATGAGTGGGAATGGAGAATTGGTGTCAGCAGACAAAGAGAAGGATGAGGTACTTGGTAACTTTTTTGCCTCAGTCTTCATTGACAGTCTTGCTCTGTCCCCCCTGAGTTGATACACCACTGAACAACCCCAGCCCCCTCAGCCTGTCCTCGTAGGAAAGATGTTTCAGCCCCCTGATAATTTTTGTGGCCCTCCCCTGGCCTGTCTTCATGAGGTCCACATCCTTCTCTTTAAGCTGGAGAGATATGGGTTTGATGTGTGGACTGTCTACTGGGTAAGGAATTCGCAGAGTGTTAGGGGCTGGAAGGGACCTTGAAAGATCATCTAGTCCAACCCTCCTGCCAGAGCAGGATCACCTATACCAGATCACACCGAAACACAGCCTCTCAGTCCTGCAGGGAGTTAGCTGCAAATGCTAAAAAAAAAAAAAAAAAAAAAAAAAAAGGAAATGAAAACCATATCCTGAAACTGCCAGGGAAAACCAAACTCCAGCATGACCAAGGAGATATAAAATTTCCCCCAATATGCCACTCTGTGCCTAGTACTGCAGTTCAGTCACCAGTGCAAACATGACGCCTTAAGCACACTGAAAGTTCCAGTCTTGCATGATGCAAAACTTAAAACAAGCCCTATTCAAAAAATATCAACCCAAAACTGAAACACTTTTTCAATTTGGAGATGTGGCAGATGGACAGCATCAGAAACATATGTCACACAGCATATGAATAAATCAGGTCCAATCGATGGCTAATGAAAGGCTTTTCGATATGCTTAGCACTAAATTACTTTTGATTTAAAAGCTTACTGAGAGAAAATTGTAATCTATAGCTAGGTGCACTCACGTTACACAGTAATGTGCTGAATCTAATTTAAAGTGGGTAAATGCTAACACATTTCATTTCCTGCATACTCAGTGAGACAATGTTTGCATTTTTTTAAACAGTAATTTCGAGTGAGTCTTTCAAAGTGCTAGAATCAGCAAGACAGCAATAGTGTTTGAAAAGATGGCCATGCAAACGGAACTTCTAGTGATTTAATATGCTTACCATTGCAGGGAGATAGCTTGATCTATGACACACTTAGAGTGATGGAACAAGCTGTGTGCATCAGTGGTGTATTTCAAGCTGTTAGTATTCTTAGCAAATAATGTTTAACATGAGTTTATCTTTAGTCTGGAAAACTTTTTCAGGAAGTGTGCTGAATAATAAAATTATGGAAGTGATAAATAAGTGAGGGTGGATATCTGGATGTAATAGCAAAAGGGAGAAAGTAAGCTGACTGGGGTGTATCATAACTTTTTTGAGCTCATTCTAAATTGTGTCAGAACTGTGATATCATATGGGTATTTGTCAGACTGGAATCTGGCAGTCTAAGAGGAATAGCTGTGTGATACTTGTCATTAAAGAAAGTATAACTGTAGGAAAGGGTGCACCACCAAGTTCTGAGATAGTCAAACAGGAAAAGCAAGTATCCCACTAATACCTGAGGTGATAGAAGTACTGGAAATTGGGTAACTGCACCAAAAAAGGGTGTTTCCAAATATTGAAAGCCTTGAGGAGAAGAAAAGAAACTTGGGCACTGATAAAAATCTCTTTTAAAAGGTAGATACCAGTAGATTTGTAAAATGTAGCCAATTATGTTTATGTTTGGGTCTGCCCAAAGGTAATTGTATTGCATTCTAAATAAAACAATAGGCACATAGTCCAGTCCCAGCATCTTCCTTTTGAAACTCCTAGAAAGCAATGAGTACACTCACTCTTTACTCAACAGCACTCCCAGAATGTCTATTACCTTCTGTAGCAATCAGTATAAACAGTTTTTCAGAAAAGAAATGTGTGCCTTTTTGGAAGAAAGGACTGTAGTAAGGCAGGGTGGCTTCTTAGTAGACACATATCTATGTTGATCTGAGCAGGAATCGTGCAAGTGAACAGCTCCAAAACAGTCTTTTTATTTTTTCCCCATAATTTTTTGCTTCAAAGTAGTAAGCATTCTTCATAGAAAATTTTATTTTGGACCACTCTGCTTACAAGCAAATTAAAAAACCCTACATTAATTTCCAGAAATTATTGAAAAGTCTACATTGAAAGGGACCTCTGGAGATCACCTTGTCAAACTTTATTTTGGAAATGAAAGGACATCGTCAAGATGAGTCTTCATTTCCCCCAGCAAGTTTTCACAGAATCAGAAAATGCTTGAGGTGGGAAGGGACTTCTGGAGCTCATGTGGTCCAACCTCATTGCTTAAATGATTGGTTAGGACTATAACCTCACAGTGAAGTACTTTTTTCTTATGTCCAGATGGAATTTTCCTTGTGTCTTTTGTATTTTCTGTCACCATGCATCCCTGTGTAGAGTGCCTTCACCACCTTTTCATCTGCCCTTTAGTTATTGAAAGACTGTCATTAGGTCTCCCTTGAGCCATCCCTTCTCTAGGCTGAGCAAACCCCATTTATTTCAAAGTGGTTTTGTATATCACATTTTTCAATCCTCCAATCAATTTCATGGCTCTTTGTTGGACATTTTTCAGTTCCTTACTGTCCTTCTTTAGCTGCAAGACAGGATAAATTATTCTAGGTGTTGTCTGTCAAGCACCAAGAACAATGACAGCCCTCAAGCTGCTGCGTTACCTTAGGCTGACACAGCCCAAGATTCTTTTGGTCTCATTGCTGCCAGGGTACACTGCTCCATGAGACTGAGCTTGCTGTCCCCTTGGGACCTTCCTAGCAAAGCAGCTAGGTGTTTCCAGGCATACAGTTAGATAATTTGTCTGATCTGCTGACTCTTCTTACTCAAGGTATTTTCCCAGGCTCCCCATCACCACTCTTTACTGTATGTGTGTGGATCTTGTGTTACAAATATCTAAAATGCAATTTAAATGGTTACATTTTTCTAGTCCATTGGAAGTAAAAATACAATGTTCCTACTAATGCTTTAGAAAAAGGGATAGGTATGGCATGGCATGATGAAGTAAGCTTCCTGTCAGAGAAAAGATACCCCAAACCCAGACATTAATGAGGAGTCAGTCTGAATACTTAAGTATCGCATCTCTGAAAAAGGGATGACAGGCTGTTCTTTTTTTGTTCAGTGAACTGTCTAATTAATGATAGATACTTGCATTTAACCTACCATTTACCTAACTACGGTGATTTCCCAACCCAATTTAGGTGCAGAAGAAGGGAGTAAGATAGGAAAAAAGGTACAACAGAGGGTACAAAAGAAGTACAACCAGCTCTACAGTCCCAAGTGCCAGCCTCTGGATTGGTTCACTTTTAGCTCCTCTGTCTGAAATATCACACTAAACTTGTTACCTTAGAACAATGTTTTTTTCTCTAACTTCTAGAAACTGTCAGCAGTTGACTTTTTAACTGGGCACTGATTCTAATATTCATGTAGACTATCTAGCTCATGGAGACAAATGTCTCTTTTTCATGATTCAGCACTGTAATTGTACTTATGGAAAAATATGTATTCTTTTTGTACTGAACCCAACCTGGGGTTAAAAAGTACTATTTTTAAAATGCCATAAGTTGGTCATGGATGTATTGTTATTAATCTTATAGTAGTAAATTTTAGATTTATCCATATAAATATGCTTTAAACTAACCTCTACATTTTCTGCAAACCAAAGGAAAACACCTTGTGATTAGGACAGAGAAAATAGAATTGGATGAAAACTTTGTAAATCTGAACTCTGCACTTTATGGAAATACAAATCAAAAGTTAACATTTGAAAAGGAAAAAACAGATACACAAACTGCACACACATATATAGTTACATGAATTATATTAAATACCTTACAAGAAGTCATTTTTTCAGTTTATGTCAAAGGCTGTGGTTTATCAGATAGACTGGATCAACTATCTGCAACTGGATATAAATGCTGAGATAGGTAGTGTTTAAGAGAGAAGTCAAGGTAACTTGCAGTGATGTATCATTGCGCACCTCAAGAAATAATGTTGGGACTCAGATGAATTTTTTCAGATAAGGTCATGTAGTTTGGCTTTAGGATATCATTCCTTCATGGCACTTCATTCTCCCACTCCTCACAGAGGTGGAATTAGGTATGCACAGTACATAACTCTCACCAGTTACTTCTTCATCTGCATTACTGCTTGTTCAGTGCTTTGGTCACAGCAGCTACTAGATCACATGGACGTATAGGTCCTCATTTGAGGATACACAGTTACACTAGGGATGGGTGCTGTCTTCATGTCATCTTTGCTATACCTGTGCTTATGAGAATTAACAATATAGGATAAGTGCAGAAATACAGTCTGGGAGACAGGCAGTGTGAACCTTGTAAGTGGACTGAATCAAGTCTGACATAAGAGGAAGAGATGAGATACTGTTACTACAGTGACAAAGGGGAATATATATTGAATGTGGCAATGCTGTTTTCAGCACTTGACATTATAGGTGAAGTGACCATGTGGCTAAGTTGGTAGCACATAAGACTCTTATCTGGGAAGGTTGTGAGTTCAAGCCTGCAGTGGGCAGGAGTGTTCTTTCTGGGCAGCAATGTCCTCCCTCCTCAAGAGGGGATTGGACTTGGTGCCATGGTCTAGTCATGGGGTCTGTGGTGACAGGTTGGACTGGATGATCTTCGAGGTCTCTTCCAACCTTGGTGATACTGTGATATTATAGGTATATTCTCTAAAATAACAATGTAATTTATAATAATAATATTTTTTTTAAAGGCAAATGTGTAAACTGTGTATTCTGGTTTCTGATACATGCATATTCATTCTGTAAAGCTACATTGCAAAAAACCTGCAAAATACCAAGTCTAGTAAGGGAAAAAATGTGTCAATAGTTATACATGAGCTATTACATCATTGAACTAATGATTCATACTAATGCCTTCATCTAAGCTCTTTAGTAACCTGGCAGAATGTGGAATAGAATTTGATCAGTATGAACAGTCCTGTTTTCAAATCACCTCCCACTTCCTGTTTTATTTGTAAATGGCTACTGTTAGCTTCTTTTGTGATACAGCTCCCACAGAGTGCATAAAGAAGTGCATTGTCAATTAATTTCCCATCTGTTCATCAGTGTCATGCTATGTAGTAAAATAGCTGCCTTCCTAAAGTTTCAGTAGGAAATAAAACTGTATCCTAGGCTGTATCGAAAGAAGGAGCCTTCGGGCCTTACAGTTGATTTTCTTGGTTGTTGTTTTTGTGGCGTTTTGCTTGTTTTGTTTGATGTTGTTTGGTTGGTTGTTGGTTTGTGTTTTGTCTTTTTTTTGAGGTGTACGAGAGTAAAGATGGTTACATGCTTATTTGATCTTTTAAAATTGATCTGTGTTAATTTTCTGTGAAAAATATGTCACTTCATTTAATTTCCATCCCCAGTTGCTATGTCACCTGTCCAAGGTTCTTGTATATCCTGGCCAACAGGACTCCTAAATGTAAATTTTATACTTTTATATGATAGGCACAGCTGAACTGCTTCTGTACTGCTCCAAAATATGTTCAGAAAAGCTCCTGAAAATTGTAGGAGGTGATTAGAATAAACTATCCACAATTGAAGACCATGTTGAAATTGTAATTTCTTCCAGGCTATGGATAAAATTGAAAATATTCAATACTCTTTTCTGAGTTGAGTGAGTCCTGGTATCTAAACAACAACACAGAGATTAGCTTGACCTAACTTACAAAAAGGAATCAGCAGACTGCATTTCCTTCCCTCACTAAATTTCTAAGAAATCTACTAAAACTGAGCTTAAAGTACATGAATATTTAGAATAGCAAGGTGACCTCATAGCTAGGTCATGACTGCTGGTCTGAAAGACACTTGACTGCTAGCCTGAAGGACACTGAAGTGGGGTAATGGTTCATTTTCCACTACTAGCAGAGTTGCCTAGAAGTTTCATTTGGAAGGAAAAAGAAGACTAGGAGGAGCCCAGAATCCAGACTTGTAAAATTTGGGTCACAAATAAATGAATCTTCTAAGACTTTTGTTAATGACAGAGAATTACTGCTACATTTACCCCTAATGGCTGTGCCACCTAAAATATTGTTGTGATTTAACCCCAGCCCCATTAGGATAGGGAGAATTAAAAAAACAACAACAACCAAAAAATCCCCACAACCCAAAAAACCCACAAACAAAACCAAACACCACCAACCCAACGCCCCCAAAACAAACAACAACAAAACAATATGGAAAAAAATAAAGGAAAATAAATAAGGAAAACAAACATGAATTGATATCAGATTATTTGAATATTTGAAATAAAACATTGTAATAATAATAATAGTAACATGAGTAACAGAAATGAAAAGGAATTTAACAAAAAGAGAGGGAGAAATAAACCCCAGGAAAGACAAGTGATGCACAATGCAATTGCTCACCACCTGATGACTGATGTCCAACCAGTCCCTGAGTTTATGTCCTGAATGGAATGTCCTATGGTATGGAATATATGTGTTGGTCAGCTGTCCTGCCTATGCTCCCCTCACCCCATTTCTTGTTCACATCCTTTCTGGCAGATCACAGGAAACTGAAAAGTCCTTGGCTTAGGACTTGTCTTAGCAACAATGAGAACATCAGCATTTAACCTTGTTCTCCTGCTAATATCAAAACATATCACTATACCAGCTACTAGGAAGAAAACTAACTTTATCCCAGCCAAAGCCAGGTCAAATGCTATGGCATAGTCATTTTAAGCTGGAAAAGCGCCATGAAACCTGAGGCAGACCTGTTGATTTCACTGAGAATTTTATTGTAAATGTTTTTATTCCACTTAAATTTCTTTTTTTTAGTATGCAGTACAGGTATTACAGCGGGCACAGAGGATATGTCATTATTCTCAGATATATATTCTCAGACCAAAGAAACATGACTTATCATGTCCCTGAACTTTTGCTGTAAATATATCCCCAGAGGAAGAAAGTACATTTCTTAAGGGAGGGAAATTAAATGTGAGAGCATACCTCAAAAGGAAACAGGAGAAAATAGACATTTCAAGAGAAATGCATAGGAGAAAAGGCCTTTAATAAACCAGAGAGCAGCTTGGCACATACTGTGTGGGATCTGGAGGAAGACATAAACCCAAGAAGATAAAAACAACATGCTCTGATAGAATGATGCAAGCTATCAAGAGATAGAAGAAGTGGTTGTGAAGAATGAAAATATATATCAGACACTTGCTGGAAATAAAGGTGTGACAGACTAGAAAAAGATTCTTTCACTAACAATCTAAGGTTGTTTAGTCTTTACTTCAAATAAAATAAAATCACATGTGTTTTAGTAATTAAATTCCATATGTCATTTCTGTTAACATACTATAGAAAGCTACTTAGCCAAAGAATTTGAGTTAGGAATTTTAGACTGTGGAGCATTACTGAGTGGATTGGAATGGCTGACTGATGCCATAATTCTGAGGACTGAATGTATAAAATACACTATGTGTACTGTCCCACACTGGCTATAATTTATTTCACTGTATTTCTGTGTCATGTCAATCTTCTGTTTCTTTTTCCATTCTACGCTATCAGGTATAATTAACTGTGGTTGGTGTTGTGTTTGTGGGGTTTTTTAATATTTTTGGGTGTGTTTTTATTTTCTTAGACCCATTTACAACAAAGCCCACTCTATGTGTTTCTGTAGCTCTTTTATGCAAACAAACATATAAAGAAGTGTCAAAAGAACCTGTCATGAGCTGAGCTGGAGTAAATGCTAATTAATAGAACTGGGAAGAGGAATAGTGTGATTTTGAGATCAAGGTTGGGATATCTGGGCATATAAGTGCTAGGCAGCAGAGTTACTTCTAGTATGAGAGCTCATAAAGCCACAGAAGAGGAAACTGCAAGAGTGAAGATGATGAGATAAAGCAAAGGTGAGCATTTTAGTAGTAATGCTCTTCAGGCAGGCACACTGCCAGTCTGCTGCTTGATAGGTGGTGAGGAAGGGGAGTGCAGACAGCTAAAGGATAAGGTTCTATATTCAAAAATGGGTGAACATTTTCAGCAGTTTAAAGTTTTTGCAGTCTTGTTTAAGTGTAAATGAGTACACTTGCACCTAGTAGAGGCTGAAAGACCTGAAAGTACATCTGGGAAGGGAGCGAGGAGATTCCAGCAAACATAACTGTTCATAAGAGACAGAAAAGAAGTCACCCGTGGCATTGTTCAAGTATCTTCAGACAGAAATGGCAGATGATCATATTGTCCTGAGACTGATTTGCATATTTTCCATGGGAGAGCATGGTTGTTTTCCAAAGCTACTGTTTTCCATATGGAAATTACTAATTTACATTTTGAGTCTAAACCACCTAAACTATGTGAGCCTAAAGATTACATATGTCTGGCCAGAGTGCAAACATAGATTTGATACAAAATTTACTTGAACAGTGAATATAGAATTCAGTAATGTGACTCAGGTTTTAAGCAGGTGGTCATTCTAGAGGTTCTGCTCTGATTTTTGCTATTTTATAAACCAGGGCTACACATCTTTACCACATTCCTGTGTTTTACCCCTTAGAGAGGCTTTTTTTAATTTGGTTTGGTTTGGTTTTGTTACACAATTTATTATTATGAACAGAACATGAAGTGCATGGATTTTAAAGCCTTTTAATTTGACGTGGTTAAGACAACACTTGGGTAATGAAAGATTTTTTAATGCAGGTTAACCAAGGCCTTTTTATTTGTACAAGTATTTCCACTAAGTGGCACTCCATCAATTTCTGTAAATGTTACTCTACTTAAATCTGAATTCCTGCAAATGAAGGGAATGTGCAAATAATGAAAAATTGATTTGTGATTCTTTTATTTTACATATCACACCAAAATAGTGTCTATGAATTATATGTTCAAGGCTGTGAGGTGCAGAAATAACAAGGGAGAAGGAATTAAAAAAGAAGACTTGTTGGTTTATGAATGTTGTGAAATGTGCTATAGTAATTTGATTTAGTATTCTGTAGTCATCTCTGGAGACTACCACAGTCCTTGCCCAGGATGTCTGGAGTGCCTGGCATGGAAACAGCTCTCTTGTGTGGAGTGCTCTGGTATTTGATTCAACAAAGCAGAGATTGTTCTGGCCCTCAAAAGAGCTATTGCCCATGAGAGAAAAAGGGAAAACATATTGATGAAAGAGAGACCAGATTATATGAGGACATAAGGAGGAAGTACCTGTCTGGATTTGCCTAAATTCACAATAATACTAAGATATTCTGAGCAGGTTGAATGTGCTTACTCCTAAAGTTGAGCTGACTTCATCTTTCTACTGTTCTTTGATGACAAATGAAACTGGAGTGAAATCCTGGCAACACAAAATACAATGAACGTTGAAAGAGGCTGAAAAGAGGCAAGATTATGGAACAGGTCATCCTGAGTGCGATCACACAGCATCGCTGTGTGCTGGCCCAGCCAGCATGGATTTAGGAAGGGCAGGTCCTGCCTGACCATCCTGATCTCCTTCTAGGATCAGGTGACCCGCCTGGTGGATGTGGGGAGGCCTGTGGATGTGGTCTACCTGGACCTCAGCAAGGCCTTTGACACCGTCCCCACAGCAAACTCCTGGCCAAGCTGGCAGCCCATGGCTTGGACTGATCCTGTCCAAGTGTGATCCTCACTGCGTTGGATTAGGAACTAGTTGGAGGGCCGAGCCCAGAGAGTGGTGGTGAATGGTGCCACATCCAGCTGGCGGCCTGTCACTAGTGGTGTGCCCCAGGGATCAGTGCTGGGCCCCATGCTCTTTAACATCTTTATTGATGATCTGGATGAGGGAATTGAGTCCATCATCAGTAAATTTGTGGACGACACCAAGCTGGGGGCAGGAGTTGATCTGCTGGAGGGCAGAGAGGCTTTGCAGTGGGACCTCGACAGGCTGGACAGATGGGCAGAGTCCAACGGCATGAGATTTAACACATCCAAGTGCCGGGTTCTGCACATTGGCCACAGCAACCCCATGCAGTGCTACAGGCTGGGGTCAGAGTGGCTGGAGAGTGGCCAGGCAGAGAGGGACCTGGGGGTACTGGTTGATGGGAGACTGAACATGAGCCTGCAGTGTGCCCAGGCAGCCAAGAAGGCCAATGGCATCCTGGCCTGCATCAGGAACAGTGTGGCCAGCAGGAGCAGGGAGGACATTCTGCCCCTGTACACTGCACTGGTTAGGTCACACCTTGAGTCCTGTGTCCATTTCTGGGCCCCTCAGTTTATTAAGGATGTTATCTTGCTGAAGCGTGTCCAAAGAAGGGCAACAAAGCTGGTGAGGGGTTTTGGAACACAAGTCCTATGAGGAAAGGCTGAGGGAGCTGGGGTTGCTTAGCCTGGAGAAGAGGAGACGCAGGGGTGACCTTATTGCTCTCTACAACTACCTGAACGGAGGTTGTAGACAGGCAGGGGTTGGTTTCTTCTCCCAGGCAGCCAGCACCAGAACAAGAGGACACAGTCTCAGGCTGTGCCAGGGCAGGTTTAGGCTAGATGTTAGGAAGAAGTTCTATACAGAGAGAGTGATTGCCCATTGGAACTGACTGCCTGTGGAGGTGGTGGAGTCACCTTCATTGGAGGTGTTCAGGAAGAGGCTTGATGGGGTGCTTGTTGCCATGGTTTAGTTGTTTAGGTGGGTTGGATTGGTTGATGGGTTCGACGTGATGATCTTGAAGGTCTCTTTCAACCTGGTGTATTGTATTGTATTGTATTGTATTGTATATTTTACCTTGTAACATTCACCCTCCAGCCAGCTGTAGCTGTCACTTGTGATACGTGGAATAGCAGGGCTTTGGGAAAACTGACAACTTGTCTTGAATACTCTTTAAATCCAGTTTAGCCAAGAAAAAAAAGTCCATGTTCTTCACTTTACATAAAGTAAATTTAATGACTCACTGTCATGGATTGAGTTGAACCTGCTGCTGCTATTCATAACATGCTGCAGTCATGCCAGCTTCAAAAAGTGAAAGTGCTAACTGGAGCAAAGTATTATGGGGCTTGAAGTTCAGATTGCAAGATGGGAGGCTTGCTGTTTCTGTTGCTGCTTCTGGGTTCCAGGTTCTTGGGTGTTGGCTCTTTCCTACAGGCATGGCAGTGGGAAGAGTAATAGTCAGGTAGCTGCTAGGTTTGTTTTTCTGCTTTATGCTGGGTTGTTTTCCCCTGTGTACTTCACTGTGCTTCTTCTGCGAACAGTCTAAGCTAAGGTAATCATGTATTAGAATTATTAGATTGGTTAGATTATTATATAAGGTAACTATGCATTATGCTTATGATATCTTGTGTTATATTAAACTCTTATCTCTTTGTCTCAACCCTGAGTTGTGTGTGCTACTCTTCCCCTCACTTTTGTGTTGGGGAGCAGGCAGGTTAGTCTTGTGCTAAATCGTTACACTCACTGTGGTCACAATGTGCCAAGCAGAAGGACATGCAACTTAAAAGACTGAGTCAGCTCCTCCCAGAAGCTCCTGTTCTGCCAGGCAGCAGCTTTATGACTGAGATTTTGTTATGTGCTAGTATTTATATGTGTTTTCCATGGATCTTTAGTTTTATTTAGGACAATCAGTCTTGCACAGTGAAACTCTGGTAAAGTGAAAAAGAATGCCTTGATGATTTTCTTGGTTTATGTGATATTTTAGATGTTCATGGTGTTATTCTTGGTGACAGTGCATGCTTCCTTCTCCCCAAAAGAAACAAATTTGGAGATAAAATATGCCTTTGAGTTAACATACAGTCTAGTAACAAATGTAAAGCTCTGTTTTCTAAGGAAGAATTTGGTGTAGTTAATGGAGGTGGCAACCAAAATTCCTGAATGGTTAAAATGTTTTTAGCTAAACTCAATGAAGTCTAGCAAGCTGAAAACAGAGGTAATATTAATTAAGAAGTTTTGACATTGTATATGTCTATTTTAATGTTTGCAGTAAAGAACAGGCGCTTTGCCTTCACTACAGGCTTACCTGAAACACAGAGAGCTTTACCCTATATTAAACCTAATGTGGTGGAGTAGGAAGGTTCCCCCCCCACACACAAAAGAATTCCACAGCTAACTCAGCCGGAGAAGCAGATGAAAGCTGTATTTTACAAGCAGATATGGAATGCAATGAATATGTACAAAAACATACAATATTTACAATATATACAGAAATATACAGCAATGTATGTAATACAGGAAACCTTTCCCCAACCCCCCCCTCCTGCGGCCAGGGGGTTCGGCCTTCCCTCCCTTCTCCTCCCTACCTCCCCTTTTTCCCAAAAGGGTTAGAGAGAGAGAGAAAGGAAGGTAATTAAAAGGGGAAAACTTTGTTAAAGCGCAAAGCGGATGCAAAAAAAGTTAGTTTTCTTATCTGGTTAGCAAGAATCGTAGAGAGAAATGAGCCAGCTCACAGTACAGGGGGAAGAAGAAGACGACTACTGACTACCCTCCCCGACTGAAAGACTAAACAAGAAGCTACGGCCGGGTTCCCCCAATGAAATTGGATTAGCATATCGTTGTTTTCATTCATATATCAAAACATTCGGCTAGAGTGTTCAGAAAGTGTCTCTTTCTTAAAGGCACAGCCTAAACCGGTCACACCTAATATTTTTCATTTTGATGGAATGAGCAAGTATCAATATGCAAAACCAACTCAAACCCAAACTCAAACTCTTAAGAGCTGTTTATAAGCATATATTAAAGATAATTTTGGAACATTCAGTGTTCTGTAGAAATTCTGCTCTTTTGATGGCTGCTCAGTTTGCTCCTTTGTCATGCCCTTCAAATGTTTAGTCAGAGCACCTTACAGTCATTTTGTGTTGTCTATATTTGCATTGATCAATCTGTCACACCAAGCCAAACAATACTGCAGCTAAACCATGTAGTATTGTGGCAGTTTTAGGCTATGTCTTTAAAATTAAGCTGCAGATTTTGATCAGAAAAGTAGAAAAATGTAAATAATTCACTATTGGGTGTAAAAAGGAAATCAAATTATTATTCTAAACAGATTCATTGGACAGGTTGTTCCATAACATTTTTCACATTTTACTTCCATTCCCATTCCTTCTTTTCCTCTCTGGTGTGGCCATTCTGCTGGGCAGATAACATTTCTGACCTCAAGATAAGACTAGTACTGCTTTTTTCCAGCTTCTCTCTCTCTTGGTACAGGGGATTTGGGAAGTTTGGGGGCGGGGGTGCAGCTTTCCTGGTCATTTTGACCAAGGGGGTTTACATGCTATTTTCTGTTTGTAAGTACTTGTAGAATATTGTAAATACTGTATATTTTGTACATATTCGTTGTATTCCATTGTAGAATGTAGTTATTGCTTGTAAATACAGCTTCCATTTGCTTCCATCTGAGCTGGTCATGCTTAGTTAATGTGAATGGGAAATTTTAACCCACCACAAGTATACTTTATTTTTAGGTTTCTAGAAAAAGTCATTGTCCCATGCAAGAGCTATGAAATAAAGGCATCACTATGGAGGAATCCTAATTATAAATTGAACCACATAATTTTCTCCATTCCCAAATTAGTAGCATAAGGTAAGAGAAATTTGATTTCAAAAGCTGTGGTGCCCTTTGTCCCAGCTTACTTGTCCTTGATTCATTTGGAGAGAAAACAAGCATGTTAAAAGGCACTATAAATCAGATAATGACCATGCACAAACAAGCATCTCTCAGTATCATGATGGTTTGAAAAGTCCAGCTATTTATCATGTCACATTCTGGTTCAGATTCTGCCTAGTTTCAGATATCAAAGCAATATGATCATACTTGTGAGGCAGAGGAGAGAATTTCATGTGCTTTCCTGGTTCAGGGCTCACTTTTCCTCCTTTGCCTCATTTGCTCATTCTTATTGTCCTGCAAGGCCTAAGATTTGGCTCCTTTGATTATTTGCTTGTTTTAATAAATACGAAAAGTGGGTGACTCAGCTGTGTAGATTAACCCTGTCATTTCTTCAGTGCTGACTGAAGTGTTTTGCATAAGCTGGCTTTCTGTCACAAATTCAGCTGAGAGTTTACAACTCCAACAGATGAGCTACAGTGGATTTAGATGCAGGAGTTCTGGATGTTAGAACCACACCCAACCAGTTCTCCTTACCAGTTCCTTTCCTAGCCAGGATAACAGAATGCAAATTGCCTGTATACTTGAGTAGCCACAGAAAGACTTGTGTTTGAGTGCAAAACCTTCACTCTTGGCTTAAGCTAGATCACCAGATCGTACCTGTATGCTCAAATGGGGTGAGAGCTTGAGAACCGGGAGACAGAGAATGAGGACCAACAATTAGGAGCTCTGGTAATAAATCTGCCAAAACATCTCTGTGGAAGACCTAGAAAACAATAACACCTGAAACTTCTGGCTTGTGTTGCACCACTAAATCAGTTTTCAAGCCAAGGAGCAGTAGCTGTTTGGGAGAGAAAAATGAATTTACCTTTTAGTTTTAATATCTTAAAAAAAAGAATCAAATCTATTCAGAAATTCTGTCTCTTTCTCTCTCTACTTTTGCTTTGAACTTACCAAAAATCTAGCTCTTAGCTTGCTTGTGAGTAAATCTGGAAATCTGTGTGCATAATTGCCAAAATATTTTACATATATGTGTGCTGTATTTAGTATTGATATTTTTTTACATTATGATTAATGCATAAAATACAAACAAAATGTTAACTATCTCTTAGCAATTTACTGTGTTAGACTTTTACAAAGTACATTTCTAACAGAAAACATACTGTGTTTGGTTGTATTGAAGATCTGAGCTATATCAATGCACTGTAGAAAGAAGGCTTAGGCTTTTTGACAGATATTTTAGAATACACAGTTCTCACAAATGAAATTTCACGTTAAATTTTAGGATCTTTTTAGGTCTTCAGAAAAGTAATATAATGTATGCTCTTGAGGTTGCCCGTTATAACAAAACTTTTCTTCAGGGAGTAGGTAAAATAATGTCAGTATATTACCTGGCACATGGAAGAAAGTGCTAATTAAAGCGTGTATTTGGTTACTGAAGCATGTTATCCTATCCCTAACTAACAAGGCAAAAGCCACCCGAGTTTTGGGAACTGAACTATATTGTGTTACACTCTTTTCCCATGTGAGAACTGCTGAGCTGCATTTTTTAATGATACTTCCTGTCTTTGGAGACAAAGAAATGCTAAATGTTGTCAGTACCCTCCTTCCAGTTTCTCTTTTAGCTGTGTCTCAATAACTTTCTGCTTTTACCTATTCCTTTGATGCAAGCTTTATTGAAATCTCAATTCCTTGAAAATGGAATCTCAAACCACTGTTTGAATTTCATCTAGAAGAAACATAAAGCTATTGAGTGACTGTTCATTCTTATTTCTCTATTCATGCACTCTCAGTAACTCCATAGACAGTGAATTATTATTTTGGTCATTTTTGTGGCACCTTTGCTCTGCTAGCTGTCTAAGATATTTATGTGTTGTATAGTGGGACTTGAAGGTCATTAATTCTGGACTCTGAGAGACTGCCAATGAAGAGAGAAATTTTAGAAGTCAGGACTCTTCACCAGTCCTGCTACCCTGAAGAAGGAGACACAGGTTATCAGTTGAGATTGAGTATGAATTTCCTAGATTTCCTCTGCTGCTAGTCAAAACTCAGAGTTTTGAATCCCCTGAAAGAAACATCTCCTCAGTCAATCCTCAAAGCCTAGCTAGAACTTCATCCAGAAAAGTCTAGCTAAGAAGGGCCAAGAGGATGATCAGAGGGCTGGAGCACCTCTCCCATGAGGACAGACTGAAAGAGTTGGGGCTGTTCAGTCTGGAGAAGAGAAGGCTCTGAGGTGACCTCATTGTGGCCTTCCAATATCTGAAGGGGGCCTCCAAGAAGGCTGGGGAGGGACTTCTCAGGATATCAGGTAGTGATAGGACAAGGGGGAACGGAATGAAGCTGGAGGTGGGGAGATTCAGGCTGGATGGGAGGAGGAGGTTCTTCACCATGAGAGTGGTGAAGCCCTGGAATAGGTTATCCAGAGAGGTGGTTGAGGCCCCATCCCTGGAGGTATTTAAGCCCAGGCTGGATGAGGCTCTGGCCAGCCTGATCTAGTGCAGGTGTCCCTGCCCATGGCATGGGGGTTGGAACTAGATGATCCTTGTGGTCCCTTCCAACCCTGACTGATACTATGATACTATGACTGCTCATCCTCAGGTCACATCAATCACTGAATGAAAAAGAGCAGAGGGGCAACATAACGTGGCTGTGTGTTCACATTTAGCTCCACAAAGCTGGAAGCAGGAAGCTTACTCTCCTTGATTGTAGAGGTAATTTCCAAACCTGGGAGACTGATTCCAGGGTGCCTGCTAAAACTCTGTGGAGTTCTCCAGGCTAAAGGAAGAAAAGAGGTAAGTAAACCTTCTGTATGTAGTTCTAGATATTGAAGACCATTTAATCAATTATTTTTTTTTCTGCACAATAATTTGTTACATAGAGTCTCAGAATGCTTTAGGTTGGAACAAAGTAATTGAGATAATTGAGTTTTCGGTATGCAGCCAAGCCAAGAGGGGCAGCAAGAAGACCTCCACTCTGGACTTCCAGAGGGCAGACTTCAGGCTACTCAAGGAACTAATTCAGAAGGTTCCTTGGGAATCAGCCCTTAAAAACAAAGGGGTCCAGGAGAGCTGGACCTACTTCAAGGAAGAACTATTGAAGGTGCAAGAACAGGCTGTGCCAGTGTGCCGGAAGATGAGCCGCCGGGGCAGATGGCCAGCCTGGATGGGTAATGAACTTTTAATAGAACTAAGGGAAAAAAAGAGGGTGTATCATCTTTGGAAGAAAGGGGAGGCAACCTACAGAATGTTTAGGGATGTTGCTAGGACATGCAGGAAGAAAATTAGGGAGGCAAAAGCCCATTTAGAACTTAGACTGGGCTCTGCTGTGAAGGACAACAAAAAGTCCTTCTATAAATACATTAATAGCAAGAAGAAGGGCAAGGAAAACCTCCACTCCTTGGTTGACACGAAGGGGAACGTTGTAACAAAGGATGAGGAAAAGGCAGAGGTACTTAACACCTTCTTTGCCTCAATCTTCACTAGCAGGGCAGAACGTCTTCCAGACAGCTGGCCTGCAGAGCTGGCAGAAAGAGACAGAGAGCTGCATAGTTTCCCGCTGCTCCAAGAGGAAGTTAGAGATCTACTGAGCCGCTTGGACCCCCACAAGGCCATGGGACCGGATGGGATCCATCCTAGGGTGCTGAGATTGCTGACAGATGAGCTGTCCAAGCCACTTTCCATTATTTTTCAGCAGTCCTGGCTCACTGGAGAGGTCCCAGAAGACTGGAAGCTGGCCAATGTGGTGCCCATCCGCAAGAAGGGCCGGTTGGATGAGCCAGGGAATTATAGGCCTGTCAGCCTGACCTCAGTGCCAGGCAAGATTATGGAGCAGGTCATCTTGAGTGCGATCACACAGCACTTACAGGATGGCCAGGGGCTCAGGCCTAGCCAGCATGGATTTAGGAGGGGCAGGTCCTGCCTGACCAACCTGATCTCCTTCTAAGATCAGGTGACCCGCCTGGTGGATGTGGGGAGGCCTGTGGATGTGGTCTACCTGGACCTCAGCAAGGCCTTTGACACTGTCCCCCACAGCAAACTCCTGGCCAAGCTGGCAGCCCATGGCTTGGACAGGATCACACTGTGTTGGGTTAGGAACTGGCTGGAGGGCCGAGCCCAGAGAGTGATGGTGAATGGCGCCACATCCAGCTGGCGGCCTGTGTGCCCCAAGGATCAGTACTGGGCCCCATGCTCTTCAACATCTTTATTGATGATCTGGATGAGGGCATTGAGTCCATCATCAGTAAATTTGCAGATGACACCAAGCTGGGGGCAGCAGTTGATTTGCTGGAGGGCAGAGAGGCTTTGCAGAGGGACCTCGACAGGCTGGACAGATGGGCAGAGTCCAACGGCATGAGATTTAACACATCCAAGTGCCGGGTTCTGCACATTGGCCACAACAACCCCATGCAGTGCTACAGGCTGGGGTCAGAGTGGCTGGAGAGTGGCCAGGCAGAGAGGGACCTGGGGGTACTGGTTGATTGTAGGCTGAACATGAGCCAGCAGTGTGCCCAGGTGGCCAAGGAGGCCAATGGCATCCTGGCTTGCATCAGGAACAGTGTGGCCAGCAGGAGCAGGGAGGTCATTCTGCCCCTGTACACTGCACTGGTTAGGCCACACCTTGAGTCCTGTGTCCATTTCTGGGCCCCTCAGTTTAGGAAGGATGTTGACTTGCTGGAACGTGTTCAGAGAAGGGCAACAAAGCTGGTGAGGGGTTTGGAACACAAGCCCTATGAGGAAAGGCTGAGGGAGCTGGGGTTGCTTAGCCTGGAGAAGAGGAGACGCAGGGGTGACCTTATTGCTCTCTACAACTACCTGAAGGGAGGTTGTAGCCAGGCAGAGGTTGGCCTCTTCTCCCAGGCAGCCAGCACCAGAACAAGAGGACACAGTCTCAGGCTGCGCCAGGGCAGGTTTAGGCTGGATGTTAGGAAGAAGTTCTACACGGAGAGAGTGATTGGCCATTGGAATCAGCTACCCGTGGAGGTGGTGGAGTCACCTTCACTGGAGGTGTTCAGGAGAAGACTTGATGGGGTGCTTGGCTGTATGGTCTAGTTGTTGGGTGGGTTAGATTGTTTGATGGGTTGGACACGATGATCTTGAAGGTCTCTTCCAACCTGGTGTATTGTATTGTATTGTATTGTAAAGTTTAAAAAGTCATCTCGTCCAAGCCCCTGCAGTCAGCAGGGACATCTGCAACTACAGCAGGTTGCTCAGAGCCCATAAAAAACTGACCTGGAATGGTCGCAGGAATGGGACATCCACCACCTGTCTGGGTAACCTGGGTCACAGTCTCACCAGCCTCATTGTAAACAATCTTCAGTTTCTCTAGTCTAAATCTCCCTCTTTTAGATCAAACCCCTTACTCTGTCACAACAGGCCCTGTTCAAGAATCTGTCTACAGCTTTCTGATCAGCCCCTTTAAGTACTCAATGGCTACAAGAAGGTCTCCCTGGAGTCTTCTCTTCTCATGCGCTAGTAAAATCACTTACAGTGAATGCAGTACATTTAATGTCCCCAGTAAGGTGTGGCATTAAGCAATCTGAATGTGAAGATATGAGATAGACCTCTTCCCCACTGCAGCTGAACTCCTCATTTCACTGTGAAGTTGAAACTCCAGTAAGAACTCCATTTCACAGAGAAGCTTGAAACTCCAGTAAGAGCTCAGTATTTTTAGTGACTGATCTCTTTTTATTTTATTTTTTTTTTTTAGAGTACCATGAGTTTTGTTAGTATCCATGTCATTAATATCCATGAATTTTGAATGCCAGGGACTGGCACTACCAAATACTTTTCTGTTCTGTTTGGGTTAAAAATTATCTGTTATGAGACTGTAATGAGAACATTACTACATATTCTGAGTAATGTTAACATAAATAAAAAGACTACTTGAGGAAGCAGACTTCAATGAATGCATTCAAAACTGTAATTTGAATGGGTTTTTTTATTTGCCTAGAGAAATACACAAAGCCAGTTTAAAAGCTCTTTTATGGATCTTCCCTTTGGCTACAGAGCACCTGTTATTTTGCTTAGTACTGTGCCCTGGCACTGTTGCCTTGATTTGAAGTTTCACTTTCCAATTCTTTCATGTTTACACATTCTTCCTCTTGTCAAAGAGCTGCATGAGAACACTGAAGAGGAACTTTCCCTCATATGCACTGTCTGGGTTTTGTTTGGTGGCTGCCCTGTTGCTACAGCTGGTTGCATTTGTGACTGACAGGAGAGCTGTAGGAGATTGCCCAGCACCCTGTATTACACTCGGTTTCACGGAGGAGTGGAAATGAAAGGAGAGGGGAGGGAAGGGAAGGGGAGGAGTGTATCTAGACGAGTGCCCTCAGGGCCTCATACCCCTGTGTTACTCCTAACAGGCTGCTCTTCCTAATAACTGAAAGGTAGTTTTAAGTAGCTGGAGGAGGCTGTGAAAAATAGGGTAAAAAGAGATCAGGAGGTAGCTTTGGCCCTTACCCCTGCTAGTAGGATAGCAGTTGAGGAGGCAGCTGCATGGGTGGCCACCCTTACATAGCTTTCTTACACAAGTCTGTATGACTCTTCCGTACTTGCCCCCTCTTAGTGGGGCATGCCCTCAGTGGCACAGATACAGAAATGTAAAATGCAACCTGCAGGAAAAGGCAAAACTTGATCCCACACTACAGAAACAGAATCTCAATTTACCAATGGCTGTCATGGGGACTTGAATGATCCTTCTTTGACCTTGATTCTCTGACAGAACCTCACACCCCAAACCCAACAAAACCCCCAAAACCATATTACAAAAATCTCTTACTCAGGAGGCAGCTTTATTTTGTATTTAGAGTTTCCAAGAACCTGTGTGCCTATGGCCACTGGGGAGATATGCTGGATCAATGTTTTACCTTCCCAGCATGATTTTCCTTTCTGAAGTATTCCTCCTACGGCTGGCAAACTGCTAGATACAATTATGTGAAACAGCAAATATTAAGAAACCAGGTGACAGAGCACTGCATCTGTCTTTCCTCCAGACTGGAGGTGGGGCACCACAAACTGACATTTTCCTAAACCTGAGATTGAAATTGTTTGAAGCATTTAAGATAGTTTATCTGCTCATGCTTTTATTTGGAACACAAAAGCCTTATTTTTACTGCAATTCCAGACTGCTTTCCAGTTGTAACTAAATGATGCTGCTGGAAAAGCTATGTTTCATGCAGGTAAAATTCACATACATGTGCTTTACTTGGTTTACTTTTTAATTGACATGTTAATTTGGAGTAATTTGGAGTGTTGAAAGGCATAATAATTTGCATTTATTTCTGTTTGTTTTCAGTGATTAAAAATCTGTTTTCTGATACAAGTCTTCCAAGCACGTGTACAAGTCAGGAATTGCTCTTCAGTTTAGGAGACACAGCTCGCAGACCAGGGATAGATTGCAATTACAAAGGAGATCAAACCAAAGCTCAAGAAGCCTGTCATGTTGACTAGAATTCATGCTAGAAGGCCCTATTTTTCCCAGTTAAGATTTTATCTTGTCTCTTGACAGCATAAATAAAACTCATCTGTTCAAAATCCTACCGCCTAGCTGTGAATTCCTGTTGCTTACTTGTCAACAGAAATGCCAGACTTTCTTAAAATGCACTGAGGACTAGTAGTCAGAAATTTGAACTTGTGTGGAATCCTTCACAACTAAGTGCAGAGATTCTAGGTAAGAGCATACCTGAAAGAGAAGATGGCACCAATGGAATGAGGCAGTGTACCTCCCCAAATTTACTGGCTTTTGTTAAAACAGTGGCTCAAATCTATCAGTATTTAGGCTGGCCAATATTATTTTTTTCAAAACTAAGCTTGCTGGGAGAGATGCTAGCCATATCATGAGGACTGGCTGTTTTTCCCTGGTGATTGCAGGGTGTGTAACGGCAGTATTCAAGTTAAGCTATAAATACAGGAACAGAGGAGTTGAAGGTACACTTATTCTCTGCATCCCTAATCTTTGTACTGATATATTAAGTGAATGCTCTGAAAATCCATACAGCAGTACTGTAAGATGTACCTCTACCTTCTTTGAGATCTTCAGAGATGTCTTGGAATAAAATAAAAAGTTTTGCTTTTGAGGAAAAGAGGAGGTGCTGTAGTATGTCCACTAATTAAAGCAATAAAACATCCCATGAAACATTAATACTTTTTCAGAACACAGTGAAGTGTTACGTATTGATTCCTTCCATGTATTGTTCCTGATGATCTGTAATGGATGAAGTTAACCAAGTTGAAAATAAACAAAGAAAATGCAGAAACTGTCTTTGACTGAACACATGCTACAGAATGTTGAGATGGCTCCAGAAGAGCTTATTATGTAGTTGGAAGTACTGAAATTTGCCAGTGGTTTAGACATAAATCTTTTCAAACATGGCTGCACATTGTTAGTTTGTTGACAGACTCATTCCACACTATTGTCAGCTGCCTAGTACATATTATAGAGGGGTCATTAATTCTGGGAAAATGGAGTATTTGTTATCACTGCAGCAGAAATGTGTACATATCATAAATGGAGCCTGAAGGGATTTAGTTCCACATTATTAAGTGCTCATCTGAGATTGTGGGTAATGACTGCTGTTTCTGATATTTTAGATGTGACTGCTCTTACTGCTGGTAGGACTTATTTTCAGTGACTGTTAGTCTTGTTATTACAAATACATAGTTAATGATTGGGGCAGTATCAACAAAATCAGTAAACTGGTGTACTGTCCAAAAGCTGCAAAATATCAATTAATTAGCACTTTATCTTTAACTAAGCTCCGATAAGACTCCTGCTGCCACAATACCCAGTAATTAATAAGATAGCATTGTTATTTGGAATGTTACACATGTAAAAAATGAACAGTTGTGTGGATCTGTTCACTTAATAGAATACATATAAAAACACTGATACAAATCTTCCAGAATAAGTTTCTCTGAGAGAAATTGCACTGGAATCGATTACCCCAGAAAAAAATAAGATTAAGGCATGAGGACAGACACAGGTACTTTTTCAGAGCATTTGTCTGAAATAATGCTGTTGGCCTCTTGAGTAATGTTGTGTTTTCTTTGCCTAATTATGTTCAGTCTGTACTACAACCTCAAGCTTTACATGGAGTATTGCAGTTGTCATCTAGACTAGCACATTAGAGGGAGAAAAATAACAGTAACTGTAGCAAAATCTCATTGAAAACATAATTTTCTGCTTCTTATTTGCAAATAATATAGATAGAGCTTTTTGTATCAGTATCTTGTAAATACAACTCCTCTGTGTTAGATATGAAATGGAACAGAATCAGGAACTTTTTCACTATTAAGACTGTATTTTTAACTGTTCCCTGTCAAAATATATTGGGAAGTTACAGTTCTGATCAAGTAGCACCAAGTGGCACCAATAATCATGTTGGATATGCAATGCAGTCATAGTGGAAAGCAAACACAAGGGGGCTGTTCTTTAAAAAATTGGCAAAAATAGTTAAACAAAATGTTACCTTTCAGATATACTAATGTATCACTTTTCCCCATTTGATTTTTGTGAGATGATTATTACTGCAGTTGTTTGAAGTTATAACTTTCCCTGATGTGGCTGCTGTTTGGTGTGGAAAGAATAGTGACCCTGATTGCAAATGTCTGAAGTCCTACCATTGTGGTTGCACCCACTGAGGCTGAAAACTGGCACTGAGTAGGCAGTAAAGAGTAGGCTAGTAATCTTCCACATTTCAGTAGTCACTAGTAGGGAAGATATTTAATTTAAGAATTGGCATTTGAGACAAGTACATTTTGAGGTAGCATGTAGTTACCTATTGTTCAGTTTGGCTTCCCTGATAATATAGCTCTTTTTCAGCCTGTCAGACTGTCATTTTTGGGGATGAAATTTTCCCTGCTCTGTGTTCATCCTAGCTTGAAATATGTTTAAAACTCTGGGCACTAAATGAAGCACAGATATATACACAGCTGAAATAGATGAGAAGTAGGAGAAATAAGTAAGTTTTTGTATTGTCAGGCGTGACTACTGATTTTTTTGTGTGAAGTTTTGTCTCAAATACGTAACACCATGGATAATTCCTGACCTGTATAAGAAAGACATAAATAATACAGTAATGATTAATTGATGAAGAGAATTGTCCTCAGGAAGTGTAACATTTTCTATAGCTACTCTTTGTTTCACAATCATTTATCTACAGATGCCCTTTTCAATTCACAAGTGAATTTCATGTGATTTACTGTTTCCTCATTCAAACTGTGGCAGTGAAGCCCCATTTAAGCACTGTTTAATAGGCAGGGAGGAGAACAGCATCCCTCAGAACACAGCCATTTTGTAATTAGGAGGAATATTTGAGCTAGGAGGTTGACAATTATTCTCATATTCCTGTCCTTTAACTGTAGAACTGAATCACACATAGATGTTTTATGGTTCTAGAAGCCAGATCTGTGCTAATATTTATTGTAAGGTGGGTAGACTTGGTACCAAGACATGCAACTCCAGCAGGTCAGTTGACCAAGTTGTACATCTTTATGCATGCTAGCACATCTGTGTGGCTATGTAATTAAATTACCACTCCTGAACTCAGTTGTTGTATCTGTTAAGGTCCACCATCAGATCTACATGAAATGTATTAATCTCATTTGATCTCATCTCTCCAGCTTTGTTTGGGTTATCCTCTCCTACATTATGAGGAGCTTAATAGATGAAAGTAGCTTGTTCAGGGGTTTACATTAGACACAGTCAGTTTCAGTTATTTGGACCAAATATCCCCACTATGCTGGTGTCTCCAAACTTTCTGAAGAGCTAATACTTTCCTTAGGTCCTTAGAGGCCTGAGTAATTTTTTGTGCACTTGTAGTGCAGCTTCTGGTCTGGTTTAGTTGCCTCTGAAAGAAGTATGCTTTGCATGCCTTAAATTTGCTTTGTGATCCATACCAGTGTCTGGTAAGTCACTGGTTTTGCAGGTGACACCAAGATGGGAACAGTCACTGGTTTGCAGATGACACCAAGTTGGGAATAGATGTTAGTCAGTTAGAGGGTAGAAAGGCTCTGCAGAGGGATCTTGACCAACTGGACAGATGGGCACAGTCTAATGGCATGGGATTTAACAAGTCCAAGTGCCGGGTGCTGCATTTTGGCCATGGCAACCCCATGCAGAGCTACAGGCTGGGGTCAGAGTGGCTGGAGAGCTGCCAAACAGAGAGGGACCTGGGGGTGCTGATTGACACCCGCCTAAACATGAGCCAGCAGTGTGCCCAGGTGGCCAAGAGGGCCAATGGCATCCTGGCCTGTATTAGGAATAGTGTGGCCAGCAGGAGCAGGGAGGTCATTGTGCCCCTGTACTCTGCTTTGGTTAGGCCACACCTTGAGTCCTGTGTCCAGTTCTGGGCCCCTCAGTTTAAGAAGGACATCGAGACACTTGAATGTGTCCAGAGAAGGGCAACAAGGCTGGTGAGAGGCCTTGAGCACAAGCCCTGTGAGGAGAGGCTGAGGGAGCTGGGATTGTTTAGCCTGGAGAAGAGAAGGATCAGGGGTGACCTCATTGCCCTCTACAACTACCTGAAGGGTGGTTGTAGACAGGAAGGGGTTGGTCTCTTCTCCCAGGCAACCAGCACCAGAACAAGGGGACACAGTCTCAAGCTGTGCCAGGGGAGGTTTAGACTCGAGGTGAGGAAAAGTTCTTCACTGAGTGAGTCATTCGTCATTGGAATGGGCTGCCCAGGGAGGTGGTGGAGTCGCCGTCCCTGGAGGTGTTCAAGGGGAGATTGGACATGGCACTTGGTGCCATGGTCTAGTTGTGAGGTCTGTTGGGACAGGTTGGACTTGATGATCCTTGGGGTCTCTTCCAACCTTGGTTATACTGGTTATACTGTGATAATCAAGAGTTTCACTTAAAAAAGGTTCTCCACAAGTTTAGCAGCTAACAGGTATTGCTTATTTAAACATATCCTATAGGTAACTGATTGTGTGAATGCTTCTGGATGCTGTCCATATGAAGTCAGACTGCGTCTCACTGTAGTTTTTAGTCAGCCTTTTGACTGCTTCAGTTTGAGTAAGCTGGACTCAACAATGGGCCACATCTCAAAGCCAGTTTAAGAAAGCAATTGTTGCTTTCTCTCAAGCGCTTTTCACTGGTTCTGGTACAGGATACAGCTCTTAAAAGTAACCATGAGTGTACTATGAGATCACATTATTTGCCATGCACACTAATTTAGGCATGCTAAGTGAGTATTCTGCAGCTGATATCAATATGCTAGTTTGAGTGCATTACCTCATAGATGTGATTCACACCCATTGCATCAGATATCACATGGTTAAAGTCTCATGACCAAAAATATTACTCTGACCTAACCTGTACAATTTTAGTTCTTTACTAGCCTAGGCAAGTGCTGGACTTACTTTTATGCTGATGTAGGACATGGTAACATCTTGGTAGTGCAGGATCAGGGTGGTACTGCTTGAGCAGACTAACTGATAATCAATTCCAATTCTTTTTCAATATAAATTACTCATAGACAATTCAATAGTCAAATTAATAAACTTGAAGGAAAAAATATCAGGGTAATTACTTTTTCTCGGCAAATAGCTGGTCCACCTTCCTTAATACAGCTATTATAATCTAAATTTTCATTTGAATCTCTCTCTCTCTTTTTTCTATTATTATTTTTTTTTTTTTAATTTGAAAGGGAGAGGAATTTAGGGGCAAGGGAGGAAAAAGACACTGTGGTGAGCCAAAGGGGTCTACTCTCCCTACAACTTATGCACAGTGGATATCCTGATGTATCAGTGGGAGCTGTGTTTATGAATGAAACAGATATATTTTTTAATATAAGAGCTCACCTTGAACTAACTTCTGTACACCTGCTTTTTTTAATGAAAAATGGAATTGGTATTTTCAATTGTGTCTGAAATGCTTACATGCAGTCTTAAATTTAATGAATTCACTAACTAAAGTGAAAAGAAAAATGCCGTCCATCACTTTACTGTCTGCCTTCAGCTTTGCAATTTGTAGGAAGGATATTTGGCTACACCTGGCCATTAGACTTCATTATTTCTAATACTTGATTCCTTTCTCAGTCTGGATGAATGTGCAGTAGCAGTGAAAAACAGATGAGCACCACATTTGTGAACAGAAAGCATCTGATGTTCAATATCTTGGAGGTGCCAGGGTACTACTGACCTGTAAAACATGCTGGAATAAGTAAGCATGACTAATGCATATGCACTTGAGCAATTCACAAAGAGCTTGTTTTGACTAAGAGTAGGAGGATTTTAGTCTTCCACACTTGTGATATGCACACTGTGCTGCAGTGGATGTATCAGGAACACATTCACAACTCAAATTAATTCTATGTACTTGTGAAGATAAAGCAATGTTCACAACGCTTGCTCAGCATGTACTCAATATGACGCCGTGTGATTGTAGTGGAAGTAATTTCACACATCCTTCAACCTTCTCAGAGCTTCTGATGGAAAAGCTACAGCTCAAGGACCTGAGGTGGTTCTCAGGTACTGAGGAGTGCAGAAAATTGTGTGTGGATTGCATCTACTTTTATTGGCTTTTCCCTCTGTAGAATAGAATAGAATAGAATAGAATAGAATAGAATAGAATAGAATAGAATAGAATAGAATAGAATAGAATAGAATAGAATAGAATTAACCTGGTTGGAAGAAACCTTTGAGATCACTGAGTCCAGCCCATCATCCAACACTATCTAGTCAACTAAACCATGGCACCAAGCACCCCATCCAGTCTCTTCTTAAATACCTCCAGTGATGGTGACTCCACCACCTCCCTGGGCAGTCCATTCCAATGGCCAGTCACCCTTTCCATGAAGAGCTTCTTCCTAACATCCATCCTAAAACACCTCTAGTGCAGCTTGATACTGTGTCCACTTGTTCTGGTGCTGGTTGCCTGGGAGAAGAGACCAACCCCCACCTGGCTACAACCTCCTTTCAGGTAGTTGTAGGCAGCAATAAGGCCTCCTCTGAGATGCCTCTGCTCCAGGCTAAGCAGCCGCACCTCCTTCAGCTTCTCCTCATAAGGCTTTTTTGCCCTCACCAGCTATGTTGCCCTTCTTTGGACACGTTCCAGCAACTCAACGTCTTTCCCAAACTGAGGGGCCCAGAACCAGACACAGTACTCAAGGTGTGGGCAGAATGACCTCCTCCTGCTGGCCACACTATTCCTGATGTAGGCCAGGATGCCATTGGCCTTCTTGGCCACCTGGGCACACTGCTGGCTCATGTTCAGCCTACAATCAACCAGTACCCCCAGGTCCCTTTCTGCCTGGCCGCTCTCCAGCCACTCTGACCCCAGCCTGTAGCTCTGCATGGGGTTGCTGTGGCCAATGTGCAGAACCCGGCACTTGGATGTGTTAAATCTCATGCTGTTGGACTCTGCCCATCTGTCCAGCCTGTCAAGGTCCCTCTGCAGAGCTCTCCTAACCTCTAACAGATCAACACCTGCCCCCAGCTTGGTGTCGTCCACAAATTTACTGATGATGGACTCAATGCCCTCATCCAGATCATCAATAAAGATTTTGAGCAGGATGAGGCCCAGCACTGATCCCTGGGGGACACTGCCAGAGACTGGCTGCCAGCTGGATGTGGCACCATTCATCACCACTCTCTGGGCTTGGCCCTCCAGCCAGTTTCTAACCCAGCACAGAGTGCTGCTGTCCAAGCCATGGGCTAACAGCTTAGCCAGGAGTTTGCTGTGGGGGATGGTGTCAAAGGCCTTGCTGAAGTCCAGGTCCACTACATCCACAGCCTTCCACACATCCACCAGGCAGTCACCTGATCATAGGAGATCAGGTTGGTGAGGCAGGACCTGCCCTTCCTAAATCCATTCTGGCTGGGCCTGATCCCTTGGCCATCTTGTAAGTGCTGTGTGATAGCACTCAAGATGACCTGTTCCATAATCTTTCCTGGCACTGGGGTCAGACTGGCAGGTCTGGAATTCCCTGGCTCTTCCTTCTGGCCCTTCTTGTGGATGGGGCACCACATTGGCCAGTCCTGTGGATTTGTGGGGATCCAAAAAGCTAAGGAGGTCTCTAACTTCTTCCTCCTGGATTACAGGTGTGCTATACTGCTCCCTGACTGCATCTGCCAGCTCAGGAGGCCAGTTGTCTGGAAGACAACCTATCCTGCTATTAAAAACCGAGGCACAGAAGGTGTTAAAAACCTCTGCCTTTTCATCATCTTTTGTTACTATGTTCCCCTCTGTGTGTGGGGAGTGGATGTTGTCCTTGCCCCTCCTCTTTCTATTAATATAATTATAGAAGTAGTTTTTTGTTGTTCATCACAGCAGAGGCCAGTCTAAGCTCTAAATGGGCTTTTGCCTCTCTAATTTTTTTCCTGCATGACCTAACAACATCCTAAAATATTCCATGGGTTACCTCACTTTTCTTCGAAAGATGATACACCCTCTTTTTTTTTTTCCCTTAATTCATTCAGAAGCTCATTGCCCATCCAGGCTGGCCATCTGCCCCGGCGGCTCAACTTCTGGCACATTGGCACAGCCTGTTCCTGAGCCTTCAAGAATTCTTTCTTGAAGTAGGTCCAGCCCTTCTGTACCCCTTGGTTTTTAAGGGCTGTTTCCCAAGGTACCTTCTGAGTTAGTTCTTTAAGTAACCTGAAGTCTGCCCTCTGGATTTCCAGAGTAGAGGTTTAACTTCATAAACAGTGAGATGTACTGTCAAAAAAGTATTCCTAACAATTAAATGCATTGCCATTAAATGTGAAAAAGCATAAATGCTTTGTAGGCAAAATTGTATTGGATCTTCTCATGTCACACTGATGTAGAATAGGGGTATGCTGCTCTGATGTGAATGGCATTACAACACCAAAAAGCAGTGGCTAAGTTACCAAATCTAGGATATCTGGTTTTCAAAAGTGAGGAATCTGGCATTCCAACAGGCTCTGTTTATGTCCTTGAGCTGCTGATACAGAATAGTGAACTACTAAGCTTTTTATGTAAGTGGTAGCAGGTTCAGGTCATGTTTGATCTTCATCACCAGAGAGAGTGTTTAACTTTGTGGCAGTTCTAGACAGTAGTGGGAAACAGAAGAAAGAAACCAGTCTGCAAAGGCAAAAGCAGCTAAAATTTTATTATTTTTCAGCATTGTTTTTTAAACAGAAAAAACCCACTGTGATAAACAATTGCTTTTTGGGTTGGGCTATACAAAAAGAAACTGATTCTACATTTGCTTCAGTTTTCAATAACCAAAGAATATATTGTAAGTTTTGAATTAATTTAATTATTAGTAGAATACCAACATTTTTATGATAATGTGCTTTGGTTTTGATTTTTTCCTATGTGAGAATGCCACTATGTAGAAGTAGGAACATTCTGTGTTTTAGTGAAATGCTGGTTTGAAAGTATAAGTAAGTACTCCATTTCTGTGCAGTCAGAATATTTTAAGCTTTGTTTTGAAATTTATCAAATGTATTCATACCTATTTCTTCAGTGGCTCAATATTCTTAGAGAAAAATGGTTGTTTAGATTTATGACTGTTCTCTTGCATATCAAAGAGACAATAAGTAAATGTTTTTATCCAAAAGACATGGTATTTAGAGACACAGATGTACAGGTAAACAGAACACACTGTTATTACTCTGTGTTTAGTTACTCTTCCATGTATTTTACCTGACATACAAGAAGATGAAATGCAGCAGGTTTTTGGATTAGTGCACATCAGGTATGGTAAGTGATACCTAGCAAAACATTCCTGTGCTTTATGATGAACCGATTTGCTTCCTTCTCTTTCAAATTCTCATGTTCACTTGCTCTGAGATGTCTTAGACTGGCTTATAATAACCTCAACAATCTTTTTCTTACCTACCTCATGAAAGTCAAAATCATTTCCTCTGTTCACTTAGTGATTAAGATCTGTAAATTTTCTTATATCTTGATTAGAAAAGCTTCCCTTCCCCCCCAATTCCTTTAAGGAATATGCTTCTCCTCTGTCCAGCTGATCAGACTAACCTTTAATACCCTTCACTGTGGCTCATGAACATAGTCAGAACAGCTTTTATCTGCATTAAGCCACACACTGTGAGCTCTGTAAATGTAAATGTACAATTTTGTATGCAGCTGTCTGAATGTATTATTCCTGTTAAACATGCAATCCTCTGTCCTAGAAATATTCTGCTCTCAACTGGAAATGTAGAGTTATGTAAGAAAGTTCTGCTGCATCACAGTAATAATGTGTCATGGAGAAATTGTCTATTTTTCATATACCCCTTTGCATGGTTTTTTGGCCTTACTCTTGCACTGAATTTTGGTAGAACTTTGTTAGTAGCTCTAGTAAGTAGTCTGGAAACAGGCCAGATTATGACCTTTTTATAGGTGCAAGCAGAAGGTCACAGTCAGGCCCAAAGCTGTCTGTGTTTTCACAGTAATTTAAGCAACAGTTTTATCTGGTGAGGAAAGAACCTCAATGGATGGCAGTGTCATTTGTTTTTTCTCCATTTTTGCGTGCACCTGGATCTGCTTTGCTCGGCCTTCCAAGCGCAGAGTCCATTCCTGGCGGAGTCTGCAAAGAGAGAACATGCACTTAGGAAGTATCAATCCAGATCCTTCAGATCTATCCATGGCTTTTCAGCAGGGTCGAAGCTTTCCTCTCTTTCATCACCATAGCACTTGTCCCGTATTTATTTACAATCTACACATCTCTCTAGCTTGCTGGATTGGGAAAGAGGAGAAAGGGATAGTGCTGATGCCATTAGTGGTTGACATTTCTGGATTCCTAATGAGTCAAGCAACTGCTGAAATACTGTCAGTGTGAAGAGCTGTGGTTTTCCCCCTGGGGTATTCTCAAAGACACACAAGTACTGTCTATCCGGTAAGGTCATACAATGTGTAAATTAAAAATACAATTACACTCCCCAAACTCCCAAGTTTACTGTAAAGTGCTTGTGGAGAAGAGAAAACAGAACTTTAAATATATCTGTTTGGCTTTACTCTAAAGAAAAGTAGCCATTTTGTACTCCAAATTTCTGCAGACCTTGTATTTGTTTAGTGAAAGGAATTGATGTCACATGCAAGAGGAGTCATACGGCTTCAAGAGAAGACTATAGTGCAGATAGAAGGGAAAATTACTAGGGAGCACTCCAAGATATTGTTGTCTGGGTTATTTTTCAAAGGAAATGAGGTTGTGAAATACCTGACCCAGCAATGCTATAGGTTTAGGCATCATATGTTAATAACAAATGTGTCATGAAATATGAAGGCTTTTATATTATGTTTGGTGTGTTAAAAAGAGCAACAGCCTATGTCTTTACCTGGGAATAACTTAACAGTAACTGCTTCACATGGATGCTTGTGTTAATTTGGCTTCTGCATTTCTTTTCAGATTGTGTTTTAAACTTTACTCATTTGGAATATTTTGTCTCGACTTCACTATTCTCTTGTGCATAGTTAAGCCTCAAAAAACGATGCAAATAGCACAAGTTTGCCATTGAAAGCATGGGTTTTCCTTGTCACTTAGTGTCCTAGGTGTCACAGAGAAAGCCCTTGCCTATACTTAGAGCCATTCTGAAATAGTATTTTTTTTTCAAATTAGAGACCACTTGGTGAAAAATGTCACTTTGGTCAAGTGACATTGAGTGGACTTACTTGGGTCTATTTCAGTTATGACTAGTCACAGAATCACAGAAATCACTATGGTTGGAAAAGACCTTTAGGATCATCAAGTCCAAGCATTATCTGACACTTCCAGGGCCACTATTACATCATTTCCTTGAGGACCATATCTAGTTTTTAAATACATTCAGGGATGGAGATTCAGCTACTTCCCTGTATGCCTGTCCAGGCCTAGGGCAGCAAGTTATTGCATGAGGATGCTGTGAGGAACAGTGTCAAAGGCTCTACTGAAGTTCAAGTAAACAACATACACTGTCCTTCCCTCACCACCAAGCTGGTCATCTTGTCATAGAAGGTAATGAGGTTCATTAAGAAGAACTTGCCCTTCATGAATCTGTGCTGACTGGACCTGATTGCCCGATCCTGTAAGTGGTGTGTTATGGTACTCAAGATGATTTGTTCCATGTCCTTCCATGCACCAAGGTCAGAGTGATGTGTCTGCAGTTCCCCAGACCCTCCTTCTGGCCCTTCTTGTAGACGGGTGCTATGTTTTCTAATCTCCAGTCTGTTGTGACCTCCCTGATTAGCCAGGACTGCTGATAAATCATTAAGAGTAGCTTGGTAAGAACATCTACCAGCTCCTTCATCAGTCATGGGTGTAACCCATCTGGCCCCATAATCTTGTGTATGTCTATGTGTGTTCAGTAGCATCACTCACAATTTCCTCTTGCATTATGGAGATCTTCTATTCCCCATCACTGTCTTTCAGCTTGAGGTGCTGGCTACCCAGCAAACAACTAGTTCTGCTATTAATGGCTGAGGCAAAACCAGCATTAAGTATCTCAGACTTTCCCTGATCCTTTGTCACCATGTTTTGCCCTGCGTCCAAGAAAAGATGAAGATGCTAAGTAGTCCACCTTTTGGGACATGTGGATGGTGTGCTCTTGTGCTTTTAAGATGTCTTTCTTGAGGAGTGCCCAGCCTTTCCTGGCTTATTTGACCTTCAGGATGGCATCCCAAAGGACATTATCTGCATCAGGAAATTATCTTCCACACATTCCAAGAACCTCCAGGAGTGTTCCCTCTCTGCTGCATTGTATTCCCAGTGAACATCTGGGAAGTTAAAGTCCCCATAAGGTACCAATCATGGAACCTCTCCAACCTCACCATCCTGACTGGACAGTTTGTAACAGACTCCTACTACAATATCTGTCTTCTTGGCCTTCCCCTTGGTTCTTGGTTCCATAAATACTCAACCCTGTCATCTCCATCATTAAGTTGTAAATGTTCTTATCCCTCCCTGCTGTAGAGGGTCACCCCACCATCTTGTCTTCCTTGCCTATCTCTTCTGAAAAGCTGGTAGCCATGAATTGCAGCACTCCAGTCATGCAAGTAATCCCACCATGTTTCTGTGAAGGCACATCTTCTTGCTGCATGATGGCCTTCAGTTCTCCTGCTTGTTGTCCGTGCTGCCTGTATTGGTATAGATGCACTTCAGCTGGGCTAATGGTCCTGCCACCTTCTTGGAGGGAGGAATCCCGATTCCCTTCAGACAGTTCTCAAATACCTTAATAGGTACCAGCCCATCAACTCTTGTGTCTTCACTGCCACACAAATGATCATCCCTCACCTCCACTGAGAATTGGTTAAGACATACTGAATATATAAGACATATTTGAAATTATTTTTCTGATTTTTTTCTATTCAGAGAAGATCTCATAAAAGCTTTTAACATTTTTAACTTGATGAAATTAAAAATATTATCTGCACCAAACATTGTAATTGTTTTGTCATGCAGTAGTTTTGTGTTAAGCTAGAGTGACAAAGGTTTCCAGTGTAGCTGACAACTTTCCTTGGTTTTATTATACAAGTTTTCTCTCCAGCAACTCAGTGATTTGGTTTTGGGAATATTACTGACTAGCTGGAGTAGGATACTAGGAGCAGGACTGTCAACATCTGACTCTGTTGGGACACAAGGCCAGATCTTTATTTTTCATCTCTGAAATGATGACAGTAGCTTCTTCCTTGTGCACTTGGGTCAGACTACCTGAGATTTCATTTAAAGAAACAGCCCTTCATCAGCACATTCGAGTTTGTTGAATTAAAATTGATCCATGTGAATATCACAATTTTGAGGAAAGTTCGTGCAGGAAAACCTTTGTCATCTTTGGAAGGAAAGACAATCAGAAAAATGCAAGAGTCACAGATATTTCTTATTCTTCTTCTCTGTCCATTATTACTTAGGGTATTCATTTAGTGTGCGGGAGACTCTAGTTCAGACTACTGTGGTGCAACAGATAAGCAAGTATTTGAAGCAGTCTACCGCATTGTGTAGAATATATGTACCACAGTCACAGCTCTTTCTGGGTGGAACCTGTTGCTTTATACTGCTTTGTAAAAAACCCAATTAAAATTGAATAGCCTTATTTTTTATATGTTGTATAGCAGGAATGCTTATGAAATTTGTTTCTTGGGACATGAAAATCTCACTGTACCCTTTTTATCTTTGGGCATATATAATAGAAAAGGTTTTTCAAGCGTGGTAAAGATACTATGAAGTTGTTTATGCTAGGCATTAAATGGGTGGTTTGCTGTCCCTTTAATGTGCTACTATTATATTTATTTGTGTAGTTGTATCAGTTCCAGGTAAAAATTCTGATGTTTTCTGGCTGTCACAAGTCACAGTGCCAAAGTACTTTATATGACTATGCTCCAACCCCTTTGAAGATTGCTCATGATGTTCAGGGGTGAGGGGTGTCTGAGTTTCCATGCAGAAGAGCCATGGAAATATGAGACAAGCATCTGTGGGAGGAAAAGTGCCAAATATCCAGAACATTATCTGTGCTATGAATAAAGCAGTACAATAACAGGTTACCTTATTTTGAAGCACGTGATGGTGTGCCTTGCTGTCTTGTGCCAAAGAGAAAATACTACTTACTTGTGCAGAGCACTTTTGCGTAGCCTAGACTCTTCACCTTCTCGTTGTTTAGTTTGCTCATGGATGACTTTTTCCCAGAAGTTCTTCAGCCCTTCTGCATCATGACTGCCCATCTTTTGGTGTATAAAGTTGGTATGCTTACTCATATTCTGAAAAGCAATTTGGAGGTCAGAGCAGCCAGGAGCCTAACCTGAGGGAGACACTGTTGCTTACCCCATTGCAATTTCTTTCTCATGAAGTGCTATTAAAGTATGTCACCAGAGAAAAATAGGTAACTTATGCTTACTCTGCCTTGAAGCTAAATAAAAGGCATTGAAACAAGCCTTAGGTGATAGTTAAATGGTTTACCTATATTTTTTGATACTGAGTAATGACTTTGAATAGCACAGTTCACTGAAATATTGTGGAGGCCTCAGTATGTTGAAGATAAGTGCTTTTGAAGAACTTGGGGAAAATACTTTCAGATTTAGTGCCATTATCACTGAAGTTCAGGGGAGATGTGAAGGACTTTCCACTTTTCTGCCCATTGTAATTTTAAAGGAGATCATAGATGGTTGTTATCCAAGGGAAATAATCTTGCTTTAAAATTATTCTTCTTACCACTCCAAATTATATCAAGCACAAAATATGCAGGGGAATTATGAATTTAAAGTTGAAGCACATAGAGTGCAAAGCCCTAGGGAGCTTGTTACAGCTTTATTCTTTAATTTACCAACATTGAGTCTTAAATACTTTTAAAAGTAGAGCTCATTAAAATATAGAGATGATTTCCAATAAATGAGAAAAATTACAGAAATGAGGTGAATTCACTGTTGATAAATGCAAACACACAGTTTTAAAAGGTAAGTATGTATGAAGCACTGACTGATAATACTGAATGGTTATCAGATCTTAATGGTGCTTTGAAAAGTTAAGTTCTGCTGTTTGTTCCAAAAGGAAATAATCTGAAAAAAAGTTTGCATCCTGTACTGTATTTGCTTCAGGCCAGATACTGCTTTGGTGTGATGTTAAATAAGGCACCAATAACATGTTATACTTGTACCTCAATTGTGAAGCAGGATTTTCTCAATCAGCCTCCCCCATTAAGCCCCTCCAACAATTGGCAGGAAGCAAGAAAGAAAAAAACCCAAACCGGTATTCATACTTCTGAATTTTCTGTGGCTAGATCAGCATATAACTTGAGAGTTGCTATAAAATTTGTTTATTTGCTGGCATTCACCTATATTCTCCTGTCACTAGATACTTTTGCCAACTGTCCACTCAGTAATGCTGGTGTATTAATGCCTTGTAGATTCTGATGTACATTAGTGAGTCTGTTTCATAGATAATATTCTATTTCATGAGCTATCTTTCATAAATACTATGAAGACTGTGCTAATGTAGGCCGGTCTGAGGGAACCTTTGATTTATGCAATGCTCTAAGTGTTAAGATCAGAGAAAAAGAAAAGGGCAATCAGATGCAAGACAATAAAGACTTGTGTAAGAAAAACACAGTATTTTAAATCAGGCACTGTATTTTAAAGTCATGAAGTTTTAAAAATACATGTATGTAAGATCTTGGCATCCTCTAGACTGAGTATTTTTGATCTGACATAACTTTCACAAACTCATTTTTTAGAAAGATCCATAATAACAAATAGTTTTGCCCAACTCAGGGCTAAGTCTGACTGCACTGGAATCCTGCCTAACAAAGAAAAGTCTATGCAACATCCTGATGCAGTACTTTTCCACAAAGAAGTCCAGTTACTTAAAGACCAACACAGTCCATCTGGATTGTTAAGTGTGAGCTGAGTAGTCCATGTAATACAATCTATGTGGCAGCATAGCAGACATGCTTGAGTGGTTAGGGTACTGGTCTTCTTCACAGCAAGGTCAACAAGAGCTGTAATATCAAACAAGAAAATATTTGCCTCTGAGGCAAACAGCAATTTTCTGGTTTGGTGATTTTGGTTGGGTTTTTTTGTTTTCTTCCCCCTTTTCTTTTCTTTTCTTTTCTTTTCTTTTCTTTTCTTTTCTTTTCTTTTCTTTTCTTTTCTTTTCTTTTCTTTTTTTTTTTTTTTTTTTTTTTTCCCTCTTGCTGTGGAGCAGGAATGCTGTAGATGCAGCACAATGAGATATAGCAGAAGTTGTTAACGCTGGTGCGGATACAGCAGTTCTACCACCACGTTTTGCTAAATGTCCTTTGTTTATCATGATGCAATCTAAATTGGATCTTTTGTCTCACTCTGAGGACTAAAAATGACTGTATTATATAGAGCTTCATCTTGTAAAAAGGTATGTATGTCATGGACTCACTGAAATATCTGTAGGCTTTGAGCAGTGTTAGACTAAATGCCCTGGTAATAGCTTGTTACAGTGAGTGATGGAATATGATTATTTCAACATTCCTTGACCAGCAGGTCACCTGAGTCTTTGCACCATTTAAAGGCTCTTCTATCAGTAACAGCTGCCCACTTGACACTCTTCAGATAATTATCTTATTGCCTCACAAGCCAAGTGCTAGCTGCTGACAAACTGCCTGAACAGGTTTGCCCTCCAAATCCTGTTACACTTTGCCTCATCTGTCTGCCATAACACATTAACCTTTCACTAGAGATTAAGTTTTTATTATTATTAAAGTTTGTTAAGGAATTAATTTGAAATTGCAATTAAGATATGGCAAATATGACTATTAATAAAAATATTAATAACTTTTTATCAATATGAATATGGTTAGAATATGTACTTGCAGTGGGAATGTACAATATTTAGGCAAACATAACAATCTTAACAATTTTAAGCACACTGGGAGGAATAATAGAGAGAATTACCCAGCGTGAAATGATACTCAACCACAGACGGGGTAGACTCGATAAGAACTGTTAAACCAAAGAGTAATGAATTAATTACTCATAGCTGGTTCCACCCAAGTGGGGAGTGCCAATGCTGTGTATTAGCTGTTCAGGCTTTTGGGGTGCTCTTGAAGTCAGGCATGGTTGGCTGCCAGCAGAAAGGCCACATGGTCTTGGAGCTGGTCTGGCTTTAGCAGGACGGTGGGGTGTTTACAACGCTTCTCACAATGGGCTCTTGCATCTTCCTGGGTAAATTGAGGCACAGCAAAATTCTAGTTGCATGGGGAAGTGAGGCTTGGCTCCAGCTCCTAAGCTCATGGCTTGTATAGATTGCAGTGGGTAGGTTTGTGGCTTTTATCCCAGGCTCTGGACCAGGCAACTCAAGGCAAGGCAACTTGAGGCAGCTTCAAGCAAGGCAGGTCCAAGCTGATAATACAGGTTCAAGCAAGGCAAGGCAAGGCAAGGTGACTAGAAATAGGCCTGTGTATGTATCTTGCCCGAGATTCAACTGGGCCAATAGGGCAACTGAAGCCAGCACACAGTTACCCAATGAAAGGGGGTTCTCCTAGGCTGTGGCCATAAAAGGCAGAAACATAGGCCTGGACTGGCAGGAGCAGTGGCCAGTACATGTGCTCTTACCCCAGAAGCAGGGTTTTTACCAGACACACATGGTCCTGTCCCTTTGTTCCTTTTGCCGTGTTACCCCGACTTTCTGCAGGAAGGTGGGGGAGGGGTGTGTGGGACCATGTCTAGACACATCAGAGCCTGTCTGGGTTTGTGCTGGGCCCGTTTGGCCCTACCTTCTTGTAGTACAAAGAAGGCCTGTGTTTTATATCTGGGGTCTGAACTGGTCAGATGTTTTGGAGGTACATGAGTGTTTTAGCTGCCTTAAATCTTGGCTGCTCCACTCAGAGAATTTATGGTCAGACAGGTACAAAAGATGAAAGTACTTCTGTAAGTTATATGTCTGTGGGACTGTTTTACAAGCCAAGAACTCTGATTTTATAATAGGTCCTAGGAAAATCAGTGAATATTTCTCATGGTATTGCCATGGGTTTTGCTAAGACATTCTTGATGGGAAACCTTTTAAGATGATGCTGTCTGGCATTATTAGCCAGCATCTCTCATTTCTGTGATGTGCAAAGGCATTCTTTGAACACGACATTACTATGCCTTTGTATAGAGGTTAGAGCTCACATACACTGTGTAATTCCTTTGGGTGGTGAGTGTTTTTTTTGGTTGGGATTTTTTTTTTTTTTTTGAGATTCTACTTGGGAACTTGTTTTGGATTTCTCAATAATTAACTAGGTTTGTTTTCTTTGTATAAAACTATTATTGCTCTAGATAACATCTTTTGTTGTTGTGATTGTTATTTTCTTCTTTTTAGCTGCATCAGTAACATAAATTTGAGTTACATTGTTAATTGGACTTAATTCTGGCAAACTTAATTCCTGTACTTATATATCTGAGGGTTCAGAAACTAGCAGAACAGTTAAGATTTTCTGTGTAAGTAAAACCCACACTTTCACCACCAGTTTTGCTGAGTGGAAGGTGAGCAAGAAGAAGAGATTCTTTAAAATCTTATTTTCTGCTCAGACAGTAATCATTCTAGAGAAATTAAAATAAGGTTGAGAAGATGTTTTTCTGGCTACTAATGGCAGGTTGTTTTAACACGAAGGACCATGTGGCTAAGTTGGTAGCACATAAGACTCTTACTGGGAAGGTTGTGAGTTCAAGCCTGCAGTGGGCAGGAGAGTTCTCTCTGGGCAAGCAATGTCCTCCCTCCTCAAGAGGGGACTGGACATGGTGCCATGCTCAAGTCATGGGGTCTGTGGTGACAGGTTGGACTCGATCGATGATCTTCGAGGTCTCTTCCAACCTTGGTGATACTGTGATACTGTGATATGAGAATACTTGAGAATATCTTACTAAGCTGCTGGTATAATTGGAAGAGTGAGGCATCTAGTGATACTAGAACAAGTGATGGTTGTCAAGTCTGGCTAGGATGAGACATAGCCTTTGGAGAAGCCTATCTCCTTTTTGGGGGGACCATGTGGCTAAGTTGGTAGCACATAAGACTCTTACTGGGAAGGTCGTGAGTTCAAGCCTGCAGTGGGCAGGAGAGTTTTCTCTGGGCAGCAATGTTCTCCCTCCTCAAGAGGGGATTGGACTTGGTGCCATGGTCTAGTCATGGGGTCTGTGGTGACAGGTTGGACTGGATGATCTTTGAGGTCTTTTCCAGCCTTGGTGATACTGTGAACACATATTTCTACTGATACAGAAATAAAATAAGCAACAACAGTTCTGTAGGTTGAAAATTATTCAGTCAGAAGACTTGAATAAGTCTAATCATTTATGGACTGAAAATTTATGTTATCAGATTTTCTACAGTGCATTTGCTTTGGAGGAGTACTAAAATGTGCACAACACAGGTACAAGACAGAGCCCCTCATGTCTTCATCTTACAGAAAGACATTTTTTTGTGTGGGCTATGGAGTCCTACCTCCTTATTTGAACCATTGTTGAACTGAGCCACCCGCAGCATTGCTGGCTGCTTTTTTGAGGGAGGAGCCAAGCTGATGAAACAACATGTTAATAAAGATTGGGACTAGACCTTAGCTAAAGTGGCTTATCACAGCTATTAGAAATATGTGCATGTCTGTACAGAAGAGCTTTTCCATGGCATTCATTACTTGTAGGAATTACTTTGTTGAAAAATAATTAATTTATAGAAAATGTTTGCAAGAAGAAGTAATAATATAAAATTGTCAACACTGTAGAAGAAAAATCTTCTATATTTAAAAGTAAACTGTAAATCACATGGCCACACAGCAGTCTGTAGAACAGCAAATTACTCATGAAACACAGATAGCATCTACATAAAATGTATTGATTTAAACTCTTTGATCTCTGTCCCAGAGCATGTACCAAAGAGGTTCAAAATGCGAATGATGAGTAGTTTTTCCTTGATCTCGACAGTGCCAGGTAGATGAAATTTGCTTCTAGCTGGAAGTTACATGCACAACTTTTATTCTCAGCCATGAAATTAATATACAAACAGCCAGTGGTATAACTGTCCATCTTTTTGTCTGATTTGTGAGCTGAATGTGCTGTGGAAAGGGGCTGTAATCTCACAAAACCTCCGCTGAGGTACAAAAAGGAATTTGAGCAAGTATGTAATGCAAGGAATTTCTTTTCTACATACTTTATATTTCTGCTATGGACTCATGAGAGAGAAATTTTTTGAGTCAGAAATAGCTCTCGATGTTTTGAACAGATGTGCTATTTTACACTAACATTCATACAAAAACCCCAAGAAAAATAATAAAACCTTATCTGAAACTTCAGGAGACATTTTTTACCCTTTTCCCTTTTTATCCTTTTTAATTTAATACTTGTCTACCTTCTATATGCAGAGATATTACATGTGCATACATTGTCTCAAAATCATTTACTTTTTGGTGAGAAGTATTTCAATGCATTCAGTAAAGCTGTTAATGGAATGTATTTTGAGAAAAATGTCAGAGTAATTTTTAATCTAAATTATGTATGATTACAAAAAAAGTCAATTGCTTTAGCTACTAAAAAGAGTGTGTTGGGTTTTTTTGTTGTTGTTGTTTGTTTTTGTTTTCCTTTCCTTAATGGAAAATATTAACCAGCAAAATAAAATTATGTTTGAACATGTCTAAGTGTTATTTTCAAAATATTTACTAAAAAGGATGAAATCTTCAACAATAATAGTTGTGAGTTTGTAACTCAGAAAATATTTCCCTTCTACAAGGTGAATATAGAGCTAATTTTTGACATTGTTAATAAATTTGAAGATTTTAATTTTAAAATTGAATGTGTTTGGAAAATCATTTCCACAGTCACTTCAGAGTGTTCGAAGACCATTATAAGCAATGAAAATATTATCTTTGACTTCATCTGAACTCAGTCCCTTGGGTCATATCATGACCATGAGCTATTTTGTCTTTGTCAGGCCACTAATTGGTCTCTTACTCCTTTTGCCCTTCACTAGGGTCTGTTTGCCTAAGCGTAGAATATAGTGTTACACAATTCTTAGAGTACACTAAAGGAGTTCAAAGCCTCTTTAAAATGAAAAAAGAAAAAAAAATGCAAAAAAAAGCTTTTAATTCTTAAAAGTTTTAAATTGCACTTATAGAATGCATCATTAGTATGAATATCCCCTTAGATGTTCATTTTAAGCTGGTTTTCCCCTCAGTTGAAGGATGTGTAATACAGAAGTTCTAACAATATCAAAAAGAGACATAGGAACAAATGTCAGATTAATAATTGAAATTAAGATTAGAGTAAAACAAACCAGACACAGGATACCTCTGGTATTTTATAAACCAGATAGGATCAGAATATTTTCCAGTAAAGTATACTATAATCAGCAGGACTCAAGGTCATGGAGGGAAGAAGAAGAAAACATTATTCAAATTCACAGGATTTAACAACTATAAATGTATATGCATGTATGTCTAGGTGCATTTAATAATCAAAATAGGAAGATAAGATCTTATTTTGGCCAAAGTACAAGAATATAAATGCTTACTTTGATTGTATAGTAGCTTCCTCTTCTGTCAAAGTATGGATTTCTAGAGTGATTACTGATCAGTGTCAGTTTTACCTCTGGGCTCCCCTTTTCAAGAGGACTTCTACTGCCAGGAATAACCGATGAAATCTTTTCATCCGTCACTCATTTTTATTTGTAAGTGATGACATCTGATATTATGAATTAGTTTAATGGAAGGGGAAAAAAAACCCAAACCCACAGTCTCATTTTGTGAAGCCTTCAACATACAAAATAGACAGTCACAGGGCATGAACTCTGAATGCTGCATTTGATCTGTGCTCTAGTTTTTGGCAGAGACTGTTGATGTCATAGCTTGGCTCTGGAGAGATGGTTATTCTTTGACAAGTGAAGATCACTGGATCATAACTTCCACATGACTTGCTAGAATTCAGTATCATCCCCTGCAAGAAAATGGATATATCTGAAGAGAACATGTTAAATAACAACTTCAGGATTGCTGTGTGTTAGGACTGTGCTGCTGAATGAGTGACAGATAAATAGGATTCTTTTCACTCCTTTTGATGTGTTGGTCTGTAAAAACACCTGGTGGGCTACATGACAGGATTCCAACTAAGCTGTTAATATGCTGAATAGCACAGGAATCTGAACTCAGCCATCTGCAAGCTGGAGTCATAGTGTATATAATTTGTTACAGAATTTAGCACTTCCACTTCCTGGACAGAATCTTCCTCTTTCTGATGGTATATAGGTTGAACAGAAAAATGCATTAGTAAGGTGCTACTTAATCTGGAAAAAAAGAGAGAAAGAAGACTCAGAGGGACCCAAAGGAACCTGGGGAAGGACTGTTTAGAAGAGCTTGTAGTGATAGGAAAAGGGCAGTGGTTTTAAAAATAAAGCAGACTAAATTTAGGTTATACGTTAGGAGGAAGCTCTTTATGAGGAAGGTAGTGAAATTCTGGAACAGGTTGCCCAGAGGTGTGGCGAAGGCCTCCATTCTTGGAGACATTCACCGTCAAACTTGATGGGACCCTGATCAACCTGATCTTATTAAAGATGTCCCTGCTCACTGCAAGGGGGTTGGACAAGATGACCTTTGAGGGTGTCTTCCAACCTGATGCATTCTATGGTTCTATGACCCCTGCTCTCAGTTGTTATTAGTAACTGAACCTGTCTGATAACTTGGCAAGCTTAAGCTCAAAATGAGTTATGTTTCCTACTCCAGGTATTTCCAGTGAAAGGTTAATACAGAACTTTTCTGCATAAAGTCCTATGAGTTTTGTTCTAATTTGCAGCATACATTTATGCAGGATACAAGTTAACCTTCCTTTGGCTCCATTCCTTTTTTCGAAGATTAATTTGTTGAGGACTTTGGACTCTTCTCATACTTATTCTCTTGACAGATCTCATGACCTTTTTCTGCAGTCTTATTGAACAGAGGCAATAAGTGTATGTCATATTCCAGTTGAGTACTAGTACCTTACACAGGTCCTTGTTTTGTTTAGTTATAAACATTTGAATCTAGAACCACATTTTTGTTTGCCAGACATATACCATGCTCATAACCAGCCTCTAATTGATTAATATGCCCAACTAGTTCACTTTTTATTTTAATTTTTTTTCCAACTGATAAATTCCAGCTTATATCAGAAACTGTAATTAGATCCTCAGTCCGTGACCTGCCTTTTGTGACACTTTCTCTATTTCAGTCCTTCAGGTCATCTGTTTCTTTTGGTTTTGAAATCCATTCCACTGAGCTGATGACAACCTCTTTGTCCTCTGGAAAATTTCTGTAAGTCACAGCTTCATTTTGTGTCAAATGTCACCACTGAAACCAGTAGCAAGACTGCTTCTAAGACAACCCTGGAGGAATTCCTTTTTAACCTTCTCCCTGGTAGAAAGATTTCACTGGAAGATGTAGTGTGATTTTAGCCACTCCTTATCCAGTTAAATGTTTTGTGGTTTTTTTTTTTTTTTTTTTTTTTTTGTGTGTTTTGTTTTGTATTTGGTGTTTTGTTGGTTTGTTTTTTAAGTTTATTTAGTATTTTTTTCTGTGACACTATGTTAAATATTTTACTGAGATTCATAGTTTATCTGGTCTGCATATTATTTGCTCACATTTATCTTAGTCAAAGAGAAACTCTGAAGTACTGTGTCGTGGTTGACCTTTGGCAAATCCACTCTGTATCTGTTTAATTTGCCTTCATTTCTTTAATTATTGTATACTCTGAAGTTTGTCTGAAAGCCTTAAAGCGTGCAAAGTCAGACCACTATCTCTATTTGAGATGTGACAGAACATTGCTCCACCTATAAGACAGTATGTTGTGTTCTGGCTTTCTGTCTGACTGAAGTTTGGATGAGATGCACACATAGAGGTAATATCTTTTCTTAGATCAGCTAGTATAATCTGGGAAAAATGTACAAGGTCTGAAATAGAAGCATCAAACTTCAAGGCTGAGTATCAGCTGGAAACAATAGTTTTGAGTTTAAAAAGACAAACATCAGTGAGACTACTGGAGAGAAAAGTTTGTTCCTCTGTAGGAAAGAGAACATAATAGTGAAGAGGTCATAATGTTTTCTTTATCTCCTACCATAAAAAGAGCCAGGTTATTTATTGTTTGCTAGATGTGGTTAGTAGATGAAGAGAAAGAAGTGAGAGGAAGATTGTAATGTGTCATTAAGTATCACCATTGATTCTATAGATAGTTTAGATAAGCAGCAAAATTATTTTTTCCACTAATAATTTAGTAAGACACTCAGCACCACTACTATCAGTGGAAGGTATCCATGAAATGTAACATGAGGTCAGCAATTCACTGCTCCAGGAAAGACTACTCTGGTAGCAGATCCTGTACCCTAGGCAAACACCCAAGATGCTGATGATGGTGTCAGACTCTTACAGTTTCTCTTCTTGGAGCTGCTCCACATCATATAAATAATACAGTAAGCTGGTCTTGAGAGAGAAAGTCAACAGCATGCTTGTTTAATCTCCTGTATGACTCAGAGAGATGTTTTGCACTTTCCCACATATCAGATGGATTGCCTTAGGTATCTCAAAATCCTGCTTGTGTTCAGTTTGAAACTGCCCAAATTCAATGTGAATGTGAACTCACCAACAGTTCTGCTGTGTAGTTTCAGTGGTGCCTAGTGTCAAGACAGCATAAAAAACTTTAGGCAGAGGACTAAGCCACTACAAAGTACAAAGAAATAATTAAAACACTTTGATCTTTGTAATCAAAGTGACAGAGATTTGTAAGACTCAGTCTGATATTACATAGGTATCAAAAATATAGTCTATTCCACCCTCGTTGTAGTGGAGAATCAATATCATAAATATTATGTGACTTCAGAAGTTGCACAGATTAACACTATAGACTTGACAGAAAAATCAATATTTTGAGTAAAATAGTTTAACTTTAAAAAACTGTAGATACTACTGTTGTTTGGAGACTTATAGCCTAACCTGACAGTTTCACCTGGGATAATTCTACAGATCTATAGTATGTCTCTGGCAGTTCTTTTTGCTTATTTTTAATGATTTAGAGCTGTTAATATATCTCATGTGGTGTTGTCTTGCACTGACATAAGCTTTGGTATAACTATCTTTTGGATGTATAGTAATTCTCTTTGTTATGATATCATGGTGGGGTTTTTTTTGCTGGTTGGTGCAGGAATCATTTATATGGGCCTTTTTCTTTTTTTGCTATATGTGAGAAATTGCAGAATACAGCTGTAAACTGTGGTGTTTATAGTAGTTTATTTTGGAGTGTTTCTTTACCGTAGTACTGTCAGAGCCCAAAAATTCTCAAAAGGCTTTTACAGACCTGCCTAGAGACCCACACCACTATCCAAGCATTCCTGCATGAGATCTGTCAAATCAGTTCCTGTCACCAGCCTTGTCTCATCCTGTCTGTGGACAAACCTCACACAGTGGAGGCATCTGGCAAAAATATTTAGTAACGTCACTATAGGTAGCTTATTTACCTATACCTGACAGCTCCAAACCTGTCTCCTGAATGTACATGAGACCTGTTTCATCCCTTGCCATTCCTGGGGCTACTGATGATGGTGAATCAGCACCCCATGTAGGAACATCACATGGCTAAGTTGGTAGCACGTAAGACTCTTACTGGGAAGGTTGTGAGTTCAAGCCTGCAGTGGGCAGGAGAGTTCTCTCTGGGCAGCAATGTCCTCTCTCCTCAAGAGGGGATTGGACTTGGTGCCATGGTCTAGTCATGGGGTCTGTGGTGACAGGTTGGACTGGATGATCTTCGAGGTCTCTTCCAACCTTGGTGATACTGTGATACTGTGAACATGCTTGGCCTTCCATTCCAAGATCCTGTGGGAGAATGACTTCTTGGTGAACGCCTATGCTGAGGTCACACTTGCCTCCTGGCACATTTCCTTGTAATGTTGCAGCTCTGCTTTTATTTCTACCTGACTATTACCATGAATGCAATTGCACGAGTCATAGCAATGCAGGGTCATCAAGGATGGTGGAATATTTTCATTAAAACCAGGAAACAGTGAGGAAAGGAAGACTGCCTTGCTTACATTTGGGTCTCACTAGTGTCTGTGCGATTTTTAAAAGTATGCTCAAAAATACAGATGTTAGAAGTACTATGTTCTGCCTTGTTGATGTGGAGTCTGTGCTACTAATAGCTACAGACAGTCAATAAACCATCTTCTGTGTTGAGAAGCCATGAACCCATCTCCCATGGTTGCCACTGGTGTTTGAGATGCACTTATGTAAGTAGCTCAGAACAGTTTTCTGAATGACTAAAGAATACCTGATTATTGTCAAGTACATTAAGAAGATAGACAGATGTACACAAAATACTACTGTCTTATGGGTTATTGCATATGGTATTCTGCATTCTGTCAGTTGTGTAGATACCTTTTTTTAAACGTAACTAAAAGCAGATTCTTAAAGCCAAATAAATTCTCTTGCAGTGTCTGAGTTCATGACAAGAATACATGGATTGTGCTGCAAAATGTAAGAAGACTGGCAGAGAGTAGAGAACTGAGGCTGGGGAAGGTTACATCTGTGGCGATTAGCTCCATTGAAGCCAAAGGGCAAAAGTATGGGACAAGATGCAGTGTGTTGGCCCAGTAAATGATACATCTGAGACCATGTTGACAGACATTATGCTGGATGATGTGACATTATTTCATATTTGTTGCTCCAGCTTGGCAAACCTATCTCTCCAAAAAAGTCAGTTGTATCGTGTGACTAGTCCTGCAATGGCTAACTGAAGAAATGTAAAATTGTTGAACAAGAAGAGCAATTATAGAAGCCTGGTATCTTGGGAATTAGGACATGCAGCAATACTACCGCGATCTACAGTTTATAGGAAGAGTTGAAGGGTTGAGCACTGTGAAGTCTAAATACTGAGAGTGTCCAGAATGGAAGACAACACAGGGGCCCTATATGAAGGAGGTTGAAGGGTCTAGAGAGGAATGGAAACAATGTAATATCAAATCCCAAATGTTTGTGAAAAGTCCAGTTGAAATTTGGCATGAACAGACACCAGAAGACCATCATAAAAAGTACCAGTGCAAAATTAACCTATCAAAATACTTTGAATTAATCTGATTTTGCAGTCTGAGTTTATAGTTGGTCAGTGCTTTGCACTGTGGAAGGGTATCACTGTAGCTGAAAAACTGGCTTTGCTTGGCAAGGAAAAGTAGATTAGAAATGCTTGTCTAAGAGGCTGTAACAGGGTACTCATTTTGTTCAAAATACACTCCTAATAACTTAATAACTCTCCGAAGTAGAGAAGCAGTGGGCAGACTAATATGACCAGAAAATCTGGGAAAACAGCCAGTGTAGGGAAATCCATAATTCAGTTGACAGGAAGAAAGGAATTGTATAAGAATTGCTGTTTTCCAGTACGATGGGTTTTTTTCATATTAACATGTTCACATTACTTAATTGCATTTCAGCTTGGTAAGGAATTAATGCAATTATTTCCTTGCTGTTGGGTTTTTTGTGATTTTTCTTTTTTTAAAAAAATTAATTAGTTCATCTACCAGAAAGAGTTTCTGTTGTTACTCCATTGAATGTTAAACCAACTCTGCTTCATGATATTAACAACCTTTCATGTTCTAATAACATTTCAGGAAATCCCTTTACATATACAAACATTTTAAATGTAAATACTTTCTAATAAACGAGTAAGTTATTCCCAACTCCCAATTACTTAGTGTGCTGAGCCATTCCTTTGAATTACTACTTTAATGATTTATCACATCCTTACTCCTTGGGGCAGCAAGCTGTTCACAAACCATCTTTTGTATCACATAATTTAGCATAATCAGTTGTTAGTGGGCTGCTTGGTCCTTGATATTCTATTGTAATACAAATGTATGATATTTCTGTTAATAAACTTGATTAATTTTTAGTAGTACTTAAATATTAAGATGCTTTTAGATCTTGACTGTTGTCTAGAAATATCATGGGTCTTACACACACAGGCAATTTACGAATGGCCTCTGTTAAATTGCTATTTTGGGCTGTGGCAAAACTGAAGATCTGTGAGGCTGATTAGTATGCAAGGGACAGTCTAAGTCAATCTCTACAGTAACAAGTAATGCATAATGAAAAAGCATCATTAGTACAAAATAATTGCTAGTGAAACTGAATTCCACAGTCTGCATTTCAAGAATATTTAACAGGCTTATATGTCTTTTACAGACTACCTCTGCTCTAGTTTGAAATTTTGTTAGCAGTTGGTTGATGTGTACTGTGTGGAATCTTGTTGCGTGTCTTTTGATTTAGCCCTTTTTTTCCCCCTTCTTAATGGTCTGAGAGGTGAATCAAAGCAGCTGGGGAAGGTAGAGGAGTGGGACAGTTGGGTCTTTTGGATTGCTGCTTCTGCATTTTTCTAAGCCTTTCTGCAAATAGACTAAGGTAATTGTGTCTTGTATAATTTCCAGTAAAACGCTTTATCTCAATACAGTTGTTGGGGATTTTTTTTTTGGTGTGTGTTACTTTCCCTCTCTTCTTTCCAGAAGAGAGAGGTGGGCTTGTGAGAGCAAGCTGTATTAAGCCAGGACAGGGAAGTCACTTCAAAAGTGCTCTTTTGGTTTCAAGCACCATTGCTAAAATGTAAGCAGTCCAAGTATATTTGAACTACTGTTTGTTATGGGCTAAAAATGAATCCACAGAATTAATGCAAATCAGAAAATGTATAGTAACTCACTACCCATACCAGTATGTTTATGTATCCAAGCTGTTGAGGCTATTTATTTAATATTAGACAGAGCTAATTCAGATGAAAATATGTAAGAACACAAATTATGCAAGAATACACTCTTCTGAATTGCAGTTACTCTTTGCAAAAGAAACCTAGGACCAAACCCCTAATGCCTCAAACATTTTGAATTAGACTGGGCAAACCATTACCAAGTGCACTGAGTCAGAGTAAAATGGCAGGGAGATGGATTAAATCGCCTCATAAGTCTTTTCCATTTATGATTTTTATATATATATTTGCTTGCTTTTATTGTGTTGTTTTTGTTTGTTTGTTTGTTTGTTTGTGTTTTGGTTTTCTTTTATAGAATCATAGAATGGTCTGGGCTGGAAGGGACCTCTGAAGGTCATCTAGTCCAAACCTCCCTTCAGTAAGCAGGGGCATCAGGTTGCCCAGAACCCTCTTGAGCCTCACTTTGAATATCTCCAGGGATGGGGCCCCAACCACCTACCCAGGCAACCTATTCCAGTGTTCCGTTACCTTCACAGTAAAGAACTTGTTCCTAACATCCAATCTAAATCTGCTCTTCTCTAGTCTGAAGCCATTGCCCCTTGTCTTTGTAAACAGTCTCTCTCCATCCTTCTTGTGGGCCCCCTTCAGGTACTGGAAGGTCTCCCCAGTGCCTTCTCTTCTCCAGGCTGAACAACCCCAGCTCCCTCAGCCTGTCCTTGTAGCAGAGGTGGTCCAACCCACTGATCATTTTTATGTCCCTCCTCTGGACCTGCTCCATCAGGTCCATGTCCTTCCTGTATTCAGGGCTCCAAAACTGGTCGCAGTACTCCAGGTGAGGTCTTGCCAGAGCACAGTAAAGTGGCAGAATCACTTGATCTGCTTGTCACACTTCTTTTGATGCAGCCCAGGATATGATTGCCCTTCTGGGTTGCAAGCACACACCATCTGCTTGTGTCCAGTTTCTCATCTGTTCTTTCCTGCAGGGCTACTTTCTATCACCTCATCCCCCAGCCTGTACTAATAATGAGGATTGTTCAGGCCCAGGTGCAGAAGCCTGCACTTGCTCTTGTTGAACTTCATGAGGTTCAGGTGGGCACACCTCTCCAACTTGTCCAGGTCCCTCTGGATGACATCCTGTCTCTCTGGTGTATTGACAGCACCACACAGCTTGGTGTTGTCTGCAAACCTGCTGATGGTGCACTCAGTCCCTCTGTATCGTTGATAAAAATATTAAACAACACAGGTCCCAGTGTGGACCCCTGAGGGACACCACTTGTCACTGCTTTCCATCTGCACTTCTTGCCACTGAGCACTACCCTTTGGATGTGACCATCCAGCCAATTCCTTATCCACTGAGCAGTCCACCCATCAAATCTGTATCTCTCCATCTTGGCAACTAGGATGTTGTGAGGGACTATGGCAAAGACTTTGCAGGATTCCAGATAGATCATATCCATGGGTCATCCCTTAAACACTGATATAGTCACTTTATCACAGAAAGCCACTAGGTTGGTCAGGCAGAATTTGCCCCTAGTAAAGCCATGCTGGCTGTCTTGAATCATCTTCTTGTCCTCCATGCGCCTCAGCATGAGATCTGCTCCTTGATCTTCCCAGGCACAGAGGTGAGGCTGAAAGGTCAATAGTTCTGAGGATCCTCCTTTTCCCTTTTTGAAAAATGGATGTAATGCTTCCTTTGTTCCAGTCACCAGGGACTTCACCTGGCTGCCAGGACTTTTCAAATACCATGGAGAGTGGCTTGGCAACTACATCAGCTAATTTCCTCAGGACTCTAGGGTACATTTTGTCAGGTCCCATGGACTTGTGTATCTTCGAGATCCTCAGCTGGTCGTTCACCCTGTCTTTGCTTACAATGGGAGGGACTTTGTCTCCCTGGTCTCCATCTTGTGGGCCATCAGCATGAGATCCATGAAGAGAGGGTTTGCCAGTGAAGACTGAGGCAAAAATTTGTTAAGAATCTAAGCCTCCTTCTCTTCCATTGATACATGTTCCCCACTGTTGCTCATTGTGGGGGTACATTTTCTTTAACCTTCCTTTTGTGGCTAATGTACCTGTAGAAGCCTTTCTTTTTCTCTTTACATCTCTTACCAAGTTCAGTTGCAGCTGCACCTTGGCCTTCCTGACCTCATCCCTGCACAACTGGACATTGTCCCTATACTCTTCCCAGGATGCCTGTCCCTTCTTCCATTTCCTCTGTAGCCTCAACTTGCCCTTTTGACCTGCAGGTCACAACTCAGCTATGGTTGGTTTGGTTGTTTTTTTGGTTTGTTTTGTTTTGGTTTTGGTTGGTTTTGTTTACATTAGCTAAAATCAGGGAGATAGAATTCATAGATTCACAGAACACCAGATTGGAAGGGACCTCAAGAATAATCTAGACCCACCTTGCAGGGTAAGAGTATAGCTTAAATGAGATGGCCCAGCACCTTGTCAAGCTGGGCCTTGAAACTGTCTAATGTAGGGGAATCCATCACCTCCCTTAGGAGTTTATTCCAATGTTTAATAATTTGAATGGTGATTATTTTTTTCTGGCATCCAGTTCAAATCTCCTCAGTAGCAACTTGAACCCATCAGGCCTTGTCTTTACCATGTGACTCTCTGTAAAAAAGGAGACTCCTTCCTCATGATAGCCAACCTTTACGTACTTGTATATGGTTATGAGGCCTCCCCCAAGCCTTCTTTTCTCAAGGCTGAACAAATTAATTCTTTGAGACACAAAACTCAGTAATGGAAGGGTAAGCAGTTTGAGCATGTTTATCATGTTCAGCATTTCACAACTGGGCAGATGTAATACACTTTTTATTGCATTTTATTTTATTTTATGTTGTTCTGGAAGTTTAATATGAGTTACAGTAAGACCAATCACAAGCAAATGAAGACTCTGGTATGCTTGGTGTAGAAAAAATTTCCCCTTTTCAAAAAAGAGCTCACCAGGCATATCTCATATACTTTCTATAATGAAATTGCACAACTTTACAGTCACTCTGCCTGTTCCCATAATTTGCTTTGTTTCTGTATGAGATCCAGGTACTACTTTTCTTGAAAATGAAACCCATCTTATGATGATCTGCTAGCCAAAGTGTCGTGGGACGAAGCCCTAGAGGGAAGAGGGACCCAGGACAGCTGGTCAGTATTCAAGGACCACCTCCTCTGTGTCCAGAAGCAATGTAAACCAACAAAGAGAAAAGCAGGAAGGAATGCCAGGGAGGCCTGCCTGGATGAGCAAGGAGCTGCTGGACACACCATTACTTAAAAAGAAACTCTACAGGAAGTGGAGGGAAGGACAGCTAGAACAGGGGGTATATAAGGAAGCTGCCCAAGCAGCAAGAGGCCTGGTTAGGAAAGCCAAAGCAGAGTTTGAATTGAATCTAGCCAGGGAGGTTAAAGGGAACACTAAGAATTTCTGCAGGTATATTAATGGCAAGAAGAAGACCAGGGAAGGTGTGGGCCCCCTCAGAAAGGAAACTGGTGAAATGGTCACAAGTGATGTGGAAAAGGCTGAGGTTCTCAATGACTTCTTCACCTCTGTCTTCACTGCAGGGGCCTCCAGCCACACTCCTGGAGTCATGGAAGATAATGGCAGGGACCGGGAGGAAGAACTGCCCATCATAAGTGAAGCTCAGGTTGGTGATCACCTGAAGAACCTGAAAGTGCTCAAGTCCATGGGACCCGATGGGATACACCCATGGGTGCTGAGAGAACTGGCAGATGAGGTTGCTAAACCCCTCTCTATTCTATTCCAAAAGTCATGGCAGTCTGGGGAAGTCCCCACAGACTGGAAAAGGGGAAACATTGCTCCCATTTTCAAAAAGGGCAAGAAGGAGGAACCAGGGAACTACAGGCCAGTCAGTCTCACCTCTGTGCCCGGAAAGATCATGGAGCAGATCCTCCTGGAGGCACTAATGACACACAAGAATAGTGAAGAGGTGATTTGGAACAGTCAGCATGGCTTCACCAAGGGCAAATCCTGCCTGACAAACCTGGTGGCCTTCTCTGAACAGGTGACAGCATTAATAATGAGGGGCAAGCAACTGATGTCGTTTACCTGGACCTGAGCAAAGCCTTCGACACTGTCCCGCACCACCTCCTGGTCTCCAAGCTGGTGACACATGGATTTGATGGGTGGACCACTAGATGGATAAGGAACTGGCTTGATGGCCACACCCAAAAAGTGGCTGTCAACGGGTCCATGTCCCAGTGGAGGCCAGTGACAAACGGAGTCCCTCAGGGATCAGTCCTGGGACCTGTCTTGTTCACCATCTTTGTGGGTGACATGGACAGTGGCATCGAGTGCACCCTCAGCAAGTTTGCTGATGACACCAAGCTGTGTGGTGTAGCAGACATGATGGAGAGAAGGGATGCCATCCAGAGGGACCTTGACAGGCTGGAGAGGTGGGCACAGGCCAACCTCATGAGGTTCAACAAGACCAAGTGCAGGGTCCTGCATCTGGGTCGAGGCAATCCCAGGCACAAATCCAGGCTGGGCAGGGACTGGCTGGAGAGCAGCCCTGAGGAGAGAGACTTGGGGGTGCTGGTGGACGAGAAGCTCAACATGAGCTCTCACTGTGCACTTGCAGCCCGGAAAGCCAATCAGATCCTGGGCTGCATCAAGGGAAGTGTGGCCAGCAGGTCAAGGGAGGTGATTCTCCCCCTCTACTCAGCTCTGGTGAGACCCCACCTGGAGTACTGCCTCCAGTTCTGGAGCCCCTATTACAAGAGGGATGTGGATGTGCTGGAATGTGTCCAGAGAAAGGCCACGAGGATGATCAGAGGGCTGGAGCATCTCTCCTATGAGGACAGACTGAAAAAGTTGGGGCTGTTCAGTCTGGAGAAGACTCTGAGGTGACCTAATTGTGGCCTTCCAGTATCTGAAGGGGGCCTCCAAGAAGGCTGGGGAGGGACTTCTCAGGCTATCAGGTAGTGATAGGACTAGGGGGATGGAATGAAGCTGGAGGTGGGAGATTCAGGCTGGACATGAGGAGGAAGTTCTTCACCATGAGAGTGGTGAAGCCCTGGAAGGGGTTGTCCAGGGAGGTGGTTGAGGCCCCATCCCTGGAGGTGTTCAAGCCCAGGCTGGATGAGGCTCTGGCCAGCCTGATCTAGTGCAGGGTGTGGTGTCCCTGCCCATGGCAGGGGGTTGGAACTGGATGATCCTTGTGGTCCCTTCCAACCCTGACTGATACTATGATACTATGAAACCTGTTGCCTGGGTGCCCGGGTCATAAATATTTCACATGCAGACACTGTCAATGTTGAAATTTCTTGTGGTCAGCTATAAGTTGCAAGAATCCCTTCTTCCCCATGTGAGGCCAAAGGAGTATATGTCGCATTGAGGACTCTTTTGACTGCCATGCAGGCATCACGACATGCCAAAAGCTTTCTATCCCTCTCTAAATGAGCATTAATGTCTTGAGCTAAAAATCAATTTGCTGCCAGAAGATGATTTTTTGACTTTCATGCTGTGCATTTGTTTTCACTCACCTCAAAAATGTTCATTCTGTAGCATCCTTGTAATATATTCAAGAGCTCTTAGGCTCTGCAACTGTGCAACCTGAGGGCATGACCAACACCATCCTGCTTCAGCCACTCACCACCTCCCTAATGCTAGCAACTACCTCCTCTCCCACACTGCCATATGTACTGCTGAAAAGAGTCCCTAAACTCTTCATCCAGTGGAGCCTAGAAGTTTAAAGAGTCTGAAGAGTTTGTCCCTGCTCACACTAATGTTTTGATGGAAATGACTAGGGATGAGATCTGAGAAGCTCATCATCCAGGTTGAAGACAGGAATGCTGAGAACTGTCATGAGGCCACTTCACTGCCATTAAAAAACACTTGTTCCATCTTGTATTGTCTCAGACATGAAGGAGAGCATAAGTTTATATTTTCCTAATGCTTTTTTCTTGCTCTCTCTGCTCCAACAGCTGAATTATGTGCTGTGTTTCTCTACTGCAATGTATGTTGAGTTTTGTCCTGGTTACAATGTGATTTTCTAGGAAGAAATGGTAAAAGTAACAATTTTAAATGAGCAAAACATCACCTGAAGGTGGCAGAAATAAAACTGTTCAGAAATATTTGGAAAGAGCTAACATCTGTCATGGTGATGAATGTTTCTAGGTTGGGAGAAGGCTATGGCTAAGAGCATTTATTACATGGTGTTCTGTGCAAATATGGATAAGGTGGTAAGCATCCTCTTGCCAAAGCTTCTTCAGCTGAAATTAGGTTATAGTATGAAGATTGAGAATAAATATAAAATCAGTTATATCACAGTTGGATGTGCCTTTCAAAAGCTATAGATGAAGACTAATAATTAAGTGTTGATTCACTGGTTCTCTTTCAAGGCACAGAAAGCTGCTGAGAAGTTATGTCTTTATGAATACAGGACAGATTATTTAGGTGAATAAGGAAATTTTTTTTAGAAATATAAATATTTGTTAAAACTTTGATGACTCTATTTCCTTAAACTCCTGCTGCAGGGCAATGAAGCTGCAACAACAGTTGCAACAGAAGTCTAATTGGTTTAGAAGAGATTTTTGGAAAAGATGCTTCTTGCAAACAAGGCATTCTAAACTTTCTAGTTTTCTGTCTTTATCTTATTATTAATCTTTTTCTATGTGTTGGAGTATGCTATGAGTGCAAGGTTATGGGTGGGGATGTGGATTTTAGAGTCTTCTGTTTCACAGCACAAGGCCTAGTCAGATAGCAATGAGTGAAAGTTTTTCAAACTAATTTCCTTAGAGGAAGATCAAGCAATTTGTAAAGTAGAGATAGAAAGAAAAAAAGAGAGGGATGAAAAAGAAAAAGGAAATTAATTTAATAGATATACTGGGGGTTCAGAGTACAAGGGGAAAAATACTCACATTCTAATGATTTAGTGCAATTTTTCATTAACAATTTATTTCTGTTCAGATGTTACATCCAGGTTATTTTAAAATTAGATCTGAATCTAGTAATTTTTTGCCCAGCCTACCTTAAATGTGGCAATTTTCCTTTATAATCAAGTTACTAGAATGACATTAAAATGTGACCCTCTGAAACAACATAGTAATTTATCAAATGTTATGTTAGCCTGCTTGACATTTTAATTTACAAGCTCTTTATGATTAGTTTGGTCTCTCAGCTATTAATTGCTTGAAAAACATGTCATTTTTCATGTCTTATATAAACAAATACAAGAAGGGTAAAATTTTAATTTTGGTGAAACCAGCATAAATCAAAGATAACTGCACCATGTTAGTGGAGTTACTCCACTGTAAGGCTGAGAGACACCTCCCCTCTTATCTAAACAGATACAAACAAAAGCTTATTTCAGTTATGATGTAGGAAAGATGGAATTTCTTTACTTGGATTAAAACAATAAATAAATAAAAATTAGGTTGATTTTCTTTTGGCAGCAAAAGAGAATTTGTTGCTGTTGTTCTCTTTTGTTTCTTCAGAAGTAAAATCACATCAAGCATCATGAAATTTTTCAGCTGTTGTACTTTTTCCAATCGAGATATGTTTTTAAGTGTTTCCTATAACGATTTGGATTTCAGTCTCTGAAGTCTACAAAGAATAGAATAGAATAGAATAGAATAGAATAGAATAGAATAGAATAGAATAGCATAGAACAGAATAGAATAGAATAGAATTAACCAGGTGGAAAAAGACCTTCAAGATCATCAAGTCCAACCTATCACCCAACACCATCTAGTCAACTAAACCATGGCACCAAGTGCCTCATCCAGTTTCTTCCTAAACACCTCCAGTGATAGTGACTCCACCACCTCCCTGGGCAGCCCATTCCAATGGCAAATCACTCTTTCTGTGAAGAACTTCTTCCTAACATGCAGCCTAAACCTCCCCTGGTGCAGCTTGATACTGTGTCCCCTTGTTCTGGTGCTGCTTGCCTGGGAGAAGAGACCAACCCCCACCTGGCTACAACCTCCTTTCAGGTAGTTGTAGACAGCAAGAAGGTCTCCTCTGAGATGCCTCTGCTCCAGGCTAAGCAGCCCCAACTCCTTCAGTCATTCCTCATAGGGCTTGTGCTCCAAACCCCTCCCCAGCCTCGTTGCCCTTCTCTGGACACATTTAAGAGTCTCAATGTCCTTGTTAAATTGAGGGACCCAGAACTAGACACAGGACTCAAGGTGTGGCCTAACCAGTGCAGTGTACAGGGGCAGAATGACCTCCCTGCTCCTGCTGGCCACACTATTCCTGATACAGGCCAGTATGCCATTGGCCGTCTTGGCCACCTGGGCACACTGCTGGCTCATGTTCAGCCTGCTATCAACCAGTACCCCCAGGTCCCTCTCTGCCTGGCCGCTCTCCAGCCACTCTGACCCCAGCCTGTAGCACTGCATGGGATTGCTGTGGCCAATGTGCAGAACCCGGCACTTGGATGTGTTCAATCTCATGCCGTTGGACTCTGCCCATCTGTCCAGCCTGTCGAGGTCCCTCTGCAAAGCCTCCCTACCCTCCAGCAGATCAACTCCTGCCCCCAGCTTGGTGTCGTCCACAAATTTACTGATGATGGACTAAATACCCTCATCCAGATCACCACCACTCTCTGGGCTCGACCTTCCAGCCAGTTCCTAACCCAGCACAGAGTGTTGCTGTCCAAGCCACGAGCTGACAGCTTGGCCAGGAGTTTGCTGTGGGGGATGGTGTCAAAGGCCTTGCTGAAGTCCAGGTAGACTACATCCACAGCCTTCCCCACATCCACCAGGCGGGTCACCTGATCATAGAAGGAGATCAGGTTGGTGAGGCAGGACTTGCCCTTCCTAAATCCATTCTGGCTGGGCCTGATCCCTTGGCCCTCTTGTAAGTGCTGTGTGCTTGCACTCAAGATGACCTGCTCCACATTCTTGCCTGGCACTGAGGTCAGGCTGACAGGTCTGTAATTCCCTGGCTCCTCCTTCTGGCCCTTCTTGTGGATGGGCATCACATTGGCCAGCTTCCAGTCATCTGGGGCCTCTCCAGTGAGCCAGGACTGCTGAAAAATTATGGAGAGTGGCTTGGCCAGCTCATCTGCAAGCTCTCTCAGCACCTTAGGATGGATCCCATCTGGTCCCATGGACTTGGGATCCAAGCAGCTAAGGAGGTCTCTAACTGCTTCCTCCTGGATTAGAGGTGTGCTATACTGCTCCCTGACTGCATCTGCCAGCTCAGGAGGCCAGTTGTCCAGAAGACAACCTATCCTGCTATTAAAAACCGAGGCAAAGAAGTTGTTAAGTACCTCTGCCTTTTCATCATCTTTTGTTACAATATTCCCCTCGGTGTCCACCAAAGAGTGGAGGTTGTCCTTGCCTCTCCTCTTGCCATTAATATATTTATAGAAGGATTTTTTGTTGTCCTTCACAGCAGTGGCCAGTCTAAGCTCTAAACGGGCTTTTGCCTCTCTAATTTTTTTTCTTGCAAGACCTAGCAACATCCTTAAACATTCCATGGGTAACCTCTCTTTCCTTGCAAAGCTGATACACCCTCTTTTTTCCCCTTAATTCGTTCAAAGTTCATTGCCCATCCAGGCTGGCCTTCTCCCCTGGCAGCTCATCTTCCGGCACATTGGCACAGCCTGTTCCTGAGCCTTCAAGATTCTTTCTTGAAGTAGGTCCAGCCCTTCTGGACCCCTCTGTTTTTAAGGGCTGCTTCCCAAGGAACCTTCTGAGTTTTGTTGCTGCCTCTCTTAGCTTGACTGCATATTGAAAACTCAATTATATCATGGTCACTGGACCCCAAATAAGGACTTATGAAAGGGGGGAAAGGGAGGAGAAATCACCTTTTGCTCCCATTGGAAAAACACTCAACTTGTTTATGAGCTGGTATGTATGGCACATATATTAATTTTGTAGAAAAACAATTAGGTTTTGTAGAGAAAACTTGGCATTGATGTAGTGCTTATCATCATTTAATTTCATTGTTAGGACTGTGATTGCTGGAGTGCTTAATAATTTGCAAGCTGTACGTGAAAAAAAATTACCAAAATCCTCCTGTTAAACTATCAAGTGTTGGCAGTAAGTGTTGAGCACATACAATCAAGCCATCCTGGAAAGCACAGTACTGTATGTCAAATCAAAATGTGGGCTTTATATTCACATCTCTAGCAAAAAAAGTAAAAAACAAACAAACAAACAGGTGAGAAACTAACACTGCAGAAGTGGTATCAGAAATTTGGAGAAAGTAAGGGTGACAGCTATCAGTAGTAGAAGCATGATGAATGCTTTGCTTATATATGGTGCTTTTTACTTACAGATGTTACAGCATTTTATTTGGAACATAAGATTTCCCATTATTTTATAGATGGAAAGAATGAGATTTGAGTAGTATAGTGATTTGTTTGAAGCAATTTGATAATCGATTCAGGAATCCATTCACTAAATAACCGCAGTGAACCTTCTCTATGCCATATGTACACTGGAGATTGAGACAGAAATTTTTGATGGGTTACTCACTTCCTCCACATCTCCTTTTTCATCTTAATGTGCTTACTTTGAACATCCCTTGGGCATCAACAAATGCTGTCTTAATATCTGTTGCCTGATATTTCTTATGTAGGACAATGAGGAAACAGCAGAAATCTTTCTTACTCTGCTTTTATCATAGAAGCTCAGTAGGCCTGTAAGTAAGGCTAATCACAGTACCACCAAGGTTGGAAGAGACCTCAAAGATCATCAAGTCCAACCTGTCACCACAGACCTCATGACTAAACCATGGCACCAAGTGCCACATCCAAACCCCTCTTGAACACCTCCAGGGATGGTGACTCCACCACCTCCCCGGGCAGCCCATTCCAATGGCGAACGACTCTCTCCGTGAAGAACTTTCTCCTCACCTCAAGCCTAAACTTTCCCTGGTGCAGCTTGAGACTGAGTCCTCTTGTTCTGGTGCTGGTTGCTTGAGAGAAGAGACCAACCGCCTCCTGGTTACAACCCCCCTTCAGGTAGTTGTAGAGAGCAATGAGGTCTCCCCTGAGCCTCCTCTTCTCCAGGCTAAACAACCCCAGCTCCCTCAGCCATGTGGCTGTGCTACGAGTAACAACTTTTCTTTCTTTCTTTTTTTTTTTTTTTTTTTTTTTTAAACCTTTAGTCTTGTTCAGCCTACTGTTTTATGAATTGCTGTAATTAGACTTTGATAACCTATTTCAAAGAGAAAAACCTCTTTCAGTGTAGTTCTGAGTTCCTTCATAGCCTTTTATGTATATTTTAGAGAATGCCTGTGTGTATTATGAAAGCAGTCTTACTTTTGATGTACTGTAGGAAGTCAGGGCATAAAATAACTGACACATTGTTATGTCTTTGTATCTTCTACAAACATGCCAAAAGGAGTTACTGGCTTGCTGTGTATTTTTTTTTCTTAACGTGTTCTCACATTTGTACTCTGTCCTTTTTGTTGCTATCCTTTATTTCCAGATAGTGCTCAAGATCTTAACCCAAACCCACCACCGAGGGTAAGATAGTCACATAATCTGTTAACAATTCCTGATGGGACCCAACTTAATTCTAAACAAAATCTGCACATTTTGCATTTGTCTTGAGACTTGTTTATTTATCTGTCTGATGTTCACAACTTTTCTTTTAAAAATATATATCTACCAGATCTCTGCAAAGCAAGCAAAGTCTTCTTAAATACCCTGCCATAAATCTGTAGGCCTAGCTGAACCCCAGTATCATATTTTATTATGATTGAAATTCCTTGTTCAGCCCAGAGTCAATGGCATGATACTATCTGAACACATCAAGGCATTTGGTCTTGCATGTTACAAAAAAATGGGAAACTGTCTGTTGTAGGTTTTATGGACCAGTCCAAATCCTGCATCACTTCGCACCACAGGCAAGAGACACTCATCCTCCTTTTCTTTGGAAGAGTTATTTCTAGGAAATGGAAACAAAAGTAGAAAGTTGTAAATGCTGTCATGTATTTGAATGGTGGTCATGGAAATGAATGGGAACAAGAAGATGTAGGACAAAATATCTATGAAGACGGAAAAAGCTAAGAAAGTGTTTTATTTTTATACACTGAGTAGCCATGCATGGCTTGGAAACTCTACATTCTTTGCTCCTCCGTTTCAAGCTGGGTTTTCAGACTTACTATAAATGACTGAACAGGCAGTTTTAATTATAGTAAAACATGACAACAGAAATGAATCCTCATGGTTAACAGGTCATAAGACTGCATCGCTGTCCTCAGGGACTGACACAGTGAGCTTGTAAATAGTGCAGGTGTTGAAAATCAGTATGAGGTTATATAATTTCTAGACCAGAGAAATGCCAACACGTGTCTTGCAGTGATGTGGAGTGTGACAGCAGATTTCCAGTGACAGTTTATAGGAAGGGAAAAAGGTCATTGATCTCACTACAGCTAGCAACATTTACATTTCATATTCACTCATCTCTGCTGTAGCACGTGCTAGTTTTCAGACAAAAGCACTAAGACTACGAAAAAGTGGCCAACCGTGTAATTGGTTGTCATATATCCATTAAGGTACAAGAAGTTTGTGTCCCCCCCCAAAAAAAAAAAAAGAGCATACTAGTAATATAGGTTAATACAATTTATTTGAACTTTTTTTTTACTCTATTTTATCATTTTTGTTCACTGTTGCTGTCCACATTTAAAGCTGAATTTGTTTGAATTTTCCTGGTAACACTTGCTGTATTAAAGTTTGTAAAGTGATCCTCAGGCCTCAATTTAGATGTAAGAAATAGCAGATTTTATGAGGTATTTGAAAAGTTATGCCATAATTTCAGGGTAAGATTTTCAGGAATGTATTCTTGTTTTGCTTTTGGTTTACTTTTCTGAAACAATTCTGCAGTGCTATGGAAATATTACTTCTGTAGTATCTCACTCAAGCATGAAATCAGACAAGTAGCTACATAATATGAAACCCAAAGAGTTAATATATCTTGACAGGAAATTAGCTGTCCTCTTCATAGTTGGACATTGCAGAAGATGAGTTTAAAAGGTGATGGGCTGCAACACTTGGCAGCTGTTCACTTATGCACAATAAAAATCCAGTAGGTAGGAGACTCATTGCTAAGTGTGGCTTCTGAAATGACTTTCACATGTTAGTATCATAGAATCAGTCAGGGTTGGAAGGGACCACAAGGATCATCCAGTTCCAACCCCCCTGCCATGGGCATGGACACCCTGCACTAGATCAGGCTGGCCAGAGCCTCATCCAGCCTGCTTCTTGAACACCTCCAGGGACTGGGCCTCAACCACCTCCCTAGACAACCCCTTCCAGGGCTTCACCACTCTCATGGTGAAGAACTTCCTCCTCATGTCCAGCCTGAATCTCCCCACCTCCAGCTTCATTCCATTCCCCCTAGTCCTATCACTACCTGAGATCCTGAGAAGTCCCTCCCCAGCCTTCCTGTAGGCCCCCTTCAGATACTGGAAGGCCACAATGAGGTCACCTCGGAGTCTTCTCCAGACTGAACAGCCCCAACTTTTTCAGTCTGTCCTCATAGGAGAGGTGCTCCAGCCCTCTCATCATCCTTGTGGCCTTTCTCTGGACACGTTCCAGCACATCCATATCCCTCTTGTAATAGGAGCTCCAGAACTGGAGGCAGTACTCCAGGTGGGGTCTCACTAGAGCTGAGTAGAGGGGGACAAGCACCTCCCTTGACCTGCTGGCCACACTTCCCTTGATGCAGCCCAGGATCTGATTGGCTTTCCGGGGTTTTAATGCTAAGTTCATAAACATCAAGAACCCAGAAATCTTAGTTCACAACACCTTTTCAGAGAAGAAAGTGTCACAGATTTTATCCCATGCTGTCACTTTTTTTTTTTTTTTTTTTTTTTTAAATTTTTATTTCCTGCTCTGTTGTGGTACATCAGGTAAGAGAAACATTACGTTGATAGCTTTTTTTTTTTTTTTTTTTTTTTTTTTTTTTTTTGGTGACAGTTGTGGTGTATGTTCTCATACAAATACATTTTTTGGTAACATGGTCAGAAGACCCTGAATCAGCCAGAAAGACCTATTCAGTTGTTTGTGGCTTCCTTGGACTTCCTGGCACCCATTCCTATGTCTCTCCAGAAGACCAAAAGCACACAGGCTTTGTGTACCACTGCTAATGCTGCCTTTCTAACGAGAAATTCTTGTTTCTGGCACTGTCTCAGCAGATAAGACTCAGAGCAGAGCTATTTAGTGTTTCCTAAAGGCTGTAATTTTACCAGGATCAGTTTAGCAGTGTGTCTGTTTCAGGCTTGCTGAGGAAACCAGGTCCTTCAGGATACCTTTGTGGCTGAAAATTAAAATATGCTGCAACAGCTGCTCTGGAGAATGAAGGTGCTGGTATGTGTCTGAGTCACTTACAAAGCACACAGAGATATGTTTGTTAATCATCTAAATCCAAATCTGAGACCCCTGTGCAGGAGCATGGCAAGCTGCACAGGAGAAATGGGCTCAATGCTTCTCTGAGAGAGGAGGGTAGAGTCAGTTATTTCCAGGTGAGGTGAAAAGTCTTTATGACTTTTGTAGTGTCCTTTGTCTTTTTTTCACAGTTCATCAAGAAGTGCTGAAAGAAATTGAAAGCTCTCTGTCTATACTGCTGATACTTAAAGTAAACTAATGAAGAGTAAACAGCTATGCTTGGAAAGAATAAGACAAGTCACCTGGGTAATTGAATTGTTAATAAGTACCAGTTGTAATGAATAGATTTAATCAGAAAGGCAGAAGTATGAATATTTGCTGTCTTTGACTGATACTTCATAATCTTATGCACTCTTTTCCCATATCTTTCTCTTGCCTAATGAAAAATAATGATATCTTCCACAATGGAATAATATGTACAGTGGGATAATATGTTTAATCTAATTTAGTTGCGACTAAGACAAGTAGCATTTTTTTCTCTCTGGTAGCTCTGATGACAGAAATATCAGAATTAAACTCGAGTCCACTGAACTGCTCTTTCCACATTTGTACATGGATAAGAAAATAATAGACACCAAAAATATCATTAAGTGCTTAAATCTTACAAGGGAAAGGGAAAGAAAAGGGAAAGGGAAAGGGAAAGGGAAAGGGAAAGGGAAAGGGAAAGGGAAAGGGAAAGGGAAAGGGAAAGGGAAAGGGAAAAAGGGGAAGGGGAATGGAAAAAGTGGAAGTGGAAGGGAAAAGGATGGCAAACATTGATCTCTTCTGTGTGTAGATATGTATTGTGAGATGCAGTACCTCTTATTGCTCCTTTGATTCCCTTCTGTGAGAAAAACTCACACAAACAGTAAACCAGACAGTGTCTGCTCAGCAAGTTTGCTGATGATACCAAACTAGGAGATTTGGCTGATACACCTGAAGGCTGTGCAGCCATTCAGTGAGACTTGGACAGACTGGAGAGCTGGGCAGAGAGGATACTAATGAGGTTCAGCAAGGATAAGTGCAGATTCCTGTGTCTGGGAAGGAATAATAAACTGCACCAGTACAGGTTAGGAGGTGAACTGCTGGAGAGCAGCACTTTGGAGAAGGAGTCATGGTAGACAACAAGTTATCCATGGGAAAGCAATGTGCCCTTGTGGCTGTGAAGGCCAATGGTATCCTGGGGTGCATTAAGAAGAGTGTGCCCAGCAGATCAAATGAGGTTCTGTTCTGCCTCTACTCTGACTCGACTGATTCCACACCTGGAATATTGCATCCAGTTTTGCGCTTCCCAGTTCAAGAGGGACAGGGATCTATCTGAGAGTCTCCAATGGAGGGCTACTAAGATGATTAAGGGACTGGAACATGTGCCCTATGAGAAGGGGCTGAGAGACCTGAGGCTTTTAGTCTGGAGAGGACTGAGAGGGGATTTAATAAATGATTATAAATATCTGAGGGGTGGGTGTCAAGAGGGAGGGACAGGCTCTTCTTGGTTGCACCTTGTGATAGGACAAGGGGCAATGGATATAAATTACAGCACAGGAAGTTCCACCTGTTCCAACATGTGAAGAACTTCTTTACTGCAAGTCACACAGCACTGAACAGGCTCCCCAGAGATGTTGTGGAGTCTCCCTCTCTGAAGACCTTCAAGATTTGTCTGCATGTGTTCCTGTGTGACCTGGACTAGATTACATGGTCCTGCTCTGGCAGGGGGTTGATTCTATGATCTCTGGAGGTCCCTTCCAACCCCTAATATCCTGTGATCTTGTGAAAACCAACACATAATACCTGCTCTTTGGAGTAAAGAAATCTGTCACTGATTATGTTGAGAATTAATGAAACAACCAAGACCCAAGGATATTGTTTGTGCTCTAGGAAGCACAATAATATTGTCAATCCTACTCCTATGTGTCATAACCAGATTCATAAGACTGATAAAAGATCAATTGGTGTTAGTTTAAAAGACATCAGGCTTAATAAATAAATAAGTTACAATACACCAATATTGAACATACATTCTAGCATTTGGTTCCAGTGATGTCCTAGTTCTGTTGTGATGTGTCCATCACAGCACAGTCACCTACTCTTCCCTAGAGGAAAAATACCCAACATATAAAAAGCAGCAGAATTTGAATTTAATGGCTTGGACTTTCAAATGAAACTCTTTAGAAAGTGAACAATTTGAACAGTTAGTTACTTATCAGAACTGAAAAGTCTCTGAGTATACAAACTGTAAAGAAAAATATCTTTATTTTAACATGTTATTACTTCTTGTGTGAGTTTCCCAGCTCTGCTGAAATTTAAAATGTAACTAAGAAGAGATCCAAAGATCAAAATGTTAAAGGAAAGAAAATCAATAATGCCATTTTTATTTTTGAAAGAAAGATTTGACATGTTAAATTTCTCTGTTCTGCATTTTCTGATTAAATTACCTGGTGTTTTCTATACAATTTACATGTTTTGAAATTCTGATAAGCATTAGTACCATATGCTTATAATTTCTAAGAAGCAGAATATACTAAACGTTTGAATTTGTTTTGAAAAGTGTTATTTACCCATGGCAGTAATAACTAGGAAGATGAAAAACATACCTGAAAAAAACCCTGCCATAAATATTTAAATGAAAATTTTAAACCCGTGTTTTAAAAGAAAACCTTTCCTCAAAAAATCCAACAAACCCTCCCCACCCCAACAGCTTTACAGACAACACTATGAAAACAATTTTATTTTTCCAGCAGCTGAAATGGGCAAAAAATTAAAACCATTAGAAAACCAGCTAAGTATATGAAGTACTTTTCTTCCAGTGGAAGAAAATACTAAACAGACACTAAATGATGGCAGTTGTTGGATGTAATATAGCCATTTCAAGATGAAGATGTGGGGTTTCTTTCAGTTTCAGGGCACTTGCCATCCCTCTAGTGCCACAGCCCTTCTGTGTGTGCAGCTAAAGGGAAGGTGCATATGGAGGTCCCCTACAATTCTCCTACCACAGACAATCAGTTCTGGAGCTGCCAGCTAGCCAAAGCTCCATATACAAACTGTTTTGTCAGTCAGGCTACCACTGTTTTGTTTCATCTCTCAAAGAAGCTGCTAAAGGAGTGAGAACAGGGTTGGTTGGTGCAGTAACTAGGCAGGCTTTGTGCTGAAAGCTTAGTCCTTCTGACCTAGGTGCAACCTGCATCCAGTCAGGTGGATTTTCTTTTGAGATCTGAAAAAAACACAGAACTTCCATTTAAATATCTTTAAATTAAGCAGAAAGAAAAATGTTGTCCCTGGTTGCTTCAAGTCCTTTATTGCTCTAAACGACTTCCTTTCAGCTTCCCAGAAGCTACTTCAGCTGAACCCTCTATGATGGAGGATCCTTAAAGACAGTGCTCACAGTTTTGAAAGAGCAGCAAGCAGTAGCACTCAGAACGTTTAAGAAATGACTGGTGAGATACTGTGGTGCTTAGGAGAAAAAATAGCGGAGTATTCATATGCAAATTTCAGATATTCAGCAGAATGTTGCTTTTTAAGTACTGCGATATTTTTCTTTGTGAGTGCATATGGAGTAAGTACCTGGAGGTAATGTTCCCTCTAGAAACTCAGAAATTTGTTTTAAAGTGAAACAAAAATGTCAGATTACTAAAGCTTTCAGGTTTTTTCTTCCGTTGCAAGGAAAGTCCTCAAGGGAACACAGAAAAATTCGTTCTAATGAGATTAACAAAATCCAATTAACCTGGTAAACCCATTAAGTAAATTAACAAATTTGATAATCAGAATGTTGTCTTTTTTGTTTGCTTAATTCTAGCATTAATAGGTTAAGATGGCAAATGTTTAACAAAGAACAGCGTCATTCCTCCCCCCCCCTTTTTTTTTCTTGTCACACACAAACACAGATTAAGTTAATAAATTTAGAATATTTTTGTTCAAATTAAACACCTTCCAAAAGAAGATCACCAGATTTGATCACTTCATTTGAATATAGAAAGCCAGTGTTTTTGTATTTTAGTGTACTGTGCATATATATATATTGTGTACATAAACATAACTGTGTATTCATGTCTCTGCTTGTGTACAGATGTTTTTTCATTTGTATATGCACATGCATGCACACACATATACTCACCAGATACCCAGTTTCTGATAGGTTAGTTAAATGAGAATTACCACTAAGAGCAGGGAAATTGAAGTGTTCCTCTCTGTTTGCTTTGCCACAAAAGAGAAGTTTCACATTTTGGACAAACCTTCAAACTCCAGATATTTTTGTTCAAACCATTCAAACATCATCTTGAATTTCCTGTGGGAAAAAAGAAAAAGGATCATACCCTCCCCCACCCCTGCCCCTGTCCCAGTCTCTGCTGATTTGTGAAGATACCCCCATAATTAGAAACTACACAGTCAGTATCCTGAATGTGCCTAAAATTTGGATCTAAAGGAGTTATTGTAGGGCAGAAAACGCTACACTTGATTTTCATGAGTCTCTCTACTACTGTGATGGGTCAAATGTCACCGTTCCTAATGTAGAAAACATTTAGCAAAGTGCTGAAACCTAAAGTAACTAGTGACAGGCTAGTGTGTAATGGGAGCTCGTGTGTAAAGGCAGTTGGATGAGGCCTTGAGCAACCTAAGGGAGTGTGTACCACCCTGCCATCAGGGGCTGGAACTAGATGATGTTTAAGGTCCCTTCCAATCCAAACCATTATATGATTCTATGATCCACATCCAACAGCACCAAACCCCATGCGTTCCATTCCAATTTACATGAAGCCATATCTACCCATTTTATTTGGGAGAGGTAAGTGCTGCTTTGGTCGAAGTTATGACCTTCCATCATTTTGATGATCAGGGTCATGAAGACCCAGTTATGGCCAGGACATAAGAATCTCCAGATGCCTAATCTCATTTAACACTTTGATGCAGCTGAAAGGGAACTCCACAAACAACTTATCATTGTTTTAGGCAGGTGGATTGATTCAGCAATATTCAGCGATGTGAATAACAAGAATGGACAAGTGGGTGCTGGTTTAAGGACTCTCATCATACAGTGTCTCTTATCACAACCATCTCACAATCCATAAGAAAAACAGTGAAGAACACCACAGACACAGTGGCAAAGCAGGTAGCCATCTTTGTTCTACTCCCCATGCCTCACCATTCCACAGGATCTGTGATGTTATAACTTCAATTAATAATAATGAAGTCTATGAAGTTTTATTGAAGTATGTCTTGAAAATAAGCTTGTTACTATTTCTGGGGGAAAAAAATTACATTCCACATTTTGCTTACCTGATGCATTTATCATGCTCAGAGTCTCTACCAGTAAAATACTTTGGACATACACAGAAAGTCCTGGTGTCCTGGTTTGAGGCCAGGCAGATCCTCTCTTGCCTCTCACTGGGGTAGAAAAATGAGACTCACACAAATGGATTGCAGAAGTGATGGAAAATTTCAATGGAAAAGCAGTGAGTGTTTTACAGAAAGCTACAAGCACAGTGACAAAAGAAACCCAAAGCACACAGAGTCCCCTTACAGCATACCCAAAAGCCTCTTAGCACATTTCCCTTCTCCCTACCTGAGGGTACACCCAAAACCCCCAGGGCTCTTTCTTCCCTCTCCACTACTAGGCTGGTATCAAGACTGGCCAGGTTTGAGACTGCCCCTCCCTTTCTCCTCCTGGCATTAGGCCTAGCCAGGCCTAAGAGGTCTTGAGATACTCCCCTACAATTACAAACAGGAAAACATCTCTTTTGGAAGTAGGGAGAAAAGAAAGAGACACTGTGAGACCTTGCTGATGTTTAGGGAGCAGGACATTATGGGTATGAAAGATGCTATTTCCTGTGTCTACCCACTGGACTGGACACTTTCAGCACCGGAGGTTTATCTTGTGTGGCAGCAGCAGGGGCACTTAGGCTGAACTGCCACACCTGGGAGACCTGTTGCACCATTTTGGCAGCAGTTCCTGTTCAACTCATGGGTTACAGTCAGAAATAAGAAATTGTTACAGGAAATTCACTGAGCAAATAAGGCAGATAGTTGGGCCACCAGTTTAAGGCTGTTGTTTTGTTTAAATTTGCTTTGTTTGCTTATTGTGAAGACTCCACAGAGTTCTCCCAGCTTGTTAGCAGACTCAAAGGTCAAAGACTAAATTAAGCAGCATCCTCATAAGTTTGAACTACTCTTTCAGTAACAGATACAATTACCTTCAGGCTTTTGTTTTTGTTCCTGTATTTAATCGGAGATTAGCATTTGTAGAGGTGCTCAGTCAAGGATCTGACCTTTTAAATGTTCTTTTAAAACATAACAAGAGTTACTGTCTTCAGTTTTCTGACTATCAAATATGGAAAACACATGCAAACCCTGGTGTCTGAAAAGAGTGTCTAACATTCTCAATTAGGTTATTTCTGGCCTAGATTTGTCTGAATTCTTAATATACGTGAAATTCTTAATAAAAGTAGGAAGGTGGCACCAAAAGAAAACTATTTACTAGAGTGTATTTTCAGAGATGTTTGGGAAGATGCCTCCATATAATGGAGACAAGTATTATATATATATATAGTGAGCAGGCACTGCACATTTATCTGCAGCTGAAGCTGGTAACATACATCTTACACCAAGTAAAAAGTACCAGTTCTTCATAATTTCCATGGGAACTGAGGCAAATGTTAGGAAACATAAAAAGAAGTAGCTCACTCTGTGTCAAAGTGATGTTCCCATGGCAAATAAAGTTCACTGACTTTGTTTATACAGCTAAGAGCAGGCCAAGGGAGGCATCTATCTCCATTACTGCTGTTTTCCTCTAGAACTTTAGAACTAAAATGTTAGAATTTTAGAAATACTTTTGATTGAAGTAGAGAATTTTATAGCTGGCAGTAACCAGTTCTGCTGCTGTGCATCCCAAGGCACTGACCATGGGGTCTAAAACTAGCCTTCTGACCACTGTGTATGAAGCATGGCATTCATTACACATCAGGTTCTTGATTTTGAAACTGTCCTCTCATCTTGAAATTTAGAGCACAAGAAGAAAAGATTTTTTTCTGATCATATGCCTTCCAGTATTTAGTTGGCTGTACAATATGAAACTGTTACATCACCTCTAAAGAAGTGAGGATTTACCACAAATTTCTGAACTTAATTGTACACCTGTTCCTTTAAAAAAAACCAACAAAACAAATTATTAATCCATTCTATCCTTCTGTACCAATTAACAAAAACAATGAAACTATGATGTGGCACTTCTCGTTTCTTCATAGTGCCACCATATTTCAAGTACTTCCACGGCTGTTTTAGCAAGCATTTGTGATATCTTCAAGAACACAGAAATGTATTTGTGTTCATGAAAAGGTTTGCTAACTGTGCTGCTAGTGCTTGGTTACATGCTCAGGCTTCAGAGGTTCAAAGACTCCCTGCTCTTTGCTAAAATTCCACACTGTGGTGCAAAGATCATTTGCATGGAGTCTGCGTTTTTTTCTTTATTATGCAGGGAGTTTGTTTTTAACTAATATAGCTATTAGAACATACCAATGTCTTTTGCACACCTGGGTGTTTATTTAGAAAAATAGTAACAAGATATATCCTCTGTAAAATAAATTATTATGCAAACCTTGTGCCTTTTTTCCCCCTCTAGAAACCTCTTCACAGTGGACACGGAAATCTATTATATTCTCCTGTGATGAACAATTTACCATGTGTTAACCTAATCACAGAATCACAGAATGTGTCTGGTTGGAAGAGACCTTGAAAATCATCCAGTCCAACCTTTGAAGGGTCAAGACTAAACCCTGTCCCCAGGTGCCAAGTCCACATGCTGCTTGAACACCTGCAGGGATGGTGACTCTACCACTGCCCTGGGCAGACCATTCCAATGCTTGATAACCCTTTCAGTGAAGAAATGTTTCCTAATATCCAGCCTAAACCTCCCCTGGTGTAGCATGAAACCATTTCCTCTAGTCTTGTTGTAGTTGTAGAGAATGATGAGGTCTCCCCTCAGCCTCCTCTTCTCCAGACTGAATAACCCCAGTTCCCTCAGACACACCTCATAGGATATGCTCCTCATTGCCCTTCTTTGGACATGCTCCAGCACCTGAGTGTCCTTCCTGTTGTGGGCGCCTCAGAACTGAAGACAATACTCAAGGCCTCACGGTGCTGAGAACAGGGGCAATGAAAGGTAAGACACCAGAAGGGTTTTCTTCTTTTACTCTCGGAAGTGAAGTAAATGTTTCCCATTCCTATTTCTTTAAAGGTATTTAAAGAAGTACTCCAATTTTCCTGGTTTGAGGACTTTTTACAGTTTTCCACTTATTGTCCTTTAAATATATAAATTAAACATGGACAGTGGCATTCCTGGGAACTAAACCACAGAGTCAGTGTAGTGCAGTAGTTAGAAAAATTGATAGCATCAAATTATTTCTTATGAAGTAAGTATCAAAGCTGTAACTTCAGAAAGGGAAGCTGATTGTTTTATATCTTATGTTAGCCATTTCTCTTACCTCAGAGTTCAAACCATTTTATTTACATTGATTTAGGAAGCAGCAGAATGGTAAAATAAAACCCACAGGAATATTGGAAATATTAATTTTGTTATTTATGTGAAGAGCACCAAGGGATCAGGGTGTGTACTGTGGATCCTGAACGGGCAGCAGACTGTATAACCATATCCTGCTTACTCTGAGATTCCATGTGGATGTCCTGCATCCTTCATCATGCAACAGGTCAAGCTGGAGCACTTGTAAAGGTGGTGACATACTTAAAATAAATCTGGAATGCAAAGAAAAAGATATATGAATAACGAATTCACAAAAGCTTATTTAATTATAACGTGAAGTTAGTAAAATGGAACTTATAAAGGGAAGAGAAGTAAGTCACCATTTAGATACAACACTAGTATTATTAGGGAAGAAGCTATCCTTACACCTGTTTTAAGTAACTAGTAGATAAAGCTGTAAAATACAAGAATTTACTGAACAAATTTGCCTTTTTTCTTCTGTAAGCACTAGCAAACATTTTAAAGACTGAAGTCTTATTATTAAAAAAAAAAAAGGAGAACCTTACCTAAAAAGCTTAATATTTTTTCTCTCTGTAAAATCCTTCTGCTATAACTTTGCAATGCAAGCTACACAAAAAATAATTAGTTTGAGGGGGAGGTTTTGGTGAAATACAGGTATGAATGTAAAGCCAATCCTCTGCTTATCATCCAGAAAAAAAGTGATGGAGTTCTTTCTGAGCTTTAGCAGTGTACTCCCTGCAGCAGGTCATTATAGATGATCAACACCTTTCTACTCTTGCCTCCCATTTCCCTACTTGACCTCTCTTCATTAACCCATCGATTTGCAACGGCATTGAGTGGTGGATTTATCGCACAACCTTCTCTGGAGGCAACAGAGCTAAATGTAAATTGAATTTCCTACATGAAGGCCTCTTCCCACTTCCCCCTCCTCCCCTGCCCCCCAACCCCACCCCTCCCCCGCTTTTCTCTTGTCTTAAAATATATTATCATTGCTGGGACTTATATCTGGTTAATGACATCATTATAGATTTCTATGGTCAACATACTATAATCCCTAAAATAAATCAGGGACTGATCTGATGGGTGATATTTTAAACTTGATTTATTTTATTAATTTATATTTTCAATGTGGTTTTTGGGTTTAGAGTATATATTTTTGTAACGTTGCACATAGTATTTTCAGGATTGGTTTATTTTAGTTCGACAATATTAGCGTCTCAATATTACTGTTCTGGGAGGTGAGAAGAGGAATTCTGCCCCTAGTCTGTTGTGACCTAATCTAAAGCAAAACACATAATTTGCAAGATTTTTTTCTTGTTTTCACTAAACAAATATCATTAAACTGATGCAAGTTTCTGTGGAAACAGTTGTAATGAAACTTATTACCCTTCTGGCCATTTGCGTGCCTCAAAGACCATGGCTGTTATGTATAATTTGCAGTAATGTGAGATCTCTGCCTTTCTGAATAACTGCTTGACCTCACTACAAAACTTTCTTCAAATAGCTGACTTAGGCCTGAGCCTTTCAGTTTCTCTTGGTTTGCATTATGTTTCTTGAGATTTGGGTTGTTTTCTAGCTTCACATTCCTGAAGACTGCTCTGCTCTCACAAATAGAGCAGTCATTGAATTTCTACTATATTAAGACCAGGACTTTTCACCGGACTGTGTGATACCAGGAGTTTAGATTAATAGAAGATTGACTTGCTAGAATGAAGGTGGATTTGCTTTATGTACAGGAAATATTTTTTTTTCCCTGGACTCCTGAAATTTAATCAGAGATGGAGCCACTGTAACTGTTGTGTCACTTGTTTGGGTTTCCATTTTGAGTTCAATAGGGAAAGAGTACCTGTTTAAAAGGCATAATGATCAAGGACTAGATTTGCTATTTAGGACTAATTTCCCAGGGCAATTAATTGTCCTCTAATGATTTATCACAGTATGAGAGTACATTAGAGGTTGGAAGGGACCTCCAGAGATCATTGGGTCCAACCCCTGTCAAAGCAGGATCACTTAGGGTAGTCTGCACAGGAATGTATCCAGACAGGTTTTGAATGTGTACAGAGAAGGAGACTACAACCCCTCTGGGCAGCCTTTTTCAGTGATCTGTTACCCTCAGTGTAAAGAAGTCTCTCCTCATGTTGAGGTGAAATCTTCTATGTTCAAGTTTGTACCCATTGTTTCTGGTCTTACTATTGCACACCACTGAAAAGAGCTTGGCCCCCTCCACTTGATGCCCACCCCTCAGATATTTACAGACTTTGATGAGATACCCTCTCAGTCTTCTCAGTCAGACTAAACAGTCCCAGGGATGTCAGTTTCTCTTCATAGGGGAAGTGCTCTACTCCCCTAATCATCCTTGTGGCTCTCTGGTGGATTCTTTCCAGCAAGTCTCTGCCTCTCTTGAACTGGGGAGCCCAAAACTGGACACAGTATTCCAGGTGTGGTCTCAGCAGGGCAGAGTAGAGGGGGACCTGCTGGACACACTTTTCTTGAGGCACCCCAGGATACCATTGGCTCTCTTGGCCACAAGGACACATTGAGAGAGGAGAGAGACTTGGGGGTGCTGGTGGACGAGAAGCTCGACATGAGCTCTCAATGTGCGCTTGCAGCCCGGAAAGCCAATCAGATCCTGGGCTGCATCAGGAGAAGTGTGACCAGCAGGTCAAGGGAGGTGCTTCTCCCCCTCTACTCAGCTCTGGTGAGACCCCACCTGGAGTACTGCGTCCAGTTCTGGAGCCCCTATTACAGGAGGGATGTGGACGTGCTGGAGCGTGTCCAGAGAAGGGCCACGAGGATGATCAGAGGGCTGGAGCACCTCTCCTGTGAGGACAGACTGAAGGAGTTGGGGCTGTTCAGTCTGGAGAAGAGAAGGCTCCGAGGTGACCTCATTGTGGCCTTCCAGTATCTGAAGGGGGCCTCCAAGAAGGCTGGGGAGGGACTTCTCAGGATCTCAGGTAGTGATAGGACTAGGGGGAACGGAATGAAGCTGGAGGTGGGGAGATTCAGGCTAGATGTGAGGAGGAAGTTCTTCACCATGAGAGTGGTGAAGGCCTGGAATGGGTTATCCAGGGAGGTGGTTGAGGCCCAGTCCCTAGAGGTGTTTAAGACCAGGCTGGATGATGCTCTGGCCAGCCTGATCTAGTGTGGGGTGTCCCTGCCCATGGCAGGGGGGTTGGAACTAGATGATCCTTGTGGTCCCTTCCAACCCTGACTGATTCTATGATTCTATGATTCTATGATTCTATGATTGCTGTCCCATGGAGAACTTGATGTCCACTAGGACTCCAAGGTCTTTCTCCATGGTGCTCTCCAGCAGGGCAGCCCCTAACCTGTACTGGTGCCAGCTGGTTTTCCTCCCCAGATGCAGGACCCTGGACTTGTCCTTATTGAATGTCATGAGGTTTGCCTTCACGCAGCTCTTCAGCCTGTCCAGATCTTGTTGGATGGCTGCACAGCATGACAGGGTGTTGGCCACACACACACAGTCATTGGTGAACTTGCTGAGGGTACTCTCAATCCCCTCATCCAGGTAATTGATAAAGATATTGAACAAAACTTGGCCCATTACTGATTCCTGGGGAACAACACTGGCCACAGGCCTCCAAGTTGACTCTGTACCACTGATAACAACCCTCTGAACTCTGTTGTTGAGCCCATTTGCAATCTACCTCACAGACCAGCTGCCTATGCCACATCTCTGATCTTTTCTATGAGGATATTATGTGAGACAGTATGAAAAGTCTTAATGAAGTCAAGGTGTATGACATCCCCTGCTCTTCCCTCATCATTTGGTCATGGTTTCATAGTCCAAACAGTGGATTTGTGATAATTCATTAGTGTGAAAAAACACTCAGGTGACTCACACCAGGGAGTTCACTTCAATCAACAGCAAAACTTTATTGTTTACCCATATGAGGGAGAGAAAAGTGAAAGAAGAAAGGGGGAAAGGTAAAGTGAAGAGGGCAAAGAGGTTTATAGCTACCAATAATGCAAGGGTCCAAAGATATCTCTCTGGTCCTGGGTGCAGTCATGCTGGTCCTTCTTGGTCTTAATATAGGGAAAGCTTTCCTTTAAAGTCTTTTTCTTGTTGCTTCTTCAAAACTTCAGAACTCTTCAGGAAACACACACACACAAACTCACACAAAACACTCATAGAAACTCTTCCCATTGCTAGGGAGACGTCTTTTATAATCAGCTTCACACCTGTTGATGTCTGAATTCTGCCTCTCTCTGCTCCTTGTGCCCCCCATGAGTAAGGCTTCCATGCATGCCCAAAGAGGAGTGATCAAGGTGTGGTCTGGGCCCCAGAAGGCATGCCCAAGGCCTGGTCTGCCTTGGGGGTGGATAGCCACAGGCAAGGAGGTGTGTTTTCATATTATAATGACATTATAATGGGTAGAATTCATGGTTCCCTTGGCAACACCAGGACATCAGTCTCTCTTGACTGCAGTTCTGTTTCTCCGTTCCAAAGTGATAACCACACACAGCAGGGTCATCCATCATGCTTGGTGGGTACAGACAGGTGGTACCCTCTAGGTCTCTTGCACGGAACATGTACCTGGAAAACTGTGGAGAATGCATTCCAGTGCACAGGTTCAGTCATTTAATCAACAACTTATTATGGAGTAGGCCGCTGCAAAACTCATGCTAAGATGTTAGCCTGACTTTCACTCCTTTTCCTTGGGGCAAGGGGGTCCTGATTCCTGCTGACAATGATGAGACAGATAGTGCTCTTTGGACTGCTCCGTACATATCTCATTGGTAAATCCATGTTGGCTACTCCTGATAACCATGACTTCCATGTGGTTAGAGATGACCTCCAGGATGAGCTGCTCCATCATCTTTACAGGGATGGAGGTGAGGCTGTCTGGTTTGTAGTTTCCTGAGTCCTCCTTCTTCCCTTTTTTGAAGACTGAAGTGACATTTGCTTTCTTCCAGTCATCAGGCACCTCTCTTGTTCTCCACAACTTTATGAAAATGATGGAGAGAGGTTTAGGAACACTATCAGCCAGCTCTCTCAGCACACACGGATGCACCCCATTGGGGCGCATGGGTTTGTGTGCCTTCACATGGTATAAGGGATCTCTAACCCAGTCCTGACTGACTAGTGGAGTGTTCTCCTCCCACCAGTTCTCTTCCCTTGCTTCCAGAGTCTGATGATTCTGAGGGCTGGTCTTAGGAGTAAACACAGAGGCAAAGAAGGCATGCATCAATTCTGCCATCTTTGCATCATCAGTTACCCTATCTCCCATATAATTCAGTAGTGGGCCCACCTTTTGCCTGCTCTTCCTTTTATCATTGATGTATTTGAAAAAACTCTTCTTGTTCTCTTTCACCCCCTTGGCAAGACTCAGTTCCAAGAGGGCTTTGGTCTTCCTTGTTGCATCTCTACATTCTCTGGTTATATTTCTATAATCCTCCCAATTGACCAGGCCTTTTTTTCCACATAGTGTAAACCTCCTTTTTCTTTTTGAGTTTTTCTAAGAGCTTCTTACTTATCCATGCAGGTCTTCTGCCTCCCTTATTCTCTTACTTGCCTGCCATTTTTTTTTCCAAGGGAATAAATATTTCTTGAGCTTGGAGGAGATAATGTTTGAATATTAACCAACTTTCTTGGGCCTCCTTTCCTTCTAGAGCCCTAGCCCACTGGATATTTCTAAGTAGAGTATTGAAGAAAGCAAAGTTAGTCCTCTTAAAGTCCAGGGTTGAAATTGTACTTATCACCCTGCTTCTTTGTCTAGTGATATTAAACTCTAACATGTCATGGTCACTGCAGCCAAGATTACCCCCAACCTTAACATCTACAACCAGTCCTTCTTTGTTAACATGAGGTCCAGCATTGCACTCCTCCTTGCTGGTTCTTCAACTACCTGCAGGAGAAAGTTGTCATCAGTGCAATGCAGGAACCTCCTGGACTGTTTATGCTTGGCTGTGTGATCTTTCCAACCAATATCAGAGTGGTTGAAGTCACCCATGAGCACCAGGGCACTTGATCTTTAGGCTACTTCCAGCTGCCTGCAGAAGGCCTCAGCAGCAGCTTCTTCCTGGTTTGGTGATCTGTAGTAAACACCCACAACAGTATCACTGATGTTTGCATGTCTCTTCACTCTACCCCATAACCTTTCAGTGCATTTGTCACCTCCCCCTGGGTTAAGCGCAACACATTCTAGTTGTTTATTCACATAGAAAGCAACTCCGCCACCTTCCCTTGTCAGTCTGACTTTCCTGAAAGGTACATAGTCATCCATTACTACATTCCAGTAGTGCAAGCTGTCCTACCATGGCTCTGTAATCACCATGAGATCATAGCCCCATGACTGCACCTAGATCTCTAGTTCATCTTGCTTATTTTCCTTATACAGACACTGCAGAGATTTAGCAGAGAAGCATCTGTTAGCACTGTGGGTGTCACATAGGCCACCTTCCCCTACAGCCCCTGGGGTAGCAGTGGAGCTGGTACCCTGCCTTGTAGTTGTCCCAGGATTGTCTTCAGTGAACTTGGCTTTTCCCTCTCCCCCTTCAAAACTAGTTTAAAGACCTAACAACCAGCAGTGATAGTTTTTGCCCCAGGAGTCTTTTTCCTCTTAGAGACAAACATTTTCTATCTGTAGTCAGCAGACCTGGGCTCTTGTAGAGTAGCCTGTGATCAAAGAACACAAAATCCTGACATTGGGACCAGTCCCACAGCCAGGCACTAATCTGCTGGATTTTCATGTTTATGCCGTCATCAGGCATAGCTAGTGGGGGGACAGAAGCAAATACTACTTGTGCTTCTGACCTCTCCACCATTCATCTCAGACCTCTGAAGTCCTTCTTCATTGCTCTAAAACTTCTTGTTGAGATTTCATCATTGCCTACTTGGAAAGCCATCAACAGGTAGTAGTCAGTTGGACAGACCAGGGTAGAAAGTTTTCTTACCACATCTTTAACCCTGGCCCCATGTGGGCAACAGACTTCTCAAAAGAGTGAATCAGGTCTGCATATAGGACCCTCAACACCCTTCAGAAGTGAGTCCCTGATGACAAGCACCCATCTTTTCCTATTAACTGTGGATGTTTTGACAGTAGGTTTGATCACTCCTAGCCTCTCTGAACAACATAAACTAGACAAGTTTTCACACAGTATCACAGTATCGCCAAGGTTAGAAGAGACCTCAAAGATCAAGTCCAACCCGTCACACAGACCTCATGACTACATAGTTGCTATTAGTTGTTTTCACTGTTTTTGGTGAAAACAGGTTTACTAAGTACAGAAAATCTATTCTTCAGGGGCACCTGAGGGGGTTCAGTGGCCACTGGTGTGCCATGTCTGCTGCACTTGGGAGGAATTTGTCTCCGTTGATATCTGGTTTCTGAATTATCCTGTTTGGGAAGCTGTCAAGAGAGTAGCGAGTCCTTAGTGACCTGACTACCGCATGGCTGATGGGACTGTTTGAGGGATGGCAGAATCTGATTCCCTCAGCCTACCTCCCTCTCATGCTACCTGCTAGTCTGCAGCCTTTCAACTTCCTCCTTCAGCTCAGCCACTAGACTGAGAAGGTCACCACTTGCTCACAGCAAATACAGTTGTAGTCCCTGCAGTCTGCCATGAGAGGCTCCTTACAGCCAGGAGCCTGGACACCTGCATGTCTATGTTGGATGTCTGTCTGGGCCGACACAGTTCTTTTGAAAGCATGTTTAGGCTGAGTTGCAACCACTGCTGTTCCTGCCTTCATGACCTAAAACTAGAGAAGACTTCAGCATCAAACCCATGTGTCTTGGTACCTCCCTCTGCTTTCTTGGGGTGATGGAAACACATGCTGCCACAGCAGTGCCTGTGCCCACACCTCACCTGCCTCTCACGTGAGAGAAGCTGACCCAGGGGAGGAGGGACATGCTGCTCTGCATGCTGTGCCATGCCAGTCCTGCCTCAGTGACCAGAGCAAAGCTGAGGCTGAGATCGCAGGCGCTGACCTCTTCAAAACTGATGGCATCCCTTCCCACCATACCTTTCAGATACACACGTACAAATGACCTTGAAATAATTGCCATCCACAACATCCTGGGACAATTTAAGGGGATAAAGACTTGCAAATCAAAGTGGTGGTTATCTCTATCAACTTTGATTTAGGTTAATGACTCCAGTAATTAGCAGCTGATATTTGAACACCTTGGCATTGAAAGCTTCCTGGTGATTACAGCACATCTAGGACATTTAGATGAACAGTTCCACTCATTACAAGGCAAATGAACAGGATTTGTGGCCAAAATCTAGGGCCTTGAGCATGACTTAAACTTTTGCATGCCTTGAGTAATACCACTGGAAGTGCTTCAATGCACTCTATCACATTTGTCTTGTGTGATTACTGTTTCAACATTTCACCTCTCAAGAGGAAGGTCTTGGCAGCATGAACGATACATTTGAAAATCTAGCACTTCCTTTTTGCTTCTTTACCTACATGTATATTTTGTAATTATATTTAATTTAAAAATAGGGTAAATATGCAGGTGCTGAAATGAGCTCTGAGAAGTCTAGGATTAGCAGAGGAATATAAAGTGTGAGATGAGCTTGCGTAGTTGCCAACAGTTATTAGGAAGTTCAAATTCCTTGCTACATTATGTAAGTATGAACCTATTTAGTTCCTCTACTATCCTGTAATTTCCTTAATATTTGATTTTTGCTAAGATTTCTTAGTAGATAATTTATTTTGACTGAACTTTTTCCTAGAAATCTTCATGTAAAGTCATCTTATTGAAGATTGTTTTGAAATACTAACTGCTGCTTTAAACTTTATTTCTTTTTAAATGAACAAAAATAACAATAAAATAACAATAAACCTGACACATAAACTTTGTTTTGATACTTTCTTGTTAAAATAAAAATTACTCTATCCTTTTTTTTTTTTAATTTATTAATAATTTTTCTTCATGGCAAAACTGAAAGGCTGTGCTTGTGGATAGGTGCAACAAAACTTAACAGCTTTTTAAAACCTAATTGTTCTCAATTAGGAGTGCACATGTATGTGGAGGATGCCAGGATGGAGGGCATCGAAACAGCAAAGCCATTAACACGAAGACTTATCATCATGTTGCCCTTTGCTCGGCTCTGTGAAATCAGTGTGTTTTCTCAGAAGCACAGATTAAATCTGGAAAAAATCAAAACATACTAGTAATTTTTGGAAATTCCCTCCCACCCACCCCACTTCCATCAATATGAATGGCATATTTCCTTCATTTGCTTACCTTTTAAATTACTTTTGCCATTTTTGTCCTGTTCATATATATTTATGCCAAGAGTATGGTCAAATTTAGTATCCCTATAGTACAGTAGTGATTGAAACTCCCTTAGCTGTATTCTAGCTGCAACATGAGGTGTTGGGTGACAGGCTGGACTTGATGATCTTTGAGGTCTTTTCCAACCTTATTGACTCTATAATTTGACTCTAAGGTGAGTGAAGCTGGTAAATCACACCTCTTCCAAAGCCATCATCCAGAAAGTGCTATTGTTTCTTTTCCTGTGCATTTTTTCATATATCTGTGGCTCAGTTTCCCATTTATAAAATACAGGTGAAAGTATTCCATTGCATCAGAAGAGTATTATGTGTCTATATTAATTTAAGAATGTGACAGGTTACATAAAGATGTTTGTAAACGTATTTCTGATAAAGCAGTGTTAATAAATGTCTTTAGGATAATGGACCTGCCTGCCTAATGGTTAAAACCATTTTCAAATGAGTTGCTAAAATGATGGATTTCAAAATTTTGGTACACATATTATACCAGGAAAGTGCATCTGATTCAAGTAAAGATGTTGCATAATTCCGTTTTTCTTACACTTGTTGAAATTGTACTATGGGTCACTGTTGTCAAGTAGCAGTTTCATATTCTATGTATGGTTATTTTACAGGCTCACTTGCACCTTTTGTGCAGCCCAGTGGCACCACTATGTAGGTGTTTCTGCATGTGCTTTTAGAAGAAAACTAAGGCTCCCAGGATACCTGAGACATTCAAGGTTAAAATGCAGAAAAAGAGGGAATTTTAAGAGGCTGGAGTTGTCTAAAAGTAGGTTCTTTGTGCAAGGTAAATCTAGGGTCAAGGTAAGCAATAGAAAGCAAAACAAAAATCTGATGCTATGGTTAAAAGCCACAGAAAAAATCCTGTACATGGAAATTATGTCAATAATTTCAAATACATCATTATGATGTACTGAGAGAGCTGGCAGATGAGCTGACCAAGCCACTCTCCATTATTTAACACCAGTCCTGGCTCACTGAACAGGTCCCTGATGACTGGCAGATGGCCAACGTGATGCCCATCCACAAGAAGGGCCGGATGGAGGAATCTGCAAACTACAGGCATGTCAGCCTGACCACAGTGCCAGGCAAGATTATGGAACAGGTCATCTTGACTGCCAGGAAAGATAATGGAGCAGATCATCTTGGGGGCAATCACAGCACACTTGCAGGATGGCCAAGGGATCAGGCCCAGCCAATGTGGATTTAGGAAGGGCAGGTCCTGCCTCACCAACCTGATCTCCCTCTATGACCACGTGACCCACCTGGTGGATGTGGGGAGGCCTGTGGATGTAGTCTACCTGGACTTCAGCAAGGCCTTTGACACCATCCCCCACAGCAAACTCCTGGCCAAGCTGGCAGCTCGTGGCTTGGACAGCAGTACTCTGTGCTGGGTTAGGAACTGGCTGGAGGGCCAAGCCCAGAGAGTGATGGTGAATGGTGCCACATTCAGCTGGCATCCAGTCACTAGCGGTGTCCCTCAGGGATCAGTGCTGGGCCCCATCCTGTTCAATATCTTTATTGATGATCTGGATGAGGGGATTGAGTGTGCCCTTACTAAGTTTGCAGATGACACCAAGTTGGGAGCTGGTGTTGATTGGTTAAAGGATAGGAGAGCTCTTCAGAGGGACCTTGACAGGCTGGACAGATGGGAAGAGTCCAACATGATGACATTCAACAAGTCTGCGTGCCAGAAACTGCACTTTGGTCACAACAACCCCATGCAGTGCTACAGGCTGGGGTCGGAGTGGCTGGAGAGCAGCCAGGCAGAAAGCGACCTGGGAGAACTGATTGACAGCTGGCTGAAGATGAGCCAGTAGTGTGCCCAGCTGGCCAAGAAGGCCAAGAATGGCATCCTGGCCTGTATCAGGAATAGTGTGGCCAGCAGGAGCAGGGAAATCATAGCGCCCCTGTACTCAGCACTGGTTAGGCCACACCTTGACTACTGTGTCCTGTTCTGGGCCCCTGAGTTTAGGAAAGATATTGAGCTGCTGGAATGTGTCCAGAGAAGGGCAATGAGGCTGATGAGAGGTCTCAAGCACAAGCCCTATGAGGAGAGGCTGAGGGAGCTGGACTTGTTTAACCTAGAGAAGAGGAGGCTCAGGAGTGACCTCATTGCTCTCTGCAACTACCTGAAAGGTGGTTGTAGCCAGGAAGGGGTTGGTCGCTTCTCTCCAGCAACCAGCACCAGAACAAGAGGACACAGTCTCAAGCTGCACCAGGGGAAGTTTAGGCTTGAGGTGAGGAAGAAGTTCTTCACCCAGAGAGTCATTTGTCATTGGAATGGACTGCCTGGGGAGGTGGTGGAGTCACCATCCCTGGAGGTGTTCAAGAGGGGATTGGACGTGGCACTTGGTGCCATGGTTTAGTCATGAGGTCTGTGGTGATAGGTTGGACTTGATGATCTTTGAGGTCTCTTCCAACCTTGGTGATACTGTGATACTGTGATACTGTGAGGAGGCTCACGGGAGACCTTATTGCTTTCTACAGCTACTTGAGGGAGGTGGTGGAGTCACCGTCACTGGAGGTATTTAAGAGGAGACTGGATGAGGCACTTGGGGCCATGGTTAGTTGGTAAGATGGTGTTGGGTGATAGGTTGGACTTCCTGATCTCGAAGGTCTTTTCCAACCTGGTAAATTCTATTCTGTTCTGTTCTGAATGGAAGTTGTAGCCAGGTGGGGGTTGGTCTCTTCTTCCAGGCAACCAGCAACAGAACAAGAATACACAGTCTCAAGATGCACCAGTGGAGGTTTAGGCTCGAGGTGAGGAGAAAGTTCTTCACAGAAAGAGTAATTTGCCATTGGAATGTGCTGCCCAGGGAGGTAGTGGAGCCACCATCCCTGGAGATGTTCAAAAAGGATTGGATGCGGCACTTGAAGCCATGGTTTAGTTAGTCATGAGGTTTTTGGTGACAGGTTGGACTTGATGATCTCTGAGGTCTTTTCCAGCCTTGTTGATTCTATGAATGTTTGTGCTATCAATTCTTTCAGTAGAATTGTAAAAACTGCCTTTCAGTGGGGTTTATTAGGGACAGATTCTCTATATACTCAGGAATGTCAGTTTTTTTCAGGTTTAGATCATACTGAAAATGTTTGATGCTGCTGCTCAGACTTTGTGATTCTTCGAACTAAAAGGATTTTCTTTGTAATAAGAACAAAGAAGTCATCCATTTAAAAGGACTGGTATTTTACTTTGCAGGAGGCCTGACTTAACTGAGCATGGTGCTCTATGTTTTCTTCTTTGAGTATGTCTGTTTTAAATGCAGGAAAATTCCGTATGTTTTCTTGCAGTGTACCACACTGTAACAGTAGACATGTCTTGGTCTGTTAGGAGCATTATCCAGTCAAACACATAGAAATTGAAGTTTGCTAATTGGTGTTTAGGAAAATCTATTTCCCAGTCAAGTTTCAAATCAGAATATAATGTCTTGTTTTTCAAATGCTGCCTATTTCTAGGACAGGTCATGCATGATATTGACACAAATAAAGTGAGAGTTAATTTCTTGTTAATAACTCAAAGACGTCAAAAGGGTAGTTGCTTTGGGGCTCAGTTATGTCACTGCAGAAGCAGGTATGAGTATGAGCACACACCTTTTTAGGTTTTTGTTCTGCCCAGTCATGTTTCATCACAAAAATCTCAGTGAGTTCCTCTTTTAGGAGTGTTTTGGACTCATAGGTACTGTTTCTGAAAGAAATTTTTCATGTTTGTAATGACAGATATAAGGAACTTCTGGTGTTCCTTATACACAGCTTATTTCTGTGAAATATTTTACAATTTCATCAAAAAATATATTGGTAATCTGAATGCGTGTAGAGCTGGACACAGGGCTAAGAGCCAAGATCCGGTCTTAACTTCATCCTGAAGTTTCACCAATCATCTTCAGGACAAAATATTTTCCAAAGGAGTTTGATCGTTGTAAGATGCTGTTGAAGGATTCACAAAAGGTTCAGACACCCGCCCCACACTCTGCAGCTCCGCACCTCGAGTGACCCCTCCCGGTGCCTCTACGCATAGCCTTTGTCACCTTAAGCAATGTTTCACCTCACAAATTGACAGGCAGCCCAAGAGAAGGCAGAAGAGTATCCACATGTCCGTTACAAGTCACTGCCGCCTTCACTAGCACGTGAGAAGCTGACCAGGGAAAATGTGTAAACGCATGTCTGCGGGGCTTTAGAATGTGACATGCTGGTCACACAAAAAATGTCTGTCTTACATAGTCTGAAAGAAAACTGACTGGAGGAGAGATGGTTAACAGTCAGTATAAAAATGTTACAGCATTAACTCGTTTTTCTTCAAGTGTTTTGTGCAGTGTTACAGTACAACTATAACCGAGGTTTTCAGCTATTTCTGAATACATAGTGCTGTAAGAGTCAGAGGTAAGAACATTTGTCTGAATACTCACTATTTAAATGTAGATGATGAGCATGGTACCTCCACCACTGGCTTGAAGGTTTATACCTATTTCCCTGGTTTATCAACTTCACCTTGTTTATGCTTGCTACTATTGCTTGCTCTTTCTTGTCTTGCCTGCCTTTGAGCCCATGCACTGCATCCCTGACCAGATGTGTTCAGAAAATGGCTATTAGCAGGTCTGAAAATGAAATATATCTCTTTGTGTTATGTTTAAAGAATAAACATATATAGAGAAAGGTATTACACATTTTAAAAAAATAAAATATTCAAAGAGCTTGGACCCAAGTGTGGCTAGTGGATGGAAGCTTTACAGCAACTTGGATCCCATGAAAAACATTTCTCCAGTCAATATCCTCATAGAGATTTTCTACTTCAAGCAGTAATCAAGGAACACTACTTAACTAAAGGTGCAATTACAGATAATGGTCTATATTTCCATATCTGTTCAACAGAAAGCTTTTTGTATGGGACTGGTTAAATAGTCACTGTTTCATTTACTGCTTTTACCCACATTGAGGGCACACAATCATGTTCCATGTCACTTATCTGTCTCCAGGATTTTTCAAGGCTGGACAAAGTCTATAGATTTTCTCCCTTTATATTTTCCAACATGGTCCTCAAAGTCTTTCTGTCTCCAGATATTCCTGCACTATTCTGATGCCTTCCCCAGGGCATGAGCAGACATTACCTCTGCCACGTGCAGAAAATTTCCCTCCATCTGGCTGCAAAACAGCCCTCACATAAATGGAGAAACCAGGAACTCTACCCCTTCCTCCTATCCCCACCTCACAATAATGGCTATATTTCAAGGTCATCGTGGCATAACAAGAGGCTAAGCTCTCTATCATGCAGCTACAGCCAGTTTGTGCACTTTGGCTTATGGACAGAGAGTTGCCCTTGTCCCTGTTTCATTTAAAGTGAGATTTCATGACTAATGTTCTGCTACTACCTCTCCAGGCTGAGCCTGATGCAAGTTTCCTTTTGGCCTTTGTGACCTGAAAGTTTTTCAAATTTTGCAGGTTTTTGATTTGTGCTTCACTACACTTTCCTGTAAATAAGTTCCAGATGACAATATCCTGAAACTCCACTTCCCAAGTCAGATTGGCCCAGACATATAGTCTGGCAAAATAAACATTAAATTTAAATCCTCTGCTCCTTCTCTTCTCCCATTAGTTGAGTAAGGGCAGCATCTGAATCCCTGTGAAACAGCGGAGTCAAATCCAGCCACCTGCATCACTGAAAATACACATGCTATCTGATTCTTAATAAGGACTGTTAAATTCACATCATTCACAACTAAGTCTTTGCTGCCAGAGATACTGTTCAGAAGCAGCACTGGAAAAATAATGAGTGTCAAGAAGATAACCAGAGCAATGTGTTAGTTTTATTGTATTTTTAAAATATACTTTCTTGTAAGTATGCTAACAATCATGAGATGAAAAAATGGTACGAGACAGCTTTCCCATCTTGAGACATGTGTAGTGCAAAGGAAAGGATTTACAGGAAAGCTATGTATGTTAAGATAAGGTGCACTGGATGCTGCTGTGCTTAACAATTCTGTTCTTTCAGGCAAGGGAGGAAAGTAGGTTGATGTAATATTACCATGCAGATACGACCTGAATAGCACTATCTTGGTATCAGATTTGTAAATCATCATGCTGTGTCCCCACATGGTACAAACATTCATGAGAGTAAAAGTGAGAGCATCTTGATAACCACCAAAGACTGAGGCAGGGTGAGCTTGACCTTGATAAGAATTTCAGCTAAGTTACCAATGCTGGATTTTCAGAAGGTGGATGGAGGTGCAGCAGCTTCTCTATCAGAGACTAACTGCTGTGGGTGGTGTAATTTGGGTTGTAGTTCTAGTTCCAATCACATTAGTGGTGTGCTTTACTAATTGTTCCTAGAGTGAGTTCTCAGTCATATTTAAGATGGCAGTTAATGGAGATTAGATTCTTCTGAGGAGGCAGATTCTCAGAACATTATATTGTGTCACTACTCTTACTACTAAACTATCATGGAGGGTAGTACATTCATTATTTGAGTGAAAGTTGCTGTTTGCCCATTAATGAAAATCACCTGTTACAGGTGAATTGACAGCTTTTATGAAAAAGGGATAAAGTGGAAGTGAGGAAAATGGCCTCTGAAATACCACAGTTGTAAATTTTTAATACTAGTAGTGTATGATCACAGCCTGAACCCCTCAAACAACTTCAAGTTTCTGTTTGGGCTTTTGCCCTATCACTATTAGCAGAGGTGTGCTTGTAAGGGAAGATGGGTAGGGTGACTTCTTGCCTATCAGGCATGTAGGGCTGCCATGCTCCATTTCAAAGTGATGCTATGAGACTTGTGAGAGACTCTGGAAATCCTCTTCCAGCGGCTTCCTACTATGTGTTATACTAATGGGAGTATTTTGTATGCAATTTACAGGTTCAAGAAAGCTAGTTCACTTTCACATATTTCTTATGTATACACATACTCAGCTTAATGCCAGTGAATTTCTTTTTTTCATATCTGAGTTCACATACTATAAAATAGGTTGTGTTTTGTGTTTTGTTTTGTTTTGTGTTTTGTTTTGTTTTAACACAGATATGCAATCAGGCATTTGCCGGGTCTGAGGAGATCTGAGGTATCTCCTTCTAGCTGGGAATGTGCTAGGCAGGGTACCTCACCTAATGAAACGGAAAGGATTTTCTTTGTCTGTTTGCTCTGTTTACTTCTGCTGAAGCTGTTACTCTGCTGTGCTCTCAAGGACAGATGCTTTTCTTGGCACATCTGGCACATCTTGGCCAACAATCCTGGCCCTGTCAGAAGCCTTGATTGTTGCCTTGCCTGTTTCATGCCTGAGTGAGGCATGAGTAAAGTGCCTAACAGTTCAGGCTGTGACAGCTCTGGGAAGTCCAGTAACAGAATTGTGGGCATGTCAGGAAAAAATTAGGCTAAAATGACAGAAGTTTTATAAATAGCTATGCAGCTTTTGTGTTTTGATCTCACATGTCTCAGCCTGATCTTTTTGGTTCAACATGCTGGGTCTCCAGAGTCTTTGGAAGAAGAGGATCAAATTAAAGAAGAAACTGGTCCAAGATGAGTTTTAATACTTGATATTCCAAAACAAAAATTAGTAGTACCTTGCCGAAATCATTCTTCCAGTTCAGCTACAGGCTGTCCCCTTCTTTCTGGCGTATGGAAGTAAAGAAACATTACATCAATATTACACTAGGAGGCAACCTTTTGCTCCTGAAAGCTACTTCATGCAAGTAAAGCACTCTCTTTCAGGTGTTTGTACTGTGAAGATGAGCAATTTTATATACATTTTTCCTGAAAATATATTGCTCTTGAATTGAAATAAATTATGAAAAAAGAGATTGAGATAACTGCAATTATTAAAGTAATTTGTGGTATTCATAACCTATGCGTAAAGCATTATTGGGTTGCATATAATAGTCTCTGACCTGAGATGGCCATTTTCTTGAATAACTCATATTAATGTGAACATATGTTGGAAGATGCAAGAAACTAACAGCTTCTCTACAAGTAGTTCTCCATATAGTCTTTAAAAAATTCAGCCTGGATCAATTCTCCAAAAGGATTGTTAAATTTTGTGTTCTATGCTTGAATTTTGTATTTTTTGCTTCCAAATTCTGGAAGGGTAAGATTGCAAAATGAAGATAGAAAAGATTCCTGCCCCACCCAAGAATGGGAATGAAACATGGCTTTAGAGTGAAGTGAAGAACTGTCCAGGACAGGTTTGATATTTGTGTGATTTCAGTAGAAAGCATTGTTTTCTGAAAAATTATGAATGGAATAGATCATAGTACAGGGACATGTAATTTATGAATGAGCCAAAGCCACACACACTAAAGGTTTGCAATATTTTGGCCAGTTCCAGTGCATTTTAATTGTGTTTGGCAAACAGGCAGTGTGTCCTAGCAGGTAGGGGGCTAGACTGGCACACAGTTCTGGCTTTATAACCAAGCTCCAGAATTGGCCACTTATGTACCCTAACCCACAATATTTCTGTGTCTTACTTTCCCTGGCAGTGAGTGAAGGAGGTAACAAATATCATCTTTAAATAATCTGAGACTGTGGTGGAGTAGGAAGGTTTCCCCCACACACAAAAGAATTCCACAGCTAACTCAGCCGGAGAAGCAGATGAAAGCTGTATTTTACAAGCAGATATGGAATGCAATGAATATGTACAAAAATATACAATATTTACAATATATACAGAAATATACAGCAAAGTATGTAATACAGGAAACCTTTCCCCAACCCCCTGCGGCCAGGGGGTTCGGCCTTTCCCTCCCTTCTCCCTCCCTACCTCCCCTTTTTTCCCAAAAGGGTTAGAGAGAGAGAGAAAGGAAGGTAATTAAAAGGGTGAAAACTTGTTAAAGCTCAAAGCGGATGCAAAAGTTAGTTTTCTTATCTGGTTAGCAAGAATTGTAGAGAGAAACGAGCCAGCTCACAGTACAGGGGGAAGAAGAAGACGACGACTGACTGCCCCCCTGACTGAAAGACTAAACAAGAACCTTCAGCCGGGTTCCACCAATGAAATTGGATTAGCATATCGTTGTTTTCATTCATATACCAAAACATTCGGCCAGAGTGTTCAGAAAGTGTCCTTCTCTTAAAGGCACAGCCTGAACCGGTCACAATGACCTATTAATAAAATACACTATCTAAATTTTAGGTATGTTTCTGTTTGGTGGCTTGGATTTCTCTATTTTTCCCCCCAACAATTTGGAGCAGTTATTTTATTAAATACCTTTTCATTTTCACTGACTGTGAGAGTAGCATGTTAAAATGCTCAGACGTGGACAGAATGGAGTCTACCATAAATAGCCAGGATGAGGGGTGTACTGCACTGCTCTGCTTTCCATAAGCCATGCTATTGCTATCTCTCTATCCCTGTACAAGTATGTGAGCAGAGAGAAAATATTAGGGAGCAGATCTAGATGAAAATTGCCTGTTTATTTCACCTGGGTGGGTTCACACACAGAGTCACCAGAATACAACTGATATGAAGGGACCTTAAAGATCATAATTTCAACCCTGTGAAGAGCTAAGTTTGTCGTCTTCTAATTGCCTCAGCATTATTTGCCTTCCCGAAGTGTCCAAAGTGTTTCACACCATTGTCCCATGGGGATCCCTGCTTGTGTTGCACTGTGCCTTCTCATGGACTGGACTGTAGCCAAAAGAGCATATCCTCATGTTTGCCTTCACACTATTATTTCAGAGGGATATCTTCTTAGCTACAAGACCACAAACTCCATGCTGATAACCAGTAGATGCAATTCTCAAAAGATAGCTGACTGACACAGCAGTTTCCCAAGGTGCTTTCACACCATTACCACAAGCTCTGTGACAATAGCAGCTGATAACCAGACAAGGCCACAAGTTCCACTCTCAAGAATGTTACTGTGAGACTGGGACTGGCCCAGGTAACTAACTGTGGGACCAATACTGACACTGGTCAGCCATGCTCATCTGAATTGGACAGTGTGCCTACATACCGGATTGGAAAAGGTATAAAACCCCAGAGGCAACAGAGAGAGTTTGAAGCTTCCCCACCAATCAAGACTTTCAGGATCTGTGAAATATCACCTGGATCTGTGGTGGCAATTATGTTTTGCTTTGCTATCCCTTGCTTATTTCTTCCTCCATTTCTATATTTCTAACTTTTCCTCCTGCATATGTAAGCAAAATAAATTCAAGTATTTTTCCGAAACCAACTACTTGGTTCCTTCTTGGTTTCATTTGGAGGATCCACAAAAGAACTATGTGGACTGAGACAAACACTTGACCCAGCACTGAAGGGTCAGCACTAAACCATGTCCCCAACATGTTGCTTGAACACCTACAGGAACAGTGACTCTACCACTGCCTTGGGCAGAACATTCCAGTGTTTGATAAGCCTTTCAGTGAAGAGATGTTTCCTAATATCCAGCCTAAACCTCCCTTGGTGCAGCATGAAACCATTTCCTTTAGTGCTGTCACTTGTCAGAAGAAGCCGGCCCCCTCCTTGCTCCAACCTCCTTGCAGGTAGTTGTAGAGAGCGATGATATCTTCCCTCAACCTCCTCTTAACCAGACTGAACAACCCCAGCTCCCTCAGATGCTCCTCACAGAATGTGCTCTATGTCCTTCATGATCCCTGTTGCCCTTCCCTGGACATGCTCCAGAACCACAATGTTCTCCGCTTGTGAGTGGCCCAGAACTGAATACGATACTGGAGGTGTGCCCTCATCAGTGCTGAGTACAGGTGGAGGACCACCTCCCTGTTCCTGCTGGCCACAGTGTCACTAATAGATGTTGGGGCAGAGAGATGGTCATGGAGAAAGCAGGCTTGTGTGTGTTGAGGGCCTAGGCTGTGCTGCAGAGGCTCCACCCCTTGAGCTGAGCTGCTCCTCCCAACACTGTGCATCGGGTAGGCTAAAGGTCACAGATCCCCAAGGGCTGAAAAAAGGGTTAGTGTTTCTGACTGCCTGGTTCTTGTTAGCATGACTGCTTTTGGGCTGTCGTGTTATACAATGAGGGCACAGATAAGATGCCGAAGGTGTTTGGTACCATTTCAGTATGCATATCTATGCAATGTGTATCTCTAATAATCAATGTGCAATCAAAGCTCCTTTTGGGGTAGTAGCTGATACTCGTTCATGGGACCATTCAGCAACCCAATCTCACTGCGCTTGCTTTTGGTACATCTGATCCTTAGCTTTGAAGATGCTCCCTGTGGGTAAAAAGGCTAACCCAGGATTTGGCCTTCAGGGTAACACTGCCTATTAATAACCTGCAAACAATAGAAAGATTGTGTGAGCTGATTTCTGTTTGCCTTTTTTAATAGACTGACTGATAATTTCCCATACCTTCCCTTTAAAATATGACCAAAATTATGAACTACTGCTTAGATATTCTGACAACAGTATTTAATCTAGGCAGATCAAATCAAGCAGAGAATATTTTTTTCCCAGTTGGTTTCTTTTCTAACCTTTGTAATTACAATAATCTTAAATGCCACATGAAGTTTCATTCACATTGCTTGACATTAAATGAACTATTAGGTAGTGTGGGATTAGAGGAACATCAAAGCCCTCATAGATTTATAGCATTATGCAAAGCCTCTCATTTTCCTTTTGACTTAGAGCACCATGATGATTATAGGTTGTATTCAATAATTGTACCAGCATTTTTCTTTCCTGTCCACAGGTAAGTCTGTGTCAGCATTTCTATTCTAATCCTCTGATTTCAAAGGACTTTATTACTTGTTCATAAAAATTTGTTCCAGAATAGAATTTGGTATTAAATTATCATCCTGGGATAAGGAGAAGAAAAAAATATTTAAGTACTTGGTGACTGCTCCTTGCATTTAGAGATAGTATGTGCATTTTAAAGCAGCTGGAGTCAGTGCCTGGAAGTTTTCTACCACGTTTACAATTCAAAACCACCTCTAATTTCCGCAGTGAATGTTGGCAGGTTGCTATAAGACTGCTTGGTGGACTTGTTCTTTCTCCATCCCAAAGTGAAGGAGGTGCAAATACGAAACACTCAGATCTCAGAGTAAACTTCACTGGTGACTTACACCCGGGCTACTGCACTGAATTCCCCTGGGACCAAAGAGTGTTGAGACTATGAAAAAAGGAATATGTGCAAGTAGAGTCGTGGAAATAAAAACAAGACCCAGGGAAAGGTTCAGTGTTTTTAAAGCAGCTGTATCCGAGATCTCGCACACTAATAAGAAAAAAGTTGCAGAGGAGGATGAAGAGCTGAGGGAGTGTAATGTGGTGGTGGGTTTTGTTGTTGTTGCTGTTTGGTTTGTTTTTGATGTTGTGGTTTTCTTTTTTTTTTGTGTGTGTGTGTGTGTGAGGAATACTGTCACGTTGCTCACATTAATAGTATGTAACCTAGAAGTAGGATGAATTGTAGAAATGTAGGTTGAGGATGTCGTATTTACTCATTAGCAAAAGGCAGATTGTGTTGGTAGAAGAGTAAGTTGAGAACTTTAAGTAGAGTATCCTGTGACAGCACTTTAAAAAGCTATCCCTGTAGCAGGCTAAGTCTCAAGCTACAAAAAGCAGATTGCCAACAGAGAAGTGCCCAGAAAGTGTAAGGATTCAACCTAAAGAACTGTGAGTTAAATGTATCACAGCTGCCTTCTCTGCAGTCTTTCAGTCTTTGGGCACCCTGATCTGATTTTCTTTTATCCTGCATGGATAAGCAGGAGCTGCTAGAAAAATTGAAATGGAAGATGGAAGTCTACAGTAACTGCAGAAAGAGTCTGGTCATTTGGGAGGATTATAAAAATACTTTCAAGTCATGTTAAGATGCAACAAGAAAGGCCAAAGCTCTCTTGGAACTAAACATGGCAAGGAAAGTGAAAGCTAACAGGAAAGGCTTCTTTAAATACATCAATAGTAAACAGAAGAATAGGGAAACAGTGGGTCCATTGTTAAATGAGGTGGGAGTCATGGTGACAGACCATGCAGAGATGGTGGAATTACTGAATGCCTTCTTTGCCATAGTCATAAGACTAGACCTCAGGAATCTTAGACACTGGAGGGAAGAGAGGAAAAAGTGGAGAGAGGAAGACTCTCCACTGGTTAGTATGAATTGGGTTAGAGATTGCTTGGATGAACTAAAACTACACAAATCCATGGGCCCTGATGGGGTGTATCCATGAATGCTGAGGAAGATGTCTAATATTGTTGCTTTCCCATGCTCCATCATTTTAAAAGATCATGGAGAACAGGGGAGGTTCCTGAGGACTAGAAGAGGGCCAGTATCTTCAAAAAGGACAAGAAGGAAGACCCAGGCAACTACAACAGTCAGCCTTGCCTCCATTCTTAGAAAGGTGATGGAGCAGCTTGCTCTGGAGGCCATCTCTAACTACATGAAAGAAAAGAGGATTATCAACAGTAGCCAGCAGGGATTCACTAAAGGGAAATCTTGCTTCGCTAATATGATAGCCTTCTATGAAGACATGACCAAATGGATAGATGAAGGCAGAGCAATGGATATCGCCTACCTTGACTTCAGAAAGGCTTTTGATACAGTCTCCCATAACGTCCTCTCAGATAAACTCAAGAAAAGTGTGTTAGGTTGTTGGACTGTGAGGTAGATTAGTAACTGGCTCAACAACAGTTCAGAGAATTGTGATCAGTGGCACAGAATCCAGCTGGTAGCCTGGGATCAGTAATGGGTCCAGTTTTGTTCAATATCTTCATCAATGAGCTGGGTATTGAGAGTCCCCTCAGCAAGTTCACTGATGATATAAAACTGGGAGGGAGGTAGCTGACTTTCAAAACCTGCCTGGATCCATTCCTGTGTGGACTGCCCTAGGTGATCCTGCTTGTAGCAGAAGGATTGAACTCAATGATCTCTGGAGGTCCCTTCTGACCTCTAACATTCTGTGATTCTGTGATTGTGTGACCCAATGAAAGGTTGCTCTGTTATCCAACAAGATCTGAACAGACTGGAGAGCTGGATGAAGGAGAATGTCATGCGGTGCAATAAGAACAAATGCAGAGTCCTGCATCTGCAGAAGAATAACACCAGGTACCAGTAAAAACTTGGGGTTGTCCTGCTGGAAAGCAGTTCCATGAAGAAAGGCCTTGGAGTCCTGGTGGACAGCAAGTTATCCATGAGACTGCAGTGTGCCCTTATGGCCAAAAGAGCCAATGGCATCCTGGAATACATTAAGAAAAGGGTGTCCAGCAGGTGTAGGGATGTTCTCCTCCCCCTCTACTCTGCCCTGCTGAGACCATACGTGGAATACTATGCTGAGTTTTGTGGCCCCAAATTCAAGAGAGACTGGGATATGCTAGAGAGAGTCCAATGGAGAGCTATGAGGGTGATTATGGGACTTGAACACCTCTCCTGTGAAGAAAGGTTGAGAGAAATGGGACTGTTTAGTCTTGAGAAGAGAAGGCTGAGAGGGGATCATATCAATGTCTATAAATATCTGAGGGGTGGGTGTCAAGGTGAAGGCGATAGTCTCTTTTTGGTGGTGCCCAGTGATAGGACAAAGAACAATGGTTACAAGCTGGAACACAGGAGGTTCCACCTCAACATGAGGAGAAACTTATGGTGAGAGTGATGGAGCACTGGAACAGGCTGCCCAGATGGGTCATAGAGTCTCTTTCTCTGAAGACATTCTTGTGTGGCCTGCCATAGGTAATCCTGCTTTGGTAGCATGGTTAAACTCGTTGATTTCTGATTTTCCCTTCCAACCCCTAACATTGTGTGACACTGTGATTCCCTTCTTACCACAGGCGCTGTACTATCTTTGCTCTAAATATAGAAAAGAAAATCACACAGCTGTAGGATTACAGAATTGTTTGAATTGGAAGGAACCTTTGAAGATCATCTAGTTCAACATCTCTTGCCACAAGCAGGGACACCTTCAACTAGATCAGGTTGTTTAAAGCCATGTCCAACCTGACCCTGTCCAACCTGACCCTGAGCATTTCCAGCAATGGTGCATCCATAACTTCTTTGGTAAATCTGTTGTGGTGCCTCACCATGTTAATTGTAACAAATGTCCTACTCATGTCCCATCTAAATCTATCCTCTTTCAGTTTAAAATTATTACCCCTCACCCTGTCACTGCAGGCACTGGTAGAAAGTCTTCTTGCATCTCCTCATAAGCCCCTTTATATTTTGAAAAGCTTCAATAAGGTTTTCCTGGAGCCTTCTCTCTTCTCTAGTCTGAACAACCCAAAATATCTCAGCCTCTCTCTATAGGAGAGTTGTTCCAGCCCTCTTTCCTTTTTTTAGCTCTCCTCTGGACCTGATTTAACAGCCTCAAGTCTGTCTTACACTGGGTACTCCAAATCTGGATGAGGAATACCAGGTGTGAGTGAAGTGTGCTAACACAGAGAGTATTTAATATAAACACTATTTAAAAGATCTTGAGTCCATATTTTTAGTGTTTGCTTCAGAGAATGGCAAAACTTCACTGTATTTGGGTTTTGTCACTCTCACAAACTTTGCCAAAAAACTTGTATGCCATACATTTGTAATGAGAAAGAGACATTAATTTTCTTGCTACACAGTGTCAGGATGAAGCAAAGGGTAATATAATGAAAGTTAGGAGGATAAGCAAGTATCTACCACAGTTTAATTACAAAGCTAGTAAAAGTAGAATGGTGTAACTCAAAAGTGCCTTGTTGTTACACTCAAAAGTAATGTGAAAATATGGGTAGAAAAAAAATAAAATAAATGAAATATTTCTTCAAGGAGCTATTTCATAAGTGTTTGAACTACTAAATTTATATGTGCTTAAGGGAATACTGCACTTCTCTGAAACTCCATTATTAGTGAGATATAGTCTAGAGAACATGTAAGTATCAGTAATGATTTTATAAAACCTGTCTAATTCTATATTTTTTTTGTTGATGACTTTTCCAGGCCTACAGTCAGGTTTTCTTCTCCTTTTTATAACACTATGACTCATTTCTGAGTCACACAGAAACTGTAGTTCACATTATTTTCACCTTCTCTTTACTTCTCTTATGACCTTTGAGGTAAATTAAAGGTTTATATTTTTGTGTTTTTGAATCGCTGGAACTACCTTTCTCTTGGAGTCTGGTCCGTCTTCTGATTAAGATTGTTTCTTGACATTTTGATTTGAATTTTAATGCTATCACTCTTCTTTATTTTTGGTGATTGACTCTAGATTATATTTATTTATCTGGATACTCTATTATTATTATTATTATTTATGGTAATTTACAAATTGTGTAGGTAGATTACTCCTGCAGAAATGGTGGCATTTGTATCAAAACATGTTGCTGGTATTTAGATAAGTAAAGATTGCATGACCCAAAGTCCTGAATCTAATGCTGTGGAGCCTAAACCTGAAAGAATTCATCTGGACAGTAAAGGTGAAACTGCAAAGCTTGGAGGAAAAGTGGCTTAATTCAGGAAATACTTTATTAGCACTCCTCTTGGTCTTGGGATAGAATAGATGCAATGTGTGAAAAATAAGTTCCTTTTTATCATTCTAAAGAGATTATTTTAGGTGTCCTAATTTGATAGGGACCTATTCCAAAGCATTCTTATGTGATGTGTATGTGATGTGTTTGTGATGTGTAATTAGGGACTAAGATGGAAGTGAGTTTCTGGCACGTCTTTTCTTGGTTCTCCACTGGTTTTCCTCATTCTGACTTACTATTGGAGAAGGATCTCAGATAAGTGACATGCAAAGAAAAGCTTATTCCAGGGATACTTCTTTCATTTTGAAAATACACCAACTCTTATTCTTCTGTTTTGCACCTTGTTTCTCTTAGCTTAGTTCAAGCTCTAATTTCAGCCAAAATGGCATAAAACTCAGTGCCATTTCATGAGGGAATTCAGGTAGAGATTCATTAATTACAAAACACAGATGAATTTTGGGAGAATCAAAACATGTGAACTGGCTTTTTCAAAGAAATCTAATTTTTATTCAAATACAATATTAAGTTGTGAGTCTACCTAGTGATTATTAAAGTGCAGCTATACTGGAATCATATTGTTATCCTGCATATCCCCAGTTGACATAACTTTAAACATTGCTTAATTAAAAAACTCAACTGAAATACATGAGTTTAGCAGCTTTGTCCAGCTGGCAGGCAAACTGTTCTCCAATTTGGTGAAATACCTGCTGATGTCTTGATTTCAAAGTACATGCTCCAAGGCCAGCATTTTCTTCCCCCTGCCCCCTCTTTCAAGGTTTGATTTCATGTTGGAACACACAAGAGTGAACTTAAAATGTGATGGATAAAGAGAGTGAGAATCTTTTTTCTTTAAAAATAACAGATGATTTATATATATTTTAAACCCCAAACCCTGTTTGTTACCTTTTCACCCCATTGGTAATTCAAATCTTCTTTACTTCTAAATGAAATGAATTACCAGAGTAGTGAAATGGTCTTAAAACAAGGAACTAAAAGGTTAAGCAATTGAGGAAAGAGATTTTTAGCATGCTCTAAACAACCCGTTTTGCAGTACATCACCCCAAGCATTCTGGTGGTGACAGAGCAGTCACATTAAAAAAGAAGCAGTTTTGTTACCGAAATGCTTCACCACTGTTGGAAAAAATGCCACATTTCCTAATGAAGCATTAGGAAGGAAACTGGAAGCATTTTTGACTAATGGCAAATGTGGGAGAGGAAACCGGCCATCTCTCTGAAGGCTTTGGTTGTTAAGGATATGTACTGGATCTTAGAGCAAAAAAGGTGTTAGAGAAAAAGAGTTAAGTCACTCAGTATGATAGACAGCTGTGAATAAGCATCAAGATACTCTGTAAAACAGAAACAGCAGTCCAGCTCTAGACAAACTAGGCTGGGTACAAGAAGCAACCCCAAGTCGTTTCATCTTCACTGATACAGTGTCTCAAGTTGGCTAATGGAGGTTAACTAGTCAAGCAACCCTTGTTGGTGTCTCAGCCTGTTTCACAGGATACATATTAGTAACTTCACAGAATTTTAACATGACAAACAGGGCCTTCTGGCTCCAGTAGTGACCTGAGATGTGGTGGCATTGCTTGTGCCTATCCTCTCTTCCTTAGTGTGAGTTGGACTCTACTATATATATATGTGTGTATATATAATATAATATATAATATAATATATTCATATATATATATATATATAAAAATTATGAAATCTCAACTGTTCATTACTAGTTGGAAAGAAAATAACTTCATTAGATTACAATCAGAAACCTGACTACAATACAGAAACACAAACTGTCAAGGAGATGCTTTTGCTGAGCACTAGCTGTGTAATTAAACTATTTTTTTCCCCCAGACATCTACAGCTCAGTGAACCATAATTTATTAGTTTTGAAGGCTTCAGAGTACTTCAATCTTTGTTTATCAAATGAAGGGATGGATGCATAATCTTAAAAGCAGCAATAGATATTACACATATGAAACTTCTAACAATGACAGCTAATAAATTGTAGCTTACTTAAGCTTTTGCATCACATCATCATGCTTTCCTAAAAATATTTTGTCCTTTTCCTCTGACATGTAATGACTGTGGGATCTTCAGCTAGATGAGTCTTCGGGTTGAGTCCTCAACATCTTTATCCGTTTTTCCAGCCTTTCCATCCATTCATTTCTGAGCCTAAGGACAGAAACGTATATTTTTACACGGAAAGGATTTACAATGCTTAGGTTTCCCACCAGTGCTGTCATTTGATGCTTTTGCCCAGCTGTCATGCAAACCACCCTGCGTCTTTAGAGTGCTTTGCTGGAAGGCATTTTAAGAATAACTCTTAAATCCCAGTGAGAGCTCACCTGAGCTTGTGATTCATCTTCGTCTCCAGTGTGTCGTCTCTCAATAGCCTCTGTGTGCCGGAGTGACATGCCATCTCCACCGGAGACTGACTGCTGCCACCTGCTGGGTAGAATCACCCAGCATTTCCCCATTCTCCCTCAGACATTCTTTTTTAAAAGTACTTGCATAGACAGTCCTGAGAACTATTTGTCTGGGAAACATGCTAGACTCATAGAAAACAGTTTTAGGTGACAAGTGCCACTCTTTTTGGTTGTTTGTTTGCTTGTTTGTAGCATCTATGTACCCTTGAAAGACTGCCTGAACTGGAAAAGACAGGAATTTCACAGCTAAGGAGTTGAGATGTTGAGATAAGGTTAGTTACAAATTATTAAAACATGTCAGAGACTAATTTCAATGCTCCTTCATCCAAAGTTATTAATGCAAGCCCATCCTTGCACTTGTTTTTTCAAGTATCAATCCAAAGAGAGGGACCTACCCTGCCATTCTTACTGAATGGTGTCAAGACAAAACAGCCACCTTTGCATGCACCTTCAGCTTATGGGAACTTCATGCGAGGTAAAACTGTACTGATTCTGGTGCAGACTGGTCTTTTTCATTGTAGCTGATCAAGGTAAACATAACTGATGCGTGATAGTTGCCTTGGTCAGTAAGTACACTTTGATTGTCCTCTTTATTATGGATATACTTTATGCAGATTAAGACCTCTTAATGAATTCAACCAATAGTCTTGTGAAAACAAGGCCATGGGGAATGAAGATGAGTCAGCTACACATGTGTGCTAGCTCTGCTGTGATCATAAGCTCTGATGTTCAGGGCAGCCCCGTACTGATAGAAGTTGTCCTGATAACCTCAGAAAATTCCCCATTTTAAAGCTGTTTATAGAACAAAAGTGAATTATTCTCTTAACCTGTGAAGTCATACTTTAGACATGTTAGCATTAGAATGCCAATTTGTGAAGCTTTATTATTTTCTAAAAATCAAATAAAAATACTTTTGGCTTTCATTGCATGACTGAAATACAGTTATCACTTTTCTTTAATAAAAATTTACAATACAAACTCAAATAACCTTTCCAGATGCAAACTACCCACTTTGTCAGAGCACTTCTTCGCTGACGTTCTTTTTCGATTTGCAGATACCGAGTTTGTTCTTCAATAGTCTTTTCCCAGAAGTTTCTCAGATCACTAGTTTCACATCCCCGCACTTCATGGCGTATGTATTGGCTATTCATTTTCTCTAAAGGAGAAAACTGAAACAACCATATGAAAAGTTATTTGTTCCTCATCTGTTTTCATGGCTAAAGCACACTCTAGCTGCTTTGGATTTTGACAGTGCTAGGGTCACACAGTTATTGCTTTGTCATATCAGGATAATGTCACTATGCAGGACAGTTCTGTTGTATTATCTAGTTTGAGGACTGACACTCTTTTTGCTATACTTATAAATTGGAAAAAGAATAATTACCAAATCTAGTGGGATTTTTCCTTGTTGCTTTTGTGTCTAAAAAGTGACAAAGTCACTATTATAGATTAGGATCAAAACAATGAAGAGCTCTTGTGATTTGCTATTAATCATTATAACACATTAGCTTTATCTGGGAACGGAGAAGATTTATAAAAATAAAACTATGTACAGAACTTTATAAGATACTGACTTGCAAAAGCCACCCTGGCTATTAAATATTTCTCTCTCTTCTGCAGTTTTCAATTGATTGAATACTTTTATATAATTTTCTTATCCTGTATTTCTCTCCTCATATAATGTCATCTTAAAAACAAATTTCAGAGTGAATCTTAGGCTAAGATAAGAGTATCTATCTCAAGATGATTCTCAAAGGGCAACACCCAGGCTCCTGTAGCCCACATTACAGTTGGAAAATCATATAATTACTTTTCAAAATGTCATTAAATATGGAACAAGTATATTCATGTTGCTTTCCAAATTATTGTCTGGGTTCTTTTCATAAACATGCTATTATAACATTTTCCAGAACATTTAAAATTTTAAAACAAATATTTAGGGCTCTTTCATGCATTGCTTGAATTCAGGGCAATTATTTTTAATTTATTTTAATTGGAGCTATAGAGAGCTAGTAAACAAGCCCCTCAAGGCTAGCTTGGAAAAGCTTGAAGAAATTGCTGCCATTCCCCTGCTAGGCTTTGTAAGAAAAGCACAACTGGGAACTGGTAATCTTTACATAATTTCATTTGGATATCTGATTGTTTTGTGGGAAAAAAAAAAAAAAAAAAAGTGAGGCACATTATATAGAGTCTATGAGCAGAGAACAAAAGCATCCAAGTTTGAAAAGGTCCCTTTCTTAGTGGAATTTCTATATGACACTTCTGTTATTCCCTTTAAAAATCTCCATATACCAGCTCATGGCCTCCATATGACAGAAGCACAGTGCCTGAGCCTGACTTTTGCAGGAGAAGTTTGCTGAGCAATTTGTTTCAGATTCTGAACAATTCATAGCTGGATGTGTAAGTGGTGATGTCAGTCTGTAACATGAATTGCATGCTGAACAAATCTAGGTGTGCTAAGTGATAACCAATTCCAGGTCAAAAGTTCTTTTACTACAAGTATATGTTTTTGGAAAATGTGGATATTCTACAAGTACCCACATATGTATCCCCAGCTCAAATCTCTCTTCCCAAGAAAGAGTTGCTACCCTTTTAATTTTCTGTGGACTGAGAGAAATGTAGAAATTTATAAAAATGATACAGTAATAGTCATGTGGGTCAGACTTTGCACTCTAGGAGTTAATCACTGACAAGAACAGTATTTCTGAATAGAAGCAAGCAAAGTTCCCAGATATACGTGAGGGTACAAAACAAACTGTCAGGAAACAATGTCTCCTGGTTTCTTTTATCAGAAATTATGTCCATGCATAATAATTTAATCCTTCTGAATAGTTATAAATTCCTGATAATATACTGCAGATGTGTCCTTTCTCTATGTGTAAGAGTGAATGTCTCCTGTTCAGGAGGGGCAAAGTTGTGGAGCTCATTGACATGAAGTAATACTGAGCATAAGCTCAGAATACATACATCCTTTATTGTTTTTAAATACTCTGCCTCTTGGTTTGAGTGCATGTAATCTCAGTGCTGGCTTGACTCTGTTTTATAGATGTGTCTCTTGCAACACCCCTGCCCACAGCAAAAAATCCCAAGGAAAAAGTTCTAAACTCAGTAGAAGAGAAGTTCAGCATTAACTTTCATTGTTACCTATCTTGTGCTGACAGTACTAAGAAGAATGTTAGAACCTTTTGAGACTACAAGCATGCATAGCACTACACGTTGTAGGTTTGAATGGGGTGTTTTTTGGGGGGAGTGGGCAGGAGTTGGTGCTTGTCTCTGCTTATTCTTTGTGAAATATTCTTTGTGTGTGCTTGCTTAAACACACCAAGAGAATTTTCTAAGTCTGTCTCTAATTTTGCATTAACATACGAATGCCTTAGTCTTGAATTTTCTGTTACTTGACCTCTAATCTTTCTCTCTCCTTCCCCCACCTCCAGCCTTGTCTTGTTTTGTTTTGTTTCCTCCTATGGGGAACACTCATACATAGCTAAGTAACTGAACTTAGAATTTATACATCATTATTTTACTGATCCTCTTATATCCTTGATAAACACCAGTGTGTCAAGGTGCTAGCTTTTGCTTCCCTAAACTGAAGAGTCATCTTACCCTAAATTACCTCTTATGTCAAATGCTCTACTTGAGCCCATTCACATGGTGATTGTAGGAACTTCACATGTCTGCTAAAAGAACCCACCTTTGTCTTTTTGTCTTTATGTGTCATGTGCACAGGTGTTTGAATTCACCTCTGTCCTGTCATCCATTTCAAAACTATTACCATAAACCCTCGGGGTTGTGTGAACAATACGGAATATCAAACCAACTCTATCAGTCTCTCATTTGCTCCAAGTTTAAGTTTCTGTACTAAAATCTTCTCAGTGGTGGAAACACTGTATTGTTCCTTCTTACCATCAGCTTTCTCTTTTTTTTCCAAAGGAAACTTAACAGGAATTAAGCCTGTACTGGGGTTCTGTACCAATATTTGTCTCCTGGGTACAGTTAATTTTCATGCCTTAGAACCTCATTCAAAGCAGTTAGCAAAAGAAACCATGTTGACTAGGAAAAGAAAAGTATGCATCAGGAAGATTCTGAAGCAGCCCAAACAAATATTTTTTTAGGTGTCATACCACAGGTGGGCAGAAATACACTGTTAAAACACTGTACATAGTTGTAATAGTACTTTTATAGATCTTGCAGTTAGATCTGACTTCAACTTCCTTGCACCATCTAGGACTAAAGGAAGCTTTATTTAAGCCTCTAATGACAATCCTTCAAGAGGACAATAACAAAAGCCTCCTCCTTGTAACCATCTTTGACAGAGCCTTGGTTGCAAGCTGGCAAACAGAGGTAGCTGCTCTTGAATGAATAGTCGAATAAACTCTAGGAAGGCTTTAATCCTACACAAGATGAAGATGACTGTTTATGTTTAGATTTAATAACTTTAGAGTAGGTTGATATTATTTAGACTCAATTTAGACTCAAAAGGAAATCTTATGAAAGTAGAGAAGCTATGACATTAGCACTGTTACCTGGAACTCAAAAATTGTGTTGGTAACATGAAAGAGGAATGTAAAATGTAAATAAAAAATATGAATAGTTTGAGGCTGGAACTCACTGATTCTATGCAAATGGTTACCACCACAAGTAACTCAACATTTCATGGAGTGAATTGAAAGTCACAGGTTTTATAGCTAGAAAATGGTTTGCAAAGAAAAGGGTGGGATTTTTTCCTCCCCCTGTAGCAGAACACAAATTGTAGTTTTAAATGGTCTTTAAAATTTACAAAGCATCTACACTGGTCAGGAATGCTGGTTTTTTTACCCCTTGTGATTCCTGCATAACACATTCAGATATTTCAGTCTTAGGTATCTTCCTAAAAATAATACAATATTTTATTAATCTACCTTTTCATGAGTCTCATTTAGTACTTATATAAATGCATTGGATTATTGAAAAAATTGCATAATACATAGGAGAGTAGACTAGGTATACAAACGTTGATATTTGACATTAAAACAATTAGAAATCTGCCTTGAATTTAGACAACCAAACTAGTAATCACAGACATGATTTCCCTTTTTTTCCCTTGGATCTTGAATATGTCGTTTATCTTCTGCTTCTGCGGATGGCAGCAATTCACATCTCAAAAGAGCAACTGAGGTTTGCTTTGAGATCCTGACTGGGGATGCATACCAGTTTCAAGTCTAACCTAGTCTGTCACACCCTTTGTAAAACTCTTTGGGGGCAGAAGAAGCTCTTTGGTTTAATCCCCTATACCCTTCTGTTTGCGTAGTAGGTTGCACAGTACAGTCTGTATCATGAATAGCTTAATCCTTGGAGCCGATTGTGCGGAACATGGGGAGAAGGTTTCTCACAGCTTTTTCTGATTGCCAAGCTTGGTGCCCAGTTACAGATCCATACCTCTTAGAGCTGACCTGAAGCACCAGCCTGGAAATAGGGGAGGCTAGTGCGATGGTCTGGCACACAAAGGTCCCTAACAATGTGCTAGGCTCTTTCAAAAATTCTTTGGTGTATCTCATCAGCAAAGATGAGTGTCTTTGAATGCATACAGTACTGCTCTTCTTCCACTCGCACTTCAGCAGTACAGATTATCAATGTATGCTTGCTTTTTTTTTCTAAATGGTATTGTCTGGAGTTTGCAACAAAATAAGGGCATTCCAGATTTATTCTGCCAACAGTATTCCTACTTTGTCAGAATTTGAAGGACATGTTACCTGGATGAGTGCTCAGTCAGGAGATCATTCTTTCGATATAAACTCCAAACAAATTAATCTGCCTTTTCCATGCAAGGGGAATTTTCTGTACATGAAAATGACAGCCATACTGACTTATGTCTGGCCAATACTGGTAGGAGTTACCTGTGTGCATGAATTACAAGTGTGCATCTACCAAATCGATCCTAACATGTAATTTAAGCAATTTAAATACCTAAGTTAAAATGTCTGCACTTCAGCATTTTTGCAGGAGTCTTAGCTGCAGCACTTTCCTTCTACCTACTTCCCACAGTTCATTATTGCTTTTCTGTGAAAAGCTGATGGGGTCTATTCTTCTAATATGGAAAGTAGCTATATTAGAAATACTTCAAACTACTGCAAAATTAGGACCTTTTCTCATATGATGAGACAAAAAAACATATTAATGCAAGGCTATAGCTATGTAGCTATGTGGATTTTGCAACTCATACTGCTGCAGTGTCAATGCCTTTGAACATTATGCACTGTAAAGTGTTTTCTCCTGTTTCTTCCTCATCTCTTCAGCTTCAGTTCTCTTTATCTGCTTTCACTCTTCCCTGGATACCAGACAACTGAATGACTGAATTCTTGAACTAGAGGGAACTGATTTGCTTGCCATGCTTTTCTGCTCCAGAGGGCTCAGAAGTCCTCTGAGAGAGGGTTAAGATTCTTCAAATTCTTTTGAGCAAAACACTTGAAGATTCAACCATTTCATCTCCCTCCATGTCCTCCACTTAATTGTTACTGTCCTAGCTCTGCTTCTGTAATTTATATTTATTTAGCTACTTGCTCTCTTCAGCTTTGTGGCTCTCACTGACTCTTCTCTCTCAGCCCACAGCCAGAGGCTTCCATGAGAGATATATTTGCTTTTCCCTTCTCTGCCTTTATGTCTGTTGAGCCTCTTCACCTCCCATGCCAGTCCTCCACCCTAGTCTTGTTGACTCATGCCTGCTTTCAAATACTTCTGGCTAATTTCCCCATCTCTGTTGTTGCCTCTGGAAAATTTCTATCCACTTCTTGCCAGAGCTGCATTTCTCCTCCCCTGTGCGTGCTAATCTCACCAAACTTTCCCTTTCACCAAATCTTTCAGCACCCCTCTGCTCCTGAGCTTCTCCCACCCTCTGTACCTAACTCTCAGTGGTGGATGTCTACATTCCCATACACCTTGCCATCAGTGCACAAAAATGGGGTGGTTGTGGCAATTGCACCAAGGTGAGCATCAAAGGAACAGGCATTCATTAGCATTGTGCAATACAGAATATCCAAATGCTTTTCCTGAGATTTCCACATATTTGTCCAACTCTTACTGGCTTTTGGCATCTAAGGCACATTTAAAGTGATTTTATACTGCATGGTTAAATATTGTTCTGATCACTAGATTTTCCCCACTGAAAGATACATTTGAAGCCCAATTCTAAGAATTTGTAAGAACAAGTAGACAGCATATATTAATATTTACTAGGCAAAGACCTTGAATATGCTTTGGTTTGTTGTTTGATTTTTTTTATTACCTAGGGACTCAGTTTATGATCAAAGAAGATAAATTCTGCCCAGGGCTCATGTTCTTTGTTAGATCATCCATTCCTGACAAAACATCAGAAACCAATCCTGATTCATGTGAAGGTGTCTACCATGAAATCAAAAAGCCTCTCACAAGCAGGTCATTGTTAAAAACCTTTGTGAGAGAATTATATGTGTAACCCTGGCTATTGTTTAACCTATCCATTGAGAATGTACAGCCACATCTCCTGGTGTTTTATCCAGTGCAATGGCAATGAAATTGCCTGTAAATGTTTTTTTCTGTGTCAATGTCACTCAGCTTTCTTAGAATGCTGCTAAACTGAGCACTCTTCCCTGGCATGTTCCTTACACTCTCATATTTCCTTAAATATACTTTTCTGATTATTAAAGTTAGAGAACAAACATATTTCTTGTTGTCATTATTACAAAAAACTCCCTTCCAAAACCAAATACTTACTTACCTTTGGAGCTGGACTCTTTCTGCAAACAAATACTCTGCGAGACACAAACAAGTGAGGAGCAGTCCCACTGCCACCCTGGCTTCTCCAATGTCACAGGGCAGTGATGAAATGCATCCCTCGGTACTTTTTATTTGAAGTGGTGGTAACATAAATCCTTCATCATATCAAAGCTATTTTGAACAGAACCAGCAGTGAGATAAGATCATTTAATGAACTTTGCAGCCCCCTGCCTGAGGTGACCATGAAACACAGGCCCCCTTGAGAGCATGCATCCCTCCCACACTGGCAGATACCTCAGAAAGCATGACTTGGCAAGTGCTGAGAATTTTCTTTAATCTGAGTGATAGCATTATCCATTTTAATATTCCTCTGTTGAAGCTTGGAGAATTCTACACTACTACCTTAGTTTTAATGGAGGCTGAAATGGTGTGACAAATCACACTTGGTTTTACATTACAGGGTGACTCACAGAAGTATGCAGTACTTTGGAGCTGTTGTTCTAAGGATGTGCACTTGATTATGACCTATTGCACAATCTGTTCTTTTCAAGGAAATCGTCATATGAATTGTCGGTTTAGTTAACATAGGCTGACAAAATGCATTAAACTAGCAGTAGTTTTACCACTTGCAGTTGCTATAACTCTATTACAGATCAGCAGTTATGCCATTACATTTCATTTTCTCAGGAAAATATTTTGTAGATTTGTTTCATGACAGATGTATGTACTGGTCTAAGTTTTCATCAAATCAGTCTAAATTGCTAATATACCATATGTGACTGCTGGCATAAGTAGCATTTATACAATTCTTGATTATTTCAACCTTCCTTTGTTGTAATTTTTCAGACCACAAGTAGCAAAAGCAGCAGTCATTAGATGGATGTTTTCTGTAGTTCATATTTACTTCTTTTTCTGCAGTGAGCTTTACAGCAGAAAACCTGGAGCAAAACAGCACCTGCAGCCTCTCCCTTGAAAGAAAGATTTCGACTCTTTCTAAATACTGACCATTCCTTAAAAACATTAAGATACTAACTTTGTTTAGTGTGTTGTCCCCACTGCTATCATACAAAAACACATTATTTAGCTTTACACCCATGATATTAACAAAGGTAATGTGGTCTCAGAGCTTTTGATCCTACATACATGCATGGCATTGAGAAACAAATATGTCACAGGTAAAGCTGATTGCTTGTTGTGGTGGGTTTTTTTTTGTTGTTGTTTGTTTATTTGTTGAAAACCAATTCAAACTGTGGCTTGCTTTGGAAATTAAAAGGAAACAGTCTACTGGGTGAATATTAAAATGTTTCAGTATTATAAAGACAGCTTGGTGCCAGGCTTTGATACAGCAGTGGAGATAAACACCATGGTGCTGGAGAGTAGCATAACTGCTTCCCTGCCTTTTGACTCAGAGATAAACATCTTTACCTCTGTAAATGCATCTAACTAAATAAATCAGGGTTTGGGGGTTTTAATATTATAACATAGGCAATACCTTCCCTAGACATTTGCAAACATCTAGTGTCAGGGAGGGACTTGGTATCTCAACTTTTGTCAGACCAAAACATGTATTTCTGGTTTGATATGCTCTAGATGCATTGACATTTCCATATTTGTGCAGATTAGATGCCTTATGTAAAAAGCACAGCCAAAATGTGACAGACATTTCACACATCTCTGATCATCAGTAGATTAGATACATCTTGCTTGATACACACCGATGATATGTACAATGAACAATTTGTCTGTGCATTCATAGTAGCATTTTATGCAAAATAAATGTGTACCCAGCATTCAGAAAACCCGGGCAGAGCTAATACTCTATGGAACTACCCATCTTTGAAGAAATAAGCAGCTGATGGTTTGGCTGGAAAGACATCGTTCACCCTCAAAAGCAGCAGCTGTCAAGTAAGATTTTAGTTAGTGAAAATTATTTAGGCTGGTTTTGCACCTCAGTGTTTATTTCATGAGCAAATCTCAGAGCTGCTTACCATAACAGGCTTCTCTGAGCACTTACCTCTACTTCGCAAAAGTTCTGGTAAATACCTGCTTAATGTCATTAACATGAACTTCTAATAAAGTAAATGTGTCATGTTTCTTTTCTCTTTGATGCTAGAGAAATTAAAAGCCACAAAGGCAAACTTTTAAACAGATATTGTACTATGTTGTTTGATGGTTTTCTTCTGTGTTCACTGCAATGGCAGTCAGAAAGTTGTGAGGAGGTATGTCTGTCACTACTGGACCTTGTAATTACTGGTCCAGGAGCAGCACATGTCACAGCATTTTTAGCAGCCCTCTTCGAGCTTCACAAATTCCAGAATGAAACCGATGACTCAAATGGTAGGCAAGAGACTGATCACTTTAGGTGCCTGTCTTCCATGAAAACTGGTTGTTTGATTAATTTGATTCTTCTGTAATGCTTACAGTGAAGAGTATTAAAAAATGTTTTTTCAAACAATGTATCACTCAAACAAATGTAAGAAGACATTACATTCATAGCAAGTACCAAAATGATCTTCACAAATTTTATTATCCAGTGTCTTTAACTTGAAGCCAAAAGTTCTTCGGTATAAGTCTGGCCTGTGATAAAGTGGTTCTGGAGTTGAATTATCCAGAAAATACTCTTACCTGAGCAGGCATTTAAAATCCCATTTTGCAGGGAATTGAAGATTGAAAAGGCTCAGAAAATTCTTCATTACCATGTCAGTGTATATAGGTATTCTCAAAGCACATTCCTGCACATTCAGCACATCAGCTGAACTGCTAGTCATGCCTCTTACACAAGAGTAGATAAAAGATAGACTTAGACTAGATATTAGAAATAAATTCTTTACTGTCAAGATGGAGAACCCCTGGATCATGTTTCCTAGGGAGGTCATAGATGGAGATGTTCAAGTCCAGGTTGGATGATGGCTTGAGCAATCTGGTCTAGTAGACGGTATCCCTGCCCATAGCTGGTGGGTTGGAACTAAATGATCTTTAAGGTCCCTTCCAACCCAAACCATTCCATGAATCTATAATATTCCTGTTCCATCAATCTAACTCTGACACCTGGGCTGTCATCTTGTTTCACCCTCTGTTCATTGTGTGTACAGAAGTGCTAGTGGAAAGGCACTGATGGTGGTCAATAAATGTCCTGCTCCTGGCCTCTGTTTCCCTTGTGATGCTACTCTGCTGCTATGGCAGAGGGAAAGTCAACAGGAGATGGGGCAAGAATACCTTTTATAGAAGAAATTGTTCTGCTGTTTATTACTGTAGTTACAAATCTGAGTGGATCCCACCTCTGAGGAGTTAACAATAAAAGAAGAGCAAGGAGAACCTTCATCCACTACTGGATGAAGGAGGGAAACTGATGACCAAAGACACCAGAAAAGGCTGAGGTGCTGAACATCTGCTTTCACTCTGTATTTGTCAGTGACACCACTTGCTCCATGAGGGTTCAGCCCCTGGAACTGGGGCAGGAATAGAGAGCAGAAAGGTGATTCTGTGGTTCCATCTAACAATGGATAAGGATAATGGATAATGTGTTAGATTTGTAGAAGAACTAATAAATTTATTAAATCAAGCAATAAAATTGGAAACTTTCAAGTACAAAAAGCTGCTTTTGAATTATATAGAATAGAATAGAATAGAATAGAATAGAATAGAATAGAATAGAATAGAATAGAATAGAATAGAATAGAAAATTGAATTAACCAGGTTGGAAAAGACCTTTGAGATCATCAAGTCCAACTTACCATCCAACACCATCTAATCAACTAAACTATGGCACCAAGTGCCTCACCCAGTCTCCTCTTAAACACCTACAGTGGTGGTGACTCCACCACCTCCCTGGGCAGACCATTCCAATGGGCAATTATTCTTTCTATAAAGAACTTCTTTCATTCAGCCTAAACCTCCCCTGGTGCAGCTTGAGACTGTGTCCTCTTGTTCTGGTGCTGCTTGCCTGGGAGAAGAGACCAACCCCCACCTGGATACAACCTCCTTTCAGGTAATTGTAGACACCAGTAAGGTCTCCCCTGAGCCTCCTCTTCTCCAGGCTAAGCAACCTCAGCTCCTTCAGCCTCTCCTCATAGGGCTTGCGCTCCAGACCCCTCACCAGCTTTGTTGCCCTTCTAGATATAGAAATAGCAGGAGGCAATACACTTTTTGCTTTCCACATGTGTTTAGAAATTCTTTATCTTAAAGGGAAGATGACTGTTTTTGTCAGTGTTCTGGTCAGGACAACATAGTATCCACTGGACTTCACCACTCAACAACGATTTTTTTCTACTCTGCTTCATATTCAAAGCAAGGATTTAGTTTTTCCCCCCTCTGCCCAGTCCTCTCTACAGACTGCTCCAAGTTCATGGCCATTGTGTTGTATATATACATATAAATCTATCATATCAATCTCTTCTGGAAAACTAACTACTGTAACATGGTAGGAGAATATAGCCCTAGTAGTCTGTATTGTGTATTACTTACCTTCTGACTTTAAATGTAACTAATGCATTTTGACTTTCAAGAAGATCTCAGGGGTGAATCAGTCTCTGACTTTCTTGTCAGGGAGGTGCCTCATGCATGAGGACCTTGGATGACTGTGGAAGTTCCTAGTAAAAATGCATGAAGTTGAATAGGACAAAGACCTGCAAGTATGGAAATATCTGACAAGTCCTTGCTTGGATTGCTCTCCTCTTGTCTTGCTCTAAACATCTGCTCTTTTCTTTTTCTTTTTCTTTTTCTTTTTTTTTTTTTCTTTTTCTTTTTCTTTTTCTTTTTCTTTTTTTTTCTTTTTCTTTTTCTTTTTCTTTTTCTTTTTCTTTTTCTTTTTCTTTTTCTTTTTCTTTTTCTTTTTCTTTTTCTTTTTCTTTTTCTTTTTCAAATTGTGCCACAAATCATATAAATATTCTTCGGGTCAGCAGACAAAACAGACTTTGATGAGTCATAAGTGCTTAGCACCTCTGAAAATTAAATACCACACGGGCAAAAAAGACTGTTGATGCAAAGTGGTGAGATTAAGGTTGGGGAGTTGTATTTACCAGGCTTTGAAATATATTCTACTTCTGCTTTGCTTTCCTAGATTGTTTCTTAGACTTGCCCTTAAAAGAAAAATTACCTAAATTTATTTTTTGACCAACCTGCTATCTGAGCTGATTTTTGCCTACCTTATCTAAATATCGTTCTTGAAATTCATTTATCTTTGGCTCTTCTTGGTGCCTATTTACAGAAAGGGTAGAAACCAGATCTCAGATCTTCTGAGTATAAACTGATGTTGTAGTGGGGGTGGGCTCTGTGAAGGAGGGTCCTTGACAGATCTATGAGTGCTTACCTGCTCTATATGTCAGTCAGAAATGCTTTGGGCAAAACCCACTTTTATATTTTGAAGCTGCGAATGAATTGACTATGCTATTTGAAAATGAAAAGGTAACACTTGCAGCATGTATATGAGTTTGCAGGTGGATTTTAGCAAGGAACAAATAAGTAGCAACCCAGTATTACACCGATACACAGAAAACTCAGCAATTTCTCGCAAAGCATACCTGTGGGGTTTTTTACAGCCTTTTGTTTAATAGCAGTACAGATGTGGTATCTGAAAGATTTTAGTATGAAGATGGAAAATAGGCATCCAACATACACTTTTCCTCAAGTCATTTAAAGAAGGCAGTTCATTCCCAGAGCACCATATAAGTTCTCCTCATCTTAATGTTTCTGTGGTTTGGGGTACGATAGTGTAACTAAAACACCCGACCCTTTTTACTCTTAGTTCCTGAGAATGTTGTCATAGAGAGAGCTGCTTATCCATAGCTTTTCATAAGGTCAAAGCAACCCTTCAGTTTGCCTAGTGTTCAGTAGCAGAAAGTTACAGTAAAGGAGGCCAGGCAGCATATATCCCAGTACCTGTCTCAATATATTTTGAATTATTAAAGAAAGATTTTTATTATAGCTAAGATAATCACATATGCAGAATATTGCAGTCAGTGAATGAGAGTGTTAAGTAAAAACAAATGCAGCAGATAACTAATTTATCTCTTGGGAATGCACTAACACATTTTCCTCTTTAGCATCAATCTATAAGGCTGAGTTCTGTGAAGTGATTTAATTAACCTTTCACCATGTTCTTATTTATAATGTTCACAAATGATATTATCAAAATATGATAGTTTATTTTCTGCCTCCATTGCATAAAATGTTACAGGATCGTAATATTTATACAAAACAATGATTTTTGAAGAGGAGTATTTTCAAGCCTATTATAAGTGTAGCTTGACACACTATCAAACTTTAAATTGCCAGCAGCCAGGCAAAGCATATACTCTTGAAAAGTAGCAAGTTCCTGTGACTTCTTTTCATCTGGCTATCTGATAAAATTCCTTTAAAATTAGTATTCAGCACCTCAGAATCCATGCACAAGGGGCTGGTATAATTTGTCTTTCTGACATACTTAACAGAGCAAGTGGGTTCCTTGGTCTCTTTGGTAAAACAGCAAGATTAAATGTAATTATTTCAATTTCCCTAAGTCTGCAGAGAATGATACCAGAATCACTCCTCACCCCTGCAGTAGGTCAGATCATGCTTATTTTCCTGCTGCAAGTTTGATCTCACACGAGCAGAATGATGATATGATAACCAATTGAAAAAAAATACTTTATTATTGCCCATAACTTAAATTCTGTCATAAAGTTTATCTAATTGTATGCTTCTTTTACCAGCCTCAGATTTTCTTTTTCTTAATTTTCTAGGAATATCTGTTTCTTATTGATTTTACAGTAAATGTAGGAACAATCTTTTCTAAGTGCTGACAGTATGCCCACCTCTAGTATATACAGGGAGATGAATGGCTTGTGGGCAAGGCAGCAGATAATAGCAACTTCGTCTTTTGAAAATTACTTTAAAAAAACCACACACCACACTTTGCATTCAAATAACTTGATGTAGTTTTCTTTAGGTATGTTAGGTTTTACCCGTAGCGTGAGGCTCAGGAAGTTGCTGATTAGTGCTACACTCTGTCTCACACTTGTATCTCACTGAAATGTTAAGAGTCAGTGTTACTGACTTCTAATGATGCCATCTCCTGGTGAGTGGCGCCTGTGCTGGTGTTGTCACCCAGGAGCAGTGCAAAACACAACTGAAGTAGGAGTGTGCTCACACTAAGGGTTTTGCCTTGGATTACAGAGCCATACTCCGTGGTGACAGATACTATATTAACTCTCAGAAAATAATCCATCAGTTTTCTTCAGTTGATGAAGGCAGTTCATTCTTCCTACACACTTGTACAGTGCCTAGCACAGCAAAGTCTCAATCTTTATCAGAGCTTGTAGGCACTCTACTAGTAATATAGCCATGCTTTAACGCAGTGATGTTGATTGCATGTTCATGGCTTTTGATGTTATCGTTTACAAGGAATCAGTATGCAGATTGTTAATAATGCTTCATTTTCTTCACTCCATTTCTTTGGTCATTCTCTTTTACTCACTTGTAGCACCTTCAGCGACTGCAGCACCAAAGTCTGCCGAGCATTTCCTTAAATCAGTGAACACATACTTGGACACATCCATATGCTTACAACAGAGTCAGTTCATCGGCTTGGTAGCCTTTCAATAAGCAACCTTTCTGCAAATACTAGATTAGTCTAAATTTTAACACTGGTAATGAACAGCATCTTTATCTCCTTGTGAATATGGCATGTAAAGTACCGTTACTGCTGTCACTACTGTCAATAGAAAATTATATTTTTCTCTTGTTGTCATGGGATGTTGTACCATCATGGGAATTCAGGTGCAGATTTTCAGTTCACAGCTCTTTCCATTGTGTCTGCATTCTAGGCTGCTGTTTTATTTTGAAAACGGTACGTATAATCTTTCTAACTAATCAACCTATTGGCTTTAAAGCAGTGGTTATATAGCAAATTTTTGTTTATCTAACTGTGGGCACCTTGCTGTGTGGCTCTGCAACATCCCTATGTTAGTAAAGGTGGTCTAACTGGGGCAATACAATCAGAAAATAAAATTTTGGATGGCTAAGTGAGCAGACCTGGCTGACAACATAGCTATCCTTGTTACTAGGACAAAGGGGACAGTAGACATATACCTTTATGATCTTTTTATCCCTTCTCACTACTTGAAAAAGTTGCATCAATGGACATATACTTTGTAGCTGAAATTTTCATTTGCTACTTTATTTTACTTGCACAGAGGATTCTCTGTTAGAGCTGTTGGACTGGAGGTCAGCATATGCATATTTTAGTACTGATGTCTTACTGCTGAAATTCTGCAGTTAGTTTTGGTTAGTGTCACTCATGACAGGCATGCCACTAAGAAGATGTGCACAGATAAAAGGAGAACACAGAACTGGAAGGTACTGAATTGACTTTTTCTTCATGTTATTGCACTGCTGGAGATGTTGTACTGCACAGCACTTCTGTACAAGTCTTTTTTTTCACGACCAAGTTGATACTCACATGTTCACAAAGACAGATCTGAGGTAGAGCCTCTGTGAAGAGCACAGAGAAGGGAGAGACACAGAGGAGAGAGCACACTGCAGTATTTTATGTTTCCTGCAAAGACCCATGTTAAAAGCAACAGAAAGTTTCCAGCCATTTTACCAACATGCGTAGATATCATTTACTTAATGTAGGAAACCAACACCAGCATAACAGACAGGAAAATAGAGTTCAATTCATTTTCATCATCAAATGGCTTTCATAATCTACCGTCAAGGCTAAAGACAATGTTTACTGACACTTTGTTTTCCAACCTGGATTTCCTCCTGGTATAAGAAGCATCTTTGTTACTGGTGTTGCATTATACATGTTTGAGGTGAGGGAGCACAATGCTGTGACTGAAAGAACAAGGCAGATGTGTAAAGCATGGAGCTTGACAAGTCTCCTAGTCTTTTTTTTTTTTTTTTAATTTTTTTTTAAACTTAATGTCCCAAGAAACAGTCTTCAGAAAAGCTCACATACAAAGTCAGGTGGGAAAGATCTCTGACAACTGTTCTTTTGGAACCTGACTTTTTGTTTGTTCTGTCTAAAATGCTCTTGGAAAGACTGCCTTTCCAAATCTGTACCACTTCTTAAACTTTAACTAGATTTTCCATTGTACTCCTTCTTGTACTTTTTGGAAAGATGTAATGTTGGCAGTATGAAAATAGGAAACACAGCTTTTCTCACAGTATCACAATGCCAGTTTCTGTCACTTTAGGAGTCAGAACTATCTGTTTCTTTGGACTATATGGAGGGTGAGTCATATGAAGCTTTCTGTTTAGTGGTCAGATAAAAGGATCATATTGAAAAAAAGTGGTAAAGAACATGCAGCTGGCAAGACGTGCAGGATATTATATGCTGTGCCTACAAAGGAAGTTAACGTTCAGCACTGTTGTGCTAATGACAGAAAACACTATATGGATGTGTTGAAAAGTCTGAGTCTTGTAACTAGGGGCCTCGTAGGCTGCATGTGTATCTCTGCTTACAAATCTTTTGGCCTGGGGAAAAGTGACCAGGTATGCTGCCTTGGCTGGAAGAAAAAGAGAACTCTGTCCATGGGGCCAAATGTCAGGAGGCTCAGCCAAGACAATGTGCCTTCTCTAGCTAGTGGGACTACAATGTCAATGCCTTTCTGGCTTTTGCTTTTGAGCCTCTATCAGTGGTTCTGGTGGTGTCCTGGTACTACATTCCAGGTCTTTCATCTTGATGTTATCATACAAATAATATCTGAAGTCTCACAGGCTGCTTTAAAAACAGTAGTATTGTAAAGATGTGGTTGGGCTGCAGCAGATGAAGACAGCTGCTAAAGAAAGCTATTACTGTGCCAGCATGGACCTGCTAATGCTGTCTAACATGCATAAGGCATCTTGTTTTATTCCACTGGCATACAGCAGCTCCATATTCTTATCAAGAGGCACCTCCATAGCAGCATCAGCCAAAGACAAGGTCAATCAATCAAATGTGGAGGGAATTACAGGTTTTAATGTCTTCTCTGACCCAGAATGAACTTTGTTATCATGAGTATTCATGATACTTGGATAATTTTGGAGTGCACAAGTATACATCTGCTCAGTTATCATTAAATCTCCCATGCTCATACATGACTGTTGCAAAGAGGAGAGACAGTCAGTGATCTACAAGCAATTACTGCAGGGTGACGGACTAGGCCTACATGAGACATACACTGTAACTTGCAATTCACTGGGCTGCTCATTACATGAGCCAGACTGCTGTACTGTATCACCCTTCCAACAAATACAAGACAAAATCTAAAGCTGCTCAGGTGGGTGAAATGATCCAGACACACAGCCTGCTGACAAACTGTAAGAGTCAATGAAAGACAAATAATGGAATGTGTGGGGTAGACTTCAGCAATCTTAAATATGTCAATCAAAAGAACCAACTCTGGATAAGCAAGTGTGGGAAATTACTTCTGATCCTGTTTTGGCTGGCTGGAAAAAAAGACCTTTTTTGGTTATAGGCGAAGGAAGGTCATTGACATGCATGGGCACCATTAAAACTTCTCAAAGAAATCAATCTTTCTTTGCTAGGATTAACATTACCTTGAAAGATAACCATCAGATACTCAAGGAGCCCAAATGTGTGACACTTTCTAAGCAGCTGGTGCCTGCAAAGGTTTATGAGGAAACTGGTGCACTAGATAGCCTTTGCTGTGAAAGGAATCTCTCTTTAAATGGCCAGCATCATAAGGACAGATGCCAGCATACCTCTACAGACCTGTGCTCCAGATCTGGAAGCTCTTGTCTGCAGAGGAGACAGCCTGTGCCACCAAGCTGTTCATGTGGTCTGGAGTTCTTATCAGTGTCATTCCCTGAGGAGTGGTGGAGGCTGGAACAATTGAAAGGGTGAAGCTGTGGAGGCCAGTCATGGGCTGCACCATTTGTTTAGTTTTGGAGTCAGCTGCAAGGACTGAAAGATCTTACAGCTCTGGAACCTGTGAAGCATTGATAAATATTTCTCTCTGAGTGCCTTCCCCCATCCAAATTTGGCTGCATAAAGGGTATAGGGCACATGCATGTACTTCTGGTAACAGATGTCTCTTTTGCTGGGACATGCCACGTTTGAAGGAGTGGTCCACAGTTAGCATGAGGTTGGAGAACAAGCATCACTGTTTGCTATAAACAAACCTTACCAAAGTGGCTGTTAATTGCAGTGTTAGAAGGTTGGCCAGGCCTACATGGTAGCAAGGGAGAAAAATAGTGCTTTCTTTTATCTGTTCTTGCAAACAGCTGGAGACAGATAAAAGTGGAGACAGTTTTAACCTAAGAAAGATTGTTTGTGCGTTTCTTCCTTCTTAATTATTTCCTTATTTGCAGATGTGACTATGCATGGGACAGCTCCTGAATGTTTTTTCATTTCCTTTTCCCCTCTTTTCTAATTTAAGGAGATACCTGTTTCTCCTAAAATTCAGATTCTGTGGCTGCTTCTGCTTCAGAACCATGCAAAGACAAAGCTCTGTGTTCCACTCTGCCTGCTCATGGCAACTTCGAGAGCCCTTACACAAAGACCAGACCAGCATCTTCCTCAATAGACCATCAAGGAGGATATGTTTTGCCATATATGGTACAGTAGATGTAATACAGTCCTGAAATAATAGTTTTCAGATTTTCTGGTAACACACAATTCAATGGCATAAGGTAATCAACTGTAAAAAAAAAAACAAAACTAACAACCAAAAAACCCCACCCAGACAAACAAAAGCCTTTTATGACTTTTTTCCAGGTAGATGGGAGAAAGTGTTCAGATCCTAGCATTAGGAGTAGTGATTTACACTGACATTAATTAGAATCACTAAGTTCCCCTTACACTTCTTTGAAACTGTAGGAACTGTACCTTAGTACTTCTAATGAGATGTCTTGAACTGATGTTTTGGATGTTTTGGTGCAGTAGGAAAATGTTGTTTTGCTAGGCTTTTCAATTGCTCTACTTCTTCAAGTCATACAACCCAAAAACATAGAGCTTCATCAGAGTGACTCTCACAGGCACATCGACTCATCTACATAAGGAGCTATTCTGATTACATCTGCTGTGGGTTTTGCTGCAAAAGAAATAGCTCTTCTGTTGTAAAATCTGTTAGACCACTCTTTCATTTTGTTAATTACAGTCCTTTATGGCTTTATATGCTTTCTGTAGGGATAAAAAATAAGTATTACTTCAGATGTATTTTTATTATACTATGTGGTTTCCACAGATTTCACTGCTTTCCTTCAAAAAAGTAAAGCCTATTTGTGGCACATCACAGGCTCTATTGTCTACAGACTTCTCAGGTACGCTTTATGTTGAGGCAAGATGTTTTCACAACGGCAATTTCAACATCTGATAAATAAAGCCATGACCATTTTCCTCCATCTGCTCTCTTTGATGTTTAACTGTCCTAAAATGGTACTCCCTTTTCCAAGTCTGTGAAATAAACAGCCTGGATATGGATATGGATGAGTTTGTGGGTAATGAGAAAAAGACTGGGAAAATAATAAGGAAAGGACTCTTTCTGGTCTTATGTGAAGAGTGGAAAACTTTACTCTTCCCACATAAGTCTAGAGTATGGAAACAAGTAATCTGAATACTTTGCAGCATTTAATACAAATACAGTTTTACACAATGTATCCCTATAAAAGTCAGTCCTAGATTCCAAGGCAGCACTTTGTATTATGTGATTTTTTGGCAACACATCCTTCTCTTAGTAACTGGATTGTTGTCTTGGTTTGTGGCACCAAAGAAGTCATTCAAGACATTTTAAGAATGAAATACATTGATTTTTGTAAAGTCATTAGGGATTTTATACATCAATAATGTTCTTTGAGCCAACAAAATTATAAATCTGATTATGCAGTTGCTAGAGAGAAACATTTAAATAATGAAGATACATTTTAGACTTCTCTTTGCAAATTTTAATTAAAATCATTAAAGCCTAAAAGCCTAAAATGGTGTTTTATAAACTTGCATTATGAATGCAGTTACATATTCCAAAAATTTTATTAAAAAAAAAAAAAAAACAAGTAAAAATATGAGTAATTAAATGGGATATAAATAAAAACAGGTTTCATACAGAAAATGTTTAGGTTGCCCTTTAAAAAAAAAAAAAAATAGAAGAGCTCATATTTCTAGAAAGCATAATTAAACAAAAAAATTAAAAAAGTAAATATCAGCTATGTGTTAAGAAATGTGCTTCCTGCTTATGATTATGCATAAGTAGTATTTAGCCATAATATATAAAAACTGAAAGACTATGTGACTGAGTTATTCTATATATGGGTTTGAAATATACTATTAGCCCTTTTACTGTTTTGTCATAGGATACAATGTAATAACAAAGGGTAGATAAGAATTTTCAAGTTTGAATAAAGTCAAATAAAGCCAAAGTCCTCCAGAAATGAAGCAATTTTTATTTATTATGATTGTTGTACTGTGTACGAAGGAAATTACTATAATTTACAATACTTAAGGCACAGAACACTGGAGGTCTTTTGCTTCCACTGGAAGAACAATATTTTGAACTAAAGAGTCATTAGAATCAGATATTGATAGTAGCAATAAAATAATAATAAATACTTCACATTCATATAATCTGACTTTATAATATCCCAAACATTCAGCATTAATTAATATATCTGCACCCAACGCTTAGGTAGAAGTGTCCTCTGTAGCTCACAGAAGAAAAAGCTTGAATGGTGAGGGTTACACCAACCCTGAGATAATTCCTTTTGTCTAGTTTCACAACTGTCAGCAGCAGAGCTCGAGGAGGACCACGAGCAGGCAAGCAAGTGCAAACACTGTCTGCTGTAATTTTAGTCCATTAGAGTGTAGGCTGGTAATTTTCTCCTTTTCTGATTTCAGTTCTAAAAAAAAACCAAAGCCACAATAAAACAAAGCCACAACAACAAAAGCCACAAATGAAAACCCAACACAACTGCTCGACCGGTATAATGCATGAAAACTATTTTCATCAAACATTTAAAAGTCCTCTGACATCTCTCAGGTACTTAAGTTAAAGGCATCAGCTGTTAAAGCCAATCAAACAGGCTATTCTCAAGGGAGAGATGTGAATAGATGTCCCATCAATGATCGTTTGAGGACCAACTGATAACACTTATCAGGTCTTGCAAGCATTAATCTCAGAATAATCAAAAGTAAATACCAAGCAAGAGCAAGATCTTCACAAGAGGTATGCACTCAAATCTGCATATAGCCTTTTAACCCTTCCTTAAAGGTTTCTTAACAAGTGACTTCATTTATTAGCACAAGCAGAAAACATTCCCCTCATGCATGTGAAAGCCACTGAATCCCTGCTCAGAAGATGAGCAGATGATTCTCCACTTCTACCTTATTGCCTTTGTTAAACTGAAAGCCACTCAAGAGTAGCTTTTACTGAACTTTGCAAGGCCTGTTGTCTTTTGCTCCCACAATGAGAAACAAGAGGGCTGATTCAAAGGGAACTTGAACATTTAACTCTTCAGAAGACTTTAATGAGCAAGTTGGGTGCCACACATAACCGATCGATACAAAAGACATCAAGAAAAAATTGGAGTGTCCTGGGTGTGTGGTTTGGGTTTGTTTGAGATTTATTTTATGTGTGTGGTGGTGGGTTGTTTTTTGGTTGGTTTTTTTTGTGCTTGGTTTGTTTGGTGGTGCTGCTGTTTTGTGGTAGTTTTTTGGTGGTTTTGTGTGTGTGTCTACCTGTGGTTGAAAGATGGGAATGTCACCTTTATTTTACGTTTCACTTCTTTGGACTCATGGACATATCACACCACAGGTCATATTTTGAGAACCTAGGAGGCTCAATATTTGAAATTTGTATTTACTTCCAAGTTGGTGGTGTAACTCACAACTCACAGCTTCAATGCACTGCTACTCAGATAGGAATCTGGTCAGGAAACAAGAGGCTGCTAATTCCTTGGGGTGCAAATGAATCTTGGAGCTATTTAAATCTGTTGTTTTCTTACTTTGTTAACTGGTGATGTTGGTACAGCTGAAGAAAAGTATATTATGGCACAGGGTGGGATTGAGATATCATGGGTGGAGAAGGGCAAAGATATTTTACACTAATTACACCACTGGAGACAAAATGTAGGATTAAACTCCTATTAATCATCTCAGTATTGAAAATAGTCAGTTCTCCATGGAAAATAAGTACCTGCAAAACAATCCTTGAAGTTTCATGCTGGCTGATACACTGTTACCAAAAATACAGTGATTTCCACGAGCTGAGGTAACTTGACTATAAATAATACAGTGCTTTTGAGGAGACTGGGTGCAACTACTTTACACTGATCAGGGCTATTACTACACAGTCTTAGAATTCTCTACAAGAGTACTTTGAAAATTAAATCTCAAAATAAGGTTCAGACTTGTTTTCTGCTATTTGTGTGTTAAGGAGCTTACACGAGAACATGCAAGGTTTTAGTTATTTTTTTCTTCAGTGTAGCCATTTTCTACTATCACACCAGTTTATGCTGCAGGTTTTTTGTTTGTTTGTTTGTTTATTCCCTGCTCACCCCCCTTGGAAACATTTTTGTATAATTGGATGTCGTTTAGCTGTACAAATTGTTCTGGTTAAGTGGAAAGACATGCAAGTTTTGTGGAATAGAAGAACATTTAATTCCTGTAAATTTAAATGAAAACAGGGAAACTTTTAAAGATATTTATAAGCCTGTGCAGCCAGAAGAGTTTTATGTGATGTACAATATAGGCAACAACAGCGTTATTTACTGTCTTGCCTATTCATACTCTGAAGCAAAGCAGGCCACTGCAGACGTCTAAATTGAGAACATACAGCATCCTCACACCCCACCTTTGCAGACGCCATTTCTGTTACCCACAAGATAAAAATGGTTGGTTTTACACAATTCCTTACCACAGTTACCGTGCATTATTTCTGAGAGACAGTTCAGATTACCATAGCCACACCGACACAGCCAACAGCCCTTCATCACCCAGGCACCATGAGCAATGCTGCCGCAGTTGCTGTCAAGGACAAGGGAGACACATGGTGCTTAATCTCATGACTGAAAATAACCATGCAGAGCAGCTTGCTTTCTCTCTTTTTCCTTTTCTATTTTCCTTTTTTTTTTTTTAAAAACTGTTTTTTACCTTTGCCGCTCATCATGTTCACAGTATCTGCCAGTGAAATGCTTTAAGCAGGCACAGAAAGCCCCTAGGATACAGGTCCCTCCATTTTGGCAGCAATGTCTGTTCAGTTTTTTACCTGCAAGACAATATTATAGAGGTTACCAAGCACCCCAGGGGCCCCGGACCTCTGTTTTTCTCACTTGTTCTTTCAGTTCTCTCCAGTTGCCGAAAGATCTTAAGGGTATCTAGTTTTATTGTCTCTAGAGACAATAAAATTATCTGCCTGTTAGGAGTGTTTGTTCAGTTAAGCCCAGTTTGTTTAGTTAAGGATAAGAAACAAACTACTAGGGATTACAGGATGGTCAAGAAGCAACGTCTGACAAGTCCTGTAGCACCACCAACATACATTCAAGTGAAAAATTTCAATTTGACAGAGGCAGGTTTCAGTCTCACTGAAACTCCCGGGTCTGAATATTAGTCTAGAACTTTTTTTGTACACGACACACTGTGGAAGGGTGGGTTTTGTTTGCTTGTTTTGTTTATTTTGTCAGTACTGTTGCTTTCACACAACGTAAAAGTCTTGGGGACAAAATATAGCCAGCGAATATGGTAAAGTTTTAATATTAACAGAATCCTATATAATTTTACAAACATTTTTTACAAAATCGAGGGAAGAATCTGTTCTTAATTCCTAGTAGTCTTCCTTTTTCCATTACCGCCTTTTGCAGGTAAGAGATCTTTAGTTCTACTTTATATTTGTGTTATCATTCCCAAAATGGCCACGGCAATAATCTAAATGAGAGGCCACGGAAGAACAACAACCTGAAATCTTCCAGGAAGACAGTCAAAACATTACTAGAATATAAAATTTTTTGACAATAATAATTTATGGCATTGTGTAAACAAATACTGCTACCTACTCTCTGTAATCCCAGTGAAAGGTACTGACGCCCTGGAATTCTGTTGCTTTCTGCTTTCATAACTCTGATTCATGTCACTGAGAGCATTTATAATAGTCCCTTCGTTCTTGGGCTGCTGTTTTTGTGCTGTGGCATTGAGACTTTTCACTTCTTCACGTTCTCCTTTTTCATGGCCTAGATATGAAGTGCAAATATGAGGAAAAGGATAGCTTGAAATGAAGCAGTGCATACTAAAAACGCAGAAGAGAAACGTGGAAAGGCAGAAGAAATTTTCTTTACCTTTTCCTAAACGAACAGCCTGCCAGACTAGAGCCATAGTGAAAAGAATTCTACGAAGCAAACAAACAAACCCATAAGAAAGTGCTGAAATAAATTTGTGTTAATAAGACGCAAACACAGAAATTAAGATGAGGGTAGGGAGGGGGCAAAGGAACTTTTTCAAAGATTTATCAACCATCGATAATATAAAGATTAAATATTTAATGTCAGAAGTAATTCGAATTATTTAATATAAAATGTCAAATAAATAAGCTATGAATTCAACAGATTTGCTGGTTGACAGCCAATCAAAACCCATCTCCTTCTGTACTTTTCTTTACCACAACTAGGTTGTTGCCAGCAGTTACAAACCCGGCAAAAGCTAAAGGAAAATAGTAGCCTTCACCAGTAGTTCCAGGTTCATTTTTAACTTTCAGCTTCCTGGCCTGATTACCCACCGAAAAAAAAACCCCGAACCACAACGCTAGAACACTCCCACGTTTAAAAGGAAAAGCATCCTTGGCTAGAGAAAGACTCTGGCAGCTTAGGCAGCCTTACCTAACGTGGTTTCTCCAGTACATTTTCCTGCAGCCTGAATTACCCGTGAGATGCTCCAGGAAAGCTTGAGCAGAAGGAAGAAGTCCAAAAGTAGTCCAAAGTACCTCACTAAAGGCTGCTGTATTCAGCAGTCCTCACACCATATACAGAAACAAGAAAAGGAGAGTTGTTGACGAAACCTTTCTCTTTCTGTCCAGCTTATAACATGTAAGTCGAAGACATAGTTCCAAGTTGTACTGTTCGCTGAGCCCTTACTGAGCCTGTGGCACGCAAGGACCATCTCCCTGAACAGAGACACCCTGAGCTGCCCCTGATTTACATGCACAGCTGAAGGGTGGAGCAAAGTCTGCTGCTAGTGGAGAGTTAAGGCCCATGACCACATAAAGCCCAAAGCCGTAAGACCACAACACCAGTTTATTTTCTTAACATAAAACCCCTTGCATCATCCTGCTACTTGGGGAAGAAACAAATGTTCTGTAGAACTATAATAAGTATATAACTAACTTCATCTGGTATAGAATGAAAGTATATTAAAAAAATCTCAACTCTACTTTTATGCCTTATCTCTATACAGGGGTCCTTATTCCATGACTTCATAACACTGCAACACAAATAATCCTAGAACCTGCATTAGAGATTTCTACTGAAAATAGTACAGAAAGCAGTACACAGTGGTTTTGACAGCACTTTAGTGTCTCACAAGAGCTGTTAGTAAATTCCTGAATTACCTTTTAAATTTTTCTTACTGCTGGTAAAATTATACCCATCAGTGAGCCCATGCAGTGTCAGGAGATACCTAGATTTCACTTACCGTGTCTGCTGAAATGTGCTGGGACCACTCACATTCACTTTACTATGACTCAGCTGCATCAGCAGAAAGACTTGCAGCTGGACAGCAGTAAACAAAGCAGTTCTGGGCTGTCTTTGCTCAAATGGCTCTACATGTACCCTGGAGTGAGGATGGCCCTTGCCTAAGCTGTAAGAGAAAACTACAGCAATCCAACTTTTTGTTTTGTTTTGTTTTGTTTTGTTTGGTTTTGAGAGTGTATGGAAGAGCTGCGTTCTCACTATGCCAGTACAAGTCAAACTAATACAAACTGCACCTTGGCTAGATATGTGATTACCTTAGACATGCAGGTCTTCACCAAAGAAATGGCTGTACTGGCTAAAGACATTGTCATCTTTTGTGTGTAGCTCACTATGGCTAATGGTTCAGAAGCTGTTACATTCCTCATCTAATTTAGTACAAAGACTGTCTTAATTTAATTCAGACTTCATAAATCAACCTGCTTGGCAGTGAAGCAGGTGAAGAGGGTTCTGAGGACATGCTTTTTCATTTCACCTGTAGGGACACAGATCTCCAAGAACAGGATGGAAGTACATGATTAGAGATGTGAAATGTTCTTTTCTGCAGGGAATGATTGCAAGGAATACTCTGTGGGGCATCACCGGTCGTGGAGGATAAGGCTTTCCCAGTGCTGGTACAGCTGTTGGCTCCAATTGATAAAAGCTCAACCATTTCCTTGTAGCTGAAGGGTAACTCCTTTAGATTCATGGTAAATTGTTTATGGTGTGTTTTATGTTTCTAACCAATTTAAACAATTCAGATAAAGCTGTTGTTGTTCCAGGGATACCAAAGTACAGTCTTTTAGAACTGAGTGCCTGTGATGTATGTTTGTGTTTAATTGTTGAACATTTATGCTATCACTTCAAGCATATTTAATAGATAAACCATGTGTAATAGAAATAATGCTATGATAAAAATGACATGTTAATTAGGGAAGAGATTTTGGTTTTCCTATCTTAAATGGCAGCCATTCTGAAGAAACAGATTACTATTACCAATAAGCTGTCTGCTTCTACCTACCATAAGTCACAAGAACTTCTAAACTAAACTTATGTTAAAGTTCATGTATTTTCTTAAAACCTATTACATGTTTTCAAGTACTGTCATGACAACAGATGCTGTTCTGAATTAGGACTGTAAAATATTTTATTCAAAATAAAAGGTAATTTTTGCATGTATTCACAAAATGTGTGTTTGTTTCATGAGCTAGTGTGTTTGTTTCATCAGCTAGTGAAAAGTACTTACGACCCAAGCAATTCTCCCTCTCTCCTTTTCTCTCTCTCCCTCTCTCCCTCTCTCCTTCTCTCTCTCCCTCTCTCCTTTTCTCTCTCTCCCTCTCTCCTTTTCTCTCTCTCCCTCTCTCCTTTTCTCGCTCTCCTCTCTCTTTTTCTCTTTCTCCCTCTCTTTCTCTCTCCCTCTCTCCCTCTCTCTCTCCCTCTCTTCTTTTCTCTCTCTCTTGCTCTCCTTCTCTCTCTCCTTCTCTCTCTCTCTCTTCCTTCTTTTTGTTTTTTAACTAAATGCAGAGTCAATACAGTTCTCCTGGAGAGCTTTTCTAAGTATCAGATCCCAGCCCTATGCTACAAATAACTTTTTAAATGGGAATGCTGATAAACAAATACTGATCAAATTTCACACCCTATGCCATTTGTTTAAGATCAGAAGTTACCCCTGTAACTGCAAGAGCTAACAGCCTGGGGAACCGTAAAGCAGTTGGTAAACTCACTGTGATACCTTGCTTCTATCTGCCTTCTCCCTACAGCATCATTAGCAAGACACACTCAGGAATGGGGACAACATAAATTGCTCATATGCTGCTCTTGCCTGACCGCCCTATAGAGGTAAGATTGGTGTGACACAGCGGAAAAGCACTGCTGTTTGTTGCTGACAGAATCTGCCAGAAAGTGATTGCTTCTGTCCGGGGATCTTTGAGGAGCTGCAGTAAAGGTAGGCACGCCCCCGTTATCAGCTTCAAGTAAGATAAGAATGGAGCCAAGAAAGAGCTGGTCCTGAGCGACACAGGAGATGGTTAACCATTAGTTAGGAGCCTTCAGTGCTGTTAATTCCAGCAGCAGGTCAAAAAGCCTGGAAGGTTTGCAGGAAAGCATGGTATTACCTTATTAGTCCACACAACATTGTTTATGCTTATCCAGAGAACCATAGTCCTGCAGGCTACATCTTGCACTGTTTCCCAACATGCAAGACGACCACTACACTGAAAAATTACATGTAGATGATAGGTGCTTGTTGTAGTATGTTAGTGGTTCATATCAAACGTGTTCTTGCATAGATACTCAGTATTTCTGAAAGCTTCAGGATTAGTAGGTGCCTAAGGGCTGCCTAAGTAGCAATGAAAAAAAAAATTAAACCAGAAACAAGGACAAGGAAAATGTGTATCCCTGGCATCCTGGGATCTGTGCTGAAAAGACTGCTCAGGGGCATGCAGTATTCAGTGATGGCAAGTGCAGCCAGTATCTGCTGATCAGGAAGTTTCAGCTTCTTCATTTCCAGCTTAGGTTGACGACCAGGTCTCTAATTGCATTGGGCAACATTAAATCAGTTATGCAGAATATTATGGAAAACAGTGAGGAGTAATTATCTCCTCATGACATTTATTGAAATCTTTGAAATAGATACTTTTGTGAAGCAAAGCTGCCGGCCTGTGTGACTTACAGCTCTCTGAAGAGAGAGCAGACCCCAGGCAGTCTAGGCTGAGAGCTCTTTGAATGTGCTTAACTGATAACATGGTAAGGATCCTGGAGAAAGACCTGATACTAGACAGCCTGAGATTTTATTTTTTTGTTTGTTTGTTTGCTACAGCTGCTACTAAGACTTTTGACGGCTACCAAGGTGTTCTTGCTTCCTTAGCACTACATAAAACTTAGACTGAATTATTTCTTGACAGAAGCTGATCAGACCAAGCTCCTACTGCTGTCAGGAAACTTCTGTAGGAAAGTGTAGCCATTGCTGTTGTTCTATGTTGTTCAGCTCCATGTATACATATAGTGGAGGTCATACATAGACATCAAGGGCTTACATTGGTTCAAATGAGCTGTATAAATGCCCTGAGAATCTCTCTTTATGCTAGGGTAAGGATGGATTACATTGGTTTACTTGGAATCTGCCACTAATTGGGTTGAGGATTCAAGAAGCTGGAAAATAAGATATCCATACAGTGACTGGCACCAGTTTAATTAATGCTTCAGGCCCATGATCAACTTAAACAGGATAAATGGCTGGTGCTGCTAAATGATGACAATCCTTTCTGTTTTACCCCATGATCTATTTGTACTACCTCCCTCATGCTGATATTACTGTTTGTACATCTATGAGTGAGCTTATGCAGAAAGTTTGCCTGAATGAAAACTCAACTGGCCAAAAACAAGAACAAAAAGGTTAGTTTTCAGATATATCAGTTCTCTGATGTGGTTCACCACATGAACACTAGTGCTGACAGAAGGAGAAGTCAGACATAAGCAGCTCTGGCCGTGTGATGTTCTGCTTCTTTCTCTAACAAAGCAGGGTTATACCAAATTAAACTGACTGTAGAATTTTAAAATATATTTCAGTTCATGAATGCAAAATGGTATTCCCTTCCCTAGGAAATAAGCCATAGTTAAGCCATACCACATGATAGTGATAACACCTACTATATGTTCATCCTATTAGCACTGACCAATACAGTGGAGTAAAGCCATCATCTCACATCTCTCTGACAGCATATAGATGAAGGTTAGTATAAATAAGATGAGAGTCATATTACAAAATGAAAGGAAACAGCAGTCACTTGGACAGGGAACCTTATGTGGATGTCATACAAAGATGTAGTGCTCTGTAACAGACTGACATAAATCTGTACAGTAAAAGACAGAGCATCCTGTAGGTTTTTCTTCTGCTAAGTCTAATGGTTAGTCATTAAGCATGATAGTCAGGGTAAGGGAGTGGGTAATGGCTTCAAACTGGAAGCAGCTAGATTTCAGCTAGCTATTAAAAGGTAATTCCTCACCATGAGGATCATGAGGTATTGGAACAGGTTGGCCAGAGAGTCTTTGGAGGATCCAACCCTTCAGTGTCAGGTTGGATGAGGACTTGAACAACCTCATCTAGCAGGAGGTGTCCCTGCCCATAGCAAGGGTGTTGGAATTAGATGATCTTTAAGATCCTTTCAACCCAAATAATTCTATGATTCTATGATGAGAAAATCAGTATGATAATGAAAGTGTTCTATAATGAAAATTGGTGTAGATTATGTCTTTTCTGCACAGCAAAAAGAAACCCCCAACATTTCTGCCAGTGCACAAGAGAAGTGATAAAAAGATTCTGGTTTAACCACCCCGGGCTGTGCAGAGAGCCAGAAAGTGTATCTCTAGAGTTAGTAGTGCTGAGCTCTGCCACATTTCTGGCTGAATTCACTTCTCCATATATTATCAGGCATGTGTCTCTGTCACATTCATCATTCAGGATGCTGTGTCAATATTTCAGGTGTAAGAATGGACTTTTCTTGGCTGCATAAAGCTTAACAATTATTGTGCTGCCTTAATAAAGGGCCAATTTGGGACACTGTATTAGTGAGGTCAGGCATTCAGGTTGCATCTCTATTGCAAAATTACCTTAGGCATCTATCTGAAAATCTATCTTTTCCATATACAAAAGACAATTATTTGAACTTAATGGAATATTTTGACCTGGCTCAGCAGTCTTGTTTGGTGCTGTCAGCAGAAACCAGAGTGCAATTTTCACTCAGGTGATCCACCCTAAAAGAGTCAAGGCAGAAACACCTCTACAACACATCTGTATAACAGAGCTGGCACGTATGTAATGATTCTTGGTGAAAGCTGCATTTGTCAGCATAGGTTAGTGGTCAGTAGCTTGAAGTCCAGATGGAGACTGGTGACAAATTATGTCCCTCAGGGGTCCATACTGGGACTTGAACTGTTTAATATTTTTATTGATGATATAGACAGAGAGTTTGAGTGCACCATCATCAAATTTGCAGATGACACCAGGTTGAGTGATGCTGTAAATATGCTAGAGGGACAGGATGGTGTCCAGAAGGACCTGGACAGCTTAGAAAGGTGGGCCCAGGTGAAACTCATGAGGTTCAATAGGACCAAGTGCAGGGTTCTGCACCTGGGCCACATCAGTTGCATCCTGGGCTGCATGAAAAGAAGTGTGGCCAGTGGATTGGGAGAGGTCACTTTCCCCTGGTAAGACCACACTTGGAGTGCTGTGTCCCTCAACACAAGAATCATAGAATCATAGAATCAGTCAGGGTTGGAAGGGACCACAAGGATCATCTAGTTCCACCCCCTGCCATGGGCAGGGACACCCCACACTAGATCAGGCTGGCCAGAGCATCATCCAGCCTGGTCTTAAACACCTCCAGGGACAGGGCCTCAACCACCTCCCTGGATAACCCATTCCATGGCTTCTCCACTCTCATGGTGAAGAACTTCTTCCTCACATCTAGCCTGAATCTCCCTATCTCCAGCTTCATTCCATTCCCCCTAGTCCTATCACTACCTGATAGCCTGACAAATCTCTCCCCAGCCTTCCTGTAGGCCCCCTTCAGATACTGGAAGGCCACAATGAGGTCACCTCAGAGCCTTCTCTTCTCCAGACTGAACAGCCCCAACTCCTTCAGGCTGTCCTCATAGGAGAGGTGCTCCAGCCCTCTGATCATCCTCGGGGCCCTTCTCTGGACACACTCCAGCACGTCCACATCCCTCCTGTAATAGGGGCTCCAGAACTGGAGGCAGTACTCCAGGTGGGGTCTCACCAGAGCTGAGTAGAGGGGAAGAATCACCTCCCTTGACCTGCTGGTTACACTTCTCCTGATGCAGCCCAGGATCTGATTGGCTTTCCGGGCTGCAAGTGCACATTGAGAGCTCCTGTTGAGCTTCTCGTCCACCAGTACCCCCAAGTCTCTCTCCTCAGGGCTGCTCTCCAGCCAGTCACTGCCCAGCCTGGGATTGCCTCGACCCAGATGCAGGACCCTGCACTTGGTCTTGTTGAAGCTCATGAGGTTGGCTTGTGCCCACCTCTCCAGCCTATCAAGGTCCCTCTGGATGGCATCCCTTCCCTTCTACTCTACAGATTAGGAACAACATAGCACTGGCATGATAGGACAGCCACTCTGCAAGGGAAAGCAGTGGTTATGGCATGTTGTTAGTGTAATTCCTTGAAGACAAGAAGGTAGAAATAGTATATGTGATCTAATGTGGGCATTAGATGGTGTGGTGTGACTGCTGTAACATCAAACATTGTGCGGTGGAATTTCCGGAAGCCAGGAGCAATAAAGTCATGTAAGATTTCACTGAAACACAAGTTTCACTTGGTAATAATCACATTATGGGCACAAGACTGGATGCTAACTGCAATTTCACACTGCAATATACATATGTGTATTTGTGTCTGTATTTTATTTTGTTTTTCAGAAAAGCTGATTATTATTATTATTATTATGATTATTATTCCAGTATTGCTTCTCCTCCCACAGACTTCTTGCAGTTGTGCTGCCAAAATTGTTACGTCATCATTCTCATCAGAGAAAAGATTCAAGATCCCAAGTATTTAATTTGTACTTGCCCCTTTTACAGATGAAACATGGAGGGCAGCCTCCAAAAAAAATTGAACTGATGTAACTAAGTGAAACTTTTGCTCATATGCTCAACGCTCCTGAATGTGGCACACCCGAATGACTGAAGAAGAAAATTAAACTTCTATAAACACAGAGATTTTTGAGCAGTGTTTGTTTATAGCTTTCTCTGGGGGAAAAAAAAGATTGAACCAGTTTAATAGATGACCAGTACATCCTGAGTCTCCAAGGGACATGAAGGCCTGAAATGAGAGCACAGTGTGTGTGCATTTTGTTAAAGCAGTTTTGCTTGGCTAAAGATGAAAAAGAAATAGTCGGGAAATTATAGTGAGCAGTAAACTTCATGCCAAGCAATGACAGCACAGAATGTATCTGTGAATTTGGGACGACTTTACAGCTTGAGTTGAGTACGTGTTTAATATTTATGGTGGAACTTGGCCTAGCTTAATTCATGTCAACTGCTGCTTAATGGATCCTCTGGGAACACTTGCATATTTTCTCTTTAATTGAAAATCTACCATTTCCTCTGCTAAATCTTCCTGTTTTCACAGGGGCATAGATTTCCAGAAGCCATGACAGTTTAAAATTGGAAAACTGCCCTTCATTTCCATGCACAAAAGTTAACAAGAAAAAAAAACAACCCTTTATTCTTTTAGTGCATTGTGTTAATATTTCTCTAGTGGTGTAAAATTTCTTCCACAGGCCTTTCCCTGGCTGTGTGTGAATTTGAAATGAGTTAAATCTATTCAGCAGAACATTCTGTTCACAAGAATAATAAGAAATATCTGTGGGAGAGAAACACAATCTCTGATCTAGATGAACAAACCATGCCATCATGACACACACTCTGATGTATGGGAGTCTTGTATTAGCTGGGAACAATGCTTGTGCAGTTTTGGCTCACGTCACTGAGCCACCTGTGCCCACTGATCCCACAGAGATAAATGTGTACTTCCATGCACACATCTTAATGTGCTCTTATCAAAATTATGGCTACAATTTATAAATTATTGCAAAACATCTGCAAATTAATTTGCAAATTAGATACAGAAACACATTGATGAATGTTTAGTCTAGCACTGCTTTATGGGACTTAATGCATAGACAGTGATCTGATCCAATGCTCGTCTGTGTGTGCCTGACCTTGAGCAACTACTTCACGCTGAGTTTTATGTGTCTTGTCTTCACTGATTTTATTCTGCAAAAACTGTCACCAGTTAGATTGGTTTTCTCTAAAAACACAAGTACACATATATCTGTTGAGGTGAAGCCACACTGGTGTTTTAATTCTGTAGGTACTAGATGGAGTTCTGCAGAGCTGCATTTGCCCCAGCAGGTCAAGCTGTACTTCTTCTTGAGCCCTGTGTGGGTATTAGATCTTTGTCTTCCTGGACAAACTGTCAAAGTGAGTTTTCTTCCCTCTATTTGTGCAAAGGAGGAATAGAATTATGTTTGGGATAATTTTGTTATTTTACCCTTTCCTTCAGTGAGTGAGCTGGCAGACTGGCAGTAATTTATTACAGTGGTGGAAGGTTCATCAAGATGTCCAGGGGCTAACCTCTCACCACTCAGTACAGTCTGCGTTTTAGTTTTCTGGTGGCCTTTACTGCTGTTCAGTTTGGTGGGTGTCAGCCTTGCTATTATCTAGGACTCTATTGGGATAGCTGCAACAAAACAATGACAAACAAGAAAGTCTCTGCTCGATAAAACTTGTAGATCACTAGTACTTAGAGTAACTCCTAGCTTCATGGCCTTAAGGAGAAAAAGGGAAATTAATAGCTACTTGTCAAGGTACTGATCTATCAACTACTCTCTGTTCCTTGGTAGGCCTGATCTTCAGCCTTTTTTTTTTTTTGTCTACAACCCCCCCATCCCAAATCTCTCTCTCCTCTCTCTCTCAAACTTGTGCCACTGCTGACACTTTGATGTAGCAGTATTGCTTGCCCTGATAAAGCTCTCCAGGATGTTCACTGTTTCCGCCTTCCATAGGCTTCTGTGTGGGAAGGCAGGTGTTGGTGCACGCCTGTGCCTGCTATCCTTTGGGCTGTGCAGAGGAGCATGGCTGGGTAGGGACAAACAGCAGTTGTCACTGTACAGAGCTGATCTGTGGTGTGTCAGTCTCATTCTTTATTAGTAGCTGACAGTTCTGCTGCATTAGGATATTTGGGGAAGCATCTATAATCCTCTCCAGATTTTATATGAAAGAGCCCTGTCAATGAGCCATGCCACATTTGTTCTCTTACATCTGCTCTGTCACTTCCCTGTTAACGGGGGACTTTATATATATTTACATTAACAAAACAATGTACCATAATAAAAAAATATTTTGGGGGGTTTGGTATTACAAGGTTCTGCTGAAGGGTTTTGCTTCTGCCTTACAGAATCTGCATGCATCCCTTCACCTCCTACTGTAAAAAGACTCTGCATAGATTGCCATCTCATAAAGACTCTATCTAGGAACTCTTAGCACTGGCTTGCAATATTACAACAAGAGTTGTCTGATGAACAAATTACACTTAAAAATTCCCTAAAACAAAATCACATGGACCACTTTAGTGATGAATAGAAAGCAAATGGAAGATAAATGATACTTTACAAAGGGGAGCCTTAGGAAACGAAGATGTTAAAATATATAGACTATACACAATACTTTTATGTACGCTAGATAACAGCTGATTTGTTTGTTTGAGGTGAGTGGTACTCACAGGTACTACAGGTTTATTTTTATCACAAGATTCCACCATGCTTCAGTGAAGTTCTAATAAGCTAGATTTATTGTGTGAGCTACTGTGGGACAGTGGGGACTGAATGTGAGTTTTACATTGCCTGTGGTCAGCCTTCACATGAAACAGCTCATCCTAAAGATCAGTGAAATTGTGAATAGCAGCCTCATAACTTCTACTCCAGCTTAACTTTCTGTCTTGTAGAGGATTGCCTGTGAATTTACACCTGGAGTGGCTTAAACAGCCTTTTGTCCCACACAACAGAAGTGAGGGAAAAGTAACACAATAAAAATTGTGTGTTGAGATAAAGAGCTTTAATGAGAAAAAAATGACATAACAATGCACAATTACCTTAGCCTGATTGCAGAAGCAGCACAGCAAAATGCAGAAAGCAGCAGCAGAAGCCAGGGAGCTAACCCTCTCATCCCTCCCATCCTGTGCCAACCCTAGTGGAAGAGATCAACACCCCAAACCTGGAAACCGAAGGTAGCAGCTGAAACAGGAAGCCTCCTGTGTTACAATCTGAACTTCAAGCCCCGTAATACTTTGTTCCAGCCAGCACTTTGCATGGAAGCTGGTATAACACAGCATGGTGTTTGAGTATCCGCAGCAGATTCAACTCAACCCCTGACACCTAGCCTGCTTCAGTTCACTGCAATTGCAACACACTGTTTGCATCAAAGCCTTTCACTTCACCATGAATATAAATGGGTTAACATGGTATTGCTTGCTATTAATGACGTAGTACTTTTTGTCTGTTAGGTGGTTCTATTAGAAATAAAATGAGAAAAAAACCCTCCCTTGAGTTCTGCTCAAATAACAACAGTTGCAATTAGCTTCTGTGAGAAGAATTTGCTTTGACTAAACAAACAAAAGATCTGTGTATTCCTGTCAACCAAATGTCTGCCATAACTGCATACATGAGCACAGCAACATCATAATCACTAGTACTTTTATAATGATAAAGCAAATAGATCAAAATAGAACTAGATGATAATTTTTCTTCATGTTTACCATGCAGGAGAAACAATCTGCCAAAGCATTTGACAAAGGCAATCTACCTGTAATGCATTTAATTATGCATAAAGCATGCTAAACCAGGCTGAATCTAAGTACTGTGTCATGTAGGCCCAGACATGCTCTGATATCAGAAATTAAGAAGCTCAGAAATCATGGAATCACAGAATGTTAGGGGTTAGAAGGAACTCTAAGAGACCATTGAGTCCAACCCCGTACCAAAGCTGGATTGCCTAGGGCAGGCTGCACAGCAATGCATCCAGACAGGTTTTGAAAGTCTCCAGGGAAGGAGGCTCCATAGTCTCTCTGGTCGGCCTGTTCCAGTGTCACCCGTACTGTCACCCGCACTGTAAAGAAGTGTCTCCTCATGTTGAGGTGGAACCTTCTGTGTTCTAGTTTGTACTCATTCCTTGTCCTATCACTAGGTATCACTAAGAAGAGACTGACATCTTCATCCTGGCATCCAGCCCTCAGGAGATTTTTTAGCTACCCAGTGTGAATGTGAGTAGAGAATCAGAAAATGCATGCAACCAAATGAAAGACTGTGAGGACGATGGGAGAGGTTTGGATTTTTGCTGCAGAAACATTGAGAACTTTCTTCTCCATTCAGAAAAGAAAATATTAATTTATGCTGCCCAATAACTGTTATTTTCTACCAGATTTTTGGACAGTGTTTACACAATAACAAGCAGACATTTATCAATAAGAGGATCAATAATAATAATTAAAGCTAAGGATATTAAAATTGTCGTAATTACTTGCCTGACAAAGCTGGGCAGAAAATTGATTCCCTGTCCTGAAAGTGTTGAGATGTAAAACATATTCCTGTTTTCTTTGTTAGTTTGTTTTTGTTTGTCTGTTTTGGTTGGCTAGTTTTAGTTAAAAAAAAGAAAGAAAAAAATCTGCAAGACAGCAGAGAAAGGCAGAAACATGAACAGAGATGCCGTTCAAAATACCTAATAGACTTTTGGCTAGGACACTAAAATTAGAATGTTTACAAAACCCCAAGCCCAGTCCTTACACTAAATCAGAAAAAGTAGGAGGTCAATCCTTGGTTTCACAAATTCCAGCGAAGAGCTACAAATATGAAGTTATTTCCCTTTTTGAAGGTGTGTCCCCATTCCTGAACAATGCTCTGTCAAAACAATACATTTCCACAGCATCTCATTTGTACATTAGGCCTTTTCCAATTTGTCAACATTTCCAACCATCCAGGCACAGATTTCTAGGAAAGGTCTTTTTTGGTGCTCTTAGTTTGGCATTGCTGCTAGTTCATTTCTCCGATTCCCATGTGGGGATGTTGGAAGGTGGAGGGAAGGAAACTGCTGTTTGTTAACTGCTATTAATGGACACAAGGTATATCATGTGACTGCTGTGCATAAAGAAGATTGTGCCTTCTTTGTTGGGGCTGCCTTTGGTCCTGGAGCTGTATTAGATGGTGGTTTTGGACAAACCTAAGCATGACGCCTCAGCTGTGAGTACTGGAGCAGCTAGTTACAGGCCACAGCTCTAATGTGTACCTGGAGTCTATACAGCTCATGCTTTTACTGACTGTACCAGGACATGACAAATTATGAAGAGAAAAATGGCTCTCAACATTTTTTTTTTTCGTTCTTTCATTTTTCCCCCTCCCTGAAACTACATGATAAAATATAGGATGAAATAATAATGAAGAACAACAGAAGCTGTCAGTGGAAACAAGTGATGATGTTTGGTTGGAAGCCTGGAAAGCAGACAAAGAAAAGCCTACAGGTCCTTCTCTGCAGGACCTCTGGACTGGAGCATAATCTCTGTTATGTCGCTTTCCAAGGATGATGTTTTAAAACAAACTCTTGTTAATTAGTCTGTTTATTTTGCAGCTACTGGGCTTATTCATTCTTGTCATGAAAGATCTGTCACTTGTGTGGTTTAGTGAGTTTTACCATTACTGACTGTAAAGCTTCTAAAATGTTAAAACCCAAGCTCAGCTCATATTTACATTTGAATATTTATAGACGAGTGAGGAAAAAAAATGCTTCCCTGAAGTGAGCACTTCCCTTCTTCCCCTCCCCCTCCCCCCATCCCCTCTGTATTTCTAACTTTTGAAAGTGCTATTTGGACAAAACAAATTCCCTGAGGATAAGTGGAAGAAAGAAATTTCAATTTATTGCTAGAAATTTGAAAAGTTTATGTTTCAGTCTGATCATGTAAGTTTACTTCCAGTATATAGGTTACTTGGAGGTGCCCAGGGATTTATTTTGGTTTTTTTGGTGTGGTTTTTTTTCTGCACTAGAGAAATAAAGAAGTGCAATATAAATAAAATACAAAACCAGCTTGTTGTTTTCTGGGCAACTGTGGTTGGGACAAGTGAGCACAGACTCCAGGACAAAGTAGGCTATAATTTGTAGCAGGCTTTGGTCTTTGTGCCTTCAGCTCAGAGGCTGCTTCTCATAAATTGCAGTCTGAGTTGCAAGGGAGACCAACATGTACATAAAGACAGTAGGAAAGCAGGAGAGCTATTGTCCTTTGCACATCTTGTAAATGCCTTTCTTCACCCTTGAGTTTGGTCTGTCCTGCCAGATCTTATCTGTACAACTTGTTTTTTATTGTAAAAATCTTCACACCATACTTGGGCATTCAGTTTAAAAATCTGAATTCACCAAGCAGTCAGATTCTTTACTCAGGAGAACAGGCAATGGCTTGTAAAGAATTTATCTCCCTGAAAGTGAGGACACCAAAAACGTTAGAGGTGGTTTATAATACCTTTTTTTCACAATGAGTTGAAATTAAACTGTTTATCGAGAACAGGTATTATAAAAATCTGTAATTCTTGTACAATGACAAATGTATGCATTTTTAACTCTACTGTCTCTATGTAAATCAGAAAGAAATCTGTACACGGAGACTGGCAGCCCAGATCCTGCTTTGAAAGTGAAGGCATTTAACATCAGAGTAAACCAAAAGTATAACTCTCCAGTTTTTCTGTAGTCTGGTGCATTTGTGTGCTGGCATGACTTCAGTAGCAGCAGTAAAGGGTGTCATTGCTGATTCCTAAACTTTAACCTGGTTCTTATAAGATACTTTAAATAACCAGACATTTGCTGGAAGAACAACAGAGAAATTCAGTTGTCATCCGTTGAGTTGAGGACTCCTTCTTCACACAAAAGTTAGATAGATGTGACAACCAGGAATAAGGTGCTGCTGGACTTGCTGCTCACTAACTTATAAACCCTGCTTTATTATATCTCCATTACTGACAGCCTCATCTGCAGCAATCACAATAATGTGGGTATATATGCTATTTGGGATATTGCTGAGCACACTAAAGGTTAGTTCCAAAAACAAAGGTTTTACATTTTAGAACTGCAAACTTCAGTGCTGACATGCAGTTAGGATAGGAAAAGCTCAGCTTGAACTAAAATTGGCCAGAGATGTCAAAAACTTCATGAAAGAGTTCTTCAGATATTCTAACACAAGCAGAAACAGAAAGAGACTATAGGGCAAATATTAAACAGGAAAGGTGAACTATTTTGCCAACAGTGCTGAAAAGTCTGAGGTGCTCAACACCTTCTGCATCTCTGTCTTTACCAACACTGTTGGGTCCCAGGCCAGGGATATGAAAATCCAGGCTGGAGCAGGCACAGACTTGCCTTGACTGTAGGAAGAATTGGTGTGTCAACTAGTATAGGAGCTCAATCCATATAAGTCAATAAGCCCAGATACCATCCACCAAAGTGTGCTGAAAGCTGGCTGATATCATTGCAAGGCTACCCTCCATAATCTTTGATAAATCATGGAAATCGGGAAGTATCCCTGAAGACTGGAAGAAGGTTAATGCTCCTCCTATCTGCAACAAGGTTTCCAAGGAGGACCCAGGTAATTACAGACCCATTAGCCTCACTTCATTCCCTGGGAAAGTTATGGAGCGAATCCTCCAGGGGACTTTCACAAGTCAAATGAACCATATTATTGGGAAAAGCCAATATGGTCCCCCACAACCTCCTCCTAGAGAAACTGACATGTTACAGCTTGATTAAGTACTCTGTGTGGTGGCTGGGGAACTGGCTGACAGATCATACCCAGAGGGTAGTTGTAAATATCTTTCTCAGCCTGGCAGCCAGTTAGAAGTGGGGTCCTCCAGGGATCAATATTGGGCCAAGCACTATTTAATATCTTCATAAGTGAACTGGATGTTGGGATCAAGAGCACCCTGATGAAGTTTGCAGATGACATCAAAATTTGTGTGGGGGTTGACACTCCAGAAAGGCAGAGACACCCTTCAGGAAGCACTGGACAAGCTGAAGGATCGGGCTAGCAAGAATGCTATGAAGTTCAACAAGGACAAGCGTAGGGTCTTGCACATGAAAATACAAAACCCAGGAGTGCAGCTCAGACTGGGATCCACCTGGCTGGAGAACAGTCCTTTGGAAAAGGACCTGGGTGGACAAGAAGCTGAACAGAAGTGTATAGTGTGTGGAGTACTGTGTGCAGTTTTGGCCCTCACTATGCAAAAAAGATGCAGACAGGCTGGAAAGTGTCCAGAGAAGGGCCATAAGAATGATCAGAGGAAGACCTGACACATGAAGAAAGAATGAGAGAACTGGGTTTGAGTAAAGAAGGCTTAGGGGAGACCTATTGCCATGTACCATTACATGAAGGGTGGCAAAAGCATTTCACTGTCATACAGATTTACGATCATCTGCTGGGACAAGTTTATGGATAAATGTGAAAGAGAGTGATACCTAAATGAATTAAACTGGATCACTTATTATATTAAGGCAGTATACTTGCTTGCTGATACTCTACCAAATATTCTGAGTTCATCGCTCTTGTGTTTACAAAAGTCACTGTCATTTGAACCTTATTTTGTCACTCTGAATGGAATTCATATTCAGTGTACAAACTCTGCCTTTTGTTTTGGTGAACCATTAAGTTGTAATACCAGACAAGAAATACTTGTTATACCTTATCAAAAATGGCATGGCTTTCATTGCAAAATGCCCAAAGCCAGTACCTAAAAACGTGTTCAGTCTAGTCTGCTTGAAAAACATGAATCAGTCTTGCTATGGCAATTACCAGGATATGAGATGAAAAATAGATTCTTAGGAGTACCAGCAGAAAGCAGAACAGATCAACAGGATCTTAAACTAACTCAATCCTATTTAATGTCAAACATTGGACTGACCAACAGAAAAACCTTCTCAGAAGGAGGAAAAAAAAAAAAAAAGGAAAAGAGGTTGAAATTGCATCTTTGAACAAGAAAGGGAACCATCACAAAAGCAGTGTGCAGCTGAAAATTCTCATCTACCTTGCTGCACAATGACCTCCTGTGTAGACAAACAGCGAATAAGCAATATTTCTGCTGAAAAGTCTCTGGATACTGCTGTGGTCATACATGGAAACATTACAGCTGCTGCATTCAATCTCCTTGCAAAAATGCACAATATATTCACCTCTCTGGTCTCCTTTTTCTCCCTTCAGTTAAAACACAAGAACAGACTCTAAACAAATGTAAATATATAATTGCACTAAATTTAGAAAGAACAGTGGTAAAGTGTCATGGGGTAAGACCTGGATCATTCCATAATTTCAAGGGAATTTAATGACAGTCTGGGGCAGAAGCTGAATTCCTTGTAATATCTGGATGCATGCCAAATTTTGAGTGTCTTTTATTTTAATAAAAATGAACATCTGGCAGATTAGAGCCACAATGAATAAAGAATTAAGGTAATATTTAACAGAACTGGAAAGAGCCAGGTTTAATTTAGCCATAAACCACTCAAACCACCATTCTGAAAAATGCTGTATAATCACATAATAAGAATTTTATTCTTTTTGTATTAAGAGACTGGTGTACTGCAAAAAAGCAGAACTGGTGCTGAAGCACTGTTTCTCTGCTTCTCAGCAGGTACTTAAAATTACTACTCACTTGGCATTCCACATTCGTCTGTTTGCTTTTGTGTGCTTGGATTAATATTCCAGGAAAGAACTGGCCAATTGTACACATGGAAATAAAACACCTAGAATGTATCAGAATTCACAGAAATGCAAAACAAATGGAACTTCCTAACATCTTCATTAGCCAAGAACCAAACTGAGTAGATAATTTTACAGAGCTAAAAATGGCAAAAAGGGATAAGATGAAAACTGACTTACACCCTCGTGACATTATTATTATGTTATGGTTTATTCAATGCATTGGCACAGCTGATTTGTGCCTATTAGCTTAAAACATTTTCACCAGACTACTCAAGTCCATTTAGATCTCTTTTAACTTCTCCCAGGATGGCTTCAGGAAATACTTTTAGATGAACTGCCATCAATATCAAGCAAAAACAATCCAGGCTTAAAGTTCCTCAGGAAAATATGAGCCTGTGGAAATTACGTTGTATTAAGAACTGACTTTATTTCTAGAATCCATTCTCTATTGCTTCCCAGTCTATTAATATTTTTCATACTCCTGGGGACAGAAACTGACCTTCACCACCCTTGCTGTGAAATTCTGACTATATCTTTGATTACTTCTTAAGTGAAATGGAAAAACCAGAACAAACTACATATATATCCACACATGTATATTGTACATACACTATGTATATATGTACATACACATGTATATATGTACATACACTGTCCTGAGATAGCACATTCCACTCTCACAAGTTCCCCTCCTCACACACAGATGGGCAGAAAATAACACCAAAAAATCTAACTCTGGTTTTAGATACAGAATATAATCATACAATGCATAATTACCTTAGACTGTTTGCAGAAAAGCCCAGCAAAAAGCAGAAGCAGCAGAAACCAGTGACTACCCTTTTACCTGTTAACCAGCAGCCAGCCCAGACGCAAAGACCAACACCTCAAACCCAGAACTGAAACATGGAGCCGCTCATGTTACAATCTGAACTTTAAGCCCCATAATGCTTTGCTCTAGGCATCATTTTCATTTTGAAGCTGGCATGATTGCAGCATGGTATGGAACACCAGCAGAAGATTCAACTCAACTCATGACAGATGTGTACAGTTTTTCACAGCATGGTGATCCAATGAGGACACCAGGGAACTCAAAACATGACTGCAACTGAAAAATACATCTCAAATGTCTCAAAGTGGGAAAGCACCAATAAAAGGTCATTCTTATTCAGCTGTTGAGACTACAGAAACAGAAGGAGTGTTTCCGGAAAAAATGCACATAAACAGTTAAGGAAGGGAGTGGGGAAGAAAAATACAAATTCAGAGCAAGTCCTCCTCTTTTTGTTACTGTTAAGGTGCCATTCTTTGTTAACCTCAAAATCTAAATAACTCTGTAATACCCATACCACAAATGCTATCATTGCCTTCTGCCTCTTCAGTTCTCAGCCTGAGTCAGAGCCAAATGGAACAAGCGTCTGTGCCATCCACAGAGTAATTTCTTCTGTTGCCGGGAGCTGCAGTTTTGGACGCATTTTTGCAACATAGACATTTGTTCCTTTTCAATAGAGCTCAGCACTGGTACATCACCAATTGATTTCAGAGAGTCTCTTCAGAACATCATTCAAAAGCACCAGCTCTGCTATCGAAACTAATGCAGCAGTTAGATTTTTCAGAAACTGTCATTAACTTCCTAGCAATGCCAGCACTGGGACTTGCCTGCTCATGCTGGACTCCGGTTGAATTTTGTTGAATATGAAGTGGCCCAGCAAAATAGTGCAAAACCTAGAAAACAGGAATGGTGGCTGAGAGCAGTTAGATCTGACACCACAAATAGAAATGCCTATTGACAAAGTATTCTTACTCTGGCTACAGGAAGGCTTTCTTACTTCAGCTAGAGGAGACTTTGCACTCAGAGACTCTTGGCTTGCTGGGGACTTCAATGATCCCTGAGCTGGAGAATTATCATGATGAGCTGTAGGCAATACGGGAAACTCCTGGAGGGAACTGCAGGTAAATTCTTCAGCCAGCCTTACTGGAAGGTATGTGATATTGGACTTAATGGTCCCCAATGCAAGTGAGATAATTGTGATGTCAAGATTTGAGGCAGCTTGGGTGACAGTGATCACTTACTAGCAGAGTTCAGAGTCCTAAGGGATATGTGTCAGGCAAAGAGAAAAGTCAGGAAAGAGAAATTCCAGCTATTCAAATAGTTAGTCAATAGAACCCGCTAAAAAATTGCCCTCAGAGAAAAGGGAGAAGAACAGAGCTTGAAAATCTTTGAGGTTTCTTTCTGTAAAGCACAAGAGCTCTCAGTTCGTGAGTGCAATAAATCAGGCAAGGAAGGCAAAAGACCAGCATGAATGAGTCAAGAGTTGCTGGACCAATTAAAGGGTAAGAAGGGGATGCACAGGCAGTGGAAGCAGAAAGAAGTATCCTGGGAGGGGTGTAGGGGTGCTGCCTGGTTCTGTAGGGATGGTGTTAGGCCAAAACACAGCTGGAGCTGAACTTGGCAAGGAATTATTCTTAAGCACTTAAAAGGGATGTGTGATAGGACAAGGGGTAATGGTTTTAAACTAAAAGAGGATACGTTCAGACTGAAGGAAGAAATTTTTTACAGTGATGGTAGCGAGACACTGGAACAGGTTGCTCAGAGAGGTGATTGGTGCTCCATTCCTGGAAACATTCAAGCTCAAGTTGGACAGGGTTCGGAGCAACCTAATCTAATTGGAGATGTCCTTGCTCATTGCCGGAGGGTTGGATTGGATGACCTTTCAATGTCCTTTCCAATCACTGTGATTCTATGATTGATTCTAATCTAGTCTAGTCTAATCTAGTCTAGTTTACACATGTCCCTCCAAGAGATTGGTTTTGCTTTGAGGTCAAGTTTCATTCATTGAATAAACAATACTCCCATATATATCTGTTATCAGCTCTTGATACATGGATGGTTTAATCCTGATGACCAATACTATTGGAAATATAGATTGAATAACTCTTCCAGTCCCTGAAGATACTGGCTGGGATGTACTGCTATAAAAGTACCACTAGAAATAGATGTTTAAAAGCTGATCTCTTAGTCTTTTGGAATGGGGCCCTCAACCTCTCTCAGTTTGAACATTTTAACCTTGTTATGACAAAACAAAATGTGGATGAACAATAAGACTACTAATAATGTTCCACTTAACATTTTGCCTAATCTAAGAGCAGTTGAGATGCTCCTGGCAAGTTGGAGTTCTTTCTGTATTGACATCTGGAACCCAGTCTGGGGCTGGTGAAATAGCATAAAACATAAATTAAGTTGACTTGCATTTTATATTGTGCAGGTTTTTCAGCTGAGGCACAGAAGAAGTGCATCTACCTTTCCCTTCCTCCCAAATCTAAGATGTGTGAAAGATCTTAGGAAAAAGAGCAATGCACCTTTATCAGCCTCAGTGAGAGGGATATAGCATCCCCATACTTGTGATGCTGCTTCATGGGATAATACCTGGTGAATTCTGATTCCATGATACATAAATTCCCTGTAGTCCTTGAAAAAAAACCTTTCTAATGAGGAGAAATACATGAGGTATCTCAGCAAGATAATTTTAACTAGCTTAAATGGTTAAGTATTCTCCTCTTTTCCCTTTGGTGAGGGGTGTGATTTTCTGCAGTAAAAATACTTCATATTGCAGCTTTAAGCCATTGGCACTTCTTTAGCATACTGGACTAGGCAGGACATAAATCTTATACGGCACATCTTTCAAAACTGAAGGATAAATCATATGATGCTCATAAGAAGAATTTCTCTTTTGGAAAGCCTGAACCAATCCATAATGAAGTATTTAGAGTGATATATTTGTATCTAGTGTATATCTTTGTATATTTGCATTTTTATTATTCTGGAGCAAAGGGTGAATGGGAGGGGAAGCCTTTTCTCTACTTACAAAACAAATATATTGCTGTAAACTTTAAAAAAAAAGAAAAAGGCTGTAAGTCTTAAAAAAGGCCTTGAAATTATTTCATATTAAGTTTTTATACCAGCATCAGCAGTTAAAAGTGATCACTCAGTCTCTTCAAAGAGACAATCAGCCTATAAGATCGATTGTGTTATCTGTAAGATGATTTTCGGAATAGTGCCACTGATTAATAAAAAATCCAAAATCAAAACCAAACCAAACAAAAACTGCTACAAAACACAAACCCACCACAAAATCCAAAACCCCCATCCATTGGAAAGATAGAAAAATAACCACAATCAGAAAAGAAATTATTACATCATCATGTCATTCAGTTACAATGAAAATTTGAAAATTATAAAGCCATTTTCCAAGATTTTACAGGGAAGGAGTTAAATTTAAACATACAGGAAAAAACAGACCTTGTCACAAACGATCCTCTCAGTTTGCAGCCTGGCACCAGCTCCTGCTGTGCACAGCAGGCATTTACCCTCCCAACTAGAGTATACACTCAGAAGACTCTAAAGACATCAGAATTTATCCTGGTCTCTCCTTGAGGAACATATATTACCTCTGGCTTTGTAGAGAGGATATAGATCCAAACTGAAATGGGATTGAAAAAAAAAGAAAAAAGAAAAAAACACCCAACAAAACGTTAGCCATAGATTCAGTGATAAAGATACTTTGCTTGACTTTTGCTAGCAAAAATCTTACCTCAAAAACCCAACTGAGCACATCGAAGCCAATCAAAACTCTGTGAAGTCCCCCCCCTCTTTCTAGCTTTCTTTCCATGTAAACGTTCTGCTGGTACAAAGGTTTTTCTCAGATATGTGGAAAAGAGAAAAATCTATTGTAGGTGTAATCACACTAGCAAAATATTCCTCTCCCCCGCTCCTGTTTAAGAGTCAGTAAAATCCATATTTGTATTTTTACCAATCTCAGTAGAGAGATAAAGCAATACAGAATCTATGGTGTGGTCAGAGTTGCAGTGGAAAATAGACACTGCTGAAGGTAAATTTGTACAGGCACCAAGAGGTCAGAATGAGAAGTGTTTGAAAGAGTTTCTTCCACCAGCATTGTGCTATTGTTGGATGTCCTTGCAGTAACTTATTTATGTTTATAGTGGTGGTCTTTTTCTCTTGCTGCTTCTAGGCATTTGTTCACATTATCTATTTCCATAATAGTTTTTGAGAAGCACAAAAAAGAAGAGGCAAGCTTTGGCTGAGATTTGCCTTTAAGCCGTTTTTGTCCTTTTCAGGTTTGGAACTCACAAAGTTCAGCTTTGGTGTAAAGTATTAGTTGGTGTTCCTCCAAATTTTCTTTGTAGTTTATCATAATCTAATAAAGACTCTTATAAGGTGTGTCATAGACAGAGCCTCCTGCTACAAATGTTTCCTGGAAGGAACTGCTGAAGGATAGCTTGCTGTCATTTTGTCCCTGATAACTGCTTTGTTTCAGTTTAATAAAGGATCCTGTTAATTATTGGGTTATTTCAGACAAGGCTCTCACATCTCAATATTCAGTGCAAGGCTGCCCATATAATCGTGCTGCTGTTTCCCTCTTCGCTTGATACTATTTGATATCTGGAAGTTGAATCTGAACCTGGTTGTTCTGGTTGTGTCAGTGTGTCTGCTCCTTTTCCAGGGATGTCCACTGCACAGAAAATCTAGAAACAGAGAATGCAAGGCACTTCTTTAATTCACCTTTTAAAAAAACACGGTTTTTGTTTGTTTGTTTGTTTGTTTGTTTTTTATTTTTCCTTGTGTGTTCTTTTGCCATTATTGCTGAGGGCACCTAAAGGCTTCCACATGTCTTACTTTTCTTCCTGAACTGAAGGAGGGACCAAAGAGAATCTGGACCTGATTATCCATTTGATTCATAAATAGGTTGTGGAACTTTTCAGTTCATCTGTTGAAAAGTCTGAGTGTGATATTAGTTAATTAGTGATAGGATTTTTCTGTTTAATATACCCCTACTTGAATACTTGTTTTTCTGTTAGAAACACTTGAACAGCAAGTGAGAAACACCCATTATTGGTTATGTTTGAAGTTAAGTAACTGAACAGCTCAGAGAAGGACCACAGAGCATGACACTACAACCAATCTGCCCCACTGGGTAAAGGTACTTAGGCCTAACATTTCGATTCAGGCCCCATCTTCAATTTAACGCTTCACTCAGCTGCTTTAAATGGAAGATTGATTGCCTAGACAGATTTTCAGGCTCGACAGCAGCAGTCTATTAACCTATTTAGATGGTATCTACAGTAGTAATGAGATGAGGAACTAGAAAGGAAACTGGAAGAGAAAGAGAAGTAAAAAAAAAAAAACTCAAAAGCAGGTTAAAAGTTTGCTATTTTTTTCATGAAAGCACAAGATAAAAAGGTTCATATTTTTCTGCAGCTGGGTTCTGGCAAGATGATATGAGGTAATACTATAAAGATAGCCTTGTAGCTATCTTGTCTCTGAATGAGACTCATGCCTAGAAAATACAAAATGATTAGAAGATGTTAGGCATTTCTCCTTAGTGAAAACTCCTCACAGACTAAAAACTCACAGGTTTTCTGGAGTACAAAGACCTGAAATCTGTACTTTCCAAACTTTCAATGATGACATTAAGTGAAAGTCTCTTTCAGAAATTGTATTTCCACCAGGGTCCTTACCTGGCAGCCATTGTTCTAGGGCAGAGACACTAATCTGGGCCTCAGAAAATCGAGTCCTTTTTTCTCCAAAATTACTTTTTGTTCCAAGGACTACTTGGTCTCTGCTTCTCAGTGTTACAGCTTTAAAACAATGAATTCTAATGTATCTCTAATTTATTTCTTTTGTGTGATACAAGTTCTTCATCTTCCCAATGGTAGAATCTGTTTCTCCCTCTCTTTATATTGGACCTATCTTCATAAGACCTTCGTGTTGTTTGTAGGCGAAGGAGATGTTATCGTGAAGTATGTCTATGAAAGCCATAGCAGTTAATTTGCAGGGAATCTCTTCAACAGCATTTGAGGACCACTTTGGAAGCTGTGGATCAGAGAGTTTCCACAACAGGTCTTTGTAGCTATATTTTGCCATTGTTTTGTTCAAAAGTGGCCATCCTACAGCCCTCCAGCAGGAGGGAATTTGTCTTGTATGGAAAAACCACAGCTGATTAGCAATTGTGAGCCCAAGCTATTGCCCATTACAGCCATTCTTAGAAGAGGCTGCCTTTGTACACACATAGAAAAGTCTTATTTCCTGAACTATGCAGATCAGGGAATGCCCACACTGAGATAAAAATCAACCATGTTTAAAAGTTTGCAGCTCAGTAAAAACTCCAGCAGGTGTTATACTCTAAAAATGCTTTTATAGAGAAGATATTTTTAAAGTATAAAGTTGGTATCAGTTGTAGGCTGGTACAAAGTTTGAAAACTGTAAAAAGTTCAAGGAGTAAAGGGGTAAATATAAGACTCTAAGAATGCCTTTTTAAAAAAAAATAGTTAAAAGTGTAAAATTCTGGTAATAGGTAAATGATTTAAGGGAAGATATTATAGGCTTTGTTTCAGTACGATTGTTGTAGAAAAATCAAGGCAGCTGAAATAGTCTATAGCACAATTACATTAGTAACTCTTCCTTTGCATTTGCGCATGCACGACAGGAATGCTTCTGACCTTGGTAGGAGATATGTCTAGATAGAAAAGTCTAAAGTAAGACTAAGTGATATTCAAATTAAAGGGTTTTTTTCTTCATGATGAGATAAAGAAAGGTAAACCTTCAAGGTATGAGGAATAGTCAGTTCGGTTATCTGAAGAACAGCCATGAGAAAAGTCACTTAGTTGCCTGGGAAAAAATAGTTTAATAAGTTGTTTTGTGAACTATTTGAGTGGGTAATGCATTATTTGATTTGCCTTTTTAACTTACATATTAGTCTTTGAAACTAGTATATTATGTTCCTAGAGTCTTTCCTAAAGAAAATACCTTCTCTTTCCAGTATTTTGGGGAAAAAAAAAAAAAAAGCACTACTGAAAAAGTTTTATTCCTCACAAAGAAAGTAATTTGGGATATTAAAGACATAACTAATAGACTTGCCTAGATCTTAGTGAAAAAAACAGTTGTTTACAGATGTTCAATCCACCCCCAAATATCTTCCCTACACATTTGTAGAAAATTACATCCTGTGTCAGAATTCCTGGTTTTAAATGCCTCCTCTTCATCTTTCTTCCCTCACAAAAGAGTGTGAAGATGTCTAGATACTGATTTGAGATGTACTGGCAATCATTTATGGTGGTAGAAGCAGATCTCTGCCACAGTTTTAGAAGTATCTCAATTTCTCCAAACTGTTAAAACTGCCAAGAGAAGATGGTATTTCAAGTTAGTTTCTACAAAACATTTCTGTTAGAAGGGGAAAAAAAAACAAAACCAAAAAACTCTGAAATCTCAGTTGTAAGTCCAAAGATAAGTGGAAATGTTCTGGTCTGCTTCTACATTGCAGAGTACATACTGCGTGAAAAACACACAGATATTTTCCACTTTCCACTCTGGGAAAGTATTTTAAGGATTTCACCTTCATCCTTACTTTCCAATGCAAGTGGAAAGGAAGAATTCTTTCAACAGTGAACATGCACCTTTTCCTATTCTACTCATAAAACCGTTTTGAACCTATGGAATGCATTTCTGGCGGGCACTCAGGAGCACAGGAAATTTGAAAGGAGCTGTGAATAGCTGCTAACAGTTGCATTCAGGGGAGAGAAGATAGTGGAAGTTAGAAAAGATAGAGCAGCTGTTTGTACTTCCCCAAACAGGCAAAAGTCAGAGTCTTGGTTGTCTAGGTAGCTTACTAAAATAATGTTTTTATAAACCTATATTTTTATTTTTTTCATTGTTTCATTAACACATACCTTTGATTTATCTTATAGTATCAGCTTTTTCAGAGATATTTTTTGATAGATTCGGCGTCCTAGCTGTAAGATTGATGTCAATCGCCGTCTGCAACCTAACAGTTTAGGATCCTGTTTAGTGAGAAAATGCATGCTATGTATCTGCTGTTTCAGCCTCTGAAGCTAATTGACTTACAACAGCCACCTTGAAATATATGCTATGTAATGAGAAGACACAAAGTTCGTTCCTTTCTACCATGTGTAACAATGTCACAGTCTCTGTTAAGCACAGGAAAATATACGGTGCTTTTAAAATGAGCCTATTGGTAAGCTAATAGAATTTATAGATGGCTGTTAAAAATTTTCATGACATTTTTTGTTTGTCAGTCATGGTATCAGTTAGAAAGTGAAAGTGTTTATGACACTCACAAAAACTGCACAAGATCAAAGTTCTTGAGTTTTGCAGCAGTCTAACACATTTAACAACTTCTCTGTGAAATTTTATTAAAACCAGTTACACTCCAAAATTCTGCCTTCACATATGCACATGTTTTCACATCTGCTGTCCACTGGGAGTTATAAACAGTCATGTTCTTTCATCTGTATTGAACTACAATGGTCCAGGAAAAAAACCAGAAACCAACAAACCTGAAAGAAGATATTTTAACACAAAGAAATATTGAAAATATCACTTATGTAAGGACTATATTGTGCATTCTTTACCCTGTCCTGGACCACAGGGCAGGATGATAAGATGACCTTATGATGTCTTGCCTCCCCTGTTTTTTGTTGATCTGTAATTGCTTGATATTCTTTCACAGAAGCTGAGAAACAGGATTGTCCTTCAGTACTGTTTTCCTCGTGGTGTTGCCTAACACAGATCGATATCAGGGTGAAAGGAGGAAAAAGCTCAGTAAAACCACTTTTAGTAAGAAATCATCCATCTGCAGTGGTCAGGGAGCTGTGCAAATTTGCCAGCCTCACTCTGGCAAGGATTCAGAGAAAACTTGAGAGTCTTTTTTCAAGTAAGAGTGCAATTAAAAAGAAAAAAAAATTGAAAGAAGAAATTTGGGATGCTGCCAAAGTTTTAAACTATGATGATGAGAAAGCTAAGTTGATTCCCTTGCACAGTACTGTCCTTTCTTTATCAAGACCAAGTCTTTTCTAATACAGAAAAGGTTACTTTCAAAGCACAGCATGTGTAGTTAATTTCCCACATGACTTCTGCTTTTAAAATATATTTGCTTCAAGTGATCAGAAAAAAAGGTTCTTTGAAACAAAACACTCTCCCTGGCTTCCAGCACAAAAGACTTTTAACAGCTTCAAGTAGAGGCTGGTGAATATATTGCAAGGTTATCCATTTGAGTTGTCATAACTGGTGGTCCATCTGTATTGTAAGTTTTCTAATGTGAGAACACCTCTTGACAGCAGAAATACTTTCCTAACAGAATGATCCCAGAATCCTGAGCATTTAGGCTAGAATGATTTAAAATAAGAACAAGTAACTTAAAGCAAGGTACAGAAGCATTCAGAGCAAGTGTGATGGTCAAAAACACTTCAGAAATTAAATACGGAGGGGGAGCTTAAATGTTGTTTAAATGCTAGTTGAAGAGGAATGAAATCTGCTCACAGAAAATTAGCAGAAGAGGGAGAAGCAAAAGTCATTGAGGTAGTTAGTGTGAATTAATTTGCTTTGTTGTCACAGTTCCTAAGGCAGAAAGATTACTCTATTGTACGTTTCTTAATTATAAGATAGCACAGGAACTCTACTCCCTGTGAGGCCAAGGGCAGGTAGCTAAGGGTATGCGTTTGAAAATGTGTTTGTTCCACTAAATTACTCTAGAGAGAATCCAAAATATCTCAGGTTTGGTGTCCTAAAGCAACTGCCTCTGTCCAGTTCTGTGGATGTCTTCTGTTGAGGTTGGAATACTATAAGAAAAAAAAAAAAAAATATTAATTTAAAATCTTCCTTAGTATATGAACAGCGAAAAGGTTCTTAGCAGTTACCAGTTCTAGATTCTCTGTGTCAGAGAACAGAAGCAGAACACAAATGGATTTAAGGCTCAAGAAGACTCAGCAGTGGTATGAAGGACAAGTCTAAATTGCAGCATAGGAAGGAAAGGTGAAGGAATCCTTCAAAGCAGGTATATGTATGATTAAAAAAACAAACAAAAAAAAAACCCCACCAATATAAGTTGGCAAAATTTCATGTTAAATAATTTCAACCCACTGGAAAACCAGAGAAATCTTTTTCATTCAGTTAGTCAAAGTAATCAATCAAGAACACTGACAGAGTTGTAAAAAGAGATTTTGACCATTCTAGCCTAGTAGGGAGGCTCTTAACTCTTAATCCTTCCGTAGTCTTTCAAAACCGAGGAAGAAATAACAATGTATTGTTAAGTCCCTCTAGCTATTGCTTACCATCATGTGTTTCAAGAACAAATCACTGTGAGAACTTTAAACAGCTTCCCAAATTGTGTCCTGTAAGACATAAAAGCTGCTACTTCTGGTTTCCTGCCTAGCAAGCCAGTCAATAAGTAATTGAAAAGCAATTATCACCTGTCTACCCCCTACTTCCAGTATGGCTATCTCCACTATGGCTCACCAGACTGAACATATGTCACAGCAGATACAGACTGCCTATGCCTGCTTCTGGCACATTGTGCCCCAGTACTGCACAGGTTGTGCAGCAGGTGTAAGAGGCAGATGTGATTTCACATGGAGTGATGATTCATTTATACCTACACAGGTATAACTGCCCCAGGAACATTTTGGAAAGCCAGCAAGTATTGCAGAAACATTTTTTGTGAATTAAAAACACCTCATCTGTAACACATTCAAGAAAATATATAACTAAGACCTGAAATGCTACATCAATGAATTAGAACTATGATGTCTAACAGTGTTAAGTTATGTAGTAGCAGAAAGCTGTGAAAGTTGATCCAATCTCTTCCTTTCCAAACAGGGAATGTGGCCATTATTTGAGCATGAAACTGAAAGCTGATACAAACTGGCAGGTCTTTAGTCCTGTCAAAGCCTCATGAAATCATAATATTTCTAGGAAGGCTTAAGGACCTGTCTGGCCAATACATGGAAAGCCTTGTATACAGACCTTGCCTTCTACTTAGGTGGATGCCTGCATAAAGGAAATTTGTACCTGTAAAGTTTGTATTCAAACAACTCATCAGCTGAATGTCATGCAGGTGTCCAAAGCTCTTTAAGTCTAGCACAAGTATCCAAGCTGTGTGAACTGTGTGAGCTGTTGCAAATTATACATAAATTGCCATATGAAAGGGCCCAGCCCTTTGGGAGAAATGGTATGACAATGTGGATTAACGCACTCGTTTTGCAACACAAGGGCACAACACAACGTCAAGGCAATAGAGAATAAAGGGCTAGAAGCCATACCTCCATTAAGGAAATATTAATGTAATTTCATATGAGGGCTTATAATCAGCCAGTTCCACTACTGTTTAAATTAGTGATGGCCTCTTGAGTAACCCTGTTGATGTTTTGAGCACACCATCACCTACAGCTATTTGGGATGGATGTCACAGAATTTGTGCAGTTTCCTGAGCACACAAAAGAATGACTGTACTGCAGGCTTTGGAAAAACAAGCATCCTTTTTTCCTTTTTTTCTCGTATGCAAAGCCATGTGGGCAAAATGGAAAATTGCTTGTTAGGTAGCTTAGGAAGATAAAACTTTAAAGTACGACTATAAATAGGTGTTTACTAAAATTTTACTCTGTGACACCAACATTCCTTGGATACTTATGTATTCCCCTTATTTTCTTATGAGGTAAAACCAGAAATCTACAGAAAGGGAACAATAATGTCTCTTCCAGAATGTACTGAGAAGTATCTTCAGGTCATAGACTGCCTTGTAGCACTTGCATAGCTTTTTCATAGACTGCCTTGTAGCACTTGCATAGCTTTTTTCCTTACGTTCTTTTCCTTTCTTCAGCTTCTTGGTGTTAAATTGAGATGGGCATTTTAAGTGGATGCTTGTGGAACTGACAGTGTGAAGCTGCCAAATGAAGAGTCAATGAGGAGTCAATGACAGCAGTTATCAGCTCCTCCACACAAATGTCTCGAGTTTTATAGTTGTGTGAACCTCTCTAAGTTTAATGGAAAATGGATTAATATTCCTTTTTAATTATTTTCTTTAAATATATTTATAAGTATGTATATATATATATAAAAGAACCAATTTTTGTAGACTTGCAAATTCGAAGCCTTCAGACAGGTTTGCATTTGAATGCTCCCAGTTTTCCCATGGTGAACAGTGATTTCCAACCTCTAAGCCAGTTTTGGACTGGTCATGCTCATACTACTTTGCATTTGGTTTGCTTCATTCCACTGTTGTACCAGGACTGGAAAGAAGCTCTTCTTCAACAGTGAAGCCAACACTGATTACAGTATTATTCATTTTGTACTGACAAAGGCCCATGGTGTGATTTTCCCCTTTCCTTTGAGGTAAGTGGGTTCTTTTTTGATTAGGCAGGGCAAGTCGTATCATTTAATAGGGAATATTTGTGCTCCTTCTGCTTCTGTCCAATGAATTGCTTCTAGTCGCTAGCTGATAACTTTGTCCCATCCTTCCAGACAGAAAACAAATTGAACAAAAAAAAAAAAAAAAAGTCTTTTTTTGCTTCTTTGTGCTGTGACATGAATTTGCACTGATACAAGATTTGGTTGTTTCTCAGTCGAAAGCAGGGGAAGTAGGAAGTGGATTTGGAAAAGGAAGGAGTGGGAAGCATGGTCTCTCTTTATGTCAGGAAGCTTTGTCAGCTACCAGCTCAGGAATTTCACTGAAATTCACCTAGAGGAAAGATTTGGCTAAATATGTAAATACGAAATGTTTGCTCCTAAAAATTTACTCAGAAACATTACAGCCTCTCTCATCTACAATGTGATGATAATCTGCAAATATTAAAACCTCCTAGTGAGTACACTGGGAGATGGACTGGCCAGCAGGCCAACAGCATTTTATCATATGGTTAATATCTGTAAAGATATATCATCATATTACGTTAGCCTGATAGACATTAAAACGTGTGTGCTGAGGTCACTGGAACTACACAGGTTAAATTCCCAGTGCTGTAAACAGAAGATAACAAACTGTGTTTTTATCTGCATATGTTCTATATTCTTCAGTTGACAGTTTAGATGGTGTGCCATCAATGTACCAAACATGTAGTAATTTAAAGATCCTGAAAATCTCTGTCTTCTCCTAGCCACAGTTGTATTTGCAATTGCCAGCATATAAATTCAGGCAAAACAATCTGTGTCAGTAAACGTGTAACTGTAAATGATGCTGAGTTTGAAGCAATATTACTCCAAAGAAGACAGTGAATGCCATCTCTTTAAAGAATGCACTAAGCTTTATGACTTAAGACAAAATGAATAGCGATAAAGCATTCTTTTTCACCTACCAGTCCACCCCTTTCTTTTTAGAGTAGTTTCACATCCTGTTGAACCGAATATAAAAACCTGCTGCCACTGATGTTAGAAATCTCTGTCTGCCTCTATGCTTAATTCTCGCTACCAGCTGAGCAGCCCAGTTGTGCTGGTATGTGTTAGATCCCCAAACCTGAAAGTAAACTTATTTGTCTCTCAGAAAGCTACTAATATCTTTTGCGGTAACAGTTTTCTCCTAAGTTAATAAGAAGCTCACAGAAGGAAACTGATAATTGCCTGAACTGGAACAAGGTAAATGGTGGGAATACTTGTCTGGGAACAGGGAAGAAATTAGGACTTAAAAAGGGACATCAAACTCCCTCCTCTTAGTGAAACTGTACTTTTGGTTACTTCACCCTGTCTCATAAAATCATGCTTCAAACATTCAAACTTGGACTGCACACTATTATGGAGAAATAAGGCCTGCAGACAGCTGTATATGCTGCTGACACCGTAGGTCCACAGGCAGAATATTTATGAATATGTACGTTTGACGTCTATATAAGCTCAACTCGTGTTGTTATGGCACGCCTCTAGCAAATCTGCTGTGTGCCCAGAGCTGTTTGCCTTTATGTTATAACAAACTGTTTGTATTTAAAATTTAGCAGTGAGCTAGAATTGGGGTAGGAGATACCTTAGTAGTGCCAAGCACAGGATGTAATTTGCTAGGGAGAGACTTACAAGTTCAATTGGACATAGGGGTAGCTCTGGAAGAGGGGCAGATGAGGGTCAGAATATTAGAGTTAAACTTTGAAGATGAGGCAGAGATTAATCAAGAAGTATGGGCAGGTGAAGAAAACAGAGGGAGTTTAGGTATAGAATAGCACAAGCCAACTTCATGAGGTTCAACAAGACCAAGTGCCGGGTCCTGCATCTGGGTCGAGGCAATCCCAGGCACAAATCCAGGCTGGGCAGGGACTGGCTGGAGAGCAGCCCTGAGGAGAGAGACTTGGGGGTGCTGGTGGACGAGAAGCTCAACAGGAGCTCTCAATGTGCACTTGCAGCCCAGAAAGCCAGTCAGATCCTGGGCTGCATCAAGACAATTGTGGCCAGCAGGTCAAGAGAGGTGATTCTCCCCCTTCTACTCAGCTCTAGTGAGACCCCACCTGGAGTACTGCATCCAGTTCTGGAGCCCCTATTACAAGAGGGATATGGACATGCTGGAAGGTGTCCAGAGAAAGGCCACGAGGATGATCAGAGGGCTGGAGCACCTCTCCTATGAAGACAGACTGAAGGAGTTGGGGCTGTTCAGTCTGGAGAAGAGAAGGCTCTGAGGTGACCTCATTGTGGCCTTCCAGTATCTGAAGGGGGCCTCCAAGAAGGCTGGGGAGAGTCTTCTCAGGCTATCAGGTAGTGATAGGACTAGGGGGAATGGAATGAAGCTGGAGGTGGGGAGATTCAGGCTGGACATGAGAAGGAAGTTCTTCACCATGAGAGTGGTGAAGCTCTGGAATGGGTTATCCAGGGAGGTGGTTGGGGCCCCATCCCTGGAGGTGTTTAAGACCAGTCTGGATGTGGCTCTGGCCAGCCTGATCTAATGTGAGGTGTCCCTGCCCATGGCAGGGTGTTGGAACTAGATGATCCTTGTGGTCCCTTCCAACCCTGACTGATACTATGATACTTAGAATAGAATAGAATAGAGTAGAGTAGAGTAGAGTAGAGTAGAGTAGAATAGAATAGAATAGAATAGAATAGAATAGAATAGAATAGAATAGAATAGAATAGAATAGAATGGGATAGAATAGAATGGGATAGAATAGAATGGGATAGAATAGAATAGGATTGGATAGAATAGAATAGGATTGGATAGAATAGGATAGAATGGAATAGGAATGGAATAGGAATGGAATAGAATAGAATTATCCAGGTTGGAAGAGACCTTTGAGATCATCAAGTCCAACCTATCATCCACCGCTATATAATCAACTAGACCATGGCACCAAGTGCCCCATCCAGTCTCTTCCTATACACCTGAGTGATGGTGACTCCACCACCTCCCTGGGCAGCCCATTCCAATGGCAAATCACTCTTTCTGTGAAGAACTTCTTACTAACATCCAGCCTAAATCTCCCCTGGTGCAGCTTGAGATGATCTATTAATCTCAGGAGAAAGGGGAATTGAAGTTAGAGGAACTACCACAAACCTCTTGAATTTCCTAGGATATTTGGGATTAAGGGTATCTGAAATTAAATTACAATTTGTGGAACCCTAGTTTAAGTATTTAGAACAATGCTTAAGTAATGGAGCTAGGAAGATAGATCCCAAAAGAGTAAAAGGGATTGTGTCTCTTCAAGCCCCCAAAACAGAGAAGTCAGAAGATTATTAGGATTATTAGGATATTGTAGATTATGGATTGAGAGATATAGTCAGTCAAATTTTTATATGAAAAATTAGTAGAGATGATAACTTCATTTGGACAGGGGAAGATAAGGAAAAATTTGTAACATTTAAAAAAGCTTTGACTACTGCTCCAGTTTTGAGCCTCCCTTCCCTGAGTATGTGGAGGGAGGAGTGCTGACTCAAGAATGGGGAGGGTCACATAAACCAGTAGCATCCGAGGCTGGCTGGTGGGCATCCAAGCAGTGCAGCCACAGCAGTAATGGTGGATGTCCTCAGGTTACATTGCCTTGACCAGCGATAGGGGTATCAAGGGCTTTTTTTCCCTGGGGCAAAAATACCAATAAGAGCCCTTGATAATTCTGGTTTGCAAAGAGCTCTTGCTGTGCTGGCTACAGATGTCTCAGTGCGGCGGCTTGCCGCAGTGCTGTGTGCTGCCTCCCCTGCACTGCCTCTGCGCTGTCCAACGCCTTTCTCGGGAGTGGGGACTTGTTTCTGAAGCTGCAGCTCTGGGTTTCTGTAGTCTGCTATGCGCCCAGAGCTGTTTGCCTTTATTTTATAACAAACTGTTTGTATTTAAAATTTAGCAGTGAACTCGTTTCTCACAATTGTATAATTGGTCTTTGCAGTAGCAGGAGACCAAATTCAAAAGACCCTGAAGCTGGAAGGACCTTCTTAAAAATATTTTCACCGTGGGGGCTATCTATACAATGCTACTTGAATAATGCCTCTCCGTTCTGGAGTACTTAATTATTTATGTTGTAGTATTTAAGGATGCCATATACTTTTTTGAATATCCTTGTTAGAAGGTTGTTATTTTGTTGCTAGAGATCATAATGTCTTACAGTCCTAATATTAATGTAGTTTATCTGTTGTTTGAAATAGCTAAAAGCATAGCAAAATATTTCCATTAAAATTGTTAGCATTCTTTCTGATTTTAAACTTTATAGGATATTATTAGCAAGTCTACTTATGAGTTCATTGTATTAGGATATTTTCTACCTCGGACATTCATCTATAACTCTACAATACAGTTATTAAAGTTGTGCTTAAATATCTGACTTATTAAAGCTTCCCATCTACAGCAAAATGATGAATTTAGGTCTTAATGGGATAGTTAATTTAAACAAATTAAACACCATTTAAACTCTCTTAAAAATAATTATATTCCACTAGGTTAACTATTTTACAGTTATTGTTTAATCTGTGTGAATTGCACAGATGGAACAAGGGTCCTTCATTTTTTTCTTGCAGTTCATCTTCTGCTGTGATAAACTGCTTTGTCTCCACCTGTAATTACCTTCTGAAATTGCCGCTGCCCCCTCTTATAGTGTTTGCTCAACAGACTGAAAGGTAATATGTATGTAATGGTTGTAGCACGTTTAATATTTGCTGTTGTGAACAATAAAAAGCTCAACTGTTTAAAGCTGCACTGGTAATGGATAACATTGTCATTGGTGTGCTGCTAGTATGGAACTGGATAGCATGGAGCTTTTCATCTGTATGGCTGGCAAGATCTTCAAGTGTGTCTTCAATCTGGAGATTGTGGCACACAACTAATAGTGGGTTGCTGGGGACACAGAAATAGTTAATGTATCTCACTTGGTAGGACTCTGAAAGGGGTGACAGGACCAGTGTCAGTAGTCATTCTCACGTGCGAGCACCTGCCAAATCCAGTACCGACTCTTCTGCAAGCTGAGTGTTGGAACTCCTGGACCTGTAAGTCACTTCTACCCTGTGTACCATTCTCCATGCCATGGGAATGTGTCATGTGGCTTTTGGCCATGTGAACCATGCTCTGTTCTTGCTGAATAGGGTCTCTCTTACCATAAACTAAATTCCTTTTCTGCTAAATATTTGATTCAGTGTCATCCACCTTCCGTTAACTAGCCCCATGAGTCATGTGTAGAAGATGTGCTTGACTGTTTCTGGGTGAATTACCTTATCAATATTAATATGTCCTAAGAATGTTTATAAAATTTAAACTCCTCCTTATCCACCTCCAGGACTCCATTGTTATTCTTAGTCTTTGTATCTCTCTCCTTTAAGTTAAAACTCAATATTCTATATGAATAAAACCCATTAAGAAACCATCAGACTGGCACAATTAAGTTATTTCTTTTCCTTTCAGGGCTCTTCATGAAGTCTTTACAATTGCAATGTTAAAATGGTGTTTACTGTGGCCAAACTTTCATTCAATGTAATTTCTTTCACCTGCAATATAGGTCAAGAAGTAAAACAGAGAGACAAGCACTATGAAATTAGCTTGACTTTGATGGCATACGAGCTACAGTGAGCACAAACTTTTCATTACTACCTTAAACAGCTTTATTGCCCTGGTCTGAACTAGATTCTTATGTGTCACTTTGAAATTAGAAATTATCCTTGTTTGATGGCTCTCTCATCTGGGCTGCAAGCATAGGAAATTCACCTGAACTGCTGCTGTCATATTTACTAGGTTGTACAAGTACGATCTAAATTTAATCTATAATCAGTAGCAAAACACTGAGTTGAAAAGTCCTTCAGCAATTTTTTCACTGTGCTTATCTGAAAGCCACATCTGTTGGAGAAGATTGTGTCCAGGTCCTCACTACTTCTGCTCATAGTTTTTTTGTATGGATTAACCCCCCTTTCCCCATGGCTTTATCTTACCATATAAAGTTATGATACAGATTTGGCAAGAGCTCAAAAATATTGTGCAGGTAAGGGCAGAAGAGATGATTTGCTATACATGAGGAAGAAATGTGTTTTAAAAACTTGAGGCAAATTTTCTGTTTAAGCCGTGTGGTTTACATCTTTCTTGTAATTAATTCTTTCTTCTGGCTCATATGTAGTCCAAGAAGTGGATCTTGAGTCAGCAAAACATTAAAACTACGTGGTGTTTTTAGGTAAATTGAAACTGGTGCCAGCCAGTCTCAAAATATCTGCAAACATGCTTCAGAGCCCCTTCATGTCCTGTTTTTATATCGGCATGTTGATCAGAAGCAGGCAATAAGGATATTTGCCTTCCTGGTGTGCAGTCCTTGGCCACGAGTCAGAATTGCAAAGTTTGCTGTGAGCCTTCAATTCAGCTTCCTTTGATTGGCTATGTGACATAATGGCAACATGAGGTCAGATTACACCTTCTCTAAAGACACGAGTAGACACCCGGAACTCCAGAGTAAATCTGTTTTTTTTAATGTCAATTTTTCCTCAATTGCTGAGTACACTTATGTGACAGCCTCATGAGGATGCTACAATGATCCTTTTCTTGTTTTCCTAGTGCTCTGGTGTCATTACTCCCTTATTAAATAAAATTCAAGGTAATTGCCTTGGAATTCATGGCTCTGCAAAGGCCAGTCCTATTTTCTTAATTGCTTTTGTATCTTCTTGAGACAATTAATTCCGAGCATAAGATAAATAAGGGATGCTTGCAAGACATGCTGGCCTTGTAAGAAAAGGAAAAAAGGACAAAAAAAGGTTAATATCACATGTTTCATATTGGAGAACTTTTTAGTTTGCTAGCAGCAACTCAGAAATTAAAAATAAAAGCATGCTCCGAGGTTAGAAGACAGAGATATCTTCTGGTTCTCTCTCCTTTCTGTTCTTTCTGAACCTAGTACTCACACATACTGTTCCTCTGGGAAAATTACTGACCGTAGCCTTGTAATGGAGACATAGACCCCTGTCTGCTGCATACTATATAGGGGATTAGAGTGGGATTACTGGGGACTACTGAGGCAAAGCAGTCATGCCAGAACATTACATGTTCTAGTAACATATTCTTGCATGTATTCTGCAAAACAGAATGCCAAAGGGCTCTATCAAAGGGCTCTCTATCAAACACAGACATAAAAGGAAAAGCAGTTGTTTGTATTCATGTCTGTATAGCAGTATTGTTCAAGGCAGAAGAAAACGGTGCCATGGATGAGGCGAGCAATGAGTCCCTGTCATTTGGACAGTAGATGGCACCATTTGTCTCTTTCTTGGCCTCTCCTGTCCTGTAAAATAACAGGTCTGCAGGAGGGGAATGACAACAGCATGCTTTGTAGCTGACTCAGAATAAGAATATTATTTCTTTAACGTACTGCAGCAGAGTATAACTGGGCACAAGCCACAGATCTGTGGGATTCAACGGTACAATGCAGTTTTCACAGGATCAGGAATTTGCCTCGTCATCTCAGATGTACAACAGGCTGCCACTGCAGGGTATTGCATTTGATGGCTCAATAGTCTGCTCCTGTGCTCTGGGTGGACAAAACTGACCATAAAGGGAACTGAGTTTTCCTGTGTTTCCATTTCTTCCAGGTTTAATCAATCTGGAAAATGATGAATTTGTGTCCCTTAATAGTGCCCTGCTGCACCTGGATAAACACCTCTGGAAAAAAATCTTGTGCTGCTTCACTGACTTGGTTAGGGTAAACAGATAGGTAAGGTTCACTTTCTTTAATGACACATCTAATGAGGCTATCTAGTGAGCCTGCCTTCCACCAAAAGCCTCCGGTTCTCAGCGATTGCTGGTCAATCAGATGTAACATACATCTCATTTCTGTTCATTCACAGTAGCAGGCTCCTGTGCCCTTAATTTGTTGCACAATTAAATGTAATAAGAGACAGATCAATAGATAACATTTTGCTCAGAAAATAATTCTTGGCTTAAGTGATTCAGTTCAAATCAGATACAAGCTTAAGTAGTTTTAAAAGGAACCTGAGGCTGAGCAAAGCTGAGCTTCCACCTGCATCTTCATGCACCTTTCATAGGGGGAGTGATCATCAAATGCTAATACTAATATTAGTAAGAACATGGACTTTGCCCATCACAGCAGTGCTCTGGGTGCATTTCAGAACAGCTGTCTTTGAGCTGGTTCTTTCCCTTGGTGCATACTGAGATTGTATCAGAAAGGTCTGACCCTTCAAGACCTGAAAGGTCACAGATTTAAGAATCTCTACTGCTAAAGTGATTTGTAATGTGATTTATGGATTCTGCAATATTATTATAGTTATTCTGCAGCTGTGAGAGCTCTAGAGTGATGGCTGCTTGGACAGTGTAAAAACAAAACACAAGCCAAAAAAAAGTAATTTTTCTGAATGGTTTTGTTCAGCATATGATAAATTAGTATAGCAAGTTCTGTGCTTTCTTCATCCTAAATTTTTCTAAGTGTCCTGGATTCATCTAGAATAGGGCTACGCTTTTGGTTTCCTACAGAAGGAGCTTGGAGGGGACATAGCCAAGACAGCCAGCTGAAACAGCCAGTGGGTATTTGATACCATGCTGACATCATGCCTGCGACATAAGGGAGGGGCTGTCCCATGCAAGGGGCAGGGTTTTGAGCTTGGGACTATGACCCAGTGATTATTTTTACTTCCTCTTCCTCTATTTTTCCATGCAATGGGGCCAGGGTGAGGTGAGTCCTGCTATCTCTTAGTATTGTTCTATTAAAATATCTTAATCTCAACCCATGGGGCTTTTTACCAGCCGATAACCCGAACCCAAAAATCTACCCTGAGGCTGGATAGTTCTGGGTGGCAGGGTGTGTGGGAGAGAGGGTGTATTCCAGAGAGGCACGAAGAATGCCAACGTACTGGGGCCCAGCCCATGCTTATTGAGCCCTTATCATGACTGTTTAGTCCTCAGGAGGAAGAGAAGGTCTCCGGGCCAAAAGACAGACCAGCAGGCCCTGATGCAACTCAACCCTCAACACCAGGTGCCACAGCTGCATCAGAGAACCAGCCTGTGTGGGTATCAGTCTCTCCTGTACAGAAGAAGAGATATATGAAAAAATCCGTTTGTTCTGCAAGGGTTGCTGATGAACCACTGTCATCATGAGAGCAGGAGGAAGAGTAGTCTCCTAGTCTTTATCCCTGAATGAGCTGTGAGACATGCAAGCACATTATCACCTGGCTGCTCTGATACAGGAATAATGGAATTAGTGGTTTGGAATTAGAGGGCAGGTAAGCCAAGCAGCTGGAATCCCTTTCTAGGGAACAGGACATTAAAGTGATTGGAAAGCAGGCACACGCCCTCAGATTTTGGATGTGGCCTCTATCAAGCATGAAGGTTAGGTACCCCTTCAAAGAAGGGGTCAGCCAAGCAAGTGGGCACCCAGTCAAGTGGAGAAAGGTGTCCAGTACTTGAGGGAATTGGCTGCACTGGAGATGATTTATAATGATATGAATGATAAGCAGTTACCTGTAGACCCAGATGAATTTGTATGCACGCCAACCTTATGCAGGAAGTTTCTACAGATTTCATCACCATCATACCCATCACCAAAGATGGGTGAACTGCCTGGCGTGCTCTGGTAATACAAGGGAAGCCTCTCTTCCTCTGCATTGACCTGTATTTTGGCAGTGAAGGAACTGTTGTAGGAGTTCCACTACTTTAAAGAAGAGACATCCTACTCTCCACCTGTGCAGTCCAATATCTCAGCTATTAGGAGCAAGTGCTTCCCTGTCCAAGAAAGATAATCTGGGAGGTACAGACCACATGGTTCCCTTTGGTTTTACCTACTTGACCATAGGGAGGACATGAGAAAGAGTGACAAAAACCCTACTTCAGTCCTAGCTACATGAATAAGTGAATTACAAGGGAAAACAACTGAAAAAAGGAATTATTCCAAGAACACTGCTCCATTTTTTCAGTAGCAAATTAGCCAGACAGAGCACATGAGCTGATCTTGCTTCTGATCCTCTCAAGGGGACTTCCAAGTCAGCAAGAAGGGAGTAATTCTGACCAGGATTAGGGGGGTTGTGAAGCTAGCCAGGTGGAAGAAAGGCACAATCAGGATAGCTGATAGCCTGGCACATCAGACCCAGAGGAGTGTAAGGTTCTAATAGATACTAGCAAACTACAAGGAGGTTGAACCCATCTATATTTCTGGATTGACAGGGGGATCCCAACAGGTGAGTGTATTGGAAGCTGAAGTGAGTCTAACTGGGAATGATTGGCACAAACACCCCACTGTGACTGGCCCAGAGACCCCGTGTATCCTTGGCATAGACTACCTCAGAACAGAATACTTTGAGGATTGAAAAAGATACTGGTGGGCCTTTGTTATAGCTGCCTTAGCGAGGAAGTAGAACAACTGTCTACTTTGCTACATGTCTCAGAGGACCCTTCTGTGGTAGGGTTCACAGTATCACAGTATCACCAAGGTTGGAAGAGACCTCAAAGATCATCGAGTCCAACCTGTCACCACAGACCTCATGACTAGACCATGGCACCAAGTGCCGTGTCCAATCCCCTCTCGAATACCTAATGTTGATTGATGTTGGTTGATGAAGGTTAAAGGACAGCGGGTGTCAGTTGCTACCACAACGGTGCACTGGTGGCAATATTGCTCCCACTGAGATTCCCCAACCCTTATTCATAAGCTGATTCATCAAGTGGACAGTCAAGAGATGATGATCAAAACCTTCATTGGCCCTATATGGCCAGTGCAGAAGCCTAGTGGAGAACTGAGACTAAGAGTAGACTACCGTGGCCTGAATGAATTTACATCAGTGATGAGTACTGCTGTGCTGGGCATGCTAGAGCTTCAATACCAACTGAAGTCAAAGGCAGACAAGTGGTATACCACAACTGACATTGCTAATGTGTACTTCTCTGTTCTATAGCACCAGCTTGTGGGCCACAGTTTGCTTTCCTTTGTATGGGTTTACAGTACACCTGGAATTGACTGGTGTAGAGGTGGAAATACAGCCTCACCATTTGTCACGGACTGATCCAGGCTGCACTGGGATAGGATGGAGCTCTAGAACACCTTCAGTACATTGGTGGTGCAGAAGTTTTTGAGTAAGGGAAGAAAAGAGTCCAGGTCCTTCTGAAGGTCAGTTTCACTGTCACATGAAGCAAAGCAAAGAGACTTGCACAGGACATTGAGATTCTATGGTTAAAATGGCAAGATAGGTGTTGCCAGATTCCAGTGGATGTAACAGCTACGTCTGCAGCCACCAACAAAAAGGAAACCCAAGTTTTGTTGTGTGTTGTGTTGACTACTGCCTGATTGTGAGCCCTCTCTTCAAAGTAACCCAAAAGAATTATTTTCAATAGAGTTCTGAGCAGTGACAAGGGTTTGAGCAAATTGAAAAGGAGACTGTACATCCAGAAGCTCTCAGCCCAAGCCTTGTCAGGTCAAGATGTTACAAATGTGCTTTAAACTGCAGCTAAGAATGATCCTACCCAGAGCCTTTGGCAGAGAGCACCCAGGGAGACCTGAGGTTGAATCTTACAGTTTTCAATTTGGGGATACAATGGATTTGAGCCAGCCACACTCCATCTGAAAAAAGAGATATTGGCATCACATGAAGGAGTTTGAGCTGCTTTGGAAGTGCCTGGTATGGAAGCATAGTTTGTCCTGGCACCCTAACCCCAGAAAAAGCTGAGCCAAACAAAGGGACTAACTCTGAAACAGCCTCATAGAATAGAATAGAATAGAATAGAATAGAATAGAATAGAATAGAATAGAATAGAATAGAATAGAATAGAATAGAATAGAATTACCAAGGTTGGAAGAGACCTTGAAGATCATCGAGTCCAACCTGTAACCACAACCTCACAACCAGACCATGGCACCAAGTGCCACATCCAGTCCCCTCCTGAACGCCTCCAGGGACGGAGACTCAACCACCTCCCGGGCAGCCCATTCCAATGACGAATCACTCTCTCGGTGAAGAACTTTCTCCTCACCTCGAGCCTAAACTTCCCCTGGTGCAGCTTGAGACTGTGTCCCCTTGTTCTGGTGCTGGTTGCTAGGGAGAAGAGGCCAACCCCTTCCTGGCTACAACCACCCTTCAGGTAGTTGTAGAGAGCAAAGAGGTCGCCCCTGAGCCTCCTCTTCTCCAGGCTAAACAGCCCCAGCTCCCTCAGCCTCTCCTCATAGGGCTTGTGCTCAAGGCCTCTCACCAGCCTTGTTGCCCTTCTCTGGACACCTTCAAGTGTCTCAATGTCCTTCTTAAACTGAGGGGCCCAGAACTGGACACAGCACTCAAGGTGTGGCCTAACCAAAGCAGAGTACAGGGGCACAATGACCTCCCTGCTCCTGCTGGCCATACTATTCCTAATGCAGGCCAGGATGCAGTTGGCCCTCTTGGCTGCCTGGGCACACTGCTGGCTCATGTTCAGCTTCCCATCAACCAGCACCCCCAGGTCCCTCTCTGCCTGGCCGCTCTCCAGCCACTCTGACCCCAGCCTGTAGCGCTGCCTGGGGTTGTTGTGGCCAATGTGCAGAACCCGGCACTTGGATGTGTTAAATCTCATGCCATTGGACTCTGCCCATCTGTCCAGCCTGTCGAGGTCTCTCTGCAAAGCCTCTCTGCCCTCCAGCAGATCAATTCCTGCCCCCAGCTTGGTGTCATCTGCAAATTTACTGATGATGGACTCAATGCCCTCATCCAGATCATCAATAAAGATGTTGAAAAGCATGGGGCCCAGCACTGATCCTTGGGGCACACCACTAGTGACAGGCCGCCAGCTGGATGTGGCACCATTCACCACCACTCTCTGGGCTCGGCCCTCCAGCCAGTTCCTAACCCAACGCAGTGTGCTCCTGTCCAAGCCATGGGCTGCCAGCTTGGCCAGGAGTTTGCTGTGGGGGACAGTGTCAAAGGCCTTGCTGAGGTCCAGGTAGACCACATCCACAGGCCTCCCCGCATCCACCAGGCGGGTCACCTGATCATAGAAGGAGATCAGGTTGGTCAGGCAGGACCTGCCCCTCCTAAATCCATGCTGGCTAGGCCTGAGCCCCTGGCCATCCTGTAAGTGCTGTGTGATCGCACTCGAGATGACCCGTTCCATAATCTTGCCTGGCACTGAGGTCAGGCTGACAGGCCTATAATTCCCCGGCTCTTCCAACTGGCCCTTCTTATGGATGGGCACCACGTTGGCCAGCTTCCAGTCTTCTGGGACCTCTATCTCATAGATACCTGGGCTGAAGGGCACGGCATTGAGATGGTATATTGCATCCCCTATCATGCACCTGCTGTTGGGAAGATTGAATGCTAAAAAACTACACTGAAAGAAATAGAAGGAGAGACTTTTAAAAATTGGGGCACACATTTATCGCATCCACCTGGTTAGTTAACATCAGAGGATCTGCCAACTGAGGTGGTCCTGGTCAATCCAAACTCCCACATACTGCAGAATGGGATAGAGTTCCCCACTGTGGTGGGTTGAGTTTCCCTCCAGCCTTAACTTTGCCAGACCAACTCAGTTAGAAGCAAATTAAGCTGTACTTACAATCTACGCTTTATAATGGAATGTAATGAATATGTACAAAATATACAGTATTTACAATGTTGTACAGATATTTACAATTAGCAAACAACACAAAAACTCCCCTGGTCAGAGACCAGGGAAGCTGTTCCACTGCCCCTACCCTCTACACCCCTGTTCCAAGAGAGAAAGGAGCAGAGAGAGAAGCAGTGGGTTAGACTTAGCCAAGGCCAGCCAAAGCATGTTAATTCCCCTGAGCAAAGCAAATCAGAATCAGAATAGAAGAGAGAGAATTGTTGTGGTACAGCTTGTCTTATTCTAGATATTTATCCAATGAATTTGTTTAGAATAATCTTGTGTTTTCCTTTTTACACCCAATAATGATTTATTTATATTTTTCTACTTTTCTGCTCAAAATCTGTAACTAAATTTTAAAGGCATAGCCTAAAACCACCACACCCACAGTGCATGTGAAGATTATCTTAGGGAAGGTGTACTGGGTTAGTTGGGCTTCAGGCAAAGAAAAACCCATCCATGTGACTCCCTTTTGCCCAGGGACCTGTGTGTACATAGTGGGGTGATGTAGGAAGATGGAGAAGTCCGCTGGTGCTGCAAGGAGATCTAATTTTGGATGAGAAGAGACAGCAAATGGTGTATGTAGTATGATGTTAATGATGCCTTCTGCTGGGCATGACGCAGATAGTATGGAATAAGAGGTGCATAATGTCTGGAGTTCACCTAGGATACAGTTAAGTTTCTCTTTTCCTTCACAAGAAGCTGGGAAGCGACATAGCCAAGACAGCCAGCTGAGCCAGCCAATGGGTATTTGCTGACATCATACTTGCTACATAAGGGAAGGGCTAGCCTGGGCAAAAGAGAGTGGGTGCTTTGAGCTTGGTACTGTGACAGGGCCATTCTTTTTTCTTCCTTTTCCTCTCTTCCGTGTGACAGAGGCAGGGTGAGGTGTGCTCCAGTAACTGTTTGTAATGCTCAGTTAAACTCCTTATCTCAACTGATGGGGCTTTGTTGTTTGGGTAGTAGTGCGGGGTGGGAGGGACTTGTTCAGCTAACTAGGCCGTAACCACAACAGTAGGTCTTCACATAGATTTTTCTTTGTTCTGTGCTTGTGGGAAACCTGTCCTTAAAAATATGTTAATTGTTGTATGTTTTCTTGTAGTAGGTGTTTTGATGACAGCTGTGCTAGGATCACTTCTGCTGTCATGTGTGTTTTGTCTGAAGTACTAATGTGAAGGTGCCTTGTTTACAGTAAACGCTCTTCCCCTTCTATCCATGCTAGGCCTTGGCTGGAGCCTGTGTTTGTTACACAGACACTCACCTGAATGTCCAAAGGCTTTTAGTGACCTTAATTTATTTGCATTTTATGATATAATGTGTTTGCATTTTATGATATATAGTAGATCTTACAAGGAAGAGACATCAGAATAGTTAGCGTACGTTTAGCGGTCAATATACAATAGTTGTATAGTTAACATCTTTGTTGAATTTAATTTGTGACTTTTCTGTAAAGTGGCACATCAGATGTAATTGTTTAAGTAGAAGATCTGTGGTCCAGATAGAGTAGAAATGTTAAAAATAAGTAACCCTTGGTTTGTCAGCTGAACTACCCCTCAGTTACTGCTGTTGGATTGTGGATTTTTCAATGTCATGGGAAGAGAATCTACTGTCTTAGTAGTGGTAGTACAGTGTTCATGGTCAAAGCTGTGTTGCTTTCAAGGTGGGCTCATCACTGAAAAAATATATAGCTGCTGTCCCATGGAGCAGCTGGTTTCACACTGTGACAGCTTGGGCATCTTTGCATGTTGTTCCCAAGACTGGGATGCCAGGGATTTCAGTGCAACCTACATCTTCACTTGGCAGTAGCACTGATTTGGTGAGGCTGATGAACTCCAGCAGCCAAAAGGAACTTACTTCATTATGAAATGACTGTTTTGGTTCCACTTCCCAGACAGTGGTTTTTGTCCAGGAAGATGAGTCAATAGACTGTAGTGTCACATGAGTACATAAGTCCTGGGTAGTCAACAGGATCAGCTGGATGAGGAATACACTCCAGGGGAGCACTGCAGCAGGTGTACAGTGCTACTCTTGAGACTCTGCCAGCACTGGTCTGGTTCTGGCAGACTAACATTACCACTGCATTGGGAAGCAGTATGTAGAGAATACCTTTGAGGCAACTACCTTCTGTCAAGTAAATATGCCTTAAATTGATTCAAGACTGCCAATAGGTTTGTTTGGATGCAAAGAAGCCTTCATCCTGTTCACTAATCTGCTTCCTTGTCTGTAGTGTTATCCATACTGTTCAAGCTTTTCCTACTATTTGCTGCGATATCAGCTCCCCTGTTAACACCAAGAATGGACTATGGTTTGTTTTGATTGTTTCAATTTTAGATGCAAGATACTCTCAAAATGAAGCTGGTTTGGATGACAGATTTAGGTATCAACAGCTTGCAATTTTCCTTTACCATAATCTTTTAAGTACAGTGAGATCCACCACTAAACAATATATATTCTCTCTCTGTTTCTTTCAGTCTCTCTCCAACTCTTTAGCCACTTTTTATAATTCTCATGCCCTTACTCAGTATTTCTTCCACCATTAGTGTCTTTTTCATCAGACAGCTTTTATTATGGTTTTTTTTTTTTTTTTTCTCTTAAATTAGGTAGTATCTGTGTCACCAGTTGATGTTTTTTACTGATTCCTGTCCCAATGCACATCACAAGTCTTTTCATGGATAGGCTGTTATTTTAATTTGAATAATAGCTGATCTATGCCTTCTTGGATAGGGCAAGGGAAGCAACTGCAAGGGCAGCTGCCTGTTGTTGAGATACATCTTAGTATTTCAATAATTAAAGACCTCTTACCTTCCTCATCCAAACTCAACACCTGTATGAGATAGAGATCAAGTTTCTTAATATAGTTGCTAGATAAGAATGGTTTCATGTTATTGTGCTTTAAACAAAAATATAGCAACATGTTTTATTAGACAGTGTACAAGAAAGCAGAAATACAGAGGGTGCTTTTGTTCACGCAGGGAATGTTCATTCTGTGATTCAAAGTATCGTCTCCCCCACTGATTGCTTCTTCAGCTCTTTCAACTGAAGTCTGCTGCATCACTGCTACAGGAAACCCAGAGAGCTGTTTGACAAAAGCCTGCATGCTGGTGGAAAGATGTATGAGAAGATAAAAAATATCTTAGCATACTCAGATGTGGTAGTGGTGATCAGTATGTATTTTATTGCCAGTGTTTGTGAAGAATAAGATGACTGAACAGCAAGGAATTGTGATGCCGATCCTTCAGGCATGTCACCATTTCTCAAAACATGCTGCAGCAAAAGAGTGAATCCCAATATTACATCCATACAGGTCTGAAGACAAAATTGAATGTTTAACTTTGTAGTTCATATTTTCTCCTGATTTCCCCTTTCCATTGATACTAACATAGTGCGATTTCATTGAGGGCATGGAAAACATAGCTGTGTAAAACTAGTATCTGAAGCTCCAGTCAAACCCAACTGCTGTAATTAATGCTTATTATTATTGATAGTGCTGAATAATAAACAGAGATGGTTGAAAAATGCCATTTAAAAAAAAATCAGAATATTAAATAACATTTTAATGGAAAAGCTGAATTTAAAAAGAAATTGAACCAAAAGCATTTTTTGGAATGTTTCTAGTGAGAAACTTCATTTTTTGAAAGCACCAGACCCAAAACCTTGTTGTAGGAGTGCTTTATTTCTTTCTAATTTATTTTTTAGCTAAGATTTTCTAATTAGAAATGAATAAGCTTATTTCATCAAAGGTACAACCAGAAAATTTCAGTCATTCATACTGAATCATCAGAGGTCTCAGAGCCCTGTGGGTCTTGCTCCTGCCTGCATCTTCCTCCTGCACCAGCTCTGATCTTGAGGCTTTCCCCATTTGACCAGGTCCCATGACCCCAGGTCAACCTTACAGGGCCATCAGTGCCTGCCCCAGAGACGCCAATACAGCAGCAGGACAGTTCTCCAACTTCCCACAGCCTTGCCCTGCTAGACTATGGGGCAACACTAATAGGGAGCAGGAATACTGCTGTTGATATAAACCAGTAGGTATAATAAAAAAGTGAACCACCATCAGCGAGTAAAAACAAAATTTGCTGTTAATCAGTGTCTCATAGCAACTGCATGGTGTCTATGTGCATGTGAATCTGTTTATCTTTCACACTTGCATGAACCTGGGGAGGAAGAGATAGTCCATACTGAAGGAAAGCATAATATATTTATTTTCCTTGATTCTTTTTGTCCTTTTCCAAGGAAACACATAAGCATGAGTAATATTAACTCTGTCCCACTTTCCTTGGTGTAAATGAGATGCTGCTCTAGTGCTGTTGTTTCTTGTCCTCTGTTGAGTCATTCAGTGTAGATATTTTATCCTTCCATGTCTCTGTTGTGAGACCACAGATCATGTTATCACTTTACAAATATAGCATATTAGTACATCTGGAAGGCTAGTCACGCTGAGGGGTTTCAACAGGTCTGGCTGGCCATGAGCTATGCTGCTGCTATAAACAACCTCAGTGTCCCAAATTGAATAACTGCAAAGCATACTCAGGAGCTCTGGACATTTGTGTTCTTTAAGTAGTAGGTAAGTGACAGTTTTGCTGATTATTGTGTTTCTTTAGATATGTGGGGTCAAGGTGGGAAATGTCAGGAAAAGTGAGAAGTTGCTCTTAGGCCCTTGGTCCTGTTACGGTGCTGTGGATTTTTAAATGTTAATATCTACAGGAAAACCAGCTGAAACAGGGAACATTAGTCCAAAGTAATGTGCTTGCTAGATACCTTTGAAGATAATAAGATTCACCTCATATATTGTTGCTCTGAGTAGATTTACAATTCTGACAGATCTAAACTTTGTAGTTTAGGAATGCTTTCAAGACTCACTCTGTGTCTGAGTTGTAATAAATTCTTGCCATTACATTTCAAGGACATATGCTGTTGTGAGAATGATATTCAATTAAAAAATGGTTGGGGAGGTTGGTCATTTATCTTTGTTGTCTGTCAAAATTTAGAATGGAGTTTAAAAAGAGTTATGGAACTTCAGTTTCAGAAGGTCATTTACAGCTAATCTAACTGCTACAGGAAATCTGGCTGCTGAATCTTTTGTGAGCAAAGTTTAACATTTAATGGAAAATGTTTTAATTGTTGTTGTTGCTGCAACTATAAGTATTTATGTACTGTCTAGCACTTATATGTTACTTTCTGTAAGCTAAAAATTACTGATAATTTCTCTTCCTCTCAGTAGTTAACTGAGCACTATTTCAAGGCTCAGTGATGGATGATGATGCTCACTAGCCAAAGAGGTAGATCCTATTGGAGAGTTTCATCCATGTTGCGCTTCTCAAGCAGAAGGTTAAGGTGGAGAATTATTCCAAGGAGGTCCATGACACCTATGTCTCCTATCCAGAGTTGTGGGAAGGCTTTTGGGAAAGGCTAAAGATGCAGCTATGGTAAAGGAAAAGAGCTGATGAAATACAGCTGCCATCTGATGATTGTGTAGTTGAGTCTGGATGATTTGAGCTACCATAACTTAGCTGCCAGACTAATTGAAAGCAGCATCATTTCCTGCTTATCTAAGTTGTCTGCCATACACACTTAAATCACAAAATGTGACTGCTTAGGTGTTGACTATGAGCACCTTAGTTACAATATTAACAAATGCTCTTGTATCTAAAACTGGAAATGGATCTAAGAGGCTTGATGCCATAAGTCAAATAGAGGTTTTTGTTCTCCTTCTGAAGTAGAGAAAGATGCGAGTCATAGAATGGAATTCTTAGATCAAATGGACAAATTAACAAATTAGCAGATGGACTCTTTGTAGCAAAAGGTCAAAATTTGTAGGGTCGTTTTTTTTAGTCTCAATTAGGACAGGGAGCCTAAAACAACATTTAAGATGCTGTCATCCACAAAGATGACTTCAGAGGCTGGACGCTGTACATGAAAGATAACAGTAATAGCCTCACTTTCTGGGAACAGGCCATGTCCATTAACTCTAAGACAAACTGGAATAAGTCAATGAAATATTGGTTTTTAAAAAATGGATGGTATTTAACAGATCTGAGAAACCTGAGACTATAATTTTATGCTTAATTAGTATCACCTAATTGTATTTAAAAGCCTTCATTTTTGTCAGTGACACTGACTACAGTTTTGTTTGCCATGGGTCTTTGTATGAGGAGTTAAATGGAGTCTCTCAAGTAAGTTCTTACAACACGCTTTGTCTTTTCTAGGACTCTGTTGACTGCTACCTAAGACAATTGTTTTCACTTGCTGATTGCAGCTACATTCAACCCCCATAAAAATATATAGTACAGTTTTGAGCCTCCTGGTTTTTCTTTGGCTAGAAACCATCTTTAGACTTCTCTTTCAGAATACTTAGTGCAATAAAAAGCAAGGTTTTATGTCACAAGTGTCAGTCCAGTGTTTCATTAGCTTCATTGTCAGTGGAAGAATCACTTTGAATAAATACTGAGCTCGCTGAAGTGCTAGGGGAATACATCTGTAATAAATCCCCTTGCATATGTAACATCTATCATGCTTGATGTGAAACATATTAGTGTTACAAGAGTTGAGGGAAGTATAAGGAATATTGCGATTCAGCTGCTAATTAATCCATAATTAAAGACCTAATTAATGAATAACCCTGTGAAAAAATGTCTAAAAATCAAGATGTGCAGACTGCAGTGTTAAAGAGGAATCTTGTTTGTGAGACTGGTTAATTTACATCTAGAGGAGGAAATGATTAATGAAAACTGTCAGTAAGACATGGTGCTGAAGCACTGGACAAAGAGAAATACACACATTAAAATGTGTGGAAAGCAAGCTCAGTCTCTGCATATCTGTATTCACTTATCTTTTTAATTTGATGGTGTTCATAGCTATTTTTACCTGAAGTGTATAAAGAGTAGGTTAAGAAAAGGCATATTTGTTTCTTGGCTGTGGTATTTAAACAGTGCAAAAGTTATCTGTTTGTGAAAGAGACTAATGCCAGGTTTTGTTCTTCAATGCTTCTTCTATGACATAGCAAAAGCAAAAAATTTGAAAAGAACTTGATTCATCAGAGCAGTCAGGATTAAGCCCCTTGATAGGCAAGGACACTAATTTCTGAAATTAACTTCAGTGAAAGCTGGACTAATTAATAGCTTGAAAGTATCACAGTCTGTGTTTGTTTATCTAGGAGCTGTCTGGCTGAGGCTGTGCTCTTGAGAGAGCAGGAGGGAACTTTTCAAATCCCCAAACATCTGGGCCCTTGTCCAAGTGTCAGGACTGCTTTCTCCAGCACTAGAGCAGCTTCCCCCTTTCCTCTTCTATTTATTCCATGGTGCAGCTGCATTTGCTGGATCTCTGTGGCCTTTAGGGGGGACAAGCTGTAGTCCATATCATTACCTTGCCCATGTGCTTCCCAGGACCCAGCTATCACATGCATGTGTATGTGATCTGAAACACAATTTACCTTGTACCAAAACTCTGTCGAATCTACATATTCTTCATGTCTAGTGACAGGTCAAACAGCCGTTCTATCAGGGAAGGTAATTTCTTGTTGGTGTAGAACAAGAGATTGTTACTGGCAGCAAGACTAGTTAGGGAAGAGCAGCTTCCCATTTTACAGTCCTCTCCCACTTCCCATGTGACACAGGGAAGTACTACCCCATTTACAAGCTGTGCACAGTTGGTACAATATAGTTGTATACTATAAACATTATCACCATTTCTATTGCTCTTTCAATCACAGCATGCTTCTGTAATTTAATCTTTCCTTGATAACACAAAAAAATATGTTCAGTTTCCATCCAAATGTTGGGTTTCCTTTGAATTATTGAAAGACTTTTGAGATAAATTACTTGATCAATTCTAAAGCACAGTGTGAGTGAGCTTATTTCTTAATAAATTATTTGCAGGATTTGTAGGCGATATGCTCACTGACATTTTCCCTATGTAATCCTGCCAGTAATATCCATGAAATTGCATCAGGTCTCCCACAGTGACTATCTGAAAGCAAAAGGACCCTACCAAACAAGGCTGTTAAACAAATTGAAGAAATCAAAACATTAATCATTTGCTAACTTATGTAAATCAGCAAAGGAATGTATACGGAGTGCTATTACAACCAGGCCCCATTCAAAATCAGGAGGGTTGTAACAGAGACTACTATTGGCTGTATCTGTAGTATGAAAACTGTCAGACATCTTGCAGACTCAAGACAGAGGTCTTGTTCTACAGAATACACTTTGTGTAGGCACGTCAGTCAGTGTTAATATTCATAGAATCATGGAATAGAATCAGTAAGGTTGGAAAAGACCTCAAAGACCATCAAGTTCAACCTGTCGCCCAACACCTCATGACTAACTAAACCATGACTTCAAGTGCCATGTCCAATCGCTTTTTGAACACCTCCAGGGATGGTGACTCCACCACTTCTCTGGGCAGCATGTTCCAATAGCTAACAACTCATTCTGTGAAGAACTTTCTCCTCACCTTGAGCCGAAACTTCCCCTGGTGCAGCTTGAGACTGTGTCCTCTTGTTTTGGTGCTGGCTGCCTGGGAGAAGAGACCAACCCCCTCCTGGCTACAACCACCTTTCAGGTAGTTGTAGACAGCAAGAAGGTCTCCCTGACCCTCCTCTTCTCCGGGCTAAACAACCCCAGCTCCCTCAGCCTTTCCTCATAGGGCTTGTGCTCGAGGCCTCTCACCAGCCTCATTGCCTTTCTCTGGACATGTTCAAGAATCTCAGTGTCCTTCTTAAATTGAGGGGCCCAGAGCAGGACACAGCACTCAAGGTGTGGCCTAACCAGTGCTCAGTACAGGGGCAGAATGACCATTTGCCTTCTTGGCCACCTGGGCACACTGCTGGTTCATGTTGAGCTGTCAATCAGTACCCCCAGGTCCCTTTCTGTCTGGCTGCTCTCCAGCCACTCTGACCTCAGCCTGTAGCACTGCATAGAGTTGTTGTGACCAAAGTGCAGCACCCAGCGCTTAGACTTGTTTAATGCCAAACTTGAGTTCTAACTGGGCTTTTCCCTCTCTAATTTTTCTCCTACATGATCTAACAACATCCTTAAACATATCACTAGTTGCCTCCCCCCTTTCCAAAGGCAATACACCGTCTTTTTTCCCTTATTTCCTTCAAGAGCTACTTGCCCATCCAGGCCAGTTACCTTCCCCATCATGTTGATGCTGGCTATCTTCAGAGAAGGCTGAACTGTAGTGTTATGAAGTCACTGTGATTTTGCCTCATGGATGTATTTCACTCCAGGCAAGACAGAGATAATGTTGGTGAACAGGGAGCAACCACAGAAGATTTGATACAGTTAGTTTTGGAAGGCCACACAGTCATCATATCTAATAACACTTTCCCCCTGTGCTCCATTAATTTCCTTTCCGAGGAAAAGGCAGTCTCATTTTAAAACCCATCTGCCTGAGCATTCCTCTGTATCCCAGGTTAGTTACACTGCCAGACATATTGCTAGTCATTGTTTCCGCCTTATTAGTAAGTGCAGAAAGGGAAAAAACCCAAGCCAACAAGTTAAATGCCTTCTCTGGGTTCAGAGGCCAAATGGGAATAAATACAAGCATGTGGTCATGAGATCATTGGCTGCTATCAAAGATAACTCTGGAAACATCTGGCAAATATGTGGCAGAGCTGTAAGCAAGGAGTAGAGACATTAATAGCTGAAGAGAGCAAGGGCATTTAAGGGGTAGCATGCTGAATATTTCTCATTTTACTGGTGGCTCAATGTAGTCTGAAGTACCCCTATCTTTGTAGCAACAACATGAATAACAATAAGTAGAAAATAATACAGATATTACAAGGGAGAGGTCTTTTCCATTCTGTAGTCTTTCAGCATCTTACTAAATAGTTACTTGTTGAGAGCGCCTGGATACTTCTACTGTTTAAAGCTGAAAGTTTGAAGTGGATGCTAACAAAACATCTCTGTGCCTGTAAGTGAATTTATACTAAACACAGTATCACAGTATTACCAAGGTTGGAAGAGACCTTGAAGATCATCGAGTCCAACCTGTCACCACAAACCTCATGATTAGACCATGGCGCCAAGTGCCACATCCAGTCCCCTCTTGAACGCCTCCAGGGACGGCGACTCAACCACCTCCCCGGGCAGCCCATTCCAATGGTGAATGACTCTCTCAGTGAAGAACTTTCTCCTCACCTCGAGCCTAAACTTCCCCTGGTGCAGCTTGAGACTGTGTCCCCTTGTTCTGGTGCTGGTTGCTAGGGAGAAGAGGCCAACCCCTTCCTGGCTACAACCACCCTTCAGGTAGTTGTAGAGAGCAATGAGGTCGCCCCTGAGCCTCCTCTTCTCCAGGCTAAACAACCCCAGCTCCCTCAGCCTCTCCTCACAGGGCTTGGCTCAAGGCCTCTCACCAGCCTTGTTGCCCTTCTCTGGACACGTTCAAGTGTCTCGATGTCCTTCTTAAACTGAGAGGCCCAGAACTGGACACAGTACTCAAGGTGCGGCCTAACCAAAGCAGAGTACAGGGGCACAATGACCTCCCTGCTCCTGCTGGCCACACTATTCCTAATGCAGGCCAGGATGCGGTTGGCCTTCTTGGCCACCTGGGCACACTGCTGGCTCATGTTCAGGCAGCTGTCGATCAGCACCCCCAGGTCCCTCTCTGTTTGGCCGCTCTCCAGCCACTCCGACCCCAGCCTGTACCTCTGCATGGGGTTGTTGTGGCCAAAGTGCAGCACCCGGCACTTGGACTTGTTGAATTCCATCCCATTGGACTCCGCCCATCTGTCCAGCTGATCGAGGTCCCTCTGCAGAGCCCTTCCACCCTCTAACTGACCAACATCTGCTCCTAACTTGGTGTCATCTGCAAATTTGCTGATGACTGTCTCAATACCCTCATCCAGATTGTCAATGAAGACATTGAAGAGGATGGGGCCCAGCACTGATCCCTGGGGGATGCCACTGGTGACTGGCCTCCAGCTGGAGGTGGCACCATTCACCACCACTCTCTGGGCCCGTCCCTCCAGCCAGTTCCCAACCCATTGCAGAGTGTTGTTGCCCAAGCCACGAGCTGACAGCTTGGCCAGGAGTTTGCTGTGGGGGACGGTGTCAAAGGCCTTGCTGAAGTCCAGGTAGACCACATCCACAGGCCGCCCTACATCCACCAGGCGGGTCACCTGACCATAGAAGGAGATCAGGTTGGAAAGGCAGGACCTGCCCTTCCTGAATCCATGTTGGCTGGACCTGATCCCTTGGCCATCCTGCAGGTGCGCAGTTATTGCCGCCAGGATAATCTGCTCCATCATTTTCCCTGGCACTAAGGTCAGGCTGACTGGCCTATAGTTTCTGGGTTCCTCCATCCGGCCCTTTTTGTGGATGGGGACCACATTGGCCAGTTTCCAGTCATCTGGGACCTCACCGGTAAGCCAGGACTGGAGGAAAATGATGGAGAGCGGCTTGGCCAGCTCACCTGCCAGCTCTCTCAGGACCCTAGGATGGATCCCATCTGGTCCCATGGACTTGTGAGTGTCCAAGTGGCTCAGCAGGTCCCGAACTAATTCCTCATGGATATCCAGGGCGTTACACTGCTCCCTGACCCCATCACCCAGCTCAGGAGGCCACTCGTCCTGAACTCCTCCTGCCTTGCTGTTAAAAATTGAGGCAAAGAAGGTGTTCAGGACCTCAGCCTTTTCCTCGTCTTTACTCACCGTGTTCCCCTCCAGGTCCAATAGGGAGTGCAGGTTCTTCCTGCCCTTCTTTTTGGCATTAACATATTTGTAAAAGTGCTTTTTATTGTCCTTCACTGAGGTGGCCAGCCTCAGCTCCAACTGGGCCTTTGCCTCTCTAATTTTTTTCTACATAATCTAACAACTTCCTTAAATATACCTCGAGAAGCCTTCCCCTCCTTCCAAAGGTGATACAGCCTCTGAACTAAACTAAACTAAACTAAACTAAACTAAAGCAAACTAAAAAAAAAAAAAAATTATAAAAAAAGTCCATTCAAGTACTTATGCAGAAATTTTTACTAGCAAAAGTATTTGGCATTAATGTTGTGTCATTTAAATGAAAATATGCAATGAATATTATCACTAAGATTTTGCTTTTTTGCCACCTAATCTTGCAAATGTTTCAGTGTAAATATCCTTACACACATAGGGGCACCAAGGTTGGTGAGGGGCTTGGAACACAAGCCCTATGAAGAGAGGCTGAGGGAGCTGGGGTTGTTTAGCCTGGAGAAGAGGAGACTGAGGGGTGACCTTCTTGCTCTCTACAACTACCTGAAGGGAGGTTGTAGCCAGGCAGAGGTTGGTCTCTTCTCCCAGGCAGCCAGCACCAGAACAAGAGGACACAGTCTCAGGCTGCACCAAGGCAGATTTAGATTGGACGTTAGGAGGAAGTTCTATACAGAGAGAGTGATTGCCCATTGGAATGGGCTGCCTGGGGAAGGTGGTGGAGTCACCGTCATTGGAGGTGTTCAGGAGGAGACTTGATGGGGTGCTTGGTGACATGATCTAGTTGTTTGATGGGTTGGACGTGATGATCTTGAAGGTCTCTTCCAACCTGATTTATTGTATTGTATATTGTATATTTTAAGAGGTGTATTTATAGATCTAGTTAAATGAAGACCTTTTTTTTTTTTTTTTTTTTTTGCAAGATTGTAATGGAACAGTGTTGTCTTCTTTTTAAGACCAAAAATCTCACAGAAGTGTATGTATAGGCATTTGTTCAGATCCATGCATGCAGGGATAGCTCATGGCAACTGGGGACCTAACCCCAAATACCCATAGCCAAAAAAATGCTATTATGTGAACAAGTACTTCTTCTCACTTCATCTGGCTCAGAGAGATGGCAGGGTATTAAATTCACCCGGAAAGAAATAAAGATGGGTTTCAGCATCAAAATGAGGCCTTTAGTAAAGCATGGCAGTGAAAGTTGCTGAGGAGAGAGGCTTTGCTAAGGTACTTTAGTGAAGACACAAGGCTCTTGAATGGTGAAACTGAGAAAAGTTTTTTGGTCATAGTATCTAGGACTGAAAGTACAGCCCTGAGGAGAAAAATGTGAATTTGTGATTTAGAAAGTGGAGAGGAGAAATGCTAGTTATAGGGATTGTTGTGAGTAACCCCACAGCATTCCTCTCTCTGTGTTGGAGAAACATGCATTCAATGGGTGAACTGTTCAGTGGATAAGGACTTGTTTGGACAGTCACATCCAGAGGGTAGTGGTCAATGGCTTGATGTCCACATGGAGATGGGTGACCAATGGTGTCCCTCAGGGGTCCATGCTGTGACCAGTGCTGTTTAGTATCTTCATCAATGACAGAGAATGGGATCAAGTACACCCTCAGCAAGCTTAGTGAAGCCAAGTTCAAGGTCTTGAATTTGGGTCAGAACAATCCTCGTTATCAATAGATGCTGAGGCATGATGCGATAGAGAGCAGCACTGTGCAAAATGACTTAGGGGTACCGGTGGATGAAAAGCTGTATGTGAGCCAACAGTGTGCACTTGCAGCCCAGAAGGCAAAGCGCATCCTGGGCTGCATCAAAAGAAGCATGGCCTACAGACTGAGAGAGGTGATTCTGCCATTCTATTCTGGTGACACCTCACCTGGAGTAGTGTGTCCAGCTCTGGGGTCCTCAACACAAGAAGCATATAGACCTGATGGAGGGTCCCAAAAGTGATCAGAGGGCTGGAGCCTCTCTGATATGAAGACAGGATTGAGAGAGTTGGGTTGTTCAGTCTGGAGAAGAGAAGGCTCTGGGGAGACCTTACAGTAGCCTTCCAATATCTGAAAGGTGCCTACAAGAAAGCTGAGGAGGGACTGTTTACAAAGTCATGTAGCACTAGGACAAGGCATGATGGTTTTAAACTAGAGAAAGTCTGATATCACTTTATCAAATATTACAAATGTTTATTATCAAAAAGCTCTTAAAAACAATAATTACTTAGAATAGGTATCACTTAATGTTGCCTTAAGTGTAATGTGTAGCTCTTTATGAAGGGAAAATCTTACACTCATTAGGAAAAGGAATGTATTCTGAACGGACTATTTTGTTTCTGGGCTAACTATTACATGAAAGATAAGAAATCAGATTCACTTCCCAGTATGTTGCCTTTTAAGGATACTGATTAAGCCTTTGTAGATTTCTTCTTGGGAGGTATAAATGGTTAGGGATAAGATTATTTGCTTCCACAGATATACACAGAAAGCTATTTTCTCCCCATATCTTGTAACTGACATCTTTGCCTTCTATTTATGTTCCTGAGTCCCTTTTGTCCTGGAAAGCACTGTGAGTAGAATAGAATAGAATAGAATAGAATAGAATAGAATAGAATAGAATAGAATAGAATAGAATAGAATAGAATAGACCAGGTTGGAAAAGATATTTGAGATCGTCAAGTCCAACCTATCACTCAACACCATCTAATCAACTAAACCATGGCACCAAGCACCCCACATATTCTCTTCCTAAACACCTCCAGTGATGGTGACTCCACCACCTCCCTGGGCAGACCATTCCAATAGCCAGTCTCTCTTTCTGTGAAGAACTTCTTCCTAACATGCGGCCTAAACCTCCCCTGGTGCAGCTTGAGACTGTGTCCTCTTGTTCTGGTTCTGGTTGCCTGGGAGAAGAGACCAACTTCCACCCGGCTACAATTTCCCTTCAGGTAGTTGTAGACAGCAATAAGGTCTCCTCTGAGCCTCCTCTTTTCCAGGCTAAGCAACCGCAGATCCCTCAGCCTTTCCTCATAGGGCTTGTGTTCCAAACCCCTCATGAACTTTGCTGCCCTTCTATGGACACGTTCCAGCAACTCAACATCTTTCCTGAACTGAGGGGCCCAGAAATGGACACAGTACTCAAGGGGTGGCCTAACCAGTGATGAGTGCAGGGGCACAATGACCTCTCTACTCCTGCTGGCCACACTGTTCCAGATGCAGACCAAGATGCCATTGGCCTTCTTGGCCACCTTGGTACACTGCTGGCTCATGTTCAACCTACTATCAACCAGTACCCACAGGTCCCTTTCTGCCTGGCCACTCTCCAGTCACTCTGACCCCAGCCTGTAGCACTGCATGGGGTTGTTGTGGCCAATGTGTAGAACCCAGCACTCAGATGTGTTAAATCACATGCCACTGGATTCTGCCCATCTGTCCAGCCTGTCGAGGTCCCTCTGCAGAGCTTTCCTATCCTCTAACAGATCAACACCTGCCCCCAGCTTGGTGTCATTTGCAAACTTACTGATGATGGACTCAATACCCTCATCCAGATCATTGATAAAGATATTAAAGAGCATGGGGCCCAGCACTGATCCCTGGGGGACACCACTAGTGACTGTCTGCCAGCTGGATGTGGCACCATTCACCACCGCTCTCTGGGCTTGGCCCTTCAGCCAGTTCCTAACTCAGCACAGAGTGCTGCTGTCCAAGGCACAGGCTGACAGCTTGGCCAGGAGTTTGCTGTGGGGGGTGGTGTCAAAGGCCTTGCTGAGGTCCAGGTAAACTACATCCACAGCCTTCCCCACATCCACCAGGTGGGTCAAATGATCACAGAAGGAGATCACGTTGGTCAGGCAGGACCTACCCTTCCTAAATCCATGCTGGCTGGGCCTGATCCCTTGGCCATCCTGTAAGTGCTGTGTGATCACACTCAAGATGACCTGTTCCATAATCTTGCCGAGCACTGAGGTCAGGCTGACAGGTCTGGAATTCCTTGGTTCCTCCAACCAGCCCTTCTTGTGGATGGGCACCATGTTGGCCACCTTCCAGTCATCTGGGACCTCTCCAGTCAGCCAGGACTGTTGAAAAATGATGGAGAGCAGCTTGGCCAGCTCATCTGCCAGCTCTCTCAGCACCCTAGGATGGATCCCATCTGGTCCCTTTGACTTGTGGGGATCCAAGTGGTTAAGGAGGTCTCTAACTCCTTCCTCCTGGATCACAGGGGAACTATACTGCTCTCTGACTGCATCTGCCAGCTCAAGAGCCAGCTGTCTGGAAGACAAGCTATCCTGCTATTAAAATTTGAGGCAAAGTAGGTGTTAAGTACCTCTGCCTTTTCCTCATCTTTAGTTACTATATTCCCCTCCATGTCCACCAAGAAGTGGAGGTTGTCCTTGCCTCTCCTCTTGCCATTAACATACTTGTAGAAGCATTTTTTGTTGTTCTTCACAGCAGAGGCCAGTCTAATCTCTAAATGGGCTTTTGCCTGTCTAATTTTGTTCCTGCATGACCTAGCAACATTCCTCAAACATTCCATTGGTTACCTCACTTTTCTTCCAAAGATGATACACTCTCTTTTTTTTTTTTTTCTTAATTCACTCAGAAGCTCTTTGCCCATCCAGGCTGGCCATCTGCCCCGGCAGCTCATCTTCCAGCACATTGGCACAGCCTGTTCCTGAGCCTTCAAGATTTCTTTCTTGAAGCAGGTCCAGCTGTCCTGAACCACTTTGTTTTTAAGGGCTGTTTCCCAAGGAACCTTCTGAGTTAGTTCCTTGAGTAGCCTGAAGTCTGCCCTCTGGAAGTCCAGAGTGGAGGTTTTGTTGCTGCCCCTCTTAGCTTGACTGCATATTGAAAACTCAATTATTTCATGGTCACTGGACCCCAGACTGCTTCCAACCACCACATCTCCCCCAGCCCTTCTCTATTGGCCAAAAGAAGGTCAAGCAAAGCCTTACCCCTGGTGGGTTCACACAGCAGCTGTGATATGAAGCTATCCTCCATACACTCTATGAACCTCCTAGACTGCCTCCTCCCTGCTTAGTTCCCAGCAGATATCAGGCAGGTTAAAGTTGCCCATAAGAACAAGGTCTGGTGATCTTGAGACAGCTTCTAGCTGCCTACAGAATAATTCATCAACTTCTTCCTCCTGGTTGGGTAGTCTATAACAGATGCCAACCAGGATGGGGAGGGACTTCTCAGGATATCAGGTAGTGATGGGACTAGGGGGAATGGAATGAAGCTGGAGGTGGGGAGAGTCAGGCTAGATGTGAGGAAGAAGTTCTTCACCGTGAGAGCAGTGAAGCCCTGGAATGGGTTATCCAAGGAGGTGATTGAGGCCCCATCCCTGGAGGTGTTTAAGCCCAGGCTGGATGAGGCTCTGGCCAGCCTGATCTAGTGTAGGGCGTCTATGCCCATGGCAGGTGTTTGGAACTAGATGATCCTTGTGGTCCCTTCCAACTCTTGACTGACACTATGATACTATACTATGTCTGCCTTGTTGGCCTTCCCTCTAATTCTCACCCACAGGCACTCAACCTGATCATCCTTGATTTCTAGTGCCATGGCATCTAGAGCCTCCCTGATGTACAGGGCCACCCCTCCACTTCTTCTCCCTCACCTGTCTCTCCTGAAGAGCCTGTAGCCATCAATTACAGCGCTCCAGTCATGTGAGTCCCCCACCATGTTTCTGTGATAGCAACTACATCATAACTTTCCTGCTGTAACAAGGCTTCCAGCTCCTCTTGTTTGTTACCCATGCTGCGTGCATTAGTATACATGCACTTCAGCTGGGCTGCTGTTTTCACTCCTGACTCCAGCTTACCACCCTCTGTCTCCTGACTGGGGGGACTGGTTTCAGCCCCTTCCCCCTTCAAATCTAGTTTAAAGCCCTGTCAATGAGACCTGCCAACTCCCTTCCTAGAGCCTTTTTCCCTTTGGGGGGGTAGGCCATTCTCATGCACTAAGATCTTTCTCCCCCGCTGGGACAGATGTACTCCATCTGTTGCTGGATGAACTGGTGCCATAGAAAGCCCCCAAGATCAAAACCCCAATAATTATTTTGGTAGCACCAGCCCCTGAGCCACTTGTTAATTACAGCTGCTGTCCTGTTCCTTTCAGTATTCCTTCCTGCAACTAAGGGTACTGATGAAAAAATTACCTGTGCCCCTGACCCCTCAACCAGTTCTGCCAGAGCCCTGAAGTCCTTTTTGATTGCCTTGGGACCTCTGGTTGTAACATCATCGTTCCCTAACTGCATAACTACTAAGAGATAGTAATCAGAGGACTGCACCAGACTAGGCAGCCTTTTGGTAACATCACTGACCTGGGCCCCAGGGAGGCAGCAGACTTCCCTGTGGGAAGGATCCGGCCAACATATGGGGCCCTCTGTTCCCCTCAGGAGGGAATCACCAATAACAATTACTCTCCTCTTTTTTTTTGAGGGAACAAGTCCTGATGCTGGGGGAAGGCTGTTTTGCCTTCGGCAACACTTCAGATGGTGTGTCTTCTGCCATCAGAATCACCTCACCCTCTACTTCCAGTGCCCCATATTTGTTTTGCAAGGGCAGTGGGGAAGGTGTGGGGAAGTGAGGGGGTTTTACTTTATGTGTCCTAAGAGGGACCTGTATGCATTCCCCACTGCTTTTTGGGTCACCTGCTTCTGCTAGGGAAGCCTGCAGAGCCTGGTTACTCATGTTCAACTCCCTTTTACATTGCTCTTCAGTCCTAAGTCTAGCAACTTCCTCCTTCAATTCAGCCACTAGGTTAAGGAGATAGTCGATCTGCTCCATCTAATGTAGGTGTTGTCTCCACTACCCGCTATTTCAAGTGCCAGGCTCCAGCACTCTCTGCAGCCAGTTGCCTGGACACTGTAGTGGGTTGAGGCAGCCCCCTCCCCACCACAGGCAAAATAATGACTCTGACAAATGGATTGCAAAAGTGATGGAAAAGTTTAAATAGAAAAAGGTGAAGGTGCACAAAGGAACCAGAAGCAGTGAAAGAAGAAACCCCAAAACAGACCCAGATACATCCCATCCCCACCTGAGGGTGGGCCCAAGACCCCCAGGGCTTGTTCTTCACCCCCAGCTTGTTCTTCCCCCCCCCCCACTGCTAGGCTAGTCTCAGCTGGCCAGGTCTGAGACCGCCCATCCCCCTGGCCTTGGGCCTAGCCAGGCCCAAGGCCGGGAGACGGCTCCCCCAGTTACCAGGTGCTGGCGAGGGAAGAAAGAGAAAGAGGCGGACCCCATGCAAGAACTTATAGCGGTGCAGGGGGTGTGGTAGGAGATACACGGTTTTCCTGTGTCCACCCACTGGGCTGGACTTCTGAACACAGGAAGTGTGCCATGCAGCATAAGGGCACCCAGCCCAAACCACCACAGACACCTGCCTGCTTATGTTAGACCTCAGTCTGGGTTGACACTGATCTTTTGAAAACAGCTTTGCTGTGAGTTGTAGTGCTTTCATTATCATGCATTACTGAAGAACCATGTTTTTGTCACATGTTTCACTAAATAACTTACATGACTGAATAAATGTTAGAATCATGCATCACCTAAGAAAGGTTGCTGATTATCTACAGCGTAATTTAGATGTAGATGTCAACCAAGGAAGCATGCAGTTTCAAATTCAGTGTAGTTATGAACTAGGGCCTTATAGTTAGATGCAGGTGATAGTTGCTTTTGTGATCACTGATTTTCCTTAATGGAAGCAAGGTTGCCTGTTTCTTGAGTGAGAAATAACTTGAGTATGTTTTTTTGTTTTTTATTTACTGAATATTAGTGGGTAAAGTAATCTTCACAGCTATGACCAAAGCTTGTCTGTGGTATGTTTATGTATGGGGTGTGAATGGAGCAATGCTGAATTACAAAGGAATGGGGAGACTAGATGAGGAAGGGAATTGAGTATGAGTGGTTGAGCAGGGCACTTAGACTGTGTGATCTCCAGAGGCCCTTTTCAGCCTCACTGATATTTCTAACAGTTGGTAAAATGTTAATAGTGATTATCTGTGACAAGACTAAATACAGGGGATCACACAGGTGCGGAATGCCAGTTGAAGGGAAGAAGTTAGGAGGAAGTCCATAATGAGGCATTTCTTTACCCAAATGTAACTTCCCACCTGTGACTGGTGACATCTTTGAGTTTTCTAGTGCAAACCTAATCTGATGACTGGAAGAAAGCAACTTTTGTATTTGAATTTGAACAGCTACAATCCTATGTATTTCTCGAGATGGGAACTATTATTGAATAGTTTATTCTGTGGCAAATTCTTCCCACTCATGAGTAAGCACTCTGAAGAGCCTGTGTGTAGGATAGCTAAGGTTAGGTTTGTTAGCAAGACTTTTTCTTCTGTGCAGTGACTCATCATCAGGAAAATGGTGGCTTGGGAACTTGGGAACATGGGAAATACACATTCTGCTTTCAGTCCCGATACCTCATGATAATTTTTTTGGACAAGGATATGGAGAAAAGCAACAGCCCTATGAAGATTTTTGGGTAGCCTTTTTGGAGTTGTAGATGGAAAAGTTTCACGTTTGTGCTGATGAATGCTGAAGTGTTAGCCACCCTGTGATCTGATCAGGATTTGTGAATTTGCTCCTTCTGAGGAAATTAGTCCTTGGGAGTTATGATGGATACCTCTTGCCTTCCACCCATGTTTCTCCTCTGCTTGTTTTTTCCATTGAAGAAAACCACCAAAGAATTGCATCCTGATCCAGTATATGGATAAAAATTTGATGAACTTTTTCAAACTGAGTATCTAATAAATCAGTGTCTCAATGAAGATCAAATGACTTAACCCTGGAGACAGGAAAGGTGGGAAAACATGAAGGAAATAGAGTAATTTCACAGTATATTCAGACTTCGTGTTGATTAAGGGCCACCCAGCTCCCATAGAGGTGAAGTGTCCAGCTGACATTTGACCTTCTTTCAGCAATACAGCTCCTGCAATAGCCCTTTTAAACAAAAGATATTGCAATTAATCCAGAGGAGGGCTGCAAAAATGATCAGGGGGCTGGAGCACTTTTGCTACGACAACAGGCTGAGTGAGCTGGGGTTGTTCAGCCTGGAGAAGCGGAGGCTCTGGGGAGACCTAATAGCAATCTTCCAGTAACTGAAGGGGGCCTACAAGAAGAATATAGAGAGACTATTTACAAAGGCCTGTAGTGATAGAACAAGGGGCAACGGCTTCAAACTAGAAAGGAGCAGATTTAGATTGGATGTTAGTAACAGGTTTTTTATTATGAGGGTGGTGGAACACTGGAACAAGTTGTGCAGAGAAGTGGTTGGGGCTTAGCACAGGGAGCATTGGACTAGATGACCTTCAGAGGTCACTTCAAACCCTGACCATTCTATGACTCTATTATTCTATGATCTATTAAAATAAGTTAGGTCCTGTAGAGTGACTGCTGATATGCAGCTGCTGCGAGGGGAAGTTTTTGTCACTAGATTTCTTGGTTTGGGCAGCAGAGGAGAATGTTTTATTTTATGTGCTAAACAGTTTCCTGTAAATTGTTAGTGAATATGTTTCAGAAGGGTGCAGCTGATTACAGAGAAATCTCTCCACTGAGAGTAAGGTCACCATTCTCATTACACTGCTATTAATGGGGTTTTGACTTGGCTCATTTTTAGTGCACAAATAGATATACAATGGGAGCAGCTTTATGGAAAGCAAACCCAGCAGTTTATGTGAACATCCTAGGATACAGAAGACAAGTGTCATATAAAAATATTGGTCTCTGACCATGCTGTATGCTAGTACCTAGAGGTATTTATCAGAATGTTTCTTACTGAGATGACAAATAAGGTGAACAGGTACCTCTTGATGAACCTATGCACCTAATCCTTTTTAGTCCACACGGTGCATTTTTCAGAGGACATGAGGGTGTTTTTCTGTCTCAGAAAAAATTGCTCCTTAATGTGTTATGTATTGCAGAGATATGTGTAGGTGAAAGGTCTGAAAGAAGAAAGGGACAAAGTTACACGAGGAAAAATGCAGAGGGAAGATAATTTCCCCTTCATTCTCACTATGAGAACAGAAAGATAGATAGCAAGCCGCCCCAGATAAAGGTTATAGGGCTCAGGAAAAATGATTACACTACGGTCTGAGGAAGGAGTAATAGATACAAGCTTGAAAGCATCCAGTAATGTGAGAGGCAGATTGGTTTATAAGTGATCTGTAGACAGTCCAGTGAGGTTTTCTCCTTATTTCTCTTTTCTTTTTTTTTTTTTTTTAAATTTTTTTTTCTGTTAGCTTATGAAAATATGATGCCTAATGAAATATCAAGTGAAGTTTAAATAACTGATTTTCTCTGCCGTGATGGGTTGAGGGAGACCCCCTCCCCACCATGGACAAAAATGACAACTCAGACAAACAAATTGCAAAAGTGATGGAAAGTTTAAATGGAAAGCAGTGAATGTCTACAGAGAGCCAGAAATGCAGTGACAAAAGAGATCCCAAAGCAGACCCAGAAACATCCCATCCCCACCTGAGGGCACACCCAAGACCTCCAGGGCTCCTTTGTCTCCCCCACTCCACTGCTAGGCTAGTCTCAGCTGGCCAGATCTGAGACTGCCCATCCCCCTGGCCTTGGGCCTAGCGAGACCCAAGGCCGGGAGACATCTCCCCCAAGTTACCGGGTGACGGAGAGGGAAGAAAGAGGAAGTGCCAGACCCCGCACTGGATCTTATACTGGCGCAGAGAATTATGGTAGGAAATACCTAATTTCCTGTGTCCACCTAATGGGCTGGAATTCTGGACGCAGGAAGCACCCCTTGTATAAATACAGCAGAGGGCACCCAGCCCAAACTGCTACAACTGCTTTTATCCTTGTAGAAGCAATCATTCTTAAAAGCCTTCAAACCCCTGTTTTATTAGGCTTGTTTGCAGTGGTTCAGCAAACCATTTTATGAAGAAGCAAGCATGACAGTGCCAGGCAAACAGTGGCAGAACAAGAGGACACAGTCTAAAGCTGTGTCAGGGAAAGTTTAGGCTTGGGGTGAGAAGAAAGTTCTTTACAGAAAGGGTAATTGGCCAGTAGAATGGGCTGCCCAGGGAGGTGGCAGAGTCACCATCCCTGGAGCTGCTCAAAAAAAAGATTAGATGCAGCACTTGGAGCCATGGTTTAGTTGTCAGATGGTGTTAGGTAATAGGTTGGAATTGAGGATCTCAGAGGTCTTTTCCAACCTGGTTGATTCTGCAATTCTGTGCAATTCCTCTGCAGACAATCTAGCAGCCTGTCATGAAAACCAGTGTATTGTGATGATTTTACCCTCAGGAGTGACTCTGAGCAAGAGAGTACTGTTTTACCTCTTTCATCAAGACCTGCATCTTGCATTACTGATTTAGCGAGTGATTTGTTTCTTCTGTTGGTACTGAACCATTGTTACAGTTTAGTAAGGAACACATGCTGCCAGTCACACTGTGTTTCGCAATATGTAAACAGGAGGTCTTCACCTCTTGCAGTTATGGAAGATACTACAGTATGGTTTATTCCTTGAGTGAAAGGGTGAGATGTTCACACAGGGTCATACATACTTTTAACACCATACCTGCTAATGGGAATAACAGTTTTGTTACGGATTTCAGCAGTGGTGTGAGTCCTGCAAGGTGCTTCTGTGGCTTTAACTGAGTATGGAAAGCTCGTTATGTTAAAATACAGTTCAGGACAGTTCTCACTTACACAGGACCTAATACATTGATGCCAAGCCTTTGACTGTTGAAAGGTAATTGTACACATACATTCTACATATAATTCTACAAATGGGTATCATGTGTTCACAAATCCCTCACCTTACTTCTGCCTTAACTAAGTTTTTGCTCTGTGTTACATGGCAGGTCTTTCAATGCCTTTCACAGATAAGCATCCCCTTATGAAAACAGTGGAAACTCACAAATTCCACTGGAACAGGGTGTCTGAGAGTGCCTAAAGATCAATAGGTGGAACCTAAGATGAAGGGTGTTTGCATGATCTATGATCAGTAAATTCCGTGCTCTTGCTTTAATATTAATTTTGTATAAGTTGTTAAAAATGCAATGTCTTTAAAGTTATGTTAATCAGTGTTTCTTAACAAAATGACTATATGTTTGCAAATGTGTCTTTATTTTGGAAGAAGAAAAGAGCAAGGAATACAAAAACTTCAACATTTATCAGTTTTCATAGAATTCAGCTGTAAGCCACATTGATTTCTGCCGCACAAAACTCTAGACAGGTTAGGTAAGACAGAAAGTGTGTTATGTTTATCTGTGTATATATATTTATTTCTTATTGACTTCAGCCTTTTTTCCCAGATAATTTTAATGAAACATGATCATTTAGTTACTTATTTTTCCTCATTGTTTCTTTCCTGAAGTATTTGTGATGGCTTGTTCTTGCAGGAAAAGATTGATGTCAACACTATGGGGCATCAGGTGATAATATTTAACTTTTCTGTCATAAGAGGACTGTGGGAAACTCGAGTTAAGGAAAGCAAAGAACGTCAGAAGAAAGAGAAAGAAAGATTAGAAAAAGCTCATTGGAGAGGTAAGCCAGCTTTTCATTTTAACTGAATCCATTATTATTGTCTACTAATGTTGCCATCGACTAAGCATACGAGATGAGTCAACTTTTTTTTTTTTTTTTTAAATTTTATTTTACTTCACTGGTTTCTCATCTTCTTTCCTCAGGTGATTGTAACAGAAATGCAGCACAAACTATGCTTGTATTTCATTAGTCCCTCTCCTTTCTTATGGAAATTGTGATTTGCTAGTGGTGTATTTATTTGTCTAATTGTGTAGATTTAATTTGAAGGGGAAAATACCACATTTTGTACCATTCTATTTTTTATATAATATATAAAAGTATGGCCTTTTATTATGGATTCCTGAAAACATGCTCAAAAAATCATTGCAATGAAATATTTTATGTCTTTTTGAACTGATAGGAGAAACAAAAAGAATGGAATAAATGGACACTTTTTTTTTGTATAGGACTGAGAGAATAGAATAAAAGAGTCATCAGAATCTTTTTCTTGTCCAAGTATTAAAGAGAGTATTGATTATAATCCTTACATCCACTAATCACGTTACTATTATATTTAATTTGTTGTTTCTTTAAGCAATATTCTTGCTACTGCTGCATCTACATGGACAACAGAACAGCTGGTCAGAGAGAAGACCAGGGTAATACACAGTCTGACTTCCCTTTTTGCAAGACCCTTCTCCTCAAAATATCCATATTTACATCTCAGTTCTCCTGTTTTTACCCAAAGCCTGCTTTAAAATCCATAATCCTAAACAGAAAAATTTTAAAAAAAATTAGTTTGTACATCAGACAGATTCTCTAGCAAGGGTAGCTTTTTTTTTTTTTGGTATGGGCTCACTGATAAGAAAAGCTTCGCTGTTGTGTTACTCTTTTAGTGTAAAAGAGAAGTGAAAGTATTTGAAATGAAACTTGAACAAACCTTACATTAAGAAGTGTGTTTGTACAGTTCTTATACAAATAAAGCAGATGATTGTCTAATGCTTTCTATGTCTGCTAGTGGCTCTTGGGGTGCCACTGCAACTGCCGTATTCAAAGGAATATTATGCCTAGGAATTCACACCTGCAGCTTCTAATGCTGCATGCAGTCATCTTCATAACTGTTGGAAGTTCAGTCCCAAAGTAGGCCTAAGTGTTAGCCTAAGTGTTAGTTTTTGGTTTTCTGTGGTGCAGATGTTAACTCCTGAATTCATTAGTATGAAAGCAAACCAGAAGCACCAGGCACAGTGAACTTCTGTATGGATGGGGGAAAAGGGTAAGCTTATGTGCTCTATGGAGCTAATTTCAGCTCACGTAATTTTATTAGTAGCATATTGACTTACAAGCCTCATTTGTTACTGTGACTTGTATTTTCCAGGAAAACATATTTTCAGAATATGAGTCTCCCTGGTGTTTCTGCCTATGGCTGTTTGTTTGTAGTCACCCCTGACTGAAAGAGCTGAAAGAGTGGAGCTTGACCACCTGTTCTGCTCTTTTCCACTAATAAGGCCCTAATTCATTCTGTTATCTTCCTGCACCAAATGGAGATGGGGAATTTGAACATGATGCAGGGAAGCGAAATGTTCCAAATGCACTTTCAGCTTTTACGAAGGATTTTTGTTTTCTTCCTTGAGCTTGCAGTTTCCATATGGTACTTTGTCATGTTGTACATCTTTATTCAATCACAATACTTTTCAGTTAGTCCTGTTCCTTTTGGAACTCCTGGAAAGAGATGGAAATGCATCAGACATTGCTTCCTGGACATGAGTGATCAGTATTCATCTGCCAAAGTGAACAGCAGAGTTCAAGTTCATGCTTATGATGCAGGCCTCATAGAATGGATAAAGCTGGTGCAATAATGGTAGAAGTAATAAAAATGTTGGTATTAAAATGTTGAATTCCATGAAAAAATACAGTGTCTTTGCTTTATGAGGTGTACAGTAACCACTGTCCTTTAGAACATAAAAGACACATCACAAGTTATTTCATAGATGCTTTTTAGTGCTTCCAAAGATTAGGCCAAAAATAGTACAAGATTTTGCTTGCTATTAGCTGAAAAGTATAGGTAAATTTGTAGTTATAATGAAATGCTTAATAGAAAGAGTGTTTCCCTGGAGAAATAAATGTCAGAATTCTGTGGAGTCCTGTGTTTGACTAAAGTTTGGTATTCTTCTCAGAGATTAGAATTTTATCACTGTCAGGTAGGTCTGTCAAAATTAATATTAATATTTATTGTTAAGTTATTCATAAGAAAGTATTTTGGAAAAGATTACAAAAAAGCTATTCAAAGAAGGTTATTTTCCAGAACTGAGAAATACATTCTAGTATTTCAGATCCTAGATATTTACTTTTGCCATCTGACAGTGTGGGTTCCCAAGCAGGGCTGAAATTGAGTTGCTTTGTCAATATACTCATTAACAGATGAGTTTGGAACCAGATCTGCTAAGGCTCTTGTGGTTGAAAAGCCTACAATTCGCTAATGCCTTTGAGATTGCGCAGTTCCTTATCATCTATATTGCTTTGTAAAATCACCTGATAATAAGTTGTGAAATGTAGTATGTATTATTTGAGTCAAAACTCTCAATTAGCCTCTAAGGAACATTCTGCTTACCTTGAAGCAAGGTAGTTTAGTTCATGCAGTGTCAGTAAGCAGTTACATGTAAGATATTTATCTTTATTTCCTCTTAGAAAACCTCACAACAAATGCAAAACTTGAACTGTGTTTTTATTAATGATAATATATTGTAAAAATGTTGAGAATGTACAGGTCTAAAACATATGTTTAAGCAGCTGGCCAGTGAAGGCTGATTCTGGAGAACAGTCTACTCAGAATGTGAGAAGCTCCTATCTGTTTCTCTAGAGACTGGTGTCAGATTTCTTTGAATGGAGTTAATTACGTCCTCTGCTTCTACTTAAGTTTTGTGAGACCGTGGAAGTTTGGCAGTTTAAGGAACCTCTAATTCTGGGGGAGATGCATAAACCATCAACAGAGTACAAAAGAAAGAAACAGTACAGTGTTGTGCAGAAGTAATTTCATTTCACTTTAATGCCCTCCCTTCCCCCCTTTCTTTTTTTAAAGAATTGCAACATGTTTGTGTTCTCTGTGAAAAGCAGGTAAGGTAGCAATCGAAGGCTGAAAAGCTAAGCATTCAAGTGAGGAAATGTCAGAACTGTTTGCCCAGATTAGCAATCTAAATCTTTGCTTGTGAAATGGAGCAACCTCCTCGGTCCACCAATCAAACATACACCAGAGATAACAATTTGTTCAGCTGCCTCTTCCAGTGTATCTCTCCTCCAAATATTTCCTCTCAAGGTCTGTCGGGCTAAATGTGCATGCATTACTTTTCTGATTAGAATATTAAAAGTCAGGAAGCTTCCACTCTACAGCCAGACAATGACCTTTTATTTTTTTTCCCCAAGAGGCTGTATGTTCGTTTAATAAAACAGATTTATTTCTATCTCTTCCAAACGTCAATGTTACAATTATACTTTTACCTGAACTAAGATTTTATTTTATTTATATTTATTCTCCCTCTCAATATCCAATTCCAAAATTCTTCTAAGCAAGACTAAAACTTAAGCTTACTCTCAGACCTAAACACAAATCATAAGTGACAAGTTGGGAGTAGATCTGCAGCACTTGTAACCACTTGTTGTTTACGTTTGTTGTTAGACATTTGTGCATACAGATCTTGCATCTAATACAGTGCATGCAAATGTGTTGAAAGCTGAAAGCTACAGCTCAGCCATAATCCTTCACAACAACGAAGAGTATGGCAGAGGGACTGAAAATAAATCAGTCCATTTGAGTTTGAAGAAAATGTTACTTCTCCATCAGGAATATGAGTCTGGGCTGAGCTCCAGTTTAGCTATACTGCTCCTATAAAAGCTCCTTAGAATTATTTAATGATCCTACGTTGCTAGTGATTTTGAGTGCTAAACTGGTGTCACCATGTAGCCTCCTGTGTATTTCTTCAGTCCTGATTTAGGGGAAACAGTGCCATCTAATGAAACGTCCTTTCTTCACCTAAAAAGGACAGCTTTTCCTCAAGACCTCCTGATCAGACATTGAGAAGTGGGTAACTGCAGAAGGAAGAACCAATCAATTAAGTCCAGCTACTCCTCATTTACTGGCATGGCTCCCAAGTCCTTACTAATGCAGACTCATTTTCCAAGATGATTGCTCCTTTGAAGGGTCTATAATTTATTTTACAACAATTTTTTGTTGATTAGGTTGATTAGATTCCTAACTTTGTTGGAGAATGTAAAATGACAAGTGAGGAACTACCATATCCTTGAAGGCAAAGATTTATAACAAAGAAAATTAAATGGATGTTAGTAAATCTCTTTGCTGCAGATATATTCCAACAGTGAAGTAGTGTTTGGGGAACAATTATCTAAAGACAAGTTCAGCACTAACTGAAATGGAAATAGTTGAGTATTCCATTTTCCTGTTGATTCTGTTTCATCCCTGTAGTTCTGCAGTGCATTGTCTTGAAAGCTTTCTTAAAACTAGCAATATATTGGGAAATAACTTGCCAGAATTAACATTTCCTCGATACCATTTACAGTATGCTTTAACAACAGGCACGCTTTTTGTGATATGAAGTACAACTTCATTTTTTTCCCCGAACAAACATAAGCAGCATGCAGACTTAATAAAAATTAATTGGATTATCTGCATGATTGAAGTGGAAATAGTGGGCGAGTTAGTTGATTTGGAATCGTAAATCTTATCTGGGTCCTACATCCAGAAAAAATACTTGGTTTGTTCTCATGCTCTCACCTATATTAGGCTTGGCTTAGCTAACACTGATTTTTCAAATATTGATAATAATAGTTGTTTCTTTAATCTGACAGTAACTGTTTGGTCACACTTTAGTAGATAAAAATATTTTATTGTTGAATAGTATTGGAAAACATAAACTTTAAAAAGGCTGTGATTTTGTAACCAACTTATTTATTTGTCATGTGTGGAAATTTGGTCCTGGAATGTCAGGAACCCTTAAAGTGCCAAGACTGGAAATTCAATATCTCTAAATGTTTATTAGTGCATTTAAAGGCTGATTTTATTTCTAAACTACTTTTTTTTTCCTTTTTGTGTGTGTGTCTTAGAATCACAGCATACATCTGGTTGGAAGAGACCTCAAAGATCATCCAGTGCAGCCTTCCACCCAGTACTGAAGGGTCAACAATAAAACATGTCCCTAAGCACCATGTCCACATGCTGCTTAAACACCTCCAGGGATGGTGATCCCACCACTGCCCTGAGCAGATCATTACAATGCTTGATAACCCTGTCCATGAGAAATATTTCCTAACATTCAGCCTGAACCTCCCCTGGCACAGCTTGAAACTGTTTTCCCTAGTTTTTTCACTTGACACAAAAAAAGAAGAGGCTGGTATTTGTAGAGCACAATGAGGTCTCCCCTCAACCTCTTCTTCTCTAGACTGAACAACCTCAGTTCCCTCAGACACACGCAGTAGACCACATGCTCCAGGCCCTTCATGGGCCTCATTGCCCTTCTCTGGATATGCTCCAGCATCTCAATGTCCTTTTTGTCATGGGGCCCCCAGAACAGAACACAGAGGTATGGCCAGTGCAGTCTGTTTGCCTGTTTTTCTGTCTTTCCTCAAGATTCACAAAATAGCCTCCACATAAGACAAATATGGTGGTAATTATGTTTTATTTAAGGATTTTCATCAAAGGAAGACTTAAAAAAGGTCTTTGTTTTCATAAAGATCCTTTAAGAAGAACCACGATTTTAATTTTTTTTTTACAATGACAGGGCTGAATGAGCTGCAAATTACAGCTCTCCAATTTAATGATACGTGTGAGCTTGATGTGTATCACACCTCCAGGCCAGGAAGGATTCTATTGATTCATTTGGTTAGTGTGCACCACAAGGGTACAAGTGGTGGTTCTAAGTTATACCCTCTGCCCTTGGACTATATATATATTTTTTTTTCATTATGAGATGTACTACACACAATTATGCATGTTTGTTCCTGCATTATTAGTCACTTTCTCCCTGTCCAAAATGTGCATGTACTTAGCCTCATGACTACAAACAAGCATTCTTTAGGAGCATGTTGCCATAATTTAATGTATGAGTTAAAAAAAAAAAAAAAAAAAGACAGGATTTCCACACCAGTGAACAGTATCTGTGTTAAATTGCTCATCATATTTAATTCTTAATGCCTGTCTTCTTTCTTTCTTTCTTTCGCTCCCCTTCTCCCCCCCGCCCCCAGCCAAGGTCAACATTTCTTCAACTGATTTGATTATTTGTTTTGTTTTTCCCCATTTTGTACATTTTATTTTATTTGGCTAGCAATATGTCATGACCTCCTGAGACTTGTGTTTTGTACACATTATCAATAAAGTGGCAGAGGGCTGTTTATTCTTACAACTTTATCATAGCTTGGCCATTTTCTATAGTCCTTGTTGTGAGAGAGTGAAATTTTACATCTGGGCCTTCTGCTTCCATGTTCATGGGGTGTACCAGACAGACCTGGCACTGAGAGGTGTCAAGAGTTAGACATTTTTGACCTCTTCTGTCTGTTTGTTGAGTTTGTACTGTTCTTAGAATTTGTACTCATGGGAGTGAATCAGACATTTTTTGTGCATAGGTGAAGTGCAATGAATAAAAAAAAAACATCTTGGGGAAAGCTTTTTCAGTGCATTACACACTGAGAGTTATGCACTGAGACCAAGTATTTATTGCTCTGGTAGAAAATGAAGGAATTCCATGGAAATGAGAGGGCAATAATGCAGAGTTAAGCTTCACAGAGGAGAAGTGAAGATGTATGTGAAGGGCTAAAGGAGAATGTGATAAATAGCAGTACAGCACTGTAAGTAAAGATAGGATTATTTATAACATTTTAGAATAAAAGAATTGGCTTATATGTCAAAGCATCTGAAAAAGGTGCTTCAGCCCTTAATTTTGTGTCTGCTGGTATGGAAAATTCTGTCACTGGAGAACTTCAGAATCTAGCTGTGGGTGTACCCTTTGCTAGAGCTGCCTAGTGCAATCAGGTACTTTGTCTCTCTGTCTGTATCAGATAGAATTATCAGATAGAATCATTAATGTTGGAAAAAGCCTTCAAGACCATTTGGTTTAACCATTAACTTAAGACTATCAAGTCCACCACTAAACCATGGCCCTAAATGCCCCACATTTTTTTTAACGCTTACACCACTTCCTTGGACAGCCTGTTCCAAAGCTTAATCATTCTTTCAGTGACAACATTTTATCTTAATATCCTATCTAAACTTTCCCCATTTCCTCTCAACCTGCTGCTTGCTACTTGGGAGAAGAGACCAACTCCTATCTCACTACAACCTCCTTTTAGTTGTAAAGAAAGCCTCTTCTTCTCCAGACTAAACAACCACAGTTCCCTAAGCCACTCCTTATAATGTTTGTGCACTACATGTTCACCAGCTTTTGTGCCCTTCTTTGGATGTGTTCTAGCACTTAAATGTCTTTCTTGCAGCATCTGACCCCAAACTGAACATAGTATTCAATGTGCAGCCTCATCAATGCTGAGTGTGGGGGCATGATCACTTCCCTACTCCTTCTGGCCCTCTGTTCCTGATACAATCCAGGATGTGTTGGCCATCTTGGCCAGCTGGGCATATTGCTGACTCATATTCAGTTGGCTGTTGATCAACACCCACAGGTCCTTTTCCACTGGCCAGCTTTCCAGCCACACTTCCCCAGTCCTGCAGCATTGCATGCAGTTCTTGTGAGCCTTACTGAATGTTATACATCTGGCGTCTACCCATTGATTCAGCCTGTCCAGGTCCCTCTGTAGAGCCTTCCTACACTTGAGTGGATCAACACTTCCACTCAGTTTGGTTTCATCTGCAAACTTACTGAGGGTGCACCCTTGTCCAGATCATTGGTAAAGATACAATAAAACACTGGCCTGAATACTGAACCTTGGGGAAGGCTGCTCATAAGTGGGTGGATGCATTATGTTGAGGGATTACAAAATAGGCTAAAGAGCAGTGTCTGATCTAACCTATGTGCTTCTCTTTATTATTCATTTCAGAAAAGTGGTTGGGTCATTATGTGTTGGTGGTAGACTCTTCCTTGAGTGTACTAACATCTTCAACAGCCCTAGAGGGACTCCCTGAATTAAATGTGGTGCTGGACATGTTTTTTCTCTGTCCAGTCTTTTTCTTCCTAATTCATTTAGATACCAGCTCCTTCTGTGGTATAAAGCAGTCCACAATTAGACACTGAAACTGAGAGATCTGCTTAAAATACACAATCTTTTCTTCTCAAGCCTCTTCTATTGACACTTTAAATAAAAAAAGTGATTTCAGATGCATACTTGTAAAAAGCATGCTGGTTTCTCCAATGAAAACTGAAGCCAAAGATGAATAACTTTTCTGAAGGAGAGGCAGTGATTTCTTTCACTATTCCTTCACCTTTCCTTTCATACTTTGATATATTATTGTTTCCACTGCCTGTCTGAGAGTCTTCCTGCTTCTACTATGCTATAAATCCTTTTCCTATTTATTTGTATCCCTGCAATGACTTAATTTGTTCTTTTTTCTGGGGTGTTCTTACATTTAATTTATCACAGCATATACCGCCTATTCATGTCTTCATTTAAACACCAATTTCATTATATCTTCACAGAATCACAGAGTGTTAGGGATTGAAAGGGACCTTTAGAGATCATTGACTCTAACCCCACTGCCAAAGCAGAACAACCTAGGGCAGGCCACAAGGAAAGCACCCAGGTGGGTTTAGAAGGTCTCCAGAGAGACTCTATGACCTATCTGGGCAGTCTAAGTGCTCCATCATCCTCTCCATAAAGAAGTGTTTCCTCATGTTGAGGCAGAATCTCCTGTGTTCCAGTTTGTACCCATTGTTCCATGTCCTATCACTGGGCACCACAAAAAAGAGATTGGCACCTTCATCTTGACACCCACCCCTCAGATATTTATAGACATTGATAAGATCCCCTCTTAACCTTCTTTTCTCAAGACTAAACAGCCCCAGTTATTTCTGTCTCTCTTCACAGGAGAGATGTTCAAGTCTCCTAATAATCTCTCCATCATGTAGAATAGAATAGAATAGAATAGAATAGAATAGAATAGAATAGAATAGAATAGAATAGAATAGACATAACCAGGTTGGAAGAAACCTTTGAGATCAGAGAGTCCAATCTATAATCCAGCACTATCTAATCAACTGAACCAAGTGCCCCATCCAGTCTCTTCCTAAACACCTCCAATGATGGTGACTCCACCACCTTCCTGGGCAGACCATTCCAATGGCCAATCACTCTTTCTGTGAAGAACTTCTTCCTAACATCCAGCCTAAACCTCCCCTGGTGCAGCTTGAGACTGTGTCCTCTTGTTCTGGTTCTGGTTGCCTGGGAGAAGAGACCAACCTCCACCCGGCTACAATCTCCCTTCAGGTTGTTGTAGAGAGCAATAAGGTCTCCCCTGAGTCTCCTCCAGGTTAAGCAACCCCAGCTTCCTCAGCCTCTCCTCACAGGGCTGGTGCTCCAAACCCCTTTGTTGCCCTTCTCTGGACACACTGCAGCAACTCAACATCTTTCCTAAACTGAGGGGCCCAGAACTGGACACAGGACTCATGGTGTGGCCTAACCAGTGCTGAGTACAGGAGCACAATGACGTCCCTGCTCCTGCTGGCCACACTGTTCCTGATCCAGGCCAGGATGCCATTGGCCTTCATTGGCCGCCTGGGCACACTGCTGGCTCATGTTCAGCCTACTATCAACCAATACCCCCAGGTACCTCACTGCGTGGCCGCTCTCCAGCCACTCTGACCCCAGCCTGTAGCACTGCATGGGGTTGCTGTGGCCAATGTGTAGAACCCGGCACTTGGATGTGTTAAATCACATGCCACTGGATTCTGCCCATCTGTCCAGCCTGTCGAGGTCCCTCTGCAGAGCTTTCCTATCCTCTAACAGATCAACACCTGCCCCCAGCTTGGTGTCACCTGCAAACTTACTGATGATGGACTCAATCCCCTCATCCAGATAATCAATAAAGATATTGAACAGGATGGGGCCCAGCACTGATCCCTGGGGGACACCACTAGTGACTGTCTGCCAGCTGGATGTGGCACCATTCACCATCACTCTCTGGGCTCAGCCCTCGAGCCAGTTCCTGACCCAGCACAGAGTGCTGCTGTCCAAGGCACAGGCTGACAGCTTGGCCAGGAGTTTGCTGTGGGGGTGGTGTCAAAGGCCTTGCTGAGGTCCAGGTAAACTACATCTACAGCCTTCCCCACATCCACCAGGTGGGTCAAATGATCACAGAAGGAGATCACGTTGGTCAGGCAGGACCTACCCTTCCTAAATCCATGCTGGCTGGGCCTGATCCCTTGGCCATCCTGTAAGTACTGTGTGATCACACTCAAGATAACCTGTTCCATAATCTTGCCGGGCACTGAGGTCAGGCTGACAGGTCTGGAATTCCTTGGTTCCTCCAACCAGCCCTTCTTGTGGATGGGCACCATGTTGGCCACCTTCCAGTCTTCTGGGACCTCTCCAGTCAGCCAGGACTGTTGAAAAATGATGGAGAGCAGCTTGGCCAGCTCATCTGCCAGCTCTCTCAGCACCCTAGGATGGATCCCATCTGGTCCCTTTGACTTGTGGGGATCCAAGTGGTTAAGGAGGTCTCTAACTCCTTCCTCCTGGATCACACTTCCTGATGCCATCTCTGAGCTCAGGAGGCCAGCTGTCCGGAAGACAAGCTATCCTGCTATTAAAATTTGAGGCAAAGTAGGTGTTAAGTACCTCTGCCTTTTCCTCATCTTTAGTTACTATATTCCCCTCCGTGTCCACCAAGAAGTGGAGGTTGTCCTTGCCTCTCCTCTTGCCATTATTACACTTGTAGAAGCATTTTTTTGTTGTTCTTCACAGCAGAGGCCAGTCTAATCTCTAAATGGGCTTTTGCCTCTCTAATTTTGTTCCTGCATGACCTAGCAACATCCTTAAACTTTTCATGGGTACCCTCTCCTTCCTTCCAAAGATGGTAGACCCTCTTTTTTTCCCCTTAATGTATCTCTCCATTGGAATCTGTCCAGTAGAACCCTGTGTCTCTTGCACTGGGGAGCCCAAAACTGGACACAGAATTCTTGGTGTGGTCTCACTAGAGCAAAATAGAGGGGGAGGAGAACATCTCTAGGCCTGCTTCACTCCGGGATAGTATTTGCCCTCTTTACCACAAGGGCACATTGTTATCCCATGGATAACTTGCTGCCCATTAGGAGTCCAAGGTCTTTCTCCATGGGGCTGCTTTCCAGCAGGACAACCCCTAGTCTGTTTTGGTGCCTGGTGTAATTCTTCCTGAGATGCAGACTCTGCACTTGTCCTTACTGACCTTTGTGAGGTTTGCCCCACCCTCCAGCCTGTCCAGATCCCATTGGATGGCAGCACATTTGTACAGGGTGTCAGCCACCCCTCCCAGTTTCTGCAAACTTAAGGGTACACTCAATCCCCTCATCCAGGTCACTGATGAAGATATTGGATGAAACTGGATGCATTACTGATCCCTGGGGAACACGAGTGGCCACAGGCCTCCACCTGGACTCTGCACTACTGATCACCACTCTCTGAACTCTGTTGTTAAGCCACTTACCACTCCACCTCCAATCATCTAACTTTTCTTGAGTTTACCTATGAGAAAGTTATTTTTGAGTTTTGGAACCGAGGGGAGAAAGAGGTCTTTAGCCCTCTGGGCATTGTTAGAACATATCCTGAAATTGTATTGTCTTCATGCAGTATGCCAGCACTTTAGCTGGTAAACTGCATTTTTATCCAATTTCACAATTAATAGTAGCTCATCTTCTGAAATATTTGTAGATGTTTTCTCCTTATTGCCTCTTTAGACAGATGTCGCATGAGAATCCACTTAATTCAGTATTATAGAAGGGGTATTCTGTAGCTCTGTGAGACTAAATGAGGTCCTCTTGCAGTCTCTTAGGCTAGCTGCGCTGATGAACAGTCACATGTAGTTTCCAAAAGTGTGCATTGTGTGCAGTGTGTCAATGTTCTGTCTATATGTCAATAGCTGATGTCATCTGATGTTGCTGTGCTCTCTGCTTCCAAGTCTTTCTAAGATTCTCTAAGGTTTCAGTAAGTGCCTCTATTTGTGCTGGGCAGTTTATAGCTGTCTTAGTAGTACCTTCCTGCTTCAGTATGGAGTTTTGATTGCTAAAATTGATTTGATTGATTTGTTTTGATAGCATTGAGTCAAATATAATATTTAATCTATGCTATGATATTCCTACAAATACACTCTGCGCTATGATTTCTATCTCATACCTTGCTACAAGTGCCAAAAAATTACTTATTTTCATCAGGATGCTTCTGGTATCTAAGTTTGTAAATGATTTTTCTTTTTGTATGAGTCTTAAAATGTTTCATATGCCACTTCTTAACATGCTATGGCATTTTAGAGAAAGTCCTGTGCTTAGCTGGGAATATGTGTACAGGCATTATTTCTTACTTGAACTTTAGAAACCTGCATGTGATTCTCTTTCTAGAACATGCCGGTTTTACTTTCTCCAGGGGGCACATTACCCTGAACTTTCTGCCCCTCTTCACCTGTCAGTTTTCTGCAAGTCTACAGCTTAAAATGTCTGCCAGAGGGTAGAGATCACATAAATGTACCACAAGAATCTAGCAGTCAAAGAGTGACCTCGGATTTCTGATGCAAGGGGCTCTGCAGACTCAGAGGAGGATTATTTCAATTAATCAATCTGTTTCTTAACTGACTAAGCTGAAATAAATCTCTCTGAAATTAAAGCATATGTTTTGGCAGTGCTTAATTATATCAGATTGGATCTGCACCTGAAGTTATATACCTAAAGTTACACTGACAGTCAAAGTAAAATTAGTTGGCATGCAATAGCTTTGATGTTTACCTCCACCTTCTAAGATGATATTGTAAGATAATAAGATATAAGATAAAAAATGAAAATTAAAATAATTATTTTTTAACAAGAAGGGACAAGGGAAAGGGAATATTTCTAACCTCTTATTTTAAAAAAATATTATTTTTTCCAAATGGAAAAATTTTGCATATATGAAAAGGCCCTTATTTTTAGTTAACATACAACTTGTTCAGTGAGAATGGAACGTGTCCAGAGAAGGGCAATGAAGTTGGTGAGGGGTTTGGAACACAAGCCCTATGAGGAAAGGCTGAGGGAGCTGGGGTTGCTTAGCCTGGAGAAGAGGAGACTGAGGGGTGACCTTATTGCTCTCTACAACTACCTGAAGGGAGGTTGTAGCTGGGTGGAGGTTAGTCTCTTCTCCCAGGCAGCCAGTACCAGAACAAGAGGACACAGTCTCAAGCTGCACCAGGGGAGGTTTAAGCTGGATGTTAGGAAGAAGTTCTATACAGAGAGAGTGACTGCCCATTGGAATGCGCTGCCTGTGGAGGTGGTGGAGTCACCATCATTGGAGGTGTTCAGGAGGAGACTTGATGGGGTGCTTGGTGCCATGGTTTAGTTGTTAAGGTGGGTTGAATTGGTTGATGAGTTGGACGCGATGATTTTGAAGGTCTCTTTCAACCTGGTGTATTGTATTATTGTATTAATGTATTTCCTTCTCTATCAAGATAAAGGGCACTACTCATGCTGGGTTTTCTGGCAGTGTGCTAAGTCTCTGCTTTTCTGTTGTTCCCTGGGTGTCACTGTTTTGTAGTCAATAAATGAAAACTTTCTCATGTAACGTCTGTATTCAAGTATAGAAAATCTAATCATAACGCTAAGATTTTGCGTGCTCTCTCTGTATATATATGTATATAAAAATGATCTACTTGTGTGATATTGTTTCAACTAATGAATGTAAAACCTCCTTCCACAATTTCAGGATAAAGCAGGAATGGAATTTCATGCTAGAGTGCCGAAAGAAAGGCATTCCTCAATCAAAGTACCTCAAAAATGGCTTTGTGGACACTGATGAGAAGATTTGGGACACTTATGAAAAGACTCCTCAGCTCCAGAAGAGGCATGATTTGTCAGATGAAGCAAAGAAGGAAAGAAATAAGTTTATTTTTCATCTTTCTGGAGAGCAGTGGACGGTAAATACAATGTTTCTATTGTTATATTTTTAAGAGTTTTAGCACCTTAGAAGTGTAACTGTTAATTCCCAGACTTCTCCCCTCCCCTCCGCCCCAGCCAATGTATCTGAAATGGATACTTTTTCACAGTGGTAGGAGTGAAAAAAAGCAGTTCCTATCTTATTCTGAACTACTTATTTTGAAATATGCTTATTTTCAATTTTCTACTAGTAGTTGTATAAACAATTGTACTGCAATAAGGTGTCTCCAAAATTCCTGAGTGACTGGAAAGAAATTAAAATAAAGTTAATCTTTGTTGGTTTGTCTTCTACAATTCAGAGATCTGTATTCTTGGTTTAATAGTGTGTCAACATTTTTTCTCAAGCTCTGTTTAAATCAAAACTAATATTATCATCAAGCCACAGTGGACTTGCTGAAAAAAGCACATTTTCACTTGCAGTTGTATTCGATGTGAAATAGCAGTTTGGAAGTAAGCTCTGAATTAGCACTGTATTGAAAAATCAGTAAAAAGTAGATCAGAGTCTGTCTGAAATTTTCTGGATTTGTAAAAACTTTGAGTGAAATGTATTTAGAATACGCACTATTAACAAGAAGATGAAATGACAATTTTTACTTTTGTGAAATATATTTTTGCGATGTCCATTACAGACACACACAAAAGTATTAAAATGGCAACTGATAAAATATCTAAATTTTGCTAAACCAATTATTTTTATTGACCTGAAACAGCTTTTGTTTTATTCTGAATAAACATAAATTAGATTAAATTAACTCTGGTTCCCATACAGATCTATGTGAGGAGGCTAATTCTTCAGCTGATGTGACAGGACTGGTTGCTGGGCAGCTATCACATTTGATCTTTCAAGAGCCTTGCATATTGAAAATTATGTTAAAACTTTGTAGTCTTACACTGAATGTTTTCCTATACTGTAAATTTTGTAAGTATGTTAGAAGAAAACCAAGAGATAATATAGCTCCTTAGTAGCAACTGCAAATATTATCAGTGCATCAGGGAACAGAAATCCACATAACTAAATTTTTCTGTTCCTATTCTCTTTTGCCAGACTGTTAACGTTTTACTTTGTCACCATAAACAAGGCTTTACATTAACAGACAAAATCAAGCATACATGTTTTGCTGTGTTTTCCAAAGCACTAATTTCAATTTGATGTGCTGAAAGATTTGGGGGGACCATGTGGCTAAGTTGGTAGCACATAAGACTCTCACTGGGAAGATTACATCTGAGAGATAAAGGTGTACTGTTGTGTGTATTTTGTCACCTTGAGCAGCACACTCCTAGCTACCACATATTTTGTTCCTGTCTTCAGATCATGTGCTCACTGTGGCCATATCACTCAACTACAGTGCTTTACTGTCCACCTCTAGCCTGGCTAAATTTGGCTTCCTGTTTCAACAGGATACTGTTGACACAGTTCCAGTGTTTGCAGACAACAATAAAACTAATTCCTCCAAAATCAAAGATCATTACCTATCTCTACATTGAAAATAATTTAAAAAATATGAAAAGCAGCTTGACAAAGTTCTGAAATAAGTGAATTTATCTTTATTGCAAAAATTTTGTAAAATTTATATGTTATACAAAACATAACCTTTATGTTGCTCTTTTTAATCTCAACTGCTGCTTCTAAGCCAAAGACAATCTTTTCCCCTAGTACTCAGCAAAACATTGCATTTCTGCAAAATGAATTTGCAGATCATGCAACAAAAGCTGGCCATTTGCATGTGAAAAGTCCATGTATGTGGACATGGGACGGTTTTCTCAAATGTAAGTTGTTGTTTAGGGTTGTGTTTTTTGGTGTTTGGTGGGGTTTTCTTGTTTGTTGTTTTGTTTTAGGGTTTTTTTGGTGGTATTCCTTGCACACAAATTCAATTCTGAGTTGAAAGTTTGGATGATTAAACACTATGACATTAGGAGAAGTCAGGGCTGAGATTTCCTGCGCAGTTTTACAGGCACATGACCAGTTGTCTGTTGCTGGCTGGCCACCTGTAGTTGGCAGCAGCTAATAGCAGTCCTGTGAAGTGTCCATTTGTGAACCGGCTGCTGAATCCTTGGTCTCACTTGCTTTTAGCTGATAAGTATTTCTGTTTCTCATCAATGAAGACATAATATATCCTCTAGGCAGTTGATAACAAAATCTGAGTAGGTTGCTGGTATGACTTACAGATTTAATTCTAAGAATGGGGCTTGCTTCTGGGATGCATCAGTTTATCTTTCTAAATGCTATGAAGTTAATTCTCACAGAGAAATAATCCACAGTATTAGGATTTTTCAAGATCAAAGCAAGTGGCTTTAGTACATCCTTCTTATAGGTCTCAATGTAAATGCTCTTAACTGGGAACTTCAGAAGCAAATGAAGTAAGTCCACAAATCAGCTACTGGTGTTATTATTGTTGCAGTCAGTTAGAATGATATTAGGTATTAGCATTAGGTATTATTCAGTGCCCAGGCTGTCTGTGTGGCAAAAAATGTAGACATGTTACAAAGAAGCTACGTTCCATAACTAAACACTTTAACAATGAATCTGGCCCACTGACTCTGCATTGTTGAGTACAAGGTTGGAAATGGGTATTATACAATGCTTCATCATATACTAAGATAGCTCGGACAAATATTTTGAAAATCAGCTGGAGAGTGTTCTTTCAAAAGTAATCTTGGATCTCCTCCTGAGAACCTTTGTAATAGAGAAAATCAGAGCAGATCACACATTTTTAATTCCTGATAGGAAGTTCCTCCTTTAGGACCTCTGTGCCACTTTCCCCCCTCTCTCAAATGTAATTGAAATGGTAATTCATTTTCATTAGGTGAGACATGCTGTTCCTTATACTAGTAAAGTAATTATTTTACTATACCTGAGGAAAGATAAACTCTCAGAATGAAAAGTAGGTTAGACAGAAAGACATAGAGGGAATTTACAGTGAATTCCAAGGACATGTCTTCTCTTTATGGAGATCCAGAATTCTTTGTGGATCATCAGTTCCTGCTAGTTATTTTTCACTTGAGCCTCTACGGTTTGCTAATAATGTCACCCCAGCAATTTAATGGAAATCTTCTGACATTGTAAACAGGATTAGTATCAAACCTCTTTGCTAGAACATATACTCAGTCAGTCTGTCTGAATCCAAAAGTCCTCCTGTACCTTGAGTACTTGTCTAGCCATGCCTTTCCATGGTAGTTATCTTCAGGCCATGGACAGTGGTTGACATCTGCAATGAGTTCCACCTGTGTGACAATATCCTTGAGGCTCAGTGGTCTTTGCCTCCTCTTTTATGTACCAACCAAATATTTATGACTCAAATGTTTAAGTCCTCATGTGGTGCATTTCTACCAGCTGTGAATAGTAATGAATTGGTATTTGCATTTAGGAAAGAAAAGGTCTAACGACAGGCTAGTCTCATAATCCAATGTTATGAATGAAATCAGACAGGCTTTTATTTTCTAAAAAAATATGCAAACCCAGTTGTATTGCCTTGGCAGTGAGTCTCCTAAATCCTCCTGCATTTGCAAAACCCTTGGGACTCCACAGGACAAGAATGGGGTACTTTGCCACAGGCAATGTGAGGTTCCCAAGGTATTTTTCAGAAAAACTTTGAGATTTTTCCAAGCAAACCCACCATAAAAGGGAACTATCCAAGGACTTCAGAGTCTTGAATTGTGTGTTTGAACCAGTTGCCTAGGAGAAAATGATGGAGAGTTGATGAAACACTTAATTGAGATCCTTTGTATATCTAAACATGTATCTTCTAAATTAAATTAGTTCTTCAGAGAAATAGCACTGCTATTAGAGCAGAGTCAAAAGTGTGGCAAAATAATGCCATGAATATTCATAGGAATTTCCCAATAAATTCACTTTAATTCTGTTTTTCACCCTTAGTGTTTACTTTCTGCTCCTAACTAATGAATGTTTATTCTCTAGTGGATCTCTGATTATAAAATGATTTTCAGAAAATGTTCAGGAAGACTAAATGTTTGAATTTGTGATACCAGCATTGGCAAAGGAAAGGTGGTGATGTTCACTTCAATACAGGGCAGGACGGTGCTTGCTGTGCTGCTTTACCCAAGCAGAGGATTTGGATGTATACTTACTGCAAATTACTTTAATGCCATATAAGCACAATAACTAAATGAAATAGTGGTGGTAATTATTATTATTTTTCCTAGAAAAATCATAAAATCTGTGGCCCAGCCAGGTAATGCAGGTGGTCCTGAGTCACGCTGGTTTTGGAACTATGTCCAAACTTTCTCAGAGATGAAGGAAATTTGGCTCCAAGAAAACTACAAAGCTGAAAAAGAATTGAACCTTCTCAGAGCTTTTATCAGTTTTAGTTCAGGCTCATGTCTAGCAGCTAAATTCCTAATTAGAAATGGTGTAATGAGCAATGGTTGTATGTTTACTATTTATTTCCTTCTAACATTTCTTTTTCTTCCTCTCCCAAAAATCAATGAAGTTTGAGGTATTGTTCTGCTGCAAAAGACTGGATGCACTCCAAGCATCAGTCTTCATGGAGCAGTTTATCTGCAGGCTGCCAGATTTTGTGTGTCAGCAGAAGATTGCAAAAGTACACGAGGGAATGAGGGAGTAAAGAAAATGTAAAGCTTGTGCAAATTTAACTTCCCAAACATTTTTTTTTTTTTTTTTTTTTAATGAAGTAAAATATCACGCTAATTTATGTTTTAGTTACACCAATTTAATGTATGTATTGTATGACAGAGAATTCTAAACCGACACATTACAGAAAAGAAAGTCTACATTTACAAATAGTAAATATAAGATATAAATAAATGATCTCAACACAGAAATGTAAGTCAGAATAACTGATGGAAGAATGGAAACTTCCATTCTTTTGAAGTCATGTCTGAATTTATTTCACATACTGAACAAGCACATCCTGATGGTTTAAAGTACCATTAATACAGAAGAAAAGATATTTTTTCTATTAAAAAAATAAATGAAAGAATAGTTAACCTCATTTTTTTCTAAAAATCATGAAGGAATTTGATCATAATCCAAGACAGTGCCTTATGTGTTGCACTGTTTTCAACCTAACAAGGAGAAGTTCACAGTACACTTCCTTCAGTCTGAGAAAACAGCAAGGACGTTTGTTTCACAGGGGCAAGTGTTTCCCTTGCTCTGTGCCCTATCTGCCAATACAGAGCTGGAGATGGTCAGTTGTGGCAAGGTGCAAAACACTCATACATTAGCACAAAGCCAAAGACAGACCTAGGGCATGGAGTAAGAGAGTGGCAAATGATATCTGTTACCTAGACATGTTTTCCCCTCCAATATGACTATTCTGTATCTGGTTTCTTCTGTACAATGACATCTCTGACACTTCAGCTAAATGATATCCCTATGTGTATCATTTCCAATTTTGTACAGGTGGGAAACATGGTACTAATCAAATTTGCAGTTGAAATTTGTTCTTTTATTTTGCTGCAGAAAAATGTACGGTGATGAAGCTGGATGAGTGAAAACCCACTCCAGAAAGCTGGAGAGATTTCTCATTACCAGCCCTAAGGCATTTCAGGAATTTTGTTTTTTAACTGCCATAAACTGACAAATATAGAAGATGTATCACAATGCAATGTACACCTAGTGGGAAAATGAAGCAAGAAATGAAACAATCCATAGCAAATATGGAAGGGCAGGTGGCAAGGCAGAACTACATATACAGGCTAAGCATCGGCATGTGTAAATTTGAAAAGAGCTGAATTTGGAGGCAGAAACAGCAAACAAAGAACAGCTATGTTCCAGTATATCTTTAATTAGGAGTAGATGTTTTAATTTAGGTAAGAGTTAAGTAGCACAACTTCTAGTTCAAAAGTTCAGAATTAATATAAAACAGTTGAAATGCATCACTCTTGTTGATGATTTATGGAAGAAAAAAAGTGGACAATGTCCTCAATAGGGAAAAAGAGTTATTCCTACTGTGTTGTACTCTTCATGAATTTGGAAGTTACAAGGGAATTAAAATCTGAAACTCTTATGTCTCTTTTTATGGAGCAAAGTTAAGGATAGCACCTCATCCAAGTTTACTCCAAATATTACCATGGCACAATGATATAAAAAGGTACATTATAACTGCTGTATTATGTGCTGCTTTAGAAACTGGAGTTCAAATGATCTAGTCTTCAAATCTATGAGTTGATTTTTGCCTCTTTCAAGTTCAAGGAATTTGATGACATAATTTAAACAAAGATGTGTAAATCCGAATTGAGTACCAATTAACTGAAACAATTTTATAAGAATGAAAGGCTATAAAACATGTAGTTTCAATTACTTTTACAAATATATACAATATTACTTAGAAGGAAACTGATTTGCTGTGTGTTGGGAACAACACCAGAATTCTTACAGAACAGGACTCTGCATTACTGAAGCAAGAATTTATTGCAATTGTGGACTGATCTCAAAATTTAGTATTTTTAGTCTTCCTAGGCAAATTCAGCAAAAATGCTTGAATATTAATGAAATAACTTAGGAAGTTAAGTCACAAATTTGAAATAAATAAATAAAAAATGTCCTCTAAGGAGGATTTGTGTGTGTCCTACCTGAAATGTTTCTGTTCCTCTGTGTTGCATTGTGGTGGGTTGAAAATCCTCCCTCCCTCTCCCCACTCCCAACACTAAATTTGCCACACCAGCTCTGCTGGAAGCAAATGAAAGCTGTATGTACAAGCAAAACTACAATCTACAATGAAACATAATGCCTATGTACAAAATATACAGTATTTACAATATACACAGCTAATGAACAGCACAAGAACCCCTGGTCAAAGACCAGGGGAGCTGCTAATAACTCCCCCCCGGCCTCCACCTTATCCCCCTGTACAAAAGAAGAGACAAGAGAAAGAAGCAGAGAGATGTTAGAACTTGGTCAAAACAATGCAGCCAAGGTCAAACAGAAGCCAGCAGAAGCAGGAAGTTAGTATCTCCCAGAGTGAAGAGGTGAGAACAGAGAGAAATTATTTACCAACCCAATTCTTGTGGTAGGTATTCTCCAATGGGATTGTTTAGAACTATCATTATTTTCCTTTTTACACCCAATTGTGATTTATTTACATTTTACTACTTTCTGCTCAAGATCTGTGAAAAAACGTAAAGGCATAGCCTAAAACTACCCCATTGTGATGGTTTAAGCCTTAACTGGGAGTTAAGAGCTCAGATGGGGGCAAGGCTGAGAGTCTCTCCCCCTCTTCCCCCTCCTCCTTCCAACAGAGAGGGGAAAAAAAGGGAAAGAGCAAATCCACCAAACAATAATTTGGAGTCAGCATGGAAGTAGAGAGGTAAACAGTTTGTCTTTAAACAAAACCAAACCAAACAAAAAAAATAAAAAATCAATAACAGGTAAGGTTCACAAGGGCAAGGAACAAGGATGGATGGGAGGGGGACAAATAGGAAGAATACAAACCCATTTTTTCTCTGAAGAGGCACAGAGGCAGCAGGGAGAAGGATCAGGCCCGACCACGTGGCAGAGGAGCAGGAGGGCAGCTGCAGTAGCTCTCATCCAGGAGAGACAGGAACCAAAAGGAGAACTAATGACCCCAATGCCTTCCCTTTTATACCCTAGCTGGACAGGGATGGGGAGAGTGGAACAGACTCAGTTTCCCGGGGGAAAACGCCCTGCAGGGAAGGCAAAGCACTTGCAAGCCCTCCCCTCTTTGTTTTCAGAAAGGGTGTTAACCCACCACACCCATGCATCTTGGCAACAATCTTTTAAAACATCAGCAGGTATCAAGAAAGCAGTCTTTTCTTCCCGCCCCCTCTTTTTTTTTTTTTTTTTTTTTTTTTTTTTTTTTTTGTAACAAAGCCATTTAGATATTCTCCATATAATCACTCTTTTGTTCTCTGGTGCATTTTACTACATTGTAGTGTGCACATTAAAGCACTCCATCTGGGAAAAAGAAACAATATAGGAGACACCAAACATGTTGAGTGCTTCATACCAGCGTCAGATTTAGAGCAAAATGATTGCCTTAGCAGTTAAAAATGAATATATGGTGACAGCTGCAATGCTCTTCAGAAACAAACAGGTCCTGTGAGGGTTCGGCAAACTGCTGTTCTACGTTAAAATAATTAAGAAACCGTTGTAATTGGGCTGTGAAATTCCCTTACCCTCTATTTAGAAACATGGTAGAAGAAAATAAGAATTCCATGATTGCTATTTACTTATTTAATTTACAGGAGTTCCCAGATTCTCTTAAAGAAAAAATCTATCTAAAAGAATGGCACGTGTACAATACATTGATACAAACCCTTCCAGCCTACATTGCATTATTTCAAGATCTGAGAGTACTAGAGTTGTCAAAAAATCAAATCACCCATCTCCCAGTGGAAATTGGTAAGTTGGTTCAAGATACTTATGCTGGTTAACTGTGTTGTAGGGAAATGAGCATCTGTGGATATTCTTACCCATTTACTAATAATTGTCTTGTTTGTTTCCAGTGGACAGTCCCCCTAAATTTTCACTGCTCATTATACTTGCTGAATTGTATGCAATATCATGTATGTAATACAGCTCAAACCTGGAGTAAAAATGCACATATTTTGTTATCTGGCTATAAGACAGCTATATATATGTAGATGCAGAGTTATTCCTGGGAATGGACAGTGATTTGTGTTCCCTACAGCTTAAGAAAAATGGAAGTATTACAAAATTGTAAACCTCACACAGGGTGAATCAAACATAAGTTTACATTTTAATAAAACATAAGTTTATGTAGAAAGGAATAAAAAAATACAAGGTTGCTGAAAACTCATCTTTTGAATTTTATTATGAGTTCAGAAATTTTTATTAAAAGTCATATGCTTAGTAAAGTGGCTTTATCCATTGTGACATTGTCTTTTTCACAGAGGCAAATCCTTAATTCTTATATACTTTGGCATTTGCTATTTTAAGCTACATAAAACCCAAGAATGTCAGTGTATAGTTCAGTGTTTTTTGATCTTACAATGGGAAAATATGGTCTGAAAGATTACAATGATTTGAGAGGGATTTACTGCTCTTACAAGGCAGAACTTTGCCTTGTAAAAAACTCTGAGAGCTGAAGAAACTGGGCCCACTATGGGGCCTATGTATTGGAGTCTATGTACCCAGGTGTACTAATACATCAGGTTTTGTTTTAAAATACACAATGCTTAAGCATCCCCATGACTGGTATTCCCTTATATATTGTCAGAGCCTCCACCTCCACAGTTGCTAACAATTTAACTAATAAAAAGAGGAAGACAGTGAGCACCCTGAAACACAGAAATCAGTGCTAGACTTCTCTGCCCTTTCTTCTAATTTTTCTAGTCTATTACTAGAATTACACTAATGCTTTTGATTTAATTACTAACATGGTTTACAGAGATAATTTTCTGGGGACATCAAGAAATATTGTACAGTTCAAACCTGGTGACTAAATATATTTATGAATTATAAACAAGACCTAAGAAGGAGATAATGGACATAAATACAAAACCCAGAAAATGTTTTGTCAGCACTCAGATGGGTCAGTGAGTTTAATGGAGAAATCTTCTCCCAGGTGGTCTGAGAGAAAGGGCAAAGGACATAGTTCCCTTCCAGAGGCTACTCTAAACCATTAAGCATGAGTTTTTAAGGAATCACTACTTAACAACTGAGGAAGGTAAAGGCTAAGTAAGTTTTTTCTTCCTTTCTGTAATACTATTCATAGCTAATGAAAATTATTCCCAAGAAGAAATTACTATGAATGCTGATAAAGTCTCTTTCCAGAATAAAGGCACAAAACCAAATCTTTCTAGTACAATCAATCCTTTCTTGGAAAACAAGGAAAAAAGATTGAGTGCTTCTAGTAGCAGGTGCCATTCACTTGAGAAAACATAATGTGATTTTTTTTTTTTCTCATCACCAGCTTTCATGTTTTTCCCATTTATTTGCTTTTACTGGAATGGTCAGTGAATATTAGAAAGCTGTTTGTTGTGGGTCCTGCCTCAGACAATGCTGTAACTCTCACTATCCTCCTCCTCACAGTGAACTTTTGTTCAGAATGTTGTTTTATTATTTTTTTTTCAAGATTCATTAAGTGAAAGACGGCATGATTGTGCTAAACACTTATCTGGAGGTACCTGGATTAGAACCTTTCCTTTTGAGACTCTGCATAACCAAATCAACAAATTTGGTTAGCCATAGATGCTATTTATACAATAATTCAACCTCACAGTGGTAATTCTAAACAAAGACACAGATTTGCCAATGTAGTTTAAAAAGAAATAGCAAAAAAACTACTCCAGAATTGTGTAACTGAACTGTTCAGTACATTTTGCCAAACCTGCCTAATGATTTTCAGTCTTAGTGAGTGTCATTTGTTGATAAATCACCTATTAGTAATGCAGAGGAGCTACCCTTGTTGTTATGGCATAAATTATAGACAAGTTTTTATCTCAGTTTACATAATGCTTTTTTTGTTGACATGTAAGGTGACGTGCTTGCAAATTGGTATGCTTTTATTTCATTACTATATGTGCATACAGATATGGTCACTAATATGTATTGGAAACATTCATTAATTTAGTATGACATTATTAAGAAACATCTTGGATATTGAGAAGCTTTTGGATGCTGTTTCAAAATGAAACTTCCATGCTTTAATCATCTGGCTACTAAATTAACAGGTGAAAAATAATCAATGTGGGTTTGGTTTGGGAGCTCTATCTAAGCAAGGAGTGTGGTCTCAGTGCTAAATAAGAAGATGAGGTCTCTGGAAAAGTTAAATGCTAAGGCATTAATCTTTTTGTGTTTTGTTTAGAAAACAGCATCAAGCTGATAAAATACCACTGCTTAAAAATACTTGAGAGTAATGACAGATGGTTGAAGTTGGCAGTGACATGCATGCTGTTGAGTCTTTAGACTTCAGAGCAAATGAAGCCAAGTTTAGACTAAGAAACCATCCAGCTGAAGCTAAACAAGGGAGCCATATTTGGACTACTGACTACTTACAGCCCCTTACAACAGGGCTGTAAAGGAGTGAGAGAACAGGAGATTATAAGAATATTTTCAGTGAAAACCAATATTACTGAAGTAGCTTGAATTAAAATATCTGCAGAAACTGAAATTCATGTTTCAGTTTTACATCATTTGGAAGAGAATGCTCTGCTACGAATCAGAATAAAAAAGACTTGAAGGCATTTTTAGAAATATTACATCACACTCAACTATGATGACATATGCACTTGAACAGATCAAATCTGGATCAAAAGACAGATGTGAATACTTTTGATTTGATTCTTTTGTGGAATAGCAGACATTTTCATAGGAAGCCAGTAAACCAAAATGGAGAAAACCGCAAAATGGAGTTGTTTGTCTCAAAGCTGTCAGGTTTAGTTCTTCCAGGAATAACAAGAAAAAAACATGAGCAGAGGTATAGCTGGGAGATTTTCTTTGGCAATGGGTTCACCGTGAGTTTATAGTTCTGGCTCTGACTGCATGGCTGCAGTGCAGTAATTCTGTATCAGTTGGAGCCAGTATATCAGTTATTGCTATAAATGAAATATCCAATAGAATATGTTTATATGTTCCCATAGGAAGTAGTGCACTGCATTTTCATGTGATCTCAAAGCTTTTGTGTTACAATGGGTTAGTGAGGCTGTTATCAGGACTTTTTGTCCCACAAATTACTAATGAAGTATTTAAAGGAGTTGCTAAAAAATTAAAATCCTTGTACCTTATTATACTCTCCCACATTTTTGATATGCCGAGTATTTAAGAGGAATAATAATTGTATTTGGATCTATATTTGAATAAGAAGTCTCAGAGATTTTTTATTGTGTCTCTGTACCTCACAGTATAATATTTCATTTCTGCATACCATTAATCCAATTTCCTAGAACTCAGTCAGCAAAACTAGAAATAATACAGGTTTAAATGACTCTAGGTACCTGAAATAGCTTTTCCTATTAATAAGAATCCCAGTGTGCTTATGCATGAATTTCCAAGAAGAAACATATTCTCAGTTTATTCTGCAGTCTTATTCTGCCAACTCATCTCTTATCATTGGAATTTATTCAATACTGAATGTTACATGTCCAACAGCTCAGTCTTGTATACAACTGAGGAAAATTTTGTGTATATTCACTATTTGAAGAAGTATTACACATATCTAGTGCAAGCTGACTGTTTTTAGCAGGATGCCAGTTGCTTTAAAGCTAGCTGCTGCAGTGATGGCTTGCTTATACTGAACAACTGTTAAGGGCCTCAAAATTTAACTGTTGGTTAATGCATTGCCAAAATACGAAATTGTACTTCTTGCTGGACCAGCAAGAAGGGAAATAAGCTTTTTATTAATCTTCTTAAGCTATCAAAAGAGGGGATATTGTACTAAGCTGTTAAAAAACAATATAAAAATACTGCTTTTATGAATTACAACATCACTGGATCTTGCAAAGATCAATACATTAGTAGTAAGCTGAACTTCTTGGAAGTATTTCAGATAGTGCCATTGAGTACTGAGCTTAAACTGCAAACACTACCATGGAAACTACCCATTACATGAATTATTTTTACAAAAAAGTTCCTATCTATTGAATTTTTCATATTAATTTGTGAAACAGCACAATTGTTATTAGCCAAATCACAGAATGTTAGGGGTTGGGAGGGACCTCAAAATATCATCCAGTCCAGCCCCCTACTAGAGCAGGATCATCTCTACCAGATCACTCTGGAATGCATCCAGGCAGGTTTTGAGTATCTCCACCACAACCTCTCTGGGCAGCCTGTTCCAGTGTTCCATCACTCTTATAGTGAAAAAAATTTCCCTCATGTTCCATGGAACTTCTTATGTATCAGCTTCCACCCATTGTCCCTTGTCCGGTCATTGGGCATCACCAAGAGCTGACTCCATTCTCTTGGCACTCACCCTTTACCTATTTATAAACATTCATGAGGTCACTTCTTAATCTTCTTCAAGCTAAAGAGCCCCAGCTCCCTCAGTCTCTCCTCATAAAGGAGATGTTCCACTCCCTTAATAATTTTTATGTCTCTGCACTGGACTCTCTCAAGCAGTTCCCTGTCCTTCTTGAACTGAGGGGCCCAGAACTGGACACAATATTCTGGATGTGGCCTCAACAGGGCAGAGTAGAGGGGGAGGAGAACCTCTCTTGACCTACTAACCACACCCCTTGTAATATGCCCCAGAATGGCTTTGGCTTTTTTGGCCACAAGAGCATACTGCTGGCTCATGGTCATCCTTCCATCCACTAGGACCCCCAGGTACTTTCCCCCTTCACTATTCTCCAACAGGTTAGTCCCCAACCTATACTGATACATGGGGTTGTTCTTTCCTAGGTGCAAGACTCTACACTTGCCCTTGTTGAATTTCCTGGCAAAGAAGAATGGTTGAAGAGTGAAATATTACTATCTCATGGTCAATCTGTTACTGCACTACAGCTTTTATAGGACCTAGTGGTAAAAAGCAGTTTCACAGATCTTTTATGCAGGAGTTCAGGAGGTCTTCATCCCTCTTTTATGTGGGTGCTTTGAGCAGAAATAAAATCAATAAATAAATGGATGCTTTAATTGTTACTTGTGAGCTTGAACATCAGTACCTCCTCTCAGAGAAATCAAAACCAATATAACTTGCTGAGCTAACTGTAAACAAGAGATTATTTGTCTTAACCCATAAGAAAATGATATTTGATCATCGTAGATCAATGCAAAAAAAATGGTTTTATCTTTTACTCTAATGTATACAACTGAATCTTCATTTGCATTGAATAAGATTCTTAGATGATAAAAAGCTCTCTGTAACCTCCTGGCCTTGTAAGCAGCACTGATATAGGCTTGTTGAAATGGTGAAGTTGCATTATCATTGTCAATACGCTACATTGTGCACCAGAAATGATAGGACTTAATTATTAGTTTTAAATATGGAATTAAAAATTTAAACTGGGAATAGAAACTGTCTTAGGCATCAGCTATGGCATTGCATCTCCCACGTGAAAATAAAATATTCTTAATTGTGAGACTGCCAGGGAAACTGTGGATTTCATTACCACTTTTACTGCTTTTCACTGGAAAATACAGAGATGTTAGCTGTTTAACTCCCTATTTTGCATTTTTTAATAGAACTAAAACTTCAATGTCATTAAGAACAGTTTGTAGCAGGAATTATTTTATTATTAGTACTGTTAACTGAGAAATTGTGCTTGAGTGTTGTTTGAATGTATAGGTAGCAGGTATGGAAGTCAAATTCTGCTCTACATTCATGCTGCTGTGAAGGGATTTTTACTTCATCTGACTTCTAATGCTGTCTCAATGTTGTTCATACAACCTTGCCACCAACCTCAGAATCACAAAATCACAGAATATTAGGGTTTGGGAGACCCTGAAAGATCAGCTAGTCCAAGCCCACTGGCAGAGCAAAGTCGCTTAGAGTTGGTCACACAGGAATGCATCTGGGTGGATTTTGAATGTCTCCAGTGAAGGAGACTCCATAACCTCCCTGGGGAGTCTGTTCCAGGGTTGCCACTCCTACAGTGATAAAGTTCTTCCTTATGCTTACATGGAACCTTCAGTTTGCAGCTGTTGCCCTTTGTCCTATCCTTGGACAGCACTAAGAGCCTAGCTTCATCCCCCTGACACTCATCCTTCATGTATTTATAAATATGAATAAGGTCACCTATCAGTGTCCTCCAAGCTAGAGACCCAGCTCCCTCAGCCTTTCCTCATAAGGGAGATGACCCACTCCCTTAATCATCTTTGGGGCTCTGCACTGGACTTTTTCAAGCAGTTCCCTGATTTTCTTGAGCTGAGGGGCCCATAACTGGCCACAATATTCCAGATGTAGCCTCATGCCAGAGCAGATAGGGAGGAGAACATCTCTCACCCTATTAGCCACTCTCGCTACTAGCCACACCCCTTCTAATACACCCTGGGATGCTATTGGCATTCTTGTTCACAAGAGCACATTGCTGGCTTGTGCTCATCCTGTTGTCCACCATGACCCACAGCTCCCTTTCTCCTATGGTGCTGTCCAACAGATCAGTCCCCAACCTATACTGGTACTGGTATGTGGTTGTTCTTTCCCATATGCAAGACTCTACACTTGCCCTTGTTGAATTTCAATAAATTTCTCCCTACCCAACTCTCCAGCCTTTTCTGGTCTTAGTATCATAGTATCATAGTATCAGTCAGGGTTTGAAGGTACCACAAGGATCATCTAGTTCCAACCCCACCTGCCTCATCCGGCCTGCTCTTAAACACCTCCAGGGACAGGGCCTCAACCACCTCCCTGGATAACCCATTCCAGGGCTTCACCACTCTCATGGTGAAGAGCTTCCTTCTCATGTCCAGCCTGAATCTCCCCACCTCCAGCTTCATTCCATTCCCCCTAGTCCTATCACTACATGATATCCTGATATCCTGTCTTGTGCAGTAGCAGCACAGCCTCCAGGTGTGTCACCCACTCCTCCTAGGTTTGTACTGTCAGCAAACTTGCTGACAAACTTGACACTGTTCCCTCATCCAGATTGTTGATATTTATTCTGAGTAGTGATGATCCCAGTACTGACCCCTGTGGGTCTACTAGATACACTTTCTCAGTTTACCTGCAAGGATGTTGTGGGAGATGGTATCAAATGCTTTCCTAAGATCAAGATAAAACACATCCACTGCTCTACCATCATCTGTCCAACTGGTTATGTCCTCATAAAATGCTATCAGGTTGATTGAACATGACTTCCCCGTGGTAAAACCATACTGACTCCTCTGAATGACCTTATCCTTGATATTTCTAGAGACAGTGCCAAGGATAAGTTGCTCCATCACCTTTCCAGGGATGGAGGTGAGGCTGACTGGTCTATAGTTACCTGGGTCCTTCTTCTTACCCTTTTTGAAGACTGGAGGGACATTTGCTTTCCTCCAATCCTCATGCACCTCTCCTGTTTCCCACAACTTACCAAAGATGATGGAGAATGGCCTAGAAATGACTTCTGCCAGCTCCCTCAGTACTCTCAGGTGCATCCTATCAGGACCAATGGATTCTTTTCAGAGAAAGAAGTAATTAGGAACTTGGAGCTGAATGAAAACTAGGCTGAAATTGCATAACTAAATAAAAATATATAAATGAAAACCAAGTTGTACCCAAATGATTTGTTTTCATAGAATCAGCAAATCCAACCATTAACCCTGATCTACCAAGTCAACCCTACTCTACCAAGTCAACCACTAAGCCATATCTCCACATATACATGGCTTTTAAGCACAGCCAGGGATGGTTTTAAAAGACACCCTGTTTCAATGTCTGACAATACTTTCAGTGAAAAAATTTCCCTAATGTCCAGCATAAACCTCTCAAGGGCATTTCTTGTTCTATCAATAATCAATTGGAAGAAGAGAGCAACACTCACCTCATGACAACCTCCCTTCTGGTTGTTGCAGAGAGTGATGGGGTCTCCCCTCGGCCTGCTTTTCTTCGCAATGAACATCTCCAGCTCCTCTCTAAGACTTGTTCTCTAGGCCCTTCACCAGCTTAGTTGCTCTTCTCTGGACCTGCTCTAGCACTTTAATGTCTTTCTTCTTGCACTGAGGTACCCAAAACTAAACACAATACTCGTGGTATGGCCTCACTGGTGCAGAGTACAGAGTGATGTACTCCCTGTACTGATGGCCACACTTTCTAATACAAGTGAGGATGCCACTGGCCTTCTTGGCCACCTGAGCACTCTGTGGGCTCATATTCAGCCACTTGATCAGTACCCCTGGTCCCTTTCCACTGCACAACTTTCCAACAACCCTTCCCCAGGCCTGTAGTATTGCATATGGTTGTTATGGCCAAAGTGCAGCACCTGGTACTTGGCCTTGTTTGACCTCATGCAGTTGACCTTGACCTGTCAATCCAGTCTCCCCAAGTCCCTCTGTAGAGCCTGTCCACCCTGAAGAAGATCAAAACTTCTACCCAGCTTGGTGTCATCTGCAAATTTACTGAGGGTGTACTCTACCTTCTAATCAAGATCATCAGTAAAGATGTTAAACAGAAGTGGTCCAAATACTGAGTTCTCAGGAGCATCACCCCCTGGTGACTGGCCACCAGCTGGATTTAACTCCATTCATCACTTTTTTCTGGGAAGGTGATTGATTTTAAGTAGTAGATCTTGTCTATTTGGCATCCAGTAAAGCATCTGATACATTGAGCTACGGAAAAAGAATGAATGAATCTAAAAAATCAGACTTTGATGCAACAGATGAAAAATGAAAAAGGGACTTTCTAATGCAGAGGCAAAAAGGTACTTGTTTGGAAAGATAAGCTATTGGTTGGAAGCAAGATCACTTATGGAGTTTTTCAGTGATCAGTCTTGAGTTTGTTTCTTAATTATTTTGAAGAACTGGGCTACTGAAATTTTCTGCTGACATGATTTGTATGTTATGTCACCGTACAAAGAGGAAGTACTATGAAAAGCTGGATGAGCAAGTAAGTTTCAATAAAAGAAGAGAGATTTAAATTAATGATTGTAGATGTTCAAGAGCTAATAATTTGTGCAGCATTTGTCAGGAGCTCTTTGAATGCAAATAACGGAAGAAATAATATTCCTAATCTAACTGTCCTAGAATCATAGAATGGTCTGCGCCAGGAGGGACCTCCAAAGGTCATCTAGTCCAAACCCCTCTGCAGTCAGCAGGGGTATCCTCTACTAGATCAGGTTGCCCAGAGCCCTGTCAAGCCTCACTTCAAATATCTCCAAGGATGGGGCCCCAGTCACTTCCCTGGGCAACCTGTTCCAGTGTTCCACTACCCTCATAGTGAAGAATTTCTTCTTGATACCCAATCTAAATCTGGTCTTTTCTAGTTTGAAGCCATTGCCTATCACCACAGGCCTTTGTAAATAGTCTTCCTCCATCCTTCCTGTACTGGATAGCTCCTGTTCTCCAGGCTGAACAACCCCAGCTCTCTCAGCCTGTCTTTGTAGCAGAGGTGCTCCAACCGATGGATCATTCTCATGGCCCTCCTCTGGACCTGCTCCATCAGGTCCATGTCCTTCCTTGCTGTCCTTCCTGTAGCCTTGAGGGCTACAGACTTGGGCACAGTACTCCAGGTGAGGTCTCACCAGAGCACAGTGAAGTGGCATAATCATCTTTCTGGATCTGCTGGCAACACATCTTTTACAATACAACACAATACAATACAATACAATACAATACAATACAATACAATACAATACAATACAATACACCAGGTTGAAAGAAACCTTCAAGATCATTGCGTCCATTTTGATGCAGCCCAGGATGTGATTGGCTTTCTGGGCTGTAAGTGCACACTGTCTGCTCATATCCAGCTTCTCATCCATCAGCACCCCCAAGTTCTTTTCCACAGGGCTGCTTTCTAACACCTCACCCCCTAGTCTGTATTGATAGCAAGGATTGTTCTGGCCCAGGTACAGGACCATCCAGCGAATTCCTTATCTACTGAACAGTCCACTCATCAAATCTGTATCACTCTAATTTGGTGAGCAAGATGTTGTGGGGGACTATGTCCAAGGCCTTACAGAAGTCCAGATAGATAACATCCATAGGTTGTCCCTTATCTACTGACATATTCACTCTATCATAGAAGGCCACAAGGTTAGTTAGGCAGGACCTTCCCCTAGTAAAGCCATGCTGGCTGTCCTAAATCATCTCCCTGTCTTCCACATGCCTCAGCATGGCATCTAGGTGGATCTGTTCCATGGTCTTCCCAGGCATGGAGGTGAGGCTGACACGTCAGTAATTCCCAGGGCTGTCCTTTCTACCCTTTTAAAAATGGCTGTAATGTTTCCTTTCTTTCAATCTGGAGGGACTTCACCTGACTGCCAGGCCATGGAGAGTGGGTTGGAAACTACATCAGCTAGTTCCTTCAGGACTCTGGGATGTATTTCATCAGGTCCCATGGACTTATATATCTTCAGGTTTCTCAGTTGATCACACACCCTGTGGTGTGTACCTGTTAATGTACCTGTAGAAACCTTTCTTCTTTTTCTTTACATCCCTTGCCAAGTTTGGTTCCAGCTGCGCCTTGGCCTTCCTGACCTCGTCCCTACACAGCTGGGCATTGTCCCTGTACTCTTCCCAGGATGCCTGTCCCTTCTTCCATTTCCTGTGTAGCCCCATCTTGCCCTTTAGTTTGACCAGCAGGTCACAGCTCAACCATGGTGGTCTCTTGCCCTCTTTGCCCAATTTCTTACATGCAGGGATTAAGAGCTTTTGTGCTCTATAGAGAGCATTCTTAAATATCCACAGCTTTGTTCAGCTCTCTTGTCTCTGAGGGCCATTTTCCAGGGGGTCCTATTTACTAACACCTTGAAGAGCCGGAAGTTTGCTTTCTTAAAATTTAGAGTCCTAACTGTGCTTCTTGTGGGCTTCATCCGCCTTAGGACAGTGAACTGCACTAGAGCGTGACCACTGCAGCCCAGGCTGCCATTGACTTTGACCTCTCTGGTGATTTTGCTTGCATTTGTGACCAACAGGTCCAACAACACATCTCCTTAATTAGAGCATTAAGTTCTTGTGTCAAGACGTTGTCATCTAGGAGCCTTCTGGATTACTGGCAGCCAGCTGTGTTGCTTTTCCATCAGATGCCAGGGTGGTTAAAATCCCCCAGAAAGATAAAAGCCTGTGACTGCTGTGATAAGACCCTTCTTGAGATGGAGTAACAAGGCTTCATCAATAGTTTCTGCTTGGTCAGGCAGCCTGTAGTGGACTCCTACCACAAGGCTCCCTTTGCTGTCCCGATCCCTAATATCTACTCATAAGCTTTCAACCTGCTTGTGGCTGTTCTTTACTGACAACTCCTTTCTCTCTATCCCCTTCTTTACATAGAGGGCAACACCTCCACCCCTTCTTCCTACCCTGTCCCTTCTGAACAGCTTGTAGCTATCGATGACCATACTTCACTCATCAGATTCATCCCCCTAAGTTTCTGTAATTTTTGTAGCCTTCCTGTAGCAGGATAGCTTCCAATTTGCCTTGTTTTTTGCCCATGCTGCATGCATAGTGTACAGTCAGACAAGAGGGTGGCTAGAATGTTGGTGACACTAGATGCCTTGTCCATATTAGTTCTCCAGCTACTGATGGAACTGGGAGATAGAAATTCCAGTCACTGAAATGTTAACAAATAGATCTGTTGTGGTTTAATGCTCACAGGCAGCTAAGACTCACACAGCTTGCCAGCCTCTGGCAGCTGCTTGTTCAGTCTTCCACAGCAGGATGGGGAGAGAATTGGAAGGGCGAAAGTGAGAAAACTTGTCCAGCAGGCTGAAAGCGGTTTAGTAAGTAATGATAAGTGCAGCAAAACACAAGCAATGAGCAACAGTTATATTGGATAACTTTCTTCCATTCTTCCTTGCACCCAGTTTTTGTGGTGAACATCTCATTATATGCTATAGTGTATTCTTTTGGTCACCTCAGATCTGGTGTCTCAGCCCTGTTCCCTCAGGGATATTTGGTCACAATACAAGACATAGCACTATATAAGCTGCTGCAGAGAAAATTACCTCCACCCCAGACACAGCCAATACAGTATGCCTTTGCTGAAAGAAAAGACCAAACACTTCAGTGCTAATAAGTATTTCCTTTTTCATTCCAATGGGATGTGGTCTCCTTCACTGAAGGTTTACTGATAAGGATGATGAATTAATCTGTAATTCTCTGATTCTTCACAACTAAGGTTGTTCATGCATTTACACCATTCTGTTGCTTTTATTACTCTTTTGCACCATCCCAAATGACCCTTGTGTGACAGTAATGTACTGTTAAAATAATGCCCGTTTCAGTCTTACTTCCACCCCTCTTCCCTCCCTCCCCCTGCTATTTAAACTAAAAAGCACTTCTCAGTGAATAGGAAAGACAAGGACAGCTGAATTTTGAAGTATTATCTCTGTTCCTGGCAGAACAAAAACTGGGAGAAAGCTGAGTGGAAGCTTTTGTATTTTTCTCTATTGCAACAAGTAGAGATTAATATAATATAGATCTTACCATATATGGATTGTCTACCACCCATAAGAAAAATACAAGTGCTCCAGCTATTGTTTGAAGACACTATTGTGTCTAAGGGAGACTCTGGGGTTTACTTAAAATGCTGTGTGTTTTTGTGACTGCTTGTATTGGTCATCAAACTGCACACCTCTCCCTCTGACAAACAGAGGCAACCCAAAGGAAAATATATGGGACTTCAATTGCTTGTTTGTTCTCCATCCTTTTCTGTGAAAGCACCATCTGGCCACTGGCAAGGATTTCCACACATTGTGAATGGTGAGCAGCTGTAATTAAACACTTGCTCTGGATGGAGTTTAACTAAACATTAGTGCCTTAAGGGTAAGCTCACTGTTAACGACACTGTGTGAGCACTTGAGAAATCCTGCAGAGACATTTGGTCTAGTGCCATTCAAACACCATGAAATATCATATTCTTTTGAAAAGTGATTATAAATAGATGACTGATATAACAGATGCAATATAGAATAGTGAATCTTGTGTATGTTTTACCTTGTTTTGCCAATATATAGGTCTGCTTTAAGAACCTGTTGACACAAGACACTCCCAGTTTCTAAATGCTGAAATGCATTTAAGTTACTTTACTTTTCCTCATGAATGCTGTACTCTGCAACTGGTCAGAGGGAATTATCACTGAAATATCAATGATTATAGAGGAGTGTTTCTCATAATACCAAGCTGAGTGGTACAGTTGATACACTGGGGGAAAGGGATGCCATTCAGAGAGATCTTGAGAGACTTGAGGAGTGGACCTCATTAAAGTCAACAAATCCAAGCCAAGTTTGAGGACTTCCACCTGGGCTGGGGCAATTTCTGATATCAATACAGGTTGGGAAAGGCAGACTAATTAAAAAGCCCACACTGAAGGACTGAAGGGTACTGGTGCATATGAGCTGGTGCGCACTTTCGGCCCAGAAGTAGCCTGGGTCACATCAAAACAGAGGCCAGCAGATCAATGGAACTGATTGTCTTCTTGTACTCTGCTCTGGTGAGACATGATTTGGAGTACTGTGTTCAGGTCTGATGTACTCAGTAGAAGGAAGACATGGACCTATTGGAGCAGATCCAGATGAGGTCAGAGAAAATGGTTAGAGGGCTGGAACACCTCTCCTCTGAAGGAAGGCTGAAAGAGTTGCTCAGCCTGGACAAGATAAGGCCCATTTCAATATATAAAGTAGGAGTAATTAATTCCAAAGAACAGGTTCTCTAAAAAATACTAATGCTTTTCAATTAACAGGCAAGTTAAAAACTAGAGGCCATCTTTAGTTTCAAGAGATTTCAATAGGTATTTCATCCTTGGTAGAACTCTCTTTAGAACTCTTTGCTGTCTCCAAAATCTCACCAAACTCATTGCTTATTAATAGAAGTATGTAAGGGTGCAGTATAACACTGTTGCCCTCCTGCAACTAGTGACCAATGCAGGAAACATTATCACATTATTACATTAAAGAGTTTTGCCTTGGCTAAACTGAGTATGGTTTTTATTTTCACTTTCTTCCTTCCTACTCTTATTTTTCCTTTCTTTTCCCTTTCCATCTTCCTTTCTTCCTTCCTTTCTTCCTTCCTTTCTTTCTTTCTTCCTTCCTTTCTTTCTTTCTTTCTTTCTTTCTTTCTTTCTTTCTTTCTTTCTTTCTTTCTTTCTTTCTTTCTTTCTTTCTTTCTTTCTTTCTTTCTTTCTTTCTTTCTTTCTTTCTTTCTTTCTTTCTTTCTTTCTTTCTTTCTTTCTTTCTTTCTTTCTTTCTTTCTTTCTTTCTTTCTTTCTTTCTTTCTTTCTTTCCTTCTTTCTTTCTTTCTTCTTTCTTTCTTTCCTTCTTTCTTTCTTTCCTTCTTTCTTTCTTTCCTTCTTTCTTTCTTTTCCCCATTCTCCTTGTATGCTGACTTCAACTATCTTTTCCTCACAGGCTGCTTAAAAAACCTCAAAGTACTCAATGTGAGTTTCAATAACTTGAAGTCAGTCCCTCCAGAACTAGGTGATTGTGAGAATCTGGAAAAATTGGACTTGTCTGGAAATATGGAAATAACAGAGCTCCCATTTGAAGTAAGATGACAAACTGTATTTCGTCCTTTTTTTTTTCTCTTCTAATGTATTTTATCACAATCTTAAAATCTTTTCTTAACAGATTAAAACACATTCCTTGCAATTTTTAGTGATAATGTGCCTTAGCAGCAGTTAAATGGGACTAAGCTTTTTTGTTTTCATTTCCAAGTGACTAAATTTTACTTATCTGGATATATGAAGCAGCACATGATCCCAAAGGGGATTTGGTGAGTAGTGATAAGAACAAGGCTGAAAATAGCCATTTTCTGTGAAAGTAAAGTGCTACTTGACAGTCAAATTCACATAATAACCTTCTCCTCTCCCCCTCCCTCCTAGTTTCTGGGTTCTTTTAAAGAGTTCTATAAACAATGCTATGTGTTGCTATGAGCACAAATACCTTTATGAAAGGGATATTACATGCAAGGCATGGGATGAATATATAGTAAAGAGTGAGAAAATGACTGCCAGACATGCATCAGCATTGTTTCTTCTGTTGGATGCATAACTGCTCCCTCTCCCAGTTGCTTTGGGACTTATTATTCATGGAGAAATGAAGCCATTGACTGCTACCTAACCACAGTTTCATCTGTATTTCTCAAGTTCCTAATATCCTGATTCCTGAAGGATGAATCAGGAGAGCTTTAATAAGGAATGCCAGGGTCTTTACATTTTTCTACATATTTCCCCCCTAAACATCTGTTACTGGTGATTTGCAGTCAGCATCAGAATGGATTAAATTTATTTCAGTTATAGTTTGGCCATGTTTATGTTATTATCTGAGAAAATGTAAAAGACAATTAATTTTCCCCATCACCTTTTTACTGTGAGGTAGTTTATCTGAAAAGGACTGTTAAAAAATTATGTGAAGGAAACAAAACCAAAGGATGAACATTAGCTTCACACTACAAGTGGACATTGCATAGAAATGTTAGCAACAGCACAGATAGTGACGGTTTCTTTTTTCCTTCCTCTCCTCCTTCTACAGATAAAATCATAGAATCAATAAGGTTGGAAAAGACCTCAGAGATCATCAAATCAAACCTATCACCCAACACCTCATGACTAACTAAACTATGGCTTCAAATACCATGTCCAATCCCTTTTTGAACAACTCCAGGGATGGTGACTCCACCACCTCCCTGGGCAGCCCATTCCAATGGCTAACAACTCTCTCTGTGAAGAACTTTCTTCTCACCTCAAGCCTAAACCTCCCCTGGCACAACTTGAGACTGTATCCTCTTATTCTGGTGCTGGTTGCCTGGGAGAAGAGACCAATTCCCAGCTGGCTACAACCTCCCTTTAGGTAGTTGTAGACAGCTATGAGGTCTCCCTGAGCCTCCTCCAGGTTAAACAATCCCAGATTCCTCAGCCTCTCTTCACAGGGCTTGTGCTTGAGGCCTCTCACCAACCTCATTGCCCTTCTCTGGACATGTTCAATTGTCTCAGTGTCCTTCTTAAACTGAGGGGCCCAGAACTGGACCCAGTACTCATGGTGTGGCCTAACCAGTGCTGAGTACAGGGGCACAATGACCTCTCTGCTTCTGCTGGCCACACTATTTCTGATGCAAGCAGAAAGTAAATCACATCCTGGACTGCATCAAGAGAAAAGTGGCCAGATGGTCAAGGGAGGTGATACTCCACCTCTATGCCACTCTCATGAGACCCCCACCTGAAGTACACTGCCCAGTCCTGGAGCCTGCTCTACAAGAAAAATATGGACATGCTGGAACATGTCCAAAGAAGGGCCACAAAGACGATCAGTGGGCTGGAGCACCTCTCCTATGAAGACAGGATGAGAGAGTTGGAGTTGTTCAGTCAGGAGAATAGAAGGCTCAAGGAGACCTGTAGTGGGTTGAGGCAGCCCCCTCCCCACCACAGGCAAAATGACAACTCTGACAAATGGATTGCAAAAGTGATGGAAAAGTTTAAATAGAAAAGGGTGAATGTGCACAAAAGAACCAGAAACAGTGAAAGAAGAAACCCCAAAACCGACCCGGATACACCCCATCCCCACCTGAGGGTGGGCCCAAGACCCCCAGGGCTCGTTCTTCCCCCCCCACTGCTAGGCTAGTCTCAGCTGGCCAGGCCTGAGACCGCCCATCCCCCTGGCCTTGGGCCTAGCCAGGCACAAGGCCGGGAGACGGCTCCCCAGTTACCGGGTGCTGACGAGGGAAGAAAGAGAAAGAGGCGGACCCCACGCAAGATCTTATAGCGGTGCAGGGGGGTGTGGCAGGAGATACACAGTTTTCCTGTGTCCACCCACTAGGCTGGACTTCTGGCCACAGGAAGTGCGCCATGCAGCAGTGGGCACCCAGCCCAAACCACCACACGCCACCCCTTATCTCATACCACAACCCCTGCACCCAAACACATCATCAAATTAGAAATCTCCTGATGACGCGTCCGGCAAGGTCCATATCTTCTTCTGGGTGCCCACCCAAACAGTCTCTCTCAGGCTCAAGCATCAATCCAGTCCAGTTCTTCCTCTCTCATCCAGTGGAACCTCCCAGTGATGCAGAGTTCACTCTTCTGCAGTGCAGGTTCTTCATGGATCTGTTGGACATCCTGGCCACACAACCTCTCAGCCAAGCTCTTCTTCTTGCTCACATTTAGCTCAGCGGCATATCTCCACCCCTGGGGCAAGCCAGTTGGAACAATCTGGCTCCACGACTGCTTTTTTTCCGATCCCCAGGGTGCCGCAAACCGACTGCGGTCCAGGCTACCCAAACACCTATCAGGGTACTTCGCCCCCCGCACCGGGCGTTCACGTACCGAGGCGTAACAATATCTGGCCGCACACCCCACCCCTGGAAGACGGAAGGGCTGCACCACAGCCCACTGAGAGGAAGGGAGGCAGAGCCAGGTGCTCGGCGCCATTTTCGGTACTATCCAAAAAAGATCGGGGAGATTAAAGCTGGGCCCACTGCAGCCCCAGCGCCTGGCCAGCATCCGCTACCGCCACCACTCAGCATGCAGCGGGACTCTGGCCGCCTCTACCGCCGCGGTACAGGATCAAAATCACCTCCACCCCTCGGGCACTCAAACAGCTTCCCCAGCGAAAGCCACAAGCGCATTCTCAGAGCCTTTGAAAACGGCTTTCCAGCTGGGGTCCCCGTTCACCCCTCTTGGGTTTCAGGAGCTAGCTCGCCCACCCGCCCGCTGCGGCTGGCTCCATCCTTGCAGCGAGACGGACCTCATTTGACCTGCTCGCCACTGCCCCCTCCCCGCTTCACCCCCGCCACTTCTACCGCCCACAGAGAGGTAAGGGTGGGGGAGGGGCAGGTCCCGTGTTCTTAAGCGGTACCCCCGACGCACCAGGTGTCCCCCTGCAATCCACAAGAACTCACACCATCGCCCTGGCAACAAAGCTTGAGCCCCACCTTCCCAAACCGAAAACCGACGCCCAGAACTAAATTTAAACTGTTCATCTTTTGCAATCCGATCTGCAGTTCGCCACACCAACCAGCCCCACGTTGGGCACCAAAAAATGTAGTGGGTTGAGGCAGCCCCCTCCCCACCACAGGCAAAATGACAACTCTGACAAACGGATTGCAGAAGTGATAGAAAAGTTTAAATAGAAAAGGGTGAAGGTGCACAAAAGAACCAGAAACAGTGAAAGAAGAAACCCCAAAACCGACCCGGATACACCCCATCCCCACCTGAGGGTGGGCCCAAGACCCCAGGGCTCGTTCTTCCCCCCCCACTGCTAGGCTAGTCTCAGCTGGCCAGGCCTGAGACCGCCCATCCCCCTGGCCTTGGGCCTAGCCAGGCCCAAGGCCGGGAGACGGCTCCCCCAGTTACTGGGTGCTGGCGAGGGAAGAAAGAGAAAAAGGCAGACCCCATGCTAGATTTTATAGCAGTGCAAGGATTATGGTAGGAGATACCTGGTTTCCTGTGTCCGCCCACTGGGCTGGACTTCTGGCCACAGGAAGTGCGCCATGCAGCAGTGGGCACCCAGCCCAAATCACCACAAGACCTTATTGTGACCTTCCAGTATCTGAAGGGGGCTTACAAGAAATCTGTTGAGGGACTTTTTAGGATGTTGGGTAGTGATAGGACTAGGTGGAAGGGATCCAAGCTAGAAGGGGAAGATTTAGATTAGACATTAGGATGTTCTTCACAATGAGGGTGGTGAGACACTGGAACAGGTTGCCCAAAGAGGTGGTAGAAGCCCCATCCGTGGAGGTTTTCAAGGCCAGGCTGGATGTGGCTCTGGGCAGCCTGATCTAGCAGAAAGTGTCCCTGCCCATGGCATGGGGTTTGGAACTAGGTGATCTTTGAGGTACCTTCCAGCCTTGACAATTCTGTGACTTCATGATTATATGCAGAGGCTATACACGATGCACAGACACAAGCAAAACGTTGCACTAGAAGGGAATTGTGAGTAACTGGGAAAAAACGAATTGATTTTAGCATACCAATTAATGAAGCGGAGTTTATCATTCTTGCCCTCAGGTTTCAATATACTCACTTTTCCTAGACATTTATTCAGAATACCATAGCCTGTGTAGGAGATATGATTTTCTTTTTACTAGTTCAATTTTATCTGATCTGTCCCTTGTTTTAACTTGACCTTGTCTTAACTTGACCTTCATTGATGATCTGGACGAGGGCATTGAGTCCATCATCAGTAAATATGCAGATGACACCAAGCTGGGGGCAGGTGTTCATCTCTCAGAGGGTAGGAGAGCTCTGCAGTGGGACCTTGACAGGCTGGACAGATGGGCAGAGTCCAACATGATGTCATTCAACAAGTGCAAGTGCCGGGTGCTGCACATCGGCCACAACAACTCCATGCAGAGGTACAGGCTGGGGTTGGAGTGGCTGGAGAGCTGCCAAACAGAAAGGGACCTGGGGGTACTGATTGACAGCCAGCTCAACATGAGACAGCAGTGTGCCCAGGTGGCCAAGAAGGCCAATGACATCCTCACCTGCCTCAAGAATAGTGTGTCCAGCAGGAACAGGGAAGTCATTCTGCCCCTGTACTCAGCACTGGTCAGGCCACACCTTGAGTCCTGTGTCCAGTTCTGGGCCCTTCAGTTTAAGAGGGACATTGACACACTTGAACATGTCCAGAGAAGGGCAATGAAGCTGGTGAGAGGCCTTGAGCACAAGCCCTATGAGGAAAGGCTGAGGGAGCTGGGATTGTTTAGCCTGGAGAAGAGGAGGCTCAGGGGAGACCTTATTGCTGTCCACAGCTACCTGAAGGCACATTGTAGCCAGCTGGGAATTAGTCTCTTCTCCCTAGCAACCAGCACCAGAACAAGAGGACACAGTCTCAAGGTGCACCAGGGGAAGTTTAGGCTTGAGGTGAGGAGAAAGTTCTTCACAGAGAGAGTTGTTAGCCATTGGAATGTGCTGCCCAGGGAGGTGGTGGAGTCACCGTCCCTGGAGGTGTTCAAGAGGGGATTGGACGTAGCACTTGGTGCCATGGTCTAGTAGGCATGACGTCTTGGGTGACAGGTTGGTCTTTGAGGTCTTTTCCAACCTTGTTGATTCTATGATTCTATCATTCTATGCTTCTCTTAGATGCCCTGCAGATCTTAAGTTCCAGCGCATCATGGTCACTGCAGCCAAGGCTGTCCCTGAGCCTGATATTGGTCAACAGCCCTTCCCTGTTGGTGAGAACAAGATTCATCAGATCACATTTTCTTGTTGGTTCCTCTGCTATTTGGAGGAGGAAGTTATCTTCCATGCATTCCAGGAACATCCTGGATAGCTAGTGCCTTGCTGTGTTGGCCCTCCAGCAGATGTCAGGGTGATTGAAATCCCCCATGAGGACCAGGGCCTGTGAACATAAAGTCACTTCTGTTTGCCTGTGGAGGGTCTCATCTGCTTGGTTCTGCTGTCAGGTGGCCTGTAGCAGACCCCTACAGTAATACCACCTTCCCTTTAATCCCTTTAATCTTCAGCCATAGGCTCTCAACTAGCACATTCTTCCCCAGGTGGAGTTCCACTGATTACAGCTGATCAGTGATATAGAGAGCAACACCTCCTCCCCTCCTATCCTGCCTGTCTTTCCTAAAGAGCTTGTACCCATTTATCCCTGCATTCCAGTTATGGGAATCATCCTACCAAGTTTCAGTAATATCCACCATGTCATGGCATTCCAGCAGCACAGTGTCCCTTAATTCATCCTGTTTATTGCCCCAAATGCAGGCATTAGCTGTGTCACACTCTTAGGCAAATTCCTCTTTGATTCCCTTGAGGTAGCAACATGTTGAGAGTCCTTGCTAGTACTCCATCCCTCCACCCGTTGTGCTGCCCCACAGGCAGGCATGAGACTGTTAACTCCTTCCACTGGAAACCTAACTGCATGTAAGTCTTTCCAGGGCTGTGTCCCAAAAGTCTGGTGTTTAACTTGGAAAGCTCAGAATTATTCTCTTCTGGCAGTCTCCTATACAATGGGATTAGAAGCCACTAAAATTCAGTGTAGGCTACTATATAATGGTTTACTTGCAATCTATGGAAAAAAAAATGGAGCTGTGCAAATGACTTCGTGTAACAGCAAAAACTGGTCATGCCCAAGGCCTAAAAGGTCAAAGAAGGAAAATATTTGCCCTGTCTCTTGTATTTTCTTGTTTCTCCAAAGGCCATCCACTCCTTCTGCCCTCTCCTTAGCACAATATGGGAAGAAAATAGAATAGGAAAGCTCATGAGTTGAGCTAGAAGATAGGGAAATTGTTTACTATTTACTATTCTGGGCAAAACAGACTGTACATGGGGAAGATTAATATTTACTAATATACATTTGAATAGTAAGAAACAAAGACATTAAATCAACACTTTTCCTTCACCCTCTCTCAAGGCCAACTTCCTTCTCTTTAGATTGCTATGTTGTGTTTATGCCTGGGGATGTGGTATTGGTAGTGTGGGAGGGGGACTACTGGCATGTCTAGTGTAAGAATCTTTGAGAAACTCCCCCAACTCCAAACTTGACTTCCCTCTGGTGAAGGCCAAATCAATCAATGACTCTTCAACAACATGTTTAAGAGGTGAAGAACTCAAGCAGATCAATACTCCAAACCCAGTTTAGTGTCATCTGCAGACTTGCTTAGTGTGCACTCAATCCTCTTGTCCAGATCACTGATAGAGATATTAAAGAAAACTTGGACACCAAACTGTGCACTGGGAAACACCACTTGTGACCGGCCAGCTGGGTTTAACTGATTAGACAGATTAGAGAAACTATTGCCATTTTTTTTCTTAATCTCTTATTCTGGTGAAATACTGATATGGGTCATCATTGTCTCCTGTGATGTAAATACTTAGAATTGGAGAGTGTAAGTGAGTAAGTACATGCAAGCTCTGCTTTTGTAGGTGAATGAGCTCTTGTCACAACACTAGGGAAAAAAAACAAAACAAAAAACCTAGAAAACTTGGCAACTGATGCACAAAACAAGGGAGTCGCTAAAAATGTTTCATGTTTGCCATCTTTTAGGAAGTTCAATTTTTATTTGATTTTCAAATATTTAAAAGATTCCACTGGGAAGGCTGAAGAAATGCATGAAAGTAGTAACAATATTCTCCAGTGTAAAAGCTAGTCAAAAGAAATAAAGGAAAACTTCAGCCCAACAAAAATGATCAAAGTTTAATTTTACCTTAGTTTTGTATGTAGAATAATGGCCCAAGAGACACTGATAACATAAGCAAAATTGGATGAAAACAGATTGATAATATGGCTGCAATTGAGTCAAGAGTTTTTAATAGACCCATAAAGTGATCATTGGAATTCTGAGACTGAATTACTTCTTCAGTAATTGGTCTCCCTGTTTCCTTTCTATTCTAGAAGGTTTCGTTTATTTGATTATTCAAGTGGGGTTATTTTGTTGTTGTTTGTTTGTTTTTTAATAGACTCAAAATACTGTGGGAGAGGACCCAGACATGGTGGAGGATGATCTGAGATTAGTACACAAAATCATACAGGATCACAAAATTCCTGATACAAAACCATACAACATTGCCAAACTACCATTTTTAATTGAAGTTCCCAATTTGTGAAGATAGCTACCATATATGTGTTTGCATTCTTGCTGGCATATTCATTATTTCTCTACCTGCATTTGCTAGTCAGCCACACATGAAATTCACCGACTATGTGAATTATGTCTGTTGAGATTGCTAATTTGTTTTGTAAGAGGGGAAACTTCAGGAAAGACAAGATGCCAAGCACTTTTGTCTTGCACAACTTTTCAGGTAAATTACAGTTGTTAAGCAGACGTTCAGCATGTATGCCAACTCTAGTTCTTGCCTTTCTAACCTACCAATGTAATTTTTCAATGTAGCTGTTTTAAGCTGAGGTATGCTGTCACAGAGATATGTTAAGATGCTCCAGCAGAACTGAAATCTCTGGATCTCCATTCTCTGATAATAGATTCAATATCTGGTAGCAATATATCCACCTTTTTCAGTGTGTGGGGAACAAAAACACCCCCATATCATTCTGCTTGTCCTAATGTAAGTTGCTTCATGGGCTGTGTCAGCCTACTATGAACTTGCATGCTCAATGCCTGGGCTTTTGATATATATTTCTATTGTGGTGTACTTTGGCACCATGCGACATCCCTTGTGTCATAACATCAAGGGACAAGTACATGCTTGAATGTTAATTTCTTGTAGGAAGATTTTTCTGTTTTCAAAAGCTACTTTCAGCATTCTGTAGACACCTCACTGAACCTTAAAATGAAGTATTCTGATGTTCCATTAAAAAACCTGAGAGTGTGTGCTCTCATCTTTTAATTTCTCAAGGCTGTTTCATACTATGCCTACGGAAGAGCAACCTGGTTCAATGTCTACTTTTCCATTTAGTTTTCTCACTTCTACTGTTGGATGCCTAACATTTTACAAAGTTTTAAACAAATTTAAAACTTTAAAAAATATTTTTAAAAGCTCAATTTAATGGATTTATTAATTTTATTTGCAATGTAAGTCCTTTGGCAGAAAAGATTTATAGCTCTGCATCAGCATTCAAATCTGTTTTAGCTGTCTTTGTAAATTTAGAATTCCTTTCTCTGGAAATGAGTGAAAATACAAATTGAAATAAAATGTAAATGCTAGAAAAGTCAACCTACGTGTCATTAATGTTTATGCAGCCAGATCATAACAGACACTTTACCTCAGTAAGCAGATTCAATAGAAGAAGGTGCACTATGAAACTTAGGTCACAATCTTCCCTGAGAAAATTGGAAAAACTCTCTGGAAGTGAATTTGTGATGATCAGGAGAAGTATTCCATGTACATCATACAGTGCCTCTCCTAGCATAGGGAACATCATAGCATATCCTCCCCCTGCAGGAGAGGGGGTAGGAATGGACTGTTTTTAAAAAAAAAAATTTCTTTTACCTTCTGTGTGTGATTGTAAGATTTATTAGGGTGCCTGCATTTTCATTTTGACTGTTGGATAGAATTCTTATAGTCATTTTCATACATGTTATGCAACAAATTTATTTTTCTAAGAGTAAAGATTTTATTATAAATAACATATTTTCTGATACAGGTTTGTAGAAAAACTATTATGACCTTATTCTGAGGTGTGCTTCTTTCAGAAAATAGTACTTTTTACAGTTATTTATGGAATTACACTATTAATACTTCCTGTGTGTGGCAGAATACCTGCTTTGTGCTGGTATCTCAGAGACGGCTTTGCTGTGTTGAAGGGCCATTCTTCCATGCTATAAAATTATTCTAATAATGCTACATCAATCAAAAGTATCTACAGATGTGATCTGAAGACACTTAAATGAACAGGACAGGAAGATGAAGAAATTCTCATAGCCTTCATCTCTACCTTCTGATGTAGCACATGCTCTCAACAGGACAGGCAAGTCACACCACACTACCAGCAAGCAAAAATGCTTACAAGATGTTCTGATATTGAAATATATTAAAAATAGACTTTGCAAAGTTGTTCTGCTTTAAACAGTGTTCAATACCACATCTGGGCACTCCCAGTAAGTGATTTCAAATGTTTTCTCTCTGAGGTCTGAGTAATGCAAAGGAATGAGAGAAAAGATAGCATTTGTTTATGTACCTGCGTTTCCATGTCAATCCTGTCAAAATAATAGAATGATAGAACAGTGTTGAAAGGGTCCTTTAAATGTCATCTAGTTCAACCCTTCTGCAATATGCAGGTGTCTTCACCTGGATCAGGTTATGCAGAACTGTGTCCAACTGGCTGTATCAGACATGGATGGGCCATCTACAACCTTTCTGGGCAAACCATAAAAAATGTCTTCCTTATATCTAGTCTGAGTCTACCTTTAAGTTTAAAACCATTGCACCTTGTCCTGTCACAATAGGCCTTAGTTCTTACAGGCCCCCTTTAAGCACTAAAAGGCTACAATAAGGTCTTGCCAGAACTATCTCTTATCCTGGGTGAAAAACCACAGCATTCCCAGCCTTTCGTCATAGGAGACATGCTCCATCCACCAGATCATTTTTATAGCCCTTCTTTGAAGCTGTTGTAACTGGTCCGCGTCTTTCTTGTGCTGGACAAAGTACTCCAGTGTGGGTCTCACTGGAATGGAGAAGATTGTGAGAGTCCTCTCCCTTGATCTGCTTTTGAGGCAGCCCAGGATACAGTTAGACATCTGGCCTGTATGTGCACATTGCTGGCTCATGTACAGCTTTTCGTCCACCAGTATCCCCAAGTCTTTCTCTACAGGGCTGCTCTCAATCCCTTCATTCCTCAGTGTAGTGGTTTGAGCCTTAACCAGAATTTAAAAGCTCAGATGGTAGCAAACAGAGAATTCCTCCCTGGCCCCCCTTCCTTTTCCCTGACAAGGAAAAGAGAAAAGGGAAAAAAAAGGGGGTAGGGGAAAAGAAGGAGGTAAATCTACCAAAAAATAATTTGGAGTCAGTTTGGAAGTAGGAGAAGTAAATTTTTTAACAATATATATATATATATATATAGCAGCAACAAGGAGGTTTTACAAGAGTAATGAATAGGATGAATAGGAAAATATATAAATCCAAGCCTGGATGGCCTTATATTTCCCTGGATGTGCATGGATTTTGGTCCTTTAGAGAAGCAAGTATGCAGCAGGGAGAGGCCAGGACTGACCATGTGGACAAATCAGGAGACTGGCTGCAGCTATTTGACCTCTTGAGCAGGTGAGGTAGAAGAAAGAGAGCAAATGGCCTCAGTGTCTTCCTTTTTATAGTCTTGCTGGACAGGAAGGGGGAGTGGAATAGACCATCTTTGGCCTGGGGGACCCTGCCTCCTGGGAGGGGGAAACCAAGTCACTCTCTGCTCACCCGGACCAGGTTTCTTTTGTCCTCTGGGGGAAGCAGGGCTCTTGCAGCCCTCTCCCCAGGATGGGTGTAATCCATCACACTCAGCCACAGTGTAGGACCTTACACTTGGTCATGCTGAACCTCATGAGATTTACAATAGAGTAATACAATAGAATAGACCAGGTTGGAAAAGACCTTCAAGATCACTATGTCCAACCCATCAATCAATCCAACCCACCTAAACAACTAAACCACATCACCAAGCACCCCATCAAGTCTCCTCCTGAGCACCTCCAATGATGGTGACTCCACCACCTCCACAGGCAGCCCATTCCAATGGGCAATCACTCTCTCTGTATAGAACTTCTTCCTAACATCCAGCTTAAACCTCCCCTGGTGCAGCCTGAGACTGTGTCCTCTTGTTCTGGTGCTGGCTGCCTGGGAGAAGAGACACCAACCTCTGCCTGTCTACAACTTCCCTTCAGGTAGTTGTAGAGAGCAAGAAGGTCACCCGAGTCTCCTCTTCTCCAGGCTAAGCAATCTCAGCTCCCTCAGCCTCTCCTCATAGGGCTTGTGTTCCAAACCCCTCACCAACTTCGTTGCCCTTCTCTGGACACGTTCCAGCAAGTCAACATCCTTCCTAAACTGAGGGGCCCAGAACTGGACACAGAACTTGAGGTGCAGCCCAACCAGTACAGTGTACAAGGGCAGAATGACCTCCCTGCTCCTGCTGGCCACACTGTTCCTGATGAATGCCAGGATGCTATTGGCCCTCTTGGCTGCCTGGGCACACTGCAGGCTCATGTTCAACCTCCCATCAACCAGCACCCCCAGGTCCCTCGCCTCTCTACCTGGCCACTCTCCAGCCACTCTGACCCCAGCCTGTAGCGCTGCCTGGGGTTGTTGTGGCCAATGTGCAGAACCCAGCACTTTGATGTGTTCAGTCTCATGTCACTGGATTCTGCCCATCTGTCCAGCCTGTCGAGGTCCCTCTGCAAAGCTTCTCTACCCTCCAGCAAATCAACTCCTGCCCCCAGCTTGGTGTCGTCTGCAAATTTACTGATAATGGACTCGATGCCCTCATCCAGATCATTAATAAAGATGTTAAAGAGCATGGGGCCCAGCACTGATCCTTGGGGCACACCACTAGTGACAGGCCACCAGCTGGATGTGGCACCATTCACCACCACTCTCTGGGCTCAGCCCTCCGTCCACTTCCTAACCCAACGCAGTGTGCTGCTGTCCAAGCCACAGGCTGACATCTTGGCCAGGAGTTTGCTGTGGGGGATGGTGTCAAAGGCCTTGCAGAGGTCCAGGTAGACCACATCCACAGGCCTCCCCACATCCACCAGGCGGGTCACCTGATCCTAGAAGGAGATCAGGTTGGTCAGGCAGGACCTGCCCTTCCTAAATCCATGCTGGCTAGGCCTGATCCCTTGGCCATCCTGGAAGTGCTGTGTGATCGCACTCAAGATGACCTGTTCCATAATTTTGCCTGGCACTGAGGTCAGGCTGACAGGCCTGTAATTCCCTGGCTCATCCAACCGGCCCTTCTTGTGGATGGGCAGCTTCTAGTCTTCTGGGACCTCTCCAGTGAGCCAGGACTGTTGAAAAATGATGGAGAGTGGCTTGGCCAGCTCATTGAGTCCATCATCAGTAAATTTGCAGATGACACCAAGCTGGGGGCAGGAGTTGATCTGCTGGAGGGCAGAGAGGCTTTGCAGAGAGACCTCGACAGGCTGGACAGATGGGCAGAGTCCAATGGCATGAGATTTAACACATCCAAGTGCCGGGTTCTTCACATTGGCCATAACAACCCCAGGCAGTGCTACAGGCTGGGTTCAGAGTGGCTGGAGAGCGGCCAGGCAGAGAGGGACCTGGGGGTGCTGGTTGATGGGAAGCTGAACATGAGCCAGCAGTGTGCCCAGGTAGCCAAGAGGGCCAACCACATCCTGGCCTGCATTAGGAATAGTATGGTCAGCAGGAGCAGGGAGGTCATTGTGCCCCTGTACTCTGCTTTGGTTAGGCCGCACCTTGAGTACTGTGTCCAGTTCTGGGCCCCTCAGTTTAAGAAGGACATCGAGACACTTGAAGGTGTCCAGAGAAGGGCAACAAGACTGGTGAGAGGCCTTGAGCACAAGCCCTGTGAGGAGAGGCTGAGGGAGCTGGGGCTGTTTAGCCTGGAGAAGAGGAGGCTCAGGGGAGACCTCTTTGCTCTCTACAACTACCTGAAGGGTGGTTGTAGCCAGGAAGGGGTTGGCCTCTTCTCCCTAGCAACCAGCACCAGAACAAGGGGACACAGTCTCAACCTGCACCAGGGGAAGTTTAGGCTGGAGGTGAGGAGGAAGTTCTTCACCGAGAGAGTGATTCGTCATTGGAATGGGTTGCCCGGGGAGGTGGTTGAGTCTCCGTCCCTGGAGGCGTTCAGGAGGGGACTGGATGTGGCACTTGGTGCCATGGTCTAGTTGTGAGGTTGTGGTTACAGGTTGGACTCGATGATCTTCAAGGTCTCTTCCAACCTTGGTAATTCTATTCTATTCTATTCTATTCTATTCTATTCTATTCTATTCTATTCTATTCTATTCTATTCTATTCTATTCTATCTGGCAGCTCTCTCAGCACCCTAGGATGGATCCCATCCAGTCCCATGGCCTTGTGGGGATCCAAACGGCTGAGGAGATCTCTAACTACCCCCTCCTCGTGGAACAGAGGGGTACTATGCTGCTTTCTGGCTCCTTCTGCCAGCTCTTCAGGCCAGCTGTCTGGAAGACATTCTGTCCTGCTAGTAAAGATTGAGGCAAAGAAGGTGTTAAGCACCTCTGCCTTTTCCTCATCCTTTGTTACAACTCTCCCCTCCATGTCAGCCAAGGAGTGGAGGTTGTCCTTGCCCTTCTTCTTGCTATTGATGTATTTATAGAAGGACTTTTTGTTGTCCTTCACAGCAGAAGCCAGTCTAAGCTCTAAGTGCACTTTTGCCTCCCTAATTTTCTTCCTACAAGACCTAGCAACATCCTTAAACATTCCATGGGTTGCCTCCCCTTTCTTCCAAAGATGTTACACCCTCATTTTTCCCCTTAGTTCTTTTAGAAGTTCATTACCCATCCAGGCTGGCCGTCTGCCCCAGCAGCTCATCTTCCGGCACACTGGCACAGCCTGTTCTTGTGCCTTCAAGAGTTCTTCCTTCAAGCAGGTCCAGCTCTCCTGGACCCCTTTGTTTTTAAGGGCAGTTTCCCAAGGAACCTTCTGAGTTAGTTTCTTGAGTAACCTGAAGTCTGCCCTCCTGAAGTCCAGAGTGGAGGTCTTCTTGCTGCCCCTCTTAGCTTGACTGAATACTGAAAATTCAATTATCTCGTGGTCACTGGCCCCTAAACACCCTCTGACCACCACATCACCCACCAGCCCTTCCCTGCTGGTGAAGAGGAGGTCAAGCCTTACCCCTGGTAGGCTCGCGCAGCACCTGGGATAAGAAGCTGTCCTCCATGCACTCTAAGAACCTCCTAGACTGCCTCCTCTCTGCTGTGTTGAGATCTCAGCAGATATCAGGCAGGTTGAAGTCGCCCATGAGAACGAGGTCAGGAGATCTTGAGACAGCCTTAAGCTGGCTATGGAATGCTACATCAACATCTTCCTTCTGGTTGGGTGGTCTATAACAGACTCCAACCAGGATATCTGCCCTGCCAGTCTTCCCTCTACATGGGTCCACTTCTCCAGCTTGTCCAGGTCCCTTTGGGTGACATTCTGTCTCTCAGGCATGTAAACCATACCCATCTTGATGGCATCTGTAAACTGGCTGAGGGTGCTCTCAATACCCCTATGTCACTGATATAAATGTGAAACAGAATGAAGGATATCACTCATCACTCATCTCTATTTGGACATTGGTCTCTTGACCACTACCATCTAGGTGAAACCATTCAACCAAGTCCTTATCTGCTGAACAATCCACCCATCGAATACATCTCTCTCCAATTTACAGAGAAGGATGTTGTGTGGGAGAGTATGAAAAGCCCTACAGATGTCCAGATAGATGACATTCATAGCTGTTCCTTTGCTCAGGGCAAGAGCTAAGTCACTCCATCACAGAAGGCCACTGGGTTGGTCAGGCAAAACTTGCCCTTGGTGAAGCCATGCTGCTTATCTCAAATCACCTCCCTGCCCTCCATGTGCCTTAGCATAGCTAGTAGCAGGATCTGTTCCATGATTTTCCTAGGCACAGAATTGAGAATGACAGGTCAGTAGTTCCCAGGGGCCTCCTTTCTACTCTTTTAAGAGATGGGTTCAATATTTCCCTTCTTCCAGTCACCAGGAATTTAACAGATTGCCAGTTCCCTTAGGCCACTTGTCAGATCCCTTAGTCTTGCATATGTTCAGGTTGCTCACCTTATGCTCATATAACTGATTTTCTCTTACACTGGGAGGGACTTTTCTCTCAGGGTCCTTATCTTGTGGTCCATCAAATCACAAGGTTTGGGAATACGGGTTTCCAGTGAAGACTAATAAAAAAATGTTGAGTATCTCAGCTTTCTCCTTGTCCATTGGTACCAGTTTACCACTTTTGCTCATCAAAGGGGATATACTTTATTCGACCTTCCTCTTCTGGAAAACATACCTGTAGAAGATCTTATTATTGTTCTCCTTAATCCTCAATTTATTGAGCTCCAGCTGTGCCTTGGCCTTCTTAAAACTATCCCTACAGAAACGTTCTCCCACTGCCTGTGCATCCCCTTCTTGCCCTTTAATTTGACCAGCAGGTCTTGAGTCATTCATGCTGATTTCTTGCCTTCCTTGTCTGGTTTATTACACCTGGGGACTGGGAGCTCTTTCAGTCTATGAAAAAAAGACTGTTTTGCTCCCTGAATCCTAAAAAAATCCCAACCTGATATAACTAGAGATTCATTTAGCACTTACATTGGTCTCCTAAGGTTTTAAATCATAGACATGCCTAGAACAGACATAAAAAACTTTTTTTATACATTAACATATGTTCACAAGATATTTTAAATCTCAGAATTAGCAGCTGTACTTAACAGTCTCTTTTGGTCTGTTTTTGTTTCTCTGACTAGTCCTATTCAGCAAATGAAAGCATTGAGCATTAGCAAGAAGAGCAGAGGCACAAGTTCTGTCAGAGTGTGAGGAGACTTCAAACAGGTCCTCAATAGATATTTCCATGTAACTTGTCTTTGTGACTTGTCTATGACTCACATTCCCCAAAGCAATACCCTGGTTATGCAAGCAGGACACCATCAGTCTCGACAGAAATGTAAAATGACAGGTTGTTTTACCGGCACGCTATTCTTTAAAGTTGTAAACATTCAACTTTCTTTCCCTTGTAATGTTTTGTTTAAATGTGTGCAACAATTACGAAATTCACAAAAATGAAATACACAATGCACAATGGGTTTCACTGTCCTGTCACCAGAACACACACTTATCTCTTTTCTCTCTCATGCAATGGGATTCAAAATGATCAGTAAAATATTAATGGTGTGGAATTTTAAGAAATTTGCAAAATATATGTAGTTGTGCATTTGATTGTTAAAAAAGGAATTGTCTTTGTATGGGTTTTTTTCACGACCATGACAGAGATGACTGGTGTAATAAAAGGCTTAAGTTGTTAATTGTGAAGCCAACAGCATTAAGCCAACCTCTGGTGAAATTCTTCATTTTAAATCACTGTCAGAAGTCTAGCGGACTTTAATCATGACAGCATTTCTGTGTGTACATTTCATAGTCAGTAATGTTCTTCCAGTTGCTTGGTTTGGGTACTCTTCTGTTAGGCAGGATTTCATCTGCCCTTCTTTGCTCAGTGCTTTTACTCTTGAATTTTCTTAGCACTCATGATGATTTTCTTTCCGATATGTTTGGCCAAACTGCAGTCAATCCATGCAAGCCAACAGCTGTTGTGTGGAACTGGTATTAGATGCAACATCAAACATTAGCAGGAGGAGTGTGAAAGCCAGAAGAGCAGGTGCAAAGGTGTTAGGTGTCAGAGGAGATTCATGGAGGAGCTTTCATAAATGTTTTAATAGATGAGGGGTTAAAGAAGGGCATGGTCTATGTTAGGAAACAGGATTATGCAGTTAGACACAGGAAAGTGTGTCTGTCATTTGATCCTGTTCTGGACACTGTACTGCCAAAGACTACTAACTGATATAGTATCGTAGCAAGTCAGCAGCTAAGAACAACAGATCACTTCACTGGAGAACCCTGCCATATCTACCTCCATGTTGTGGTGCCAGTGACCTCTCTTCTTCCTTTCCTATGAGTTCAATTTTCCACAGTCTGAATTGTTGCTGGTTTTTTTTTTAATTATTTTTTTCCAGTAGAATAGAATAGAGTAGAGTAGAGTAGAATAGAATAGAATAGAATAGAATAGAATAGAATAGAATAGAATAGAATAGAATAGAATAGAATAGAATAGAATTAACCAGGTTGGAAGAGACCCTTGAGATCATTGAGTCCAACCTACCATCCAACACCATCTAATCAACTAAACCATGGCACCAAGCACCCCATCCAGTCTCTTCCTAAACACATTCAGTGATGGTGACTCCACCATCTCCCTGGGCAGCCCATTCCAATGGCCAATCACTCTTTCTATGAAGAACTTCTTCCTAACATCCAGCCTAAACCTCCCTTGGTGCAGCTTGAGACTGTGTCCTCTTGTTTTGGTGCTGGTTGCCTGGGAGAAGAGATCAACCCCTATCTGGGAATGACAGAAGACTTAACAACAAGCAAAGGGACTTAATGCGAACATTACAACATGGTGATGATGGTACAAAAAGCATGAATCTAGTAAAATAATTTAGTGGTAGGAAAGGGTATTTGGTACTTTCCAGCTTTGGTTTCTCTGAAAACTGGTCAAGATCTGGTTGAATCCAATAGGAAAACAGGTTTTCAAAAACCCTAATTATATCTCCATCATTCATCAATGACATAATCTCAGACAGATTTTATGTAACTCCTGAATAGAAACATAGAGAAAAACAAATACATAGCACTATCACAGTTGCATATTTTCAATTAAAGATGAAAGCCCACATGTGTGGAGTGATGAGAGTCAGAAGGGAGGTTCAGGTGAAAGGAAAGCACACTATTTGTTGTTGCATAAAGTGGAAGCTAATGAGAAGTATTATTTATTCTGTAAGAAGAATAATGTTGGAGATTGATCAACTCTTCACAGCTGTAAAAATCACTTGGTAAGATTGCCAAATATGAAGTGGACGTGATGCTGAAGGGGCAAAGGAATTCAGTGGAGGATATTTCCCAGTGGTTCCTACTTTTCTTACTGAAGAGATGACAACACAACTACTCACAAATCTGGAACTCTGTCATGCTTCTGAACTGCAGTGTAATGCACAATGTGTTTCAGATTAAAGTATTGATGGCTGGAAATCTCAGAACAAGTATATATAAAAAAAGGCATCTCTTCACCTACTGTTCAGACTATCCATTTAATTCACTGTTGTATCTAGTCATAGAGCTGGCCACCACTGCTGGAGTTTAGAAGTATGTGGGTAGCTTTACAATCAATAAAAATACAAGTTACAAAGGGCATGGAAAGGTTAAAGTAAGTTCATCCTTCATGGTGTGAACAGAGGTTTACAGGAAGAGTTCCCAGATCACAGCAATTTTTAACTCCCTACCTATTTTTAATCGGCATGTGTTTTGTTTGCTTTCTTATCATCCGTGTTACTGTAGCCACATCAGCCAATTGTTTGCCGGACTAATTTGAGCTGATATTGTTAATCCTCATCTGCCAAATTCCTTGACCCAAAGCCTGAGACCCACACATTGGTTTACACTGCCAATGTGGATGCTGGTCATATATGCCTGATGCTTGCCTGTATGTAGAATCGGTGTGAAGAATGTGTGTGACTGTGACAGGACTTCCCCTATGTCTGGTTATATGATTAAATGACTGTATTATTGGAAAGACTGTGCACCACAAAGTGGGCATAGGAGGACTGTGACTCCTAACTTCAGTCCTGTCAGGCAGCTTTCTCAGGTTGCCAATCTGTCTTGAGGCTGCTATTTTGTCTCATCTTGAAATATAAAGCTGGTTGCATGAAAGCTATGCCTGACCTGTGTGACAGTGGTGGCACAGAGGCAGCAATGAATTGGAAGAAGTGTGTGTCAGAATAAGACGTGGGCATTGGCATTTCAGATTTGTTGTTCTTATTTTCTACCTTTTTATTTGCTTGTTTGGTTGGTTTTGTTGGCTTGGTTTTGTTGGTGTGTGTGTGTGGGTTTTGGTGGGGTTTTTGCCCTTTTTTTTGTTTGTTTTTTTTTTGTTTTTCTTTCAATACATTCCTTGTAGGGAAAGGACCTGGTTGAGAAGTGCCTAGGCTACCCCAAACTACTTTTGATGCAGTGGAAATACTTGTCATTCTCAGAAACTGGCTCCAAGACTTCAGGTTACTAATACAAAATGATCTTTGAAATGCTTGTTATAGGCAACAAAAAGGTTGACTAGACTAGAGGACCTGATGTGATGCACCAGAATTGAAGAATGTTGGAGTACTTTTTTTTTTTAAAGAAACAGAGGAAATGAGTAGGTTATTGAAAAAAAAAAAAAAAAAAAAAAGGAAGTCTTAAATTCTCACTAGATTTATTACCATAATCAAAGAATGTCATGATAGATGCCTGTGACTTTTCATAGTACGTACCTGGAATATTTGTTAGTATCTCAAGCTAGAGATCAGGAAAACTGTATTATATTTTCTCCGACATATTTTTTAACGCTGGTAAATCACTTCTTGCCATTGCATTTCTGTTTGTTTTCTATGATTTTCTTGTCATAACTATTAATGATACTTCTCCATATTTGTTTGCCATTTTTTTTCCAGTTTGAAAGTCTTGACAGTTTTAGATGTGTTCTGTTAATAATAACTGCTGTTCCTTCAAAGCGGTTTTATTTCAGTAGCCCTAGTTTTGTTAAATCTATGATTTTATATAGAATAGAACAGAACAGAACAGAACAGAATTAACCAGGTTGGAAAAGACCTTCAAGATCATCAAGTTGAACTACATTTGTATTTGTCAAATGCCACAATCATAGAAGATTTTGTCTATCATTACACATGATATACACAAATATAAAGAATTTTTCATTGTTTACTATTAAAACAAAATTACTAAGGGAATACAAGTCTCCAGCAGCAATAAGTAGCTAAGTAAAGATAAGTCAATGAAGGGGACTGGGTAGTAAAAGCATCTGGAAGCCGCTTTTTTTCATACAGGACACAGAAGAATGTGTGAAATACACCTGAGCGTACACTGTTTCAGGACCATGAAACTTGATTCTATGCAATTTATCTTCTGAGTAAATATGCTGTGACAGGCCAGATAACTGATTTTGTTACACATTTATTCTTCACTATTTAAGAGACATACAACAAAATTTAGCAATCCAGGGAGCTATGTGGTCCAAGCCTTCAGTCGTATTGTACTTATCTCTTTCTCAGCTACTGTGAGTTGACAGAAAATTTCCTGACATAATGTAGACCTAGAAGCTTGCTTGAAATATAGGAGCCTCTTGGTTATGCTGGGGACCTGGCTAGATGTTTTCTTTGCAGAGATTTTTTTGTTGGTTTTGTTTTGTTTTTCCAACAGAGGATTTCAAATAGTGCTTCATTAGTGTATAAGGAAAAACATAGTAAAAGAAAGAAAAAAAAAAATAACAAATTTCCAGTAAAAAGCACATCAGGTTTGTACCCTTGCTATGTTCTTATCTGTGGGGCAGTCCCAAAGATTATATGGCTCAGGGGTATTACTGGAGGGCTGCAGATATGATCTAATATGATCTATGTTTCCAGTTTTTATGTATTTACATCAGATTAAGACATAAAGCCTCCCAGACATATTGTTATAATAAATAAAGAAAAAAATTCTTTGGGAAGAGATGAACTAAAACTTTTTTTCTGTTACATTAGGTTTGTCACCATCTGAAAGAAAGTACATTAAAAAATTCCTATGTGTATCTAGCAACACTATGAGAAAGAAAAGGAGGAAGAGAAAATTTATTGTAAACATGGCAACTGTTTAAACTGTGAACTGTAGTGATCTGTGGTGGTTTGAGCCTTAACTGGGAGTTAAGAGCTCAGGTGGGGGCAAGGCTGAGAATCTCTCCCCCACTCCCCCCTCCTCCCTCCCAACAGAGAGAGGAGAAAAGGAAGGAGCAAATTCACCAAACAATAATTTGGAGTCGGCTTGGAAGTATATATGTGTATATATATATATATAAAAAACAATATATTTATATATATAAAACAATGACAGGAAAAGGTTCACAAGGGCAAGGAACAAGGATGGATGGGAGGGGGACAAAAACACGAGAATAATACAAAACCAGCTTTTCTCTGAGGAAGCATGGAGGCAGCAGGGAAAAGGATCAGGTCCAACCACGTGGCAGAGGAGCAGGAGGGCAGCTGCAGTAGCTCTCATCCAGCAGAGGCAGGAGACAGAGAAGAAGGGCCAACAGCTATGATGTCCTGCTTTTTATACCTAGGGAGGGGGAGTGAAACAGACTCAGCTTCCCAGGTGAAAAATGCCCTGCAGGGAGTGAAAAGTACCTGCAAGTCCTCCACCCTGCTTTGTTCTTTTGTTTTCAGAAAAGGGTGTTAACCCACCACATGATCAGTTGCTGATAGTGTTCTTAGTTAGGGGTTTGTGTACTCTCAGTGTATTTCATGTGTATAGTCTGTGACATTAAGAGAAAAATAATTTTGGTGATAGACATTTTGGTTAAGTAGATAAGGTCCAATTCATGGCCAGATATGGTACAGGGCATAAACCACACCTTTCTCCATTATGACTTGTTTCGATTTGGAAATTTTATTTATGATGCTCCAAGATCAAATAAATCCAGTTTCAAGTTGCAGAGTTCTCCTGCTTGGTAGCCAGTTAGTGGTATTTGTCAGACTGCTCTAGCTCCCAGCATCACAGCAGGCAAGAATCTTGTACATTTTAGTGGATTACTCTGCCATAATGCAAAAAGTAGTTGTTTGCAGAGCTAAAAAACACATGGAGATGTTTATTCCTGGTATGATAGGAGGCAACTCACAAACAACAAACCTTCTGATCTCTGCTGCTGAAGTGAGAATGTCTTTTCCCCCACTTCAATATTCATTTTTACATGCACATTTATATAGAATCAGCAACCTGATTTCTGGCAGATTTTCCATAGAAGTCTTTTCTCGAAATGTGTATGTGTATTTCTCAATCTGACGGAGGAATATGTTGTTGTTGCCCAGCATCAATATGCAGAAGGTGAAATGATTACATCATCAATCATCAAAATGCTGCTACAGTAATAGGTTAGAGCCATAGCCATTCTTAGCTTCACTTGAATGTTTTTCTCACTTTTTTTTTCTATTATTTATTTTGCTTCTGGCACTATTATGACATTACCTAGTTCTCTTATACAGAAAATATCTTTTCGAATATCCTTGATATTTTCCAAGTGAATACTTACTATTTTATCACTGTAAAACAAAAACACTAAACTGTGTGCTATAATTCTTTATTTTTGCTGTCATATCTCTTTATAATGCCTTTTCTTAGCTTCTACAGAATAAAATTTCCTTCCGAATGTTTTCACCATTTTGACATATAGTTAGTTATTCTGGGTTTCAGGACATGCTCAAATGAGCATACTCAGTTTTTAAAATCAGAAAGGTAATTTCACAGGTTACAGTGTTTTGTCATGGAAAAATAGAATTATTGTAGAAGCATAAATTATAATTAAGTTGCTGTTGCATGCTGGGCTAGATAAGAAAGAAGTTTTGGGGGTTTTCTCTATTCTTTCTGAAAGTGATAAATTTTGGTCATCTCTTGTTTTGAGAATACAATATATCTTAAAATTTTATTTTAATATATTCAAAGGATGGCCATTAGTCAAAAATACTGGAGAGGTCAGTTAATGACTGTATGCTACTGCCATTGCTTCTCTTACTCTTCTAATGTTTTTAATTAAAATAATTAAGAATCATTACAAAGAGTGAGCACCCAAAGTGAGGTACTGGACACATTTAGTATCATAGTATCAGTCAGGGTTGGAAGGGACCACAAGGATCATCTAGTTCCAACACCCCTGCCATGGACAGGGACGCCCTACACTAGATCAGGCTGGCCAGAGCCTCATCCAGCCTGGGCTTAAACACTTTCAGGGACGGGGCCTCAACCACCTCCCTGGATAACCCATTCCATGGCTTCACCACTCTCATGGTGAAGAACTTCTTCCTCACATCTAGCCTGAATCTCCCCACCTCCAGCTTCATTCCATTCCCCCTAGTCCTATCACTACCTGAGATCCTGAGAAGTCCCTCCCCAGCCTTCTTGTAGGCCCCCTTCAGATACTGGAAGGCCACAATGAGGTCACCTCGGAGCTTTCTCTTCTCCAGACTGAACAGCCCCAACTCCTTCAGTCTGTCCTCATAGGAGTGGTGCTCCAGCCCTCTGATTTAAGTTGATAAGAAACCTGTAACTGACTTACATAGAACCCAGTTTTCCTTCTAATGTGTGTCCTTATTTTACAAGTTTTGGAGATTTGAAGATGAGATGACTTTGTAATGGTGAAGTGTAATAATATTTGCAGAATGCATGTAGTTGCAGCGCTTATACTATAAAAGTTCAACACACCTAATCATCCTAAATCTAATTTTTGAGAAAACAGACATATTTTGGTTTCAGCCAAGAAAATAATTAGTTGTACTTAATTTCATGCACGTGACTCATGTATTGGCTTGGAAAAACTCCCATATTTCAATTTAAAATCATGGAGCTACATTCTTAGGGATATTAAGTGTGTAAAGATACTCCTGCTATTATTGCTGTGTGGTCACCTGTGAATGATCAGTTCTTGATATTTTTTGTAAATACTGCATATGCAACCAGCTTTCACATATGTTGCAGACTTTATGAAAGGTTTGTGTATAAAAAAACTTCTCTAATAAAATGTAAAGTTCCTTTCCATTAACTTTTTATGCTTAGATCATCATAGCTAGATTGTTATTAGGTGTTAGAATGGTGGCAATTCTCCAAAGATGAAAAGCAATAGCATTAAACTTCCAAGTAAATAATTTGGCATCAGAATAACAGTCTGTTTCTGCATTAACTCTGCAGAAGATTTAGGGTTTTGGTATTGCAAAATTGGAATAATATAATTTGGTCAAAGACTTGTTTCCACACATGTTGGACTTAGTTTCTCATACCACCACCAAATGAAATGCTGCATTAAGGCATGCATTTTTACACTTCAGAAGGGTTTGTCACAAGATGTGTGAACAAGTACCTTGTTATTAAGAGATAAGTTGACTGTAAAATGCCTTCCTCATGTTCAAGAATTCGGTTTGGAAGTCCAGTGGTGGACTGGGCTATGAATATACAAGCACCTCTTCATGAAAGATATCTTTTGTCACAAGAGACACATGTATCCTGTTTCTTTAATTGGTGCTTTTATCCATGAATGTTAGTGTGAATATAGAAAAGGTTACACTTAGAGATTTGTGAAATATTTAGTTTGAATGCACACAAGATCTATGTGCACAGCTGGGTGGTTTGCATCCAGGGTGCTCCATTGTCATATACACCATACTGCTTTTGGTAACCTAATTAGATGCTGAGTACTAGTCTGTGTGTTTTGGGAGAAAACATATACAATAACTTGATCCTGAAGAAGTGGTGCATATTTTGTTTGAAATCTTTGAGTTTGAAATTTCTGTGCAAGAGCACATTTGTTATGCTTTGATACACAATTCTGGGTTAATCTTTCGTATGTCTTGTCATATATTGACTTGGATGAGATATAATTTCTATTGCAGAATATTTACATGCATTTGTAAAATACAGTAATCTTGTGGTAAGGCTAGACATTACACATTTTCACTTGTTGGTGCTAAGTAGCAGGCAACTCATGATAAACTTTCATACAACCTTATCAGTAAGTCCCTTTCAGAGTGAAAAGCAGAACAAAAGTAAAACCACACCCATTAATCTAATAGCTTGTTCATCTGAGAATCCGGTGTCCTTTTCTTTCATCTGAAGGTTTCACTGTCAGAAAGAAAGGGAAGCCATGGAGTCCTACAATGATATCTGCATTATTTCTATTAACAAAATTATTAAGATAAGCAAAATGGGGAAGTGTTTCAAACAAAAATGATCAGAGTGGTTAAACATAAGGACCACAATAAGTGGGTCCACATAGCAAGACAATAAAATAATTTTTTTTTTTTTTTTAATGGAACTTGCATAAAGCTTATATACAGACAGATGCAAAGTCACACAAAAGAGGAAAATACCAAGAGGAAAATAAAATGTTATAAAGGTGCAAAACCCCCTCAGTCCTTCAAGAAGAAATAAAGTACACATGGTGTTATTTAGAAAATATAATAAATAGATACCATAATTTCCAATAGATCATATATCATACACATTTGTTGGTAAAGTATCAGAGACAAATTAAATAAAAATTCCATTGAATTTCAACACACTACAGAAAATGGACAGGTTTTGTTAAATATTACACTACAAGAACAAGTACTGAGGGCTTGTAGCTTAGAGAATACAATCACAGCTTCATATATCGTGTGACATGCTGAATTAAACTTTGTATGAAGAGTCCAGGGGCTTAGATTTTGCTGGTACATTTTTATGGGAGTATAAACTCCTGAAAATCATAGTTTTAATCCAATCAAATGTTAAAAAAATCACTTTTCAATACTATATGAAAAAATATTAGAAACAGCTCTCTATTAAAAAAATAGTACTGCTCTATTAATGCTACTTTTAATATTTAACACAATAAATCACTTGGAGGAAAATATACAGAACTAGTTACTGCTGTAATTTTACTAACTAGTGTTAACGTTACCAAGTTATTGCAGCATGACAAGTGACGGCATGTGCAGTGTTTGGGAACTTGGATGAACAGTGATGTCAATTTATTAGAGACTGTGGCTTTTTTCTTCTTTGCAGATAGTTTGAGGGTATTTTGGGTGATGTGTAATCTAGTGGGACATTGTTTTAATTCTGTGCTTGTAAATTACTTTCGGGGAGTGCTTATTGAGAGAAATGTATCAGCAGTTTTAGCAAATTGTTATGAGTGCAGATAAAATTGAAAATTTGCCTGGGACTTGGAGTTGTGACAATAATTTGAATGGACAAAGTAAATGCAGTGTAAGGAATGAAACTCTGGCAGTATTGCAGTAAGAAATAGTTTAGCCAGAAAATACAACCAAAAAAATGTACTTGAGTTTTAATAAATAATAATTTTTGAAGTCCTTCAAAAAGATTCAGAATATATTTTATTGATTTAAATTTCTTTTTTTTTTTTTTTTTTTTAACATAAGTTATGCTCGCTCACTTTGGAAGTGGAAAATGTATTTATTTGGGTTTTTTTGTTTCCTAATTATCTTCTACTTCCTAAGAAACGTTCAAGCAAAGACCAATTCAATTTTTTTGGGGTACTTTCTCTTCTGTTTCAAAGTCTGTAGAACTAGATTGTGATGGTGACATGATTAGAAGCTCAGAGACATAATTTCAGTCCTAAAGTACATATTTTTTGTTGACATTTATGCTCCTCTGACATCGACTTTAGTTAACTGCATAACTTTATGAACACTAGCAGTGTAATTGATTCAGTACATGGAAAGCTTTATTTAACACATTTTTTTTACCAGCTGTATTTTACATTTACAGTTAACTTTCATTGTACTAAAAGATTATTACTTTAATAGATTTTAGAAGTATTAAAATAAAAAAATATCTAGTTCAACTTATATAATCATAGAATCATAGAATCATAGAATCAGTCAGGGTTGGAAGGGACCACAAGGATCATCTAGTTCCAACACCCCTGCCATGGACAGGGACACCCTACACTAGATCACGCTGGCCAGAGCCTCGTCCAGCCTGGTCTTAAACACCTCCAGGGACTGGGCCTCAACCACCTCCCTGGATAACCCATTCCATGGCTTCACCACTCTCATGGTGAAGAACTTCTTCCTCACATCTAGCCTGAATCTCCCCATTTCCAGCTTCATTCCATTCCCCCTAGTCCTATCACTACCTGATAGCCTGAGAAGTCCCTCCCCAGCCTTCCTGTAGGCCCCCTTCAGATACTGGAAGGCCACAATGAGGTCACCTCGGAGCCTTCTCTTCTCCAGACTGAACAGCCCCAACTCCTTCAGTCTGTCCTCATAGGAGAGGTGCTCCAGCCCTCTGATCATCCTCGTGGCCCTTCTCTGGACACGCTCCAGCACGTCCACATCCCTCCTGTAATAGGGGCTCCAGAACTGGAGGCAGTACTCCAGGCAGGGTCTCACCAGAGCTGAGTAGAGGGGAGAAGCACCTCCCTTGACCTGCTGGTCACACTTCTCCCGATGCAGCCCAGGATCTGATTGGCTTTCCAGGCTGCAAGTGCACATTGAGAGCTCCTGTTGAGCTTCTCATCCACCAGCACCCCCAAGTCTCTCTCCTCAGGGCTGCTCTCCAGCCAGACACTGCCCAGCCTGGATTTGTGCCTGGGATTGCCTCGACCCAGAGGCAGGACCCTGCACTTGGTCTTGTTGAAGCTCATGAGGTTGGCTTGTGCCCACCTCTCCAGCCTGTCCAGGTCCCTCTGGATGGCATTCCTTCACTCCAGCGTGTCCACTGCACCGCACAGCTTGGTGTCATCAGCAAACTTGCTGAGGGTGCACTCGATGCCACTGTCCATGTCACCCACAAAGATGTTGAACAAGACACATCCCAGGACTGATCCCTGAGGGACTCCGCTTGTCACTGGCCTCCACTGGGACATGGACCCATTGACAGCCACTCTTTGGGTGCGGCCATCAAGCCAATTCTTTATCCATCTAGTGGTCCATCCATCAAACCCATGTGTCGCCAGCTTGGAGACCAGGAGGTGGTGTGGGACAGTGTCGAAGGCTTTGCTCAAGTCCAGGTAAACGACATCAGTTGCTCGCCCCTCATCTATTAATGCTGTCACCTGATCATAGAAGGCCACCAGGTTTGTCAGGCAGGATTTGCCCTTGGCAAAGCCATGCTGACTATTCCCAATCACCTCTTCACTGTTCTTCTGAGTCATTAGTGCCTCCAGGAGGATCTGCTCCATGATCTTTCCGGGCACAGAGGTGAGACTGACTGGCCTGTAGTTCCCCGGTTCCTCCTTCTTGCCCTTTTTGAAGATGGGAGCAACGTTTCCCCTTTTCCAGTCTGTGGGGACTTCCCCAGTCTGCCATGACTTCTGGAATAGAATAGAGAGGGGTTTGGCAACCTCATCTGCCAGTTCTCTCAGCACCCGTGGGTGTATCCCGTCGGGTCCCATGGACTTGAACACTTTCAGGTTCTTCAGGTGATCACGAACCTGAGCTTCGCTTATGATGGGCAGTTCTTCCTCCCCGTCCCTGGCATCGTCTGCCATGACACCAGGAGTGTGGCTGGAGGCCCTTGCAGTGAAGACTGAGGTAAAGAAGTGATTGAGTACCTCAGCCTTTTCCACATCACTAGTGATTAATTCACCACTTTCCTTTCTGAGGGGGCCTACACCTTCCCTAGTCTTCTTTTTGCCATTAACATACCTATAGAAATTCTTAGTGTTCCCTTTAACCCCCTGGCTAGATTCAGTTCAAACTCTGCTTTGGCTTTCCTAACCAGGCCTCTTGCTGCTCGGGCAGCTTCCTTATATACCCCCTGTTCTATCTGTCCTTCCCTCCACTTCCTGTAGAGTTTCTTTTTAAGTGATAGTGTGTCCAGCAGCTCCTTGTTCATCCAGGCAGGCCTCCTAGCATTCCTTCCTGCTTTTCTCCTTGTAGGTATACATAGCTCCTGGACACAGAGGAGGTGGTCCTTGAATACTGACCAGCTGTCCTGGGTCCCTCTTCCCTCCAGGGCTTCATCCCACGACACTTTGGCTAGCAGATCCCTGCAGCGATCGAAGTCTGCACGCCTAACGTCTAGGGTCCTAAGCTTAGAATAGGTCCTCCTGATTGCCCTGAGGAGATTAAATTCAACTGCTTCATGGTCACTGCAGCCAAGGCCGTCTCTGAGCCTCACATTTGTTACCAGCCCTTCCCTGTTGGTGAGAACAAGGTCCAGTGTAGCACCTTTTCTTGTTGGTTCCTCTACCATTTGGAGGAGGAAGTTGTCTTCTATGCAGTCCAGGAACATCCTGGATTGCTGATGCCTTGCTGTGTTGTCCCTCCAACAGATGTCAGGGTGGTTGAAATCCCCCATGAGGACCAGGGCTTGTGACCTGGAAGCCGCTTCTATTTGCCTGTGCAGAGCCTCATCTGCTTGGTTCTGCTGGTCAGGTGGCCTGTAGGAGACCCCCACAGTAATATAGTGATATCTCCTTCCCCTGTCTTGCCTTTAATTCTAACCCATAAACTCTCAACCAACTCATCATGCCTCCCCAGGTGGAGTTCTGCTGATTCCAGCTGGTTGTTGACATAGAGGGCAACACCTCCTCCTCTCCTTCCCTGCCTGTCCTTCCTAAAAAGCTTATACCCGTCTATCCCTACATTCCAGTCATGGGAGTCGTCCCACCAAGTTTCAGTGATGCCCACTATGTCATGGCGTCCCAGCAGCACGGTGGCCCTTAACTCATCTTGTTTGTTGCCCAAGCTGTGTGCATTTGCATAGAAGCACTTCAGCTGGGCTGGCCCTGTCGTCCTCCTGTGACAACTCCCCTTGGTTTCCACAGGGCGTCCTGGTGTGTCATTTGCGTCTTGCCTCAGGGCAGCAAGCTGAGAGCCCCTACTGGCTCTCCATCCCTCCACCTCAGGTGAGCTGCCCCTCTGCTTGTCACAGGCCAGCAGGAGACCACCAACCCCTCCCCCTTCAAATCTAGTTTAAAGCCCTGTCTATGAGCCCTGCCAATTCCTGCCCCAGGATCCTTTTCCCCCTCTGGGACAAGTGTGTCCCATAAGTTGTTTTTAGCTCTGCTGCCTTGAAAACCAAACCATGACTGTAGAACCCAAATCCCTGCCGATGGCACCAGTCCCTGAGCCATGAATTGACCTGTTGGCTCTTCCACAATGTTCCCTCATCCATCACTGACGTTAGAGGGATAATATTCATTTGCAGTATAGAAAATGTATTTTAAAAGATTTTTGAAAAATATTGGACCAAACTTTCTGTTGACTTAACCTGACAGTTTCATTTTCCAGCTTTGGTATTGTCTGAAAGCACAGGGGGGGTTTAGATGAAAAATTTCTTTCAATACTATAAAAGCATTAGAATGGTGATGAACACTTTGGGAGGCAGCTATTTTTCCTGTGAAATGATGACTAAGAGATAAGGTTGGCAAAGTTAAAGAAAAAAAAAGCTATTCTTATTTTGGCAAAATATTACTAAAATAAAGCATCACTTCTTTCTAGCTAAGTAACCTGAAACAAGTCACAGTTGTGGATATGTCAGCAAACAAGTTCCATTCAATTCCAATTTGTGTTCTCCGGATGTCTAATTTGCAGTGGTTGGATATTAGCAGCAACAACCTGAAAGATCTCCCAGAAGATATAGACAGGTAATTTATGTTTTAATTCATTGAGGGGCCTGTGAACTACAAGGAAATCTAGAAAGTAATAAGCTTCCAAGGGACACCATTAATGAAAAAAAAAAAATCTTTAAAAAGTCACATTTGGAAATGCATCAGGTAATTTTGTGTGTAAACTTTACCATTATTATTGACAAATTAGGTCACAGAACTGTAGTGGGTTGAGGCAGCCTCCTCCCCACCACAGGCAAAATAACGACTCTGACAAACGGATTGCAAAAGTGATGGAAAAGTTTAAATAGAAAAGGGTGAATGTGCACAAAAGAACCAGAAACAGTGACAGAAAGAACCCCAAAACAGACCCGGATACATCCCATCCCCACCTGAGGGTGGGCCCAAGACCCCCAGGGCTCGCTCTTCCCCCCCACTGCTAGGCTAGTCTCAGCTGGCCAGGCCTGAGACCGCCCATCCCCCGGGAGACATCTCTCCCAGTTACCAGGTGCTGGTGAGGGAAGAAAGAGAAAGAGGCGGACCCCACGCTAGATTTTATAGCGGTGCAGGGGATTGTGGTAGGAGATACACGGTTTTCCTGTGTCCACCCACTGGGCTGGACTTCCGGACACAGGAAGCACTCCATGCGGCAGGGGCACCCAGCCCAAACCACCACAAGAACAGAAACTGCATTTTCTACCTCACTCATGTCAGATTGCACAATCAGTGTCTTTAGTGTTCAGTTAACTAATTGTATTTACTATATTCATGATAATTAGTCATTATGTCCATGCATTGTTATTTGGGAAGTTCATGGGGTATACTCTGTCCCAGTTCCAGCAAAAGGGACTCACCATATGGAGTTGGCAGCAGTTGGCAGCAGTATCTTTCTGGAGGGTAGAGGGGTAGAAGGAAAGATCAAATAAATCATAGTTAAGTTACTGAAAGGACCTGATACACTTTGTCATTAAAACAGAAAAATATTGGCAAGATTAAAAAAAACTAAACAAACCACACTGAAATTCCACCTCTCCTACTATGAAGTATATATGCAGTGCAGATGTACTCACTCAATTTAGAAATATATTAAAACTACTTTAAAAAAACATCATGCTGATCCCTTTAATCAGACTGGCTAGCCTGAAACATAAATTCTTATTCCTGTGCCTGTTCATTCACTCTGGATTCTGTTGTAGCTTGGTTTACAAAATGTTATACAGACATAAATAAACCAAAATACATATTAACAACATTTAAGAATGAATTTATATATAATACAAATATAATGAATGATGAAATTTAAGAAAAAAATACAAATGTATGTATTATTTATTGATCTGGGAATAGAGATCCCTAAAGCAGAAGAAACATCACGAAAAACTCATTTGACCTTAAGTTTTGTAAGGCATTTGTTGCTGGACAACAGGACAGTTCTGGGACATTATCCATGGACTGCTATGACAGCATTACTGAAGCTTTAGTTTGTTTTAATAATATATGTGTTCTATATGCAACAGCATAAACCTGCCATTTTTTCCCCCAGGGGATCTAAGAAAAGATGTGATTAACCAAAGCCTTACTTAAAATTGTTTGCTATAGTCAGATAAAACATATGGGCCTGATAAGCAACAGCCTGCAGTAGTGTTTTAATAACAGGCTCTTCTGGTCAAATGAGAGAAATGTTTTGTCAATTCGCTGTTCTTTTTTTGTCTCCTATATGCTCCAAGGAATAAATGCTCAGACATAAATTGTTATTGCATTACAAAAAGCCAGGGGAAATAAAGTAAAAGAAGGCAAATGCTTTCCTCCACAAAATGTTGTTGTTAAATTGATTTCTGTGGGACAACTTGCAAAAGCCATGTGACCAGGAGCTTGTCTCTCTTTTGCTTATCACAGTACTAAATACTAGTGAAAAACAGTAGATGGGAAAATATTGCCTAGCATGTGCATACCTAGTCAATAGAAATCGGCATATAGTCAATGGTGTAAGCTGGTAACCCATATTTTCATTTGTTCCAGCACATATAATGTTCTATCAACATCTTCTGCATGAAAGCACAATAATGTTGGTAACCTTTTATTTTGGGCATATGTCTGAGTTCTTTTCAGATGCATGCTATTAATGTCTCTAATGCTGACCCATGACTAGAAATTTCAATTTAAACTGATGACAATTTAGGAAAGTACAGTCTGAGTAACATTTGAGAAGACAAAAATGATGCATGGGATTGTTCTTCTTTTGTACAAGATTAAGTCTGTATTGCTATCATGCACAGAAGTTTCTGTCTGAAATGACTGTTTTAAGTTATCTGTGTTTTCCATTTCTACAGGTTAGATCAGCTGCAGACACTTCTTCTGCAGAAAAACAAGCTGACTTATCTTCCTCGAGCTCTAGTCAATATGCCAAAGCTCAGTCTTCTAGTTGTCAGTGGTGATGACCTGGTTGAGATGCCTACTGCCATCTGTGAGTCAGCCACAGGTTTGAAGTAAGTGAGAGGGAAAGGAGTATATCTTAAGCAGATAAGGTGCACGCACCCAGAAGAAATACTTTCAAAAGCATCAGTTTCTACCATACTTGTTAGTCAAATTCTGAACTGATTTGTGTCAGAGCATTAGAGAGGTAAGAAATTGGAGAGGCAATGCAGATTTCTGATTTTCATCTGCCAGTTCTCCATATTTTGCATCTGTATGCTTAAAAATGCTATTCCTGTGTAGACTTAGTCATAGTAGCTCTAAATCTGGTGTTGAAAAGCTATGGCCCAGAATGGGACCAGTACTCTGACAGCTTTTGATAAGCTCAGTGCTGCCAAAAGTATGTTGCTGGGAGTGGGAGACTTTGCTAGTTAAAAGGCTAAACAGTTTCACATGAGTTTAGTAGTCCATATTTTGTTTTGAAAGATCACCTCATTGCTGCGTACAGGATGAGACTAAAAGGCCTTTTAGTCAGGTGATGTTCAGGTCTTTGATTATGAAATTAGTTGATACTGTATACTGGGTCTGCTGGGATGGAGCTAGCTTTCACCATAGCAGCCATTACAGTGCTGGCCTTGATATTTGTAGTTAGAATGGGGTCAATAAACTATCAAGGTTTTTGACAACTGTCGAACTGTGACTCCCACAGCACCAAGAAGGTCTCTCCAACCCTCCGCCATAAAGGCAAGCAGGGTGAGTGTGAACAAGAGATTGGTAAGGAACATAGCTGGGACAGCTGACTCAAACTGCCATACCATGTGATGCCATGCTTATCAATAAAAGAAGGAAGGGAGATGGGCCATTTGTTATTAAGGTCTTCCAAAGCAACCACTACACTTACCAAGCCTCTGCTTCCCAGGAATTGGTTGGACATCTCCTGTTGATGAAGACTGTATTTTTTTTTTTTTTTCTGGCTTTGCTTTGCTTCTACACATGATTTTTGTTTTTCTTCATTAAGCTGTTTTTGTGTCAACATGTAAGTTATTAATCATATATTCTTTCCCTCTCTTGCTGAGGTGGGGTAGTGAGAAAGCTTCTTAGTGGGCAGCTGGCCAGCCAAGGTCATCAAACCACAGACTCACAGCAACTGATGACATTTTAAATAAAGCCATATGATATGTTGGAACGTTTGTTAGTTTGATAATAGTAAATTTGTTGATTTTTCCCCTTCTTGCAGAAGTAATATCATCAGAGATTTTCATAATGCTGAGCAGTTAATTTGGACATTATGTAAGCTGTTTATATAAACCATCTACTTTTCTACCTGCAATGTGTAGCTTTAGGATATTTGAAAATATGATGTAATTCATGTCTAGTCATGCACTGTAAAAGAGAAGTAACATAACTGTGAACAAAAACTGGAGGTGCATATTATTAACTAAGTGATATTGGCAAAATTCCAGATTTCTAGGCAAATGTTGACAGGAAGTTCTTACTGCTCTTTGACAGATATGAAATTACAAAGTAGTCTTTCAGAAGTTCCATATTAAAGGAACATACCTGTTATTGCAAACAATGATTTATGTAGATAACTTAAAAGAAGGAGATAAATCTGATAATTTTTATATGGAAAGTGGAGTATAGAGAAGGTGTCATTTGCAATTCTTATTTCTAATAATATTTCCTAACAATGCTATAATGCAGAAATTGAACAAACGTTCTTTATGTTTCCCCTTCTGGCTGTTGTATCTACTTGTAAAATATAATTCATATTGGCCAGTGATGTCCATAAGCTTCTTACACATATTCTGCTGTTACACTCTCTCTAGATTCATAAGTCTTAAGGATAGCCCAGTTGAAACTATTGTATGTGAAGACACTGAAGAAATTACAGAAAGTGAACGTGAAAGGGAGCAATATGAAAAAGAGTTTATGAAAGCATACATTGAAGATCTAAAGGAAAGGGGTATGTACTAACTTGCAATAAACTCCTGCTATCTTGGATATAAATTAAAACATGCATTGGGAATATGAATTTATAGGAGTACAAACAATAAGCCCTTAAACTGTAATTGTCCCTTATAGTACTAAATAAGACTAAAAGTGAATAAGTTTTGCTAAAAATTTGGGCCTTAACTAAACCGGATGATATTAAATGAATGTATACAAAATTAATGGTGAATTTGTGCCTGCATTAACCTTAATTCAATGATAAATATGCAAATATTATCCTCAGTTTCCAGATTTACTTGTTTCTTTAGGGATTAATACCAGTGATTATGAATTCCTACAGAAGCACATCTCACCTTCAGAATAAACACAGCATATACATGAAATGCCCTTTGCATTGTCAGAGCATTCTTTAACAGACTATCTGTATCAATGTTCAAATTATCTGACCACTGAAAAAACATTGCAGCAAAAGCAGTTTTTGTCTTTATTGCACAGCCCTTGAAAGTTTGCATAGTACTTAATTTTGCTATTCTATTTTATATTTACTGTAATTAAGTAACTGTCAGTCTCTTGGATCATGTTTATTAAAACGTGCTAGGAAATAAAGCATAAAAATCCTGTGAGCCAAAATACTCCACAGGTTCTGTTTAAATCTCTATGTGTGTAGAAGTGAAGTCCTGTGGAATGAATCTTACAGTACCTTCTCATTTATTGTACTTCATTTAAGTGGTCTGTACAGTGTGTCCTACAAGACCTTGTTAAAGAGAGATGCAAAGACCACTCCATGTGGCCACAGGATACTTTTCATGTTCGGATACTGGATTTTTGCTGCTTAATGTCCATGACCTGCACACTTAGGTATTCAAGCTGTCTATTTCTAAGGTGAAATCTGCTGTAAAAGTGTCAGATTCTGATAATGGCAGCAAGAGTGGTAAAATGGGGAGAAGGAATGAAGGAAAACCTGCGATGATATGTAGTAATGGAGTTGTATTTACATATTTGTGAAACACGGAGCCTAAGGCATTGCAGGCTTCACAATGCCAGGCTGCCTGAAACCTGCTTTTGACTCTGTTAAGCGCAGTCTGGCTTTATACTCCTTTGGGCAGTGCAAGCACTGTTCTACCTTACTAGACAATACAATACAATACAATACAATACAATACAATACAATACAATACAATACAATACACCAGGTTGGAAGAGACCTTCAAGATCATCGCGTCCAACCCATCAAACAATCCAACCCACCCAACAACTAGACCATACAGCCAAGCACCCCATCAAGTCTTCTCCTGAACACCTCCAGTGAAGGTGACTCCACCACCTCCACGGGTAGCCGATTCCAATGGGCAATCACTCTCTCCGTGTAGAACTTCTTCCTAACATCCAGCCTAAACCTGCCCTGGCGCAGCCTGAGACTGTGTCCTCTTGTTCTAGTGCTGGATGCCTGGGAGAAGAGGCCAACCTCTGCCTGGCTACAACCTCCCTTCAGGTAGTTGTAGAGAGCAATAAGGTCACCCCTCAGTCTCCTCTTCTCCAGGCTAAGCAACCCCAGCTCCCTCAGCCTTTCCTCATAGGGCTTGTGTTCCAAACCCCTCACCAGCTTTGTTGCCCTTCTCTGGACACGTTCCAGCAAGTCAACATCCTTCCTAAACTGAGGGGCCCAGAACTGGACACAGTACTCAAGGTGTGGCCTAACCAGTGCAGTGTACAGGGGCACAATGACCTCCCTGCTCCTGCTGGCCACACTGTTCCTGATGCAAGCCAGGATGCCACTGGCCTTCCTGGCTGCCTGGGCACACTGCAGGCTCATGTTCAGCCTACAATCAACCAGTACCCCCAGGTCCCTCTCTGCCTGGCCACTCTCCAGCCACTCTGACCCCAGCCTGTAGCACTGCCTGGGGTTGTTGTGGCCAATGTGCAGAATCCGGCACTTGGATGTGTTCAATCTCATGCCATTGGACTCTGCCCATCTGTCCAGCCTGTCGAGGTCCCTCTGCAAAGCCTCTCTGCCCTCCAGCAAATCAACTGCTGCCCCCAGCTTGGTGTCATCTGCAAATTTACTGATGATGGACTCAATGCCCTCATCCAGATCATCAATAAAGATGTTGAAGAGCATGGGGCCCAGTACTGATCCCTGGGGCACACCACTAGTGACAGGCCGCCAGCTGGATGTGGTGCCATTCACCATTACTCTCTGGGCTCGGCCCTCCAGCCAGTTCCTAACCCAAAGCAGTGTGCTCCTGTCCAAGCCCTGGGACAAAACTTCTCTCTGCTTTTTATGATCTTGGATTATTAATCACATTTGGATTTCCTGCTTCTGAACTCCTGTGCTACAAACTACGCCAATACTTGCTTTTAAATAGCAAACTAGATAAGAAATACTTTCTGTATAATATGAGCCAGCAGAATTTCTGAAAGATAGCACAGAGATCACTTGTACATTCAAAAAAAAAAACAAACAATCAAACCTAGATGTTTCTAGCTAAGAGGTCCATTTATTTGTGCTGTGTTACATACCTGAAGTCTGAGATGTATTTTTTTCCCCCCTACAGATTCAACTCCTTGCTACACCACAAAAGTGTTACTCAGTCTTCAGCTCTGAAGATCAAAAATCTCTAAATCACTAATGAATATCACAAACTCTATTTGTTATCCACATGGATAGAAAATACTGGAAACCACAGATGATCAAGAGCACTTCAAAATCATCTTTTTGTTGTTGCAGTTTTTGTTACTATAGCTACTTACAGTAACTGTAGATAAAATAAAGAGTGGTAGAGCCTTCATAAGATGCTGTTTCACCTTTAAATGAACATAATTATTTCCATGTCCATGTTAACAGTCACTAATTCACACATAGACCTACAGAAAATAAATATTCACTGTAATAATTTATATACAGGAATGGACACCATCAAGATGAAGACACTATGCATTGTAGCTGAGCCAGTGGAACTTAAGTCATCATCTTATAAAGAGATATAAGTTTATAAGTAGGGAAGGAATAATTTAGAAAATGTAATCTATTAAGTTCTTTAGAACATTTAAAGTGTGAACACATACATATTTGTTTGCATTTACTTCCTGTTCTTTAAGGAAATTACCCTCCTCAGGATATTTAGCTAAATTTTAGCAACATTATATATAGAAACTGTAACAATTCTTCTGCCTTTTTTCCCCCAAGCATATTTTAAGCTTTTAGCTGTTTGCAAATTAAAATACTAACATGACTGAAACTTCTGTGCTTAGCAGTCTCATACTATGTCTCATACTATAGCAGTATATTAAATGAAATTTTAAGGACTAAGCAAGATGAATAAACACTATCAGCAAAATGATGATACATGTCTTCCACAAACAGTTTCAGGTTACACAATTTTGTGGACATTTATTGGAATTTTTCAAGTTGTATAAGAATGAGTTTGTTGCTTTGTATTTAATAATCTGTTTATATTAATTATGTGAGTGTATATACTGCAGAATTTCAGAAACTGAGTTTTGACTATATTTTTTTCTTTAATAAATCAGTACATTTTAATTTAAAAGGACTTGAGATTTTGAGAATTTAGACTCAAGATAAAATTAAATAGCCCTAAAATTATGTGTGTAGTTAGGGGAAAAGATATTTGCATCATGCTTTTTTATTAGTTGGGGGTAATTTTCAATCCACCACATAGATCATCCATGTCCAGCTTTGTGCAGTAGAGTGACACTTCATCATATTTAAAAAGCAGAGCATCAGAGGATGTGCTTTACAAGATTTCCATGTAAAAAAATACTGCTTTTGATTTTTAATTTTTATTATTATTGTTGTTGTTGTTATTTCTCTCCTACAGATTAAAAAAAAAAAAAAAAAGACCAGCATGTAATTTTCAAGAGCTTGTTGGGTAGCTGATAGTGACAATCAACTGCTAAACTGGATTGTCTCTGAATCAGTTGCAGTAATAAGCACTTGGTGTTCCTCTATGTATGTAACAGGTGTTGGCATACTGGTTAGAAATTCTTAAGAGAGAAATACTATACCCTGGTGAGGGAATTAATTTGTATCACTTTTCTCTCTTGACTGTCTGTCAGTGTTCTACTACATTAACACTCTTGTATTTCCTACACAGTAGTTCCTTGGTTCAGTAGAAACATATTGAATATTTCACTCAAGCCACATCACAAACTGGTGGGAAGGATTCTCCCCCATCCAAAGCCACAGTTGTAATTGTAGGACAAGTTTGCTGCCCTCAAAGCTGAGGGGGATATGGGTGTGTGCTTTCAAGTGAAGCAACCAGGATGACTAACTCTGAACTGCTCAGGGTAACCTGGAGGAAGAGACAAATGATAGTGGTGGGCAGCTGTCTGCTACAGGGGATTTAGGCGCTCACCTGCCAATCTGACCTATTGTCCAAACAATTTTGCTACTTCCTGGGGGCAAGGATCCAAGATGTTTCACGGACTGCTAAAACTTGTCCCACTCTATTATCCCATGCTCTACTTCCATGTAGGTATCAGTGATGCTATCACAGACAACCTTAAAAGTATACAAAATTAACTACAGAGTGTGATAGTCAGTGTTATGGGAACCAGGTAGTGTAGCTCTCAATCCTGCCATTGAGGAGAAACTGCTGACTGTATGCTAACAATCTGTTGAAGAGGTAGGTTTGATTTCTAAGACCATTGGACCCTGTTTGAGAAATAACATCTACTTGGGAGAGAGAGGATCCTCCTAAGTGGGACAAATATTTTTCTGGCAAAAATAGTTGGCCTCATAAGAAGAGCTTTAAACTGGGAATGACAAGAGAGGGAGAGAGTTACCAGAAGCCCAGTGAAGGAGTGATGGACAGTATGGACATACAGAGGATTGGAGATGTGAGTGAAATGAAACAAAACCCATCAGACAGGGCTCAAACATTTACGTATAAACAAGGAAGTGCCTACAAGCTGCCATTATGGGTAAAATTCCTAGAGAGTTTCTGGGAAATAAGCATTGTAGGTTGCTGTTTCAAAGTATCTAAACAATAATGCACACATTTGGGGAATATATATGAAGAATTAGAGATTTGCGTGCAGTTGCAAGGATATGATCTTCCTGGGATCACACAGATGTGGTAGCATGGCTTGTGTGACTGGAGTGCTGAAATGAAAGGAATCAGGCTCTTTAAGAATGGGAAAATGAGGAGGTGCAGCTGCCCATTATGTGAGAGAATAGCTTGTTGGTGAAATGAAGGCTGATGGCAGCCTTGGCTGCAGTTACTATGAGATAGGAGGGTCTGGGATCCTAAGAGGCAGGGAAGAGTAAAAAATAAGATCAGAACTCTGGACTTTAAGTGAGTAGACATTGGTTTTTTTCAGGAATGTGCTTCAAAGTATCCCATGGGATAAGGCCTTGGAAGAAATAAGGGACCAAGAAAGCTAGCTGGTTTCCTCTAAGCACATGAACAATTCATGCCAGTGAAGAAGAAATAAGTGAAAATGCCAGCAGGTTTCTGTATGTGAATGAATTCTGGTAACATTCAAAGAGAAAAAAAGAAGTGTAGAAAATGGTAAAAGCAGAGGCAGGTAACCTGTGAGAAATAATGAGATACTGTTTAAGCATGCAGAAGAAGGCGTTCAAGAAGGGACTGGATGTGGCATTTGGTGCCATGGTCTAGTTGTGAGGTTTGTGGTTACAGGTTGGACTCGATGATCTTTGAGGTCTCTTCCAACCTTGGTAATACTGTACTGTACTGTATGTGTGCAAGAAAGCATGGTTAGGAAAGCTAACGCCCACCTGGAGCTGAAACTGGAGGGGAATATGAAGGCTAACAGGAAGGGCTTCTGTAAATACATAAATGGCAAAAGAAAGAATAGGGCATATGTAGATCCACTGTTGAATGGTATAGGGACCTTTACACAGGATACTGAAGTACTGAAGTCCTTCTTTGTTCACCATCAAGCCTGGCCTTTAGATATCCTTGCTCTCAGAGACCAGAGGAAAAAGCTGGAGCAGGGAACAAACACCCTTGTTGAGCAAGGATCAGGTCAGGGAATACATCAGCAAACATACTGACGTTCATGGGCACTACTGGATACACCCAAGTGCTGAGGGAGCTGGCTGATGTTATTGCTAGGCCACTCTCAATAATCTTTTATCAATATTGTTCAGTGGGAGAAGTGCCTGAAGAATGGCAGAAAGAAAATGTCAGTCTGATCTTCAAGAAAGGCAAGAAGGAGGATCCAGGGAACTGCAGGTTAATTGGCCTGACCTTGAACCATGGAAAATTGATGTAGCAGCTCATCTTGGAAGCCATTTCTAGGCACACTGTGGACAACAAAATCACCATGAGCCATCAGAATAACTTCATCAACTCAATACAGTTCTGTGGTGTAATAACTGGTCTGGTAGATGAAGGGAGAGCAGTGGAAATCATCTATCCTAACTTCAGGAAGATCTTCGGCATCGTCTCCCATAAGATCCTCATAGAGAAGATGTTGACATATGTGCTGAATCAGCAGAGAGTGATGTGGACTAAAAATTTTCTGAATGGCCAGGGCCAGAGGGAGGTGATCAGGGGGTGCAAAATCTAACTGAAGGCCAATAACAACAGCTGTACCCCAAGTGTTGGTATTGGATCCGATCTTGTTTAACATCTTCATCAATGATCTGAATAATGGGGCAGAGTGTATTTTTGGCATGCTGATGACACAAAACTCTAAGAATTGGCTGATATACCAGAGTCTTGTGCTACTATCCAGAGGAATCTCAATGGGACTGAGAAATGGGAGGGACAAATGGGCTGACAGGGACCTCATGAAGTTTAATGATGAGAATTACGAAGTTCTGCACCTGGGGAGGAAGAACCTCATTTACCAGTGTATGCTGGGGACTGCCAAGCTGGAAAACTACTTTGCAGAAACTGCCTTAGATTTACTAGTAGACAGTAAGTTGAGCATGGGTCAGCAGTTTGCCCTCGCCACAAGTAGGCAAGGGCTAATGATATCCTGGGCTGCAGTAAGAGGAGACTTGCCAGCAGGTTGAGGCAGGGGATTCTTCTTCTGTCCTCAGTACTGGTGAGGTTGCATTTGGAGTAGTGTGTCCAGGCCTAGGCTTCCCAGTACAAGATAGGTATGGATGTGCTGGGAAGAGTCCATTGAAGGGCTACTAAAATTATTAAGGGACTGGAGTATCTCTCCTATGAGGAAAGACTGAGAGTGATGGACTGTTCAGCCTGGAGAAGAAAAGGTTTAGGGGATCTTATCAATGTATTTAAAAACCTGATGGAAGGGTGTGAAGAGATCAAGTCAGACTCTTTTCAGTGGTTCCAAGTGACAGGGGAAAAGGTAATGATCACAAACTGAAACACAGGATGTTCTTTCTGAACATGAGGGAGGAAACACATTTTTACTATGAGGATTATGAGCAGTGGCACAGATTGTCCAGGGAGGTGATAAGAGACTCCATCCTTCAGAAACACACAAAAGCTTCCTGGACATAGTCCAGGGCCATCTACATCAGATGACTCTGCTTGAGCATGGTTGGAAGACCAGGCAATGCCTAAAGGTACCTTCCGTCTTCAACTGATTTGTGGCCCTGGGACATGACAGGTGTCTTGAAATCTGTCTTACTTCATGTGGCTAATTTCAGCTGAATTGTTTCAGCAATGCTGGAAGTTTGTGCAGCCTGAATGCAGATTCAATATGGCAGATTTAATGGAAAGAATGTTGTCAGCTCTGACAACCTGAGTATAAATCCTGACCAAATACTTCTATAATGCTATATTCTTCAGGAGAACGAGACTGAAATAATATCTGAAGTCATGAGTGAAAGCTGCCTGACATTTATCATTATTTGTGGATATTACAAGCTACTTCAATAAACAGAGCAATTTGCTCTGTGATAAAACTGCTTCCATCTCTATCTGCTGAAGCCAGCATCACTGTACTGTGCATCAGACCTTTAGATTTTTAGAGTGTGGTAAGCATATTTAGTAGAAACTGCAAGCACACTGTCATTTTCCATGCTTGTGGGAATGTTTCAGGCCTCTTTTGTTCACCTTGGTGACACATATTGATGAGGCCTGTATAGCCCTGGACTTTTTGTTAAAGCATGACCTCTGGTCTACATCTTATTTGCTATTAGCCTACACTGGTGGAAACTGCACAGTAAAAGGCCAAATGTATTGTGCATTACTCCTTTCCTCATTGTTAATACCACAGGGCTTTTTGGTAAAAGCAGTGAATGAGTGTCTAAGTGGACAACGATTTAGTGTGCTTGGATGCTATAGCTTCTTAGAGCTTGTTGCTTTTGGTGCTAAAAAAATGAAAAAAAGTTGCCTCCTGGCTGTGTTTAAAATCTAATCTGAAATATGAGGAGTGCTGACAGGCTCAGGTCAGTAAGTGAAGTAATTTTAAATATAAAAGACTGAGTAAAGGGGAGAACAATCTCAGAAGAAATCTTTGAAGGCACTAATAAGATATCCTGGTCAGAATGTGCCAGTCCTTTCCTTTTATGGTGGTGTCAGCATAATTAGTTTTCATATTGCTTTCTGCCCCCCTAGGGGAACTGATGTGGGCTAAGTTTTTTGTGGGTTATTTTTAATTCAGTTCATATCCTCAGTCTATTTCACTCAGTCTACTATCAGGAAGGGGCTTATGAAAGCATTCTCTTTGAAAAGAAATTCCACCCCTAGCTTTGAAATAAATGTTCATCAAAGTACAGCCTTGCTGCATTAGAAACTGAATTGTGAGGGAATTGTATGTTATGCAGCTAGACCTGGCTGCTGACTTTATGTGATCTATTTAAAATCAATGCAGCAGATGCACATGGGAAGTGCTGTGTGAACTATCAGAATAACAATTGCCCCTTTTGTAATATGGGAACAGGAATGAATGCTGGAAAACAAAATGTCAGCCAAACCTGCGGTACTCAAATATTGTATTTTTCATGCAATCCTCTGGGAATTGTACTGCGTCCCTCATACTCTGTGTGGTTCCTAATTTCAAGGGCTTCCCTATCTGGCTGATTGTTCTACTTCCTCTCGCAGAAAGCTTACAATAAATTATTTGTGACTTATTTAAAACACATATAGACGTAAAAATATGAGAAATAAAGAAAGCCCAAGGCACACCAAATGTTAATTGAGCAAGGATATCTTTGAAAAGAATTCAGTGATCATTCTTATGCTTGTTTTAGAGGAAGATAGATATTCTGGAACTGTTTTCCATGGGTACTTTTAATTCAATAAAAACTGATTTTATCGATTACATGCAGGGGAAAGTGGTAAATATTCTTGTGTCCTCGGATGTGGTTTTATTTATATATTTATTAATTAATTGTGAGGTTAAGGCTTTAATTTTGATTACAGCATCAAGGCTCAGCTGATTGGAGGGAAATGTTGATATGTATGCACTTTTGAATCATGGTTCAACGTGTTGCTGCAGTCCAAAGTGCAAATTCTACTTTTTAAAGATCATCTTTTTTTTTAATGGCATTTTCCTCTTGTTTTATTATCTAAACCTGTAAGAGGCAACATAAGGTATTTTCAGGACAAATTATATGATTGGAAGAGGAAGTTTAAGGCTTTGGGAAAGTCCATAAATGTTACAGAATTGAGGTGTTTCTGCTGGTGTTCCACAATGCAGTGAGTAACTTTCTATTGTCTGGAAGGCATGGTTGTACACTTCTGTATTTACAACAAGTTTTAATTTACAGTGGTACATTATACGGGTCTGAGGCTTCAAAGTTTTCACTTGTTTCATGGGCAGATTTTGGTTTTGGTGGACATAAACGTTAGAAATAATTGCTGCGTGACACAGGAAGCAGGAGTTTTGGAAACTGTCAGGACTACCTTTTAATTTAAAAATGTATTGTGGCTTTTAGTAACTGTAGTTGAATCTGTTTCCTTTTTCACTCTCTTTGAATATAATTTCCTTGGGCAAGTGGGAAAAAATGGTCAACTCTATTCTGATACAGGAGTGGAATTTTTTTCTGGGATCTGTTCCTTGAAAAATGCTGGAGGGCTGTTAAACCCATGAACTGGAGTTCTTATTGATGTTGCAGTATATAAACAAATGTGTCCTTCCAAATCCAAAGTGTTTTCAGACTATGCTGGAATATCTTAAAAAGCTTTTTAATTTAAAAGACATACTGGAGTTTGCATGTGAATTATGCATTTCTTTCCTCCCTAAAATTACTCTAAGTTATCAGTTTTCTTTTAAAAAACATATTGCTTTTATATCTTTCCAACTTCATGTCTGATGTAGGTCTTTCCAAATGTGAGCAAAATTTTTATTTCTCTAATCTACTAACAAAGGCACTTTTATGAAACTCAATGATAAAGGAACCAAAGCAACAGCTTAATGAGGCTATATGAGCTACTGTATTTTGAATCTCTGTTGGCTATTTTAGTCAGGGTCAGTCCTTATTAAACAGCTTTATCAAATATATGTTTTCCCTTTCTTTTACCTTTTTGGCAGGCCTCACACTACATCACACCCTTACTGTTTTATTAATTGTTTATTATATGCCTTTGAAATACAAAAGAAAGTAAGATTTTTTTTTTTAAATGCTTAATGTTTTTCATCCTTAACTTGCAATCTCAGCTAGACTTCAAAACCAGAACTTAAGGTAAAATTAATTGTTAAATAATGCCCTAGACAAATGTTATGTGTTCATTCTGACCAAAAGCAGACCCTGGAACCCTGTGCCCAGAGGAAGCAATAACTGTGGGAAAATGTAATCACAGGATCACAGGATGTTAGGGGTTGGAAGGGACCTCCAGAGATCACTGAGTCCAAACCACCTGCCAGAGCAGGACCATAGAGTCTAATATACAGGTCACACAACAATGCATCCAGATGGGTCTTGAAAGTCTCCAGAGAAGGAGACTCCACAACCTAACTGGGGAGCCAGTTCCAGGGCTCTGTAACCCTCACAGTGAAGAAGTTCCTCCTCATGTGAGGGGGAGGCTCCTGTGCTGTAGTCTATATCCATCACACCTTTTCCTATCACAGGGTGCAACAGAGAAGAGTCTGTCCCTCCCTCTTGGCACCCATCCTCAGATATTTATAAGCATTTATTAAATCCTGTCTTAGTCTTATCCAGACTAAAAAGCCCTAGGTCTCTCAGCCTCTCCTCACAGGGCATGTCCTCCAGTCTCTAAATCATCCTAGTAGCCCTCTGTTGGACTCTTTCAAGTAGATCCCTGTCCTTGAAGGTTGGAGTCCTTACAGGTTGGACTCGATGACCTTTGAGGTCTCTTCCAACCTTAGTGATACTGTGATACTGTGAACTGGGGAACCCGTGGATTATAAACCTTGTGACTGAATGTACTGAACTGAAGTGATTTGCAGTGAATAATCCATGAAATTTGATTTTTATAATCATCTGTTAAAAGGTCTGTTCCCCTAAAAATTCTAGAGATCACACCTTGTGGGCAAAGCCAGAGTGTTGCCAATGTTTTTCTCTTTTTTTCTTCACAGTTTAAACTAGAATAGAATAGAATAGAATAGAATAGAATAGAATAGAATAGAATAGAATAGGAATTAAACAGGTAGGAAAAGACCTTTGAGATCATCGAGACCAACCTATCCACCAACAGCATCTAATCAACTAAACATAGCACTAAGTGCCCCATCCAGTCTCTTCTTAAACACTTCCAGTGATGGTGACTCCACCACCTCCTCAGGAAGCCCATTCTAATGGCCAATCACTATTTCTATGAAGAACTTCTTCCTAATATCCAGCTTAAACCTCCCCTGGCACAGCCTGAGACTGTGTCCTCTGGTTCTGGTGCTGGTTGCGTGGGAGAAGAGACCAACCCCCACCTGGCTACAATCTCCCTTCAGATAGTTGCAGATGGCAATGAAGTGTCCTCTGAGCCTCCTCTTCTCTAGGCTCAAAACCCCTCACCAGCTTTGTTGCCCTTTTCTGGACACATTCCAGCAACTAAAAATCTTTCCTGAACTCAGGGGCCCAGAACTAGACACAGGACTCAAGGTGTGGCCTAACCAGTGCTGAGTACAGGGGCAGAATGACCTCTCTGCTCCTGCTGGCCACCCTATTCCTGATGCAGGCCAGGATGCCATTGGCCTTCTTGGCTGCCTGGGCACACTGGTGGCTCACATTCAGCCTACTATCAACCAATACCACCACGTCCCTTTCTGCCTGGCTGCTCTCTGACCACTCTGACCCCAGCCTGTAGCACTGCATGGGGTTGTTGTGGCCAATGTGTAGAACCCGGCACTTATATGCATTAAATCTCCTGTCACTGGACTCTGCCCATCTGTCCAGATTGTCAAGGTCCCCCTGCAGAGCTCTCCCATCCTCTAACAGATTGACACCTGCCCCCAGCTTGGTGTCATCTGCAAATTTACTGATGATGGACTAAATACCCTCATCCAGATCACTGATAAAGATATTAAAGAGCATGGGGCCCAGCACTGATCCCTGGGGGACACCACAAGTGACTGGCTGCCAGCTGGATGTGGCACCATTCACCACCACTCTCTGAGCTCAGCCCTCGAGCCAGTTCCTGACCCAGCACAGAGTACTGCTGTCCAAGCCACAGGCTGACAGCTTGGCCAGGGGTTTTGTCAAAGGTTTTGCTGAAGTCCAGGTAGACCACATCCACAGCCTTCCCCACACCCATAGAAGATCAGGTTGGTCAGGCAGGACCTGCCCTTCCTAAATCCATGCTGGCTGGACCTGATCCCTTGGCCATCTTGTAGGTGTTGTGTGATTGCACTCAAGATGACCTGTTCCATAATCTTGCCTGGCACTGAGGTCAGACTGACAGGCCTATAATTCCATGGCTCATCCAACTGGCCCTTCTTGTGGATGGGCATCACATTGGCCAGCTTCCAGTCATCTGGGACCTCTCCAGTGAGCCAGGACTGTTGAAAAATGATGGAGAGTGGCTTGGCCAGCTCATCTGCCAGCTCTCTCAGCACCCTAGGATGGATCCCATCTGATCCCATGGACTTGTGGGGATCCAAGCAGCTAAGCAGGTCTCTATCTACTTCCTCCTGGATTACAGGGGAACTCTACTGCTTCCTGAATGCATCTGCCAGCTCAGGAGGTCAGTTGTCTGGAAGACAACCTATCCTGCTATCAAAAACTGAGGCACAGAACGTGTTAAGTACCTCTGCCTTTTCCTCATCTTTTGATACTATGTTCCCCTCTGTGTCCACCAAGGAGTGGAGGTTGTCCTTGTCCCTCCTTTTGCCATTAATATATTTATAGAAGGATTTTTTGTTGTCCTTCACAGCTGCAGCTAGTCTAAGCTCTAAATGGGTTTTTGCCTCTCTGATTTTTTTTTCCTGCATGACCTAGCAACATCCTTAAACATACCAGGGGTTTCCTCACCTTTCTTCCAAAGATGATGCACCCTTTTTTTTTTTCTTAATTCACCCAGAAGTTCTTTGCCCATCCAGGCTGGCCATCTACTCCAGCAACTCATCTTCCGGCACATTGGCACAGCCTGTTCCTGAACCTTCAAGAATTCTTTCTTGAAGTAAGTCCAGGCCTCCAGGACTCCTTTGTTTATAAGGACTGTTTCCCAAGGAACCTTCTGAGTTAGTTCCTTGAGTAACCTGAAGTCCACCCTCCGGAAGTCCAGAGTGGAGGTTTTGTTGCTGCCCCTCTTACCCTGACTGCATATTGAAAACTCAATTATCTCATGGTCACTGGACCCCAGGCAGCCTCCAACCACCACACCTCCCACCAGCCCTTCTCTGTTGGTAAAAAGAAAGTCAAGCAAAGCCTTACCCCTGGTAGGTTCACACAGTAGCTGGGTTAAGAATCTGTCCTCCATACACTCCAGGAACCTTCTAGACTGCCTCCTCTCTGCTGTGTTAAGTTCCCAGCAGATATCAGTCAAGTTAAAGTCACCCATAAGAACAAGGTCTGGTGATCTTGAGACAAACTCTATCTGCCTATAGAATAATTCATCAACTTCTTCATCATGGTTGGGTGGTCTATAACAGACTCCAACCAGGATGTCTGCCTTGTTGGCCTTCCCTCTAATTCTCACCCACAGGCACTCAACCTGATCATCCTTGATTTCTAGTGCCATGGCATCTAGAGCCTCCCTGATGTACAGGGCCACCCCTCCACTTCTTCTCCCTCACCTGTCTCTCCTGAAGAGCCTGTAGCCATCAATTACAGCGCTCCAGTCATGTGAGTCCCCCACCATGTTTCTGTGATAGCAACTACATCATAACTTTCCTGCTGTAACAAGGCTTCCAGCTCCTCTTGTTTGTTACCCATGCTGCGTGCATTAGTATACATGCACTTCAGCTGGGCTGCTGTTTTCACTCCTGACTCCAGCTTACCACCCTCTGTCTCCTGACTGGGGGGACTGGTTTCAGCCCCTTCCCCCTTCAAATCTAGTTTAAAGCCCTGTCAATGAGACCTGCCAACTCCCTTCCTAGAGCCTTTTTCCCTTTGGGGGATAGGCCATTCTCATGCACTAAGATCTTTCTCCCCGCTGGGACAGATGTACTCCATCTGTTGCTGGATGAACTGGTGCCATAGAAAGCCCCCAAGATCAAAACCCCAATAATTATTTTGGTAGCACCAGCCCATGAGCCACTTGTTAATTACAGCTGCTGTCCTGTTCCTTTCAGTATTCCTTCCTGCAGCTAAGGGTACTGATGAAAAAATTACCTGTGCCCCTGACCCCTCAACCAGTTCTGCCAGAGCCCTGAAGTCCTTTTTGATTGCCTTGGGACCTCTGGTTGTAACATCATCGTTCCCTAACTGCATAACTACTAAGAGATAGTAATCAGAGGACTGCACCAGACTAGGCAGCCTTTTGGTAACATCACTGACCTGGGCCCCAGGGAGGCAGCAGACTTCCCTGTGGGAAGGATCTGGCCAACATATGGGGCCCTCTGTTCCCCTCAGGAGGGAATCACCAATAACAATTACTCTCCTCTTTTTTTTTTTGAGGGAACAAGTCCTGATGCTGGGGGAAGGCTGTTTTGCCTTCGGCAACACTTCAGATGGTGTGTCTTCTGCCATCAAAATCACCTCACCCTCAACTTCCAGTGCCCCATACTTGTTTTGCAAGGGCAGTGGTGAAGGGAGGCGTGGGGGTTTTACTTTATGTCTCTTAAGAGGGACCTGTGTCCATTCTCTGCTGCTTTTTCGGTCACCTGCCTCTGCTAAGGGAGCCTGCAAAGCCTGGTTACTCAAGTTCATCTCCCCATTAAATTCCCTAACAGTCCTAAGTTTAGCAACTTCCTCCTTCAATTCAGCCACTAGGCTAAGCAGATAGTCGATCTGCTCACACCTAATGCAGGTGTTGTCTCCACTACCCTCCATTTCAAGTGCCAGGCTCCAGCACTCTCTGCAGCCAGTTGCCTGGACACCTGCCTGCTTATGTTCGACCTCAGTCTGGGTCAACACTGATCTTTTGAAGACAGCTTTGCTGCAAATTGCAACCATCCCTATCCCTGGCCACATGACCTACTGGGTCAATCACACAGGACCACATCAAAGTGGGTTTCAAGTGTCTCCAGTGATGGAGACTCAACAACTTCTCTAGACAGCCTGTTCCAGTGTCCTGCCATCCTCAAAATGAAGAATTTTTTTTCCTCTTCTCAGACTTTCTGACCCAGTGTATAATCTTAGCAGCTCTCCACTGGACTCTCTCCAGTAGTTTCTTGTCTTTCTTGAAATGTGGAGCCCAGAACTGCATACAATAATCCAGATGAATCCTCACCAGTGCAGAGCAGAGGGGATGGAGAACTTCCTTTGACTTGTTGGCCATACTCTTCTTAATGTATCCCAGGATGCCATTAGCCTCCTTGGCTGTGAGAGCACATTGTTAGCTCATAGTCAGCCTGTTATCCATCAAGACTCCCAGGTTGTTTTCCTGAGAGATGCTAGCCAGCAGCTCAGCCCCAAACCTGTGTTGATATGTGGGGTTGTTCTTCAGTTGCAGTGCTCTACACTTGCCCTTGTTGAATTTCATTAGTTTATTAGGTCTCTGGACTGTCTAGGTCACATTGAATGACAGCACAGCCTCATGTGTCCTCCCAGTTTTCTATTGTAAACAAGCATGCTGAGAGTACAGTCTATCCCTTCATCCAGGTAATTGATGAAGACGTTGAACAGGACTGGACCCAGTAATGATCTCTGGGGAACACCACTAGCAATGGGCCTCCAACTAGACTCTGTCCCAGTTATCATTGTCCTTCAGCCAGTTCTTAATCTACCTCATCCAATCCACACTTCTTAAGCTTGGCTGTGAGTATGCTATGGTAGATGGTGTCTAAAGCCTTGCTGAAGTCAAGATAGAAAACTTCCACTCCCTGCTCTCCCCCTCCCATCTAGTTTTTCCATCACAAAAAGCTATCAGATTGGTCAGGCATGACTCTCCTTTGGTGAATTCATGTTGACTCCTCTTGATAACACCCTCTTCCTCAATATGCTTTGAGTCGACACCAAAAACAAACTGTTCCATCAACTTTCCAGGGATGGAGATGAGGCTGACTAGCCTGTAGTTACCTGCACCCTCCTCTTTCCCTTTTTGAAGAACGGGTTGACCTTGGCTTTCCTGCAGTCCTCAAGTACCTTTCCTGTTCTTCAGACTTTTCAAAGACAATTGAGATTTGCCTAGCCCACAGATCTGTGGATGTTCTGTTATAGGAATGTTAGTCAAAGGATGTCAGTCACAGGAAATTTGGTGATTTCTGGCTAAACTATCTTAAAGTCATCTGTGTTTTCTTGGCTCCTTGGAGTGTCTGTGTCCTAATTTAGAAACAGACAGATCTCCTGTTGCCTCAAGAGGGGCAAAAGAATGAAGCTTGCACAAATGGATTGGATAGTGATGGAAAGTTTAAATGGAAAAAAAGCAATTAATATTTTACAGAAACTGCAAGACATAGTGCTAAGCATATCCCAAGCATACAGATTTCCCTTTTACCAGACCCAAAAGTCCCAAGCTTCCCTTTTCCCCACCTGAGGGTGCACTCAAAATGCCCAGGGCTCTTTCTTCCTCCCCTGCCATTGCTGGGCTAGTCTCAGACTGGCCAGGTCTGAGACTGCCCCCATCTTCTCCCGAAATTACAGTATCACAGTATCACCAAGGTTGGAAGAGACCTCAAAGATCATCAAGTCCAACCTGTCACCACAGACCTCATGGCTAAACCATGGCATCAAGTGCCACATCCAATCCCCTCTTGAACACCTCCAGGCATGGTGACTCCACCACCTCCCCGGGCAGCCCATTCCAATGGTGCACTACTCTCTCAGTGAAGAACTTTCTCCTCACCTCGAGCCTAAATGTCCCCTGGTGCAGCTTGAGACTGTGTCCTCTGATATCTGGCAGGTTAAAGTTACCTACTAGGACAAGATCTGATGATCCTGAGACAGCCTCCAATTGCTTATAGAATGTTTCATCTGCCTCCTCATCCTGGTTGGGTGGTCTACAACAGACTCCAACCAGGATGTCAGATTTGTTAGGCCTCCCTCTGATTTTAACCCACAGGCTCTCAATCCCTTCATCCTCCACCTCAAGCTCTGGCAGAGAGTGACTCCCTGATATACAGAGCCACCCCTCCTCCTCTTCTCCCTCGCCTGTCTCTCCTAAAGAGCCTGTAACCCCCCAGCGTAGGACTCCAATCATGCGTGTTATCCCACCATGTTTCTGAGATGGCGACTATATCATAGTCACCCTGGTGGACCAGGACTTCCAGCTCCTCTTGCTTATTGCCCATGCTGCGTGCATTGCTGTACATGCACTTCAGTTGGGCTCTCGACTTCTCAATTAACCCTAACTTGTGTCCTACTCTTTTATCTTCAGAGGGACTGATCTCCTCACCCATCCCCTTCAGACCTAGTTTAAAGCCCTCTTAATGAACCCTGCCAACTCTAGTGCTAGGACTCTCTTACCCTTTCTAGATAATTGCACCCCATCAGGACCCAGCAGGTTGGGTGCAGTAAAAATTTTCCCATGATTGAAGAAACCAAAATTCTGCTGCTGGCTCCAACCCCTGAGCCAATTGTTGATGGCATGGGTTCCTGTTCCTCTCAGTGTACTCCCCTGCCACTGAGGGAACTGAGCAGAACACCACTTGAGCTCCTGCCCCATCAATCAATTGTCCAAGGGCCTTGAATTCTTTTTTAATTGCCCTGGTGCCCTTCTCGTCAATTTCATCACTTCCAGCTTGTATTACCAGCAAAGGGTAATAGTCAGAGGGATGGATCAGCTTTGGGAGTCTCCTTGTGACGTCCCTTACCTGTGCCCCGGGTAGGGAGCAGACCTCCCTGTGGGATGGGTTGGGACGACATATGGGTCCCTCAGTACCCCCAGGAGAGAGTCCCCAACAACTATAACCCTTCTCTTTTTCTTTGTGGAGCTGGTCATTATAGTTGGTGGGGACTGCTTGGCCTTAGGCACCTCCCCAGATGCTGCTCCTTGGCCCTCTCATCCCCACTGCCCTCGGCCTGCAGGGCCTCATACTTACTACACAAGGGCAGCGGAGGAGGAGAGGGCCGGGATGGATTTCCCTTGCCACCCCTGGCAGGGACCTGTATCCATGCCTCCCTGTTTCCAGGGACACTTCCCTCAGGAAGGGAGATCTGCAGAGCCTGCTCCCACATATCTAACTTCCTTTCGCTTTCCCTTATTGACCTGAGCCTAGATACCTCATCCTTCAGCTCGGCCACTTCATCCTTCAGCTCCACCACCAGACTGAGGAGAAAGTTCACCTGGTCACACCTGACACAGGTGTTCTCTCCTCCCCCTCCATTCCAAGTCTCAGGCTCCAGCAGTCTGCAGCTAGCAGCCTGGACTCCTGCATGCTGATGCAGCAGCAGGGTCTGTCTGGGTAGATGCTTAAACAAGCCTAAGAGGCCTGAAATACTCCCCCACTATTTACCTGATAGGGAGCATCTCCCGTGGGAGGGAATGGGGAAGAAAGAGAAAGTGCAAGACTTTACAGTTAGATTTATAGGGTGCAGGATTTGTGGGTAGAAATACATTACTTCCTGTGTCCACCTCCTGGGTGGACACTGGAAATAGAAGTATGGGGCAGCCGAGGAGACATTCAGCCTAAACCAACAGTCTCTCATCACTGAAGCCATCTTTTGATAGAATACTGGAAGTACTAACCTTGGTGACTTCCACGACTTTTTTGGAGCTTGCCAATTTAAGTTCAAAGCTGAGATTTCAAAAATGTGAGCAACACCCTGTTCCCCCTTTCCCCTCCCCCTTTTTCATGCCCCAGTTATGTGGAAAACTTTTCAGAAAATATGGCATAATAGCAAAAAGGTAGGGGAACAGTATGTGCTAGTTACTGTAGCTTTGAAATATAAGATATAGTCTGACTTACAGATATATGAATTGCACAAGGCTATCACATTGCTTTTTTTTATGGTTAAAAAAATTCAAAGTACTGTTTTCTTTGTTTCAGCTGTACGTTATTAGTACTTGAAGTCAGCAGTTACTAATTTCTACTTTGTCTAGCTCTTGGAAATGCTTTTCAGTGTTTTTGTAAATGCTTATGTTAATGATAAATACCAAATGATGAAAAACAAAGAAGTAAACAAACAAAACCAACCAAACCAAAAATCAAAATACTCCAACACTCTGAGATGTTATCCCAAATTTACAAGTCTTTAAGAGAAGAGCAGGCAAAAGGTGGGCCCACTACTGAATGATATGGGAGATAGGGCAATTGATGCAGAGATGGCAGAGTTGCTGAATGCCTTCCTTGCCTTAGTCTTTACTCCTAAGACCAGCCCTCAGGAATGTCAGTCTCTAGAAGCAAGGGAGCAGAACTGGAGAGATGTGGATGTTCCACTGGTCAGTCAAGACTGGGTTAGAGATCTCTTATACCAACTAAAGACAAATCCTCGGGCCCCAAAGGGGTACATCCATGTGTGCTGAGAGCACTGGTTAATACTGTTGCTGAACCTCTTTGCATCATTTTTGAAAAGTCATGGAGAACAGGAAGGTGCCTCATGACTGGAAGAAAGCAAATGTTGCCCCAGTCTTCAAAAAAGGCAAGGAGGAGGACCCAGGTAACTACAGACCAGTCATCTTCACCTCCATCCCTGGAAAGGTGATGGAGCAGCTTATTCTGGAGGTCATCTCTAACCACATGGAAGACAAGAAGGTTATCTGGAATAGCCAACATGGATTTAGCAAGGGGAGATCCTGCCTGACTAATCTGATAGCCTCCCATGAAACTATGGCCAAATGGGTAGATGAGGAAAGAGCAGTGGATGACATAAACTATGGCTTCATTAATGCTTTTGATATTGTCTCCTGTAACATTCTCATAGAAAAGCTGAAGAAATGCAGCATTGATGGCTGGTCTGCGAGGTGGATTGCAAAACAGAGTTCACACAGAATCACACACACAGGATCACCAAGGTTGGAAGAGACCTCAAAGATCAGCAAGTCCAACCTGTCACCACAGACCTCATGACTAAACCATGGCACCAAGTGCCACATCCAGTCCCCTCTTGAACGCCTCCAGGGACGGTGACTCCACCACCTCCCTGGGCAGCCCATTCCAATGCCTAACAATTCTCTCTGTGAAGAACTTTCTCTTCACCTCGAGCCTAAACTTCCCCTGGTGTAGCTTGAGACTGTGTCCTCTTGTTCTGATGCTGGTTGCTAGAGAGAAGAGACCAACCGCCTCCTGGCTACAACCCCCCTTCAGGTAGTTGTAGAGAGCAATAAGGTCTCCCCTGAGCCTCCTCTTCTCCAGGCTGAACAATCCCAGCTCCCTCAGCCTCTCCTCATACGGCTTGTGCTTGAGGCCTCTCACCAGCCTTGTTGCCCTTCTCTGGACACGTTCAAGTGTCTCCTTAAACTGAGGGCCCAGAACTGGACCCAGTACTCTAGATGTGGCCTAACCAGTGCAGAGTACAGGGATGCAATGACTTCCCTGCTCCTGCTGGCCACACTATTCCTAATGCAGGCCAGGATGCCATTGGCCTTCTTGGCCACCTGGTCACTCTGCTGGCTTATGTTCAGAGGGTTGTCATCGGTGGCACAGACTGAACTTGGAGGCCTGTGGCCAGTGGTGTTTGTCAGGGATCAGTACTGGGTCTAGTTTTGTTCAATATCTTTATCAATGACCTGGGTGATCAATGAACTGGGGCGGGGGCGCGGGCAGCTGACACCCTGTTGGGCTGTGCAGCCATCCAACAAGATCTGGACAGGATGGAGATCTGGGTGAAGGCAAACCTCATGAAGTTCAGTAAAGACATGTGCAGGGTCCTGCACATGGGGAGGAATAACAACATGCACCAGTACAGGTTAGGGGCGGTCCTGCTGGAAAGCAGTTCCATGAAGGAAGACCTTGAAGTGCTCATGGACCGCAAGTTCTGTATGGGACAGCAATGTGTCCTTGTGGCCAAGAATGGCAATGGTATCCTTTGGTGCATCAAGAAAAGTGCGTCCAGAAGGTCTAGAGAGCTCCTTCTCCCCCTCTACTTTGCCCTTCCGAGACCACACCTGGAATACTGTGTCCAGTTCTGGGCTCCCCAGTTCAAGAAAGATAGAGACCTGCAGGAGAGAATCCAAAGGAGCCATGAGACTGATTAGGAGACCTGGACATCTCCTCTATGAAGAAAAACTGAGATCCCTGGGTCTGTTTAGTCTTGAGAAGGGAAGACTGAGGGGATCTCATCGATGTGTATACATATCTGAGGGGTGGGTGTCAAGTGAAGAGGACCAGGCTCTTTTTGGTGGTGCAGTAACAAGACAAGAGCCAACGGCTTCAAGCTTGAACATAGAAGATTTCACCTCAACATGAAGAGAAACTTCTTTACAGCGAGGGTGATGGGGCACTGGAACAGGCTGCTCAGAGAGGTTGCAGAGTCTCCTTCTTTGGAGACTTTCAAAGCCCAGCTGGATGCATTCCTGTGAGGACTACTCTAAGTGATCCTGCTTTGACAGGGGGGTTTGACCTGATGATCTCTTGAGGTCCCTTTCAATCTCTAATCTACTGTGATACTATGAGAATGAGCTGATGAGGTTTGAACTTGATTCTCTGTATTCATTGTTACATTTCTTGGTCTTAAGTGAGTGTTGCATAAGTTGACTCAATGATCATTTTGATTGATTTGTCATCTCTGACATGTGTAACGTTTAACAAATTGCACTTAAAATATTTGTAGAAAGGCCCATCTTTATGGCTTGTAAATATTGTATAATTATTTTATGCAAACATATCAGGGTGCATATTTCTGAGCAATATTTTTTCGTGTTATTGTGGGTAGACTGATCTGTCCCACTGTAAAAATTGCTTTATCAACCTATCTTGTGATGATATAACTATTTTCGAAATCAGTGAATGCATGTTTTCTTTGGCCAGGCACAATGTGAAACAGCGTAACATCTTGGTTCAACAGACAAAAAAACCCCAAACTGTTATTTTAATGTTCTTCTCTCTCCTTCTGCAGTCTATGACAAATATTTTCAGGTTTATTCCTGTACTTTTTATGTATTGTGCTTCTTATTACTAAAATGACACATTTTTTTCTTTTATTTGAAATATGTGATTTAAAGAATCATCTGATCACACCGTGACGTGTTTGCTTAGTGACGGTTTCTTTTTTACTGCACATTAACTTTCTAAAATAGCAGAGACTTTGCTGTTCTGTACAATGCCAGGTGCATAGATTTTGACAGTAAATTGCAGTCCATATTTCAAGTTATGAATATCCATCATTTTTATATTCATTTTTTATTACACAGGAAGATTTCAGAAGTAAAAGATTTGTTTCTCTTTTCTCCAAGAAACTCCAAAAAACTGTCTTTAAAACTGAGTGAAATGCAGCTGTTTGTCACATTTGTTATTTCTAGAAGACCTTTATAGATTTTGCCTTAAAGGCAGTGTGATGTTTTGACATGCCAAAAGGACTGGAAGGCATATCCTTCAAGCCCAGGATTACTTTACTCATGACTAATGCTCATAACACCCTTCTTACAAACTGTCTTGTTCTGACAGTAAATGGCAGGAACTCTTTTCCTTGCACTTTTCCTGAATTCATATATTATCACTGCTTTCAAATACTCTTGCCTTATGTTCTGACAACTAGGAACTTCCTTCTCCCTTCTTACTTTTGTCCAGTCAGTATTTGTTTGATCTTGTACCAAAGTTGACCTTACGGAGATTTTTTTCCTTGATTTTAATGGTAATTCTCTAATGCGTATGGACAGCCACATTGGTTGCTCTTGAACCATTTTGATTTTCTTTGATAAGATCTGTTGCTCTCTTTTCACAGTATATGCAGTCACTCTAGGATCTCTATGATGGTTTTGAATAAAATAAATAATTTTTTTCAACTGGTGACTAAAGCAGCAGTTGAATTACATATATGTTTCAGCACTGCTATATGCAGCAATATTGATGTTTTGCTCACCCTCAGAAAAGTGTGCTTGTATGGTGACTTGTCATCATGCTATCAGTTATTGAAAATTCTGGATTCTTTAAATCAAGTTGGAAATTATTGAGGATAAGAAATATGACTCTCATTTTAACCCATTATTTACCTGGCACAACCTGTGCTAGTCTGTGTCTCCTTTGTTTCTGCAAGGTCTTAATCCATTCCTTTGTCATGAAACAAAATGAACATGCTTCACTTAAAAGAAATGATTTTGACTTTGAGAAAGGTTTTATGGGAAAAAAATGTTATTGCAGTGACTTTTGAAGTATTGTTCATGTTTAGTATGTTCTCCTCATGAAATATTCCACTTTAAAATTGATACTGTTAAAAAATGTTGAATTATGGTCAAAGGTTAAGTTTAAATATTAATACTTGTTAAATAATACTGTAAAGAGTCTATATGCATACTTCTAAATGTTTCTCAAACCTTAAACATGTCTCCCACCCTCCAAAATGAAAAAGGTCAAAATTAAACTGCTTTATTAACTTTCTGTCTGGTGAAAGAGAAACATAGGTAATTAATTTATCTTATTGAATTATCTTTTATTTTAAAAAATTTCAAGCACATTTTTCCCCAGGAAAAGAAACAGGTGAAGGATGGCCAAAAAAGTTGGTTCAAGATTTTTTTCCCAGAGCATATAATAGAAATCAAATATTATAGTAAATGGTAGTGCAGAAAATCACATTAAATCTTAGAATGAGTGTGTCAACCCATACACATGAGTACAGCAGAAAAGCACCTATCCATCTTCTCATTCACTCTTGCAGGATGGGGAGAAAGTAGACGGAAGGTGAGAAGAGTTGCTTATAGAGACAATGACATTTTAATAGGAAAAGGAAAAGCTGCACGTGCAAGGAAAACAAAATATGGAATTAATGCATCACTGGCAGATGCTGCTCCCTGGGAAGCAGGGTCTCAACAAGGGCTATACTTGCTTGGGAAGACAAATGCCAGGACCACAAAGGTCCCTCCTCTCCCTGAGCTTTTATTGCCAAACAAGACATCATACAGTATGAGATAAGGTTTTGGCCTGTTTGGGTCAGCTGTCCTGGCTATATGCCCTCTCAGTCTCTTTTCTACTCCCAGCCTAGTTGCAGGGGGAGAAGGGAGAAGAGAGAAAGTCTTAATGCTACACAAGGATGCCACTGCTCAGTAACAGCCCAAATATTTTATCAGCGCTGCTCTAGCCTTGAATGCAGAGCACAGCAGCCTGAGGGCTGCAATGTATAAAGTCAAATTTCATCCTTACCAGACCCAGTGTAATGATAAATACAAATACCATTTAGAAATATTAAATTTATGGACTCTTAATATTTCAGAATGAATTTTACTAGTCATTTGAATATTAGATTTTGTTTTCCTTTCCAGTTAAAAACTAACAAGGACATCCAGTGCAGTTTTCCCCTTTTCAGAAATTCATCAGCTTGTTACAGCAATGAATTTTGGAATCAGATAATCAAAGGTTAAGATCAATTTAATTTGCTGGGATTTGTTATCAAAAAGGCAACATTTTTTTTGGTTTTATTTGAAGATGCAACATCTAGCTGTTGGTCCTGTATTATAGAGATCTCAGTTAATGTAGGCCAACCTGTAATTGTAACCTCATATTTATCTATGTCCTTTGCATTATTTTTTTAAATTCAGATTTACAACATTTAGTTACTCTGTCCTCATACCAGTGCTGTGCTAAAGACCTCCTTTCACATGTTTCTTGCCTCTGCTTTCTTCCTACCCTTGTTGCAGCAGGCAGTCATTTGGTTATCTGGAATGTCTGGGCTTGCACTGAGAATGCTTTACAGCGCCAGGGGAAGTTTAGGCTTGAGGTGAGGAGAAACTTCTTCACTGAGAGAGTTGATAGGCATTGGGCTGCCCAGGGAGGTGGTGGAGTCACTGTCCCTGGAGGTGTTCAAGAGGGGGTTGGACGTGGCACTTGGTGCCATGGTGTAGTAGTCATGAGGTCTGTAGTGATGGGTTGGACTTGGTGATCTTTGAGGTCTCTTCCAACCTTGGTGATCCTGTGATTCTATGAGAAGACTCCTTGTAGGCTGGAGACTTGCAATTCATCGCTAACACACACACACACACACACACACACACACACACACACACACACACACACACACACACACACATTGTTGTACCTGAAACAGAAACTCCTAACAGCTTGTACTATACACCCTGAATTTAAACTCTCTCAGCTAAAGCTGGATTTCATTGTGGAACACACCAAATTTTACCATTCTCTTGCATTACCCAGTGTGACTGGGACCTTCAGCAGAAGCCACCCCTCAGATAGGCTTGGCTTCTCCTGTTTCTCCCAGTTTTTCAAAGGGTGGCTTTCAGGGTGGTTTTCAGCAAATCTCTGTATGATGTGATTTGAAAGAGAAACAGTTTCCAGTGGGGTCCTGAGCAACAAGCAGCCTTTCACCAGATAAAGTGAGTAGTCCATGCAATGGGTCTGGGTCCCATCTGAGCTGGTCCAGACATTAAGAACATTCTCTACATGGCTGTGAGTGACAATGGTCCAATGTGGTGCTTATGGCAAAGAGCTCCAGATGAGACATGTGGAAATCCACTTGGTTTCTGGAGTCGAGGCTAGAAAGGCTCAGAGGCAAATTATACTCCAACAGAAAAGAGATACTAGCTGCCTATGAAGGAGTAAAAGCTGCTTCTGAAGTAATTGGAACTGAGGAACATTGTCTTGTAGCTCCTAGATTGCCAGTTTTGAATTGGATGTTCAAAGGTAAAAGTTCTTCAACACATCATGCAATGGGTGCCACATGGTCCAAGTGGATTGGTCTGATAACACAGAGAGCTTGAATGGGAGATCTTGGAGGAAGTGATCATAAATTGGCCTGAAGGCACTAGCTGTACTAAACCTTCAGAGAAGAGAGAAACTTGTGCTGAGGAAGCTCCTTCTTACAATGACCATTCTGATGATGAAAAGAAATATGCTTTATTCTGAGATAGTTCCTGTCATCTTGTTGGAAACAAGTGAAGATAGAAGTCTGCAGTGTGGAGTCCAACACACCAAGTGGCAGAGGCAAAAGATGGAGAATCCAGCCAATTTGCAGAGGTAAAAGCTGTGTAGGCAGCTAGAGGCTGCCTCAAGATTGCCAGACGTTGTTCTTATGGGTGATTTTAACCTGCCTGATATCTGCTGAGAACTTAACACAGCAGAGAGGAGGCAGTCTAGAAGGTTCTTAGAGTGTATGGAGGATAGCTTCTTATCCCAGTTGCTGCTTGAGCCTACCAGGAGTAAGGCTTTGCTTGACCTCCTTTTTACCAATAGAGAAGGGCTGGTGGGAGATATGGTTGTTGGAGGCTGTCTGGGGTCCAGGGACAATGAAATAATTGAGTTTTCAATATGCAGCCAAGCTAAGAGAGGCAGCAACAAAACCTCCACTCAAACTTCTGGAGGGTGGACTTCAAGTTACTCAAGGAACTAACTCAGAAGGTTCCTTGGGAAACAGCCCTTAAAAACCAAGGGGTCCAGGAGTCACTGTCCCTGGAGGTGTTCAAGAGGGGATTGGACGTGGCACTTGGTGCCATGGTCTAGTCATGGGGTCTGTGGTGACAGGTTGGACTCGATGATCTTTGAGGTCTCTTCCAACCTTAGTGATACTGTGATACTGTGTGATACTTCAAGAAAGAACTCTTGAAGGCTCATGAATAGGCTGTGCCAGTGTGCCAGAAGATGAGCTGCCAGGGCAGATGGCCAGCCTGGATGGGCAATGAACTTCTGAGTGAATTAAGAAAAAAAATGAGAGTGTATCATCTTTGAAGAAAAGTGACGTAACCAATGGAATATTTGAGGAATGTTGCTAGGTCATGCAGGAAGAAAATTAGAGAGGCAAAAGCCCATTTAGAGATTAGACTGGCCTCTACTATGAAAGACAACAAAAAATCCTTCTACAAATATATTAATGGCAAGAGAAGGGGCAAGGACAACCTTCTGTCCTTGATGGACACCGAGGGGAACGTAATAACAAAAGATTAGGAAAAGGCAGAGCTACTTAACACCTTCTTTGCCTCAAACTTTAATGGCAGGATAGGTTGTCTTCCAGACAACTGACCTCCTGAGCTGGCAGATGGAGTCAGGGAGCAGTAGAGTTCCCCTGTGATGCATGAGGAAGGAAATAGAGACCTCCTTGGCCGCTTGGATCCCCACAAGTCAAAGGGACCAGATGGGATCCATCCTAGGGTGCTGAGAGAGCTGGCAGATGAGCTGGCCAAGCTGCTCTCCATCATTTTTCAACAGTCCTGGTTCACTGGAGAGGTCCCAGATGACTGGAAGCATGATGTCCATCCACAAGAAGGGCCGGTTGGATGAGCCATGGAATTACAGACCTGTCAGCCTGACCTCAGTGGCAGGCAAGATTATGGAACAGGTCATCTTGAGTGCAATCACACAGCACCTACAAGATGGCCAAGGGATCAGGCCCAGCCAGCATGGATTTAGGAAGGGCAGTCCAGCCTGACCAACCTGATCTCCTTCTATGACCAGGTGACCCACCTGGTGGATGTGGGGAAGGCTGTGGATGTGGTCTACCTGGACTTCAGAAAGCCTTTGAAACTGTCCCCCACAGCAAACTCCTGGCCAAGCTGTCAGCCTGTGGCTTGGACAGCAGCACTCTGTGCTGGGTCAGGAACTGGCAGGAGGGCCGAGCCCAGAGAGTGATGGTGAATGGTGCCACATCCAGCTGGCAGACAGTCACTAGTGGTGTCCCCCAGGGATCAGTGCTGGGCCCCATCCTGTTCAATATCTTTATTGATGATCTGGAGAAGGGGATTGAGTCCATCATCAGTAAGTTTGCAGGTGACACCAAGCTGGGGGCAGGTGTTGATCTGTTGGAGGGTAGAGAAGCTTTGCAGAGGGACCTCGACAGGCTGGACAGATTGGCAGAATCCAATGACAGGAGATTTAACACATCTAAGTGCCGGGTTCTACGCACTGGCCACAACAACCCCATGCAGTGCTACAGGCTGGGGTCAGAGTGGCTGGAGAGCAGCCAGGCAGAAAGGGACATGGTGGTATTGGTTGATAGTAGGCTGAATGTGAGCCACCAGTGTGCCCAGGCAGCCAAGAAGGCCAATGGCATCCTGGCCTGGATCAGGAACAGTGTGGCCAGCAGGAGCAGGGAGGTCATTGTGTCATCACTGGTTAGGCCACACCATGAGTACTGTATCCAGTTCTGTGCCCCTCAGTTTAGGAAATATTTTTAGTTTCAACAAAGCTGGTGAGAGGCCTTGAACACAAGCCCTGTGAGGAGAGACTGAGGGAGCTGGGTTTGCTTAGCCTAGAGCAGAGGAGGCACAGAGGAGACGTTATTGCTGTCTACAACTACCTGAAGGGACAGGCAGGGGCTGGTCTCTTCTCCCAGGCAACCAGCACCAGAACCAGAGGACACAGTCTCAAGCTGCACCAGGGGAGGTTTAGGGTGGAGGTTAGGAAGAAGTTCTTCATAGAAAGAGGGATTGGCCATTTGAATGGGCTGCCCATGGAGATGGTGGAGTCACCATCCCTGGAGGTGTTCAGGGAGAGACTGGATGGGGTGCTTGGTGCCATGGTTTAGATGGTTAGATGGTGTTGCATTATAGGTTGGGCTTGATGATCTCAAAGGTCTTTTCCAACCTGGTTAATTCTAATTCTAATTCTAATTCTAATTCTAATTCTAATTCTAATTCTAATTCTAATTCTAATTCTAATTCTAATTCTAATTCTAATTCTAATTAATTCTAGTGAAGGTTCCAGTCACACTTACTGGGTAATGCAAGAGAATGGTGAAATTCAGTGTGTTCCACAAGGAAATCTAACTTTAGCTGAGAGAGTTTAAATTCAGAGTGTTTAGTACAAGCTTTTAGGATTTTCTGTTTCAGGTATGATGTTGTGCTCAATGTGGGATCATTATTTTCCTTTTGCTTTCAATGTTGATTTATTTACATTCTACTACTTTCTGTTCAAGAACTTTGAAAATTTTCTTGGCACAGCCTGAAACTAACACACATGTGAAGCTCTGTGCTGCACTGGTGAGACTGGTTTTGGGTCTCTATGTCACATTGAACAGTGTTTTTTGATGTAGTTTGCCTTTCCTTTGTAGGTGGTATACTCTTTTCTAGAGCTTCAAAAAAATCTTTTTCAATTCCTAATTACTGAAGTAAGGTCTGTAAAATTGAAACTTTTGTAAGACAATGCACAGCAGGTGCAAAATGTTCAGAGGATATTAGTTAGGTAAAATTCTCTTCTTAGTATTTATACCATCATCAGTAAATTTGCGGATGACACCAAGCTGGGGGCAGTAGTTGATTTGCTGGAGGGCAGAGAGGCTTTGCAGAGGGACCTCGACAGGCTGGACAGATGGGCAGAATCCAACGGCATGAGATTGAACACATCCAAGTGCCGGGTTCTGCACATTGGCCACAGCAACCCCATGCAGTGCTACAGGCTGGGGTCAGAGTGGCTGGAGAGTGGCCAGGCAGAGAGGGACCTGGGGGTACTGGTTGATTGTAGGCTGAACATGAGCCTGCAGTGTGCCCAGGTGGCCAAGAAGGCCAATGGCATCCTGGCTTGCATCAGGAACAGTGTGGCCAGAAGGATCAGAGAGGTCATTCTGCCCCTGTACACTGCACTGGTTAGGTCACACCTTGAGTACTGTGTCCAGTTCTGGGCCGCTCGGTTTAGGAAAGACGTTGAGTTGCTGGAACGTGTCCAGAAAAGGGCAACAAAGCTGGTGAGGGGTTTGGAGCACAAGCTGTATGAGGAGAGGCTGAGGGAGATGGGGTTGCTTAGTCTAGAGAAGAAGAGGCTGAGAGGAGACCTTATTGCTGTCTGCAACTACCTGAAGGGAGGTTGTAGACAGGCAGCGGTTGGTCTCTTCTCCCAGACAGCCAATACCAGAACAAGAGGACACAGTCTCAGGCTGTGCCGGTGCAGGTTTAGGCTGGATGTGAGGAAGAAGTTCTATACAGAGATAGTGATTGCCCATTGGAATCGGCTACCTATGGTGGTGGTGGAGTCACCTTCTTTGGAGGTGTTCAGGAGGAGACTTGATAGGATGCTTGGCTGCATGGTTTAGTTGTTTAGGTGAGTTGGATTGGTTGATGGGTTGGACAGGATGATCTTGAAGGTCTCTTTCAAGCTGTATTGTATTGTATTGTATTGTATTGTATTGTATTGTATTGTATTGTATTGTATTGTATTGTTCATATAGCCAGCACTATCTTGAATCAATGGAAAATACATAGGACTAGCCTGATCATCCTAGCTAGAATACATTCTGGAAAAAGTTTCCTACTGATAAAATGAGACAATTACAATCTGGCTACTCATCTAAACAGCATGAATTTGTACAAATAGTGCTGTAGAATATTTGCAGGTGGAAAACTGAGGTGTTAAGTGAGACTTCAGACACTGACTATGCAGATACCTCTGATTGTCTGTTAAAAATGTGGCATTCTTTCTCCAGAGATTGTCTTAACAGTTTTAGGTGTTTTGAATGATGTACTCTTAATTCTTAACTTTATTGTTATGCTGTAGGTTCTTAATTCGTCTCATGACATTGCTTGTCCTGAAAAACATGTTAACTTTAAACACAGTAAAGGCCAATCACTCACACATCTCACTTGAAAATTTTAGCCAGGAATGCACTGCAAAGTAAAAAAATATCTCACCCTTTTAATTAAAAAAACTTAAATATGTGGTTTAAAATTCCTTCATTTGAAATAGCTCCTGCACCTGTTCTGTCTCTGCCATAGAGCCCACGTTACAGAAAGCTCCCTGTCCTTTCATCCCCTGACTAAATTCAGTGACTCAGAACACAGTGGACAATGGCAATTTGATGCAAGGCGCCATAGGCAAGTCCCCACTGTAACTACCCCACTTTCCCACCTGCCTTTGCAAAACAGCTATACTGCTCTGCAAAGGGAAATGGACAATCACAAGGGTGACAGTTATCTAGATTGGAGGAATTGTCAAGGTGTAGTGAGTCTAGAATCCACATCAAACCTCCTTCAGTTGTGAATACAAGAAGGGTCACTGTCATTGATCATTCATTTCTGAAGGGAGTGGAAGGTCCAATATGCAGGCTGGACCAGTGCCTTTAGGAAGTCTGCACTGTGCCAGGGCCCAGGTTAGCAATGTGAGGAGAAAGCTTCCTTCTCTAGTGCAGCCATCAGACTGCTATCCACAGGTGATCTTTCAGGTAGGCAATGAGAAAGGACGGACAAGGAGTGCAAGGGCAACTGAGAGTGACTTCTGGGCCTTGAGTAAGGAAAAAAACAGTGTTCTTATGCTAGGAATCCCTATATCTTCTGTGATGCAATGTCTGAGGTACCATGAAATGTTAATTGTCACCCTTCACTCAGGAAACTTTTTTCCTATTCACCAACTCGCTGTCCCAGTGAATAACTACAGAGTATCTGTGTTGTTTTTAAAATCCTTTTTTTCTAGCTTGAGTCTGGCGTGGGTTTCTTTCTATTCATTACATGGTTTAAGAAGTATCTATGACATCTGACATCTTTACATGACTTCATTAATTTCTTTTTTCTGCTTGACATTTAAGGCTAACAAATTCTAGCATGAACAGCAAAACAGAGGTGGAAACAACAGTTGACAACAAACTAAATAATTTGGAAAGTAGGATATTTGAACTGGAAATCTTTAATGAAGATATTGTGAAAGAAAAGATAAATCTGAATATCATGAACAGGAACTGAGGTCCAAGAGATAGTTAGAAGTAATTTAGTAGTCTGTTGAAAATTAGCTAATACAGTGTTGAGGAAGTTGCTTTAGTCTCTTAAAAAAAAAAAAAAAAATTATATTGAGACAGGTGTGACAGATCTGTTGTGGTTTTCCCCCTTTCTTTTCTTTTAAGGAAAGAATACTGTAATACAGGTAAAAATAATGTTTATCATCCAAATTTTCTTTTTATGCATTTGTGAAACTGAAAACCAAAGTAAATGGTCCAGGTACTTGCATTGTAGTTGGAGAAAGATTATACCTGAAGGCAAAAATGTTTGCCCAAATATCTGCCACTAAGCCCAAAACATAAAAGTTCTGTGGTTGCTAGTATATAGCACAACCAGAGAACTGCCAAACAAGGATGCTGCTTGTGGCTTTTGATACTGATAAGGAGTTGATCAGGTCTTCATAAAATCAAGATAATCCCAGTCCCAAACACTTAAAAAATGTAATCTAAGAGTTTTTGCCTTGGTTTCATGCCATTATCTTCTTGATTGCACAGTACATTGACTTCTACTACCAATGCTCTCTAGCTGTAAAAATGGGTGTAGCTCTATTTCAATCAGTGAAGATCTGCATGTCTTCAGCTGCTGATGACTGCTACTTTATTCTAATACATAAAATTGCATTTTTCACAGGATTCAGATTTCTCTATACAACATCTATTCCCTTCAGTCACTCCCTGTTTTCACTATAAACACAGGTTTTCACAACTCATGCAACACTGATTAAAAACAGCTAATGATTGTGTTCACTGTTTGTCTTGTGGATGGTACAGTGTTGTGGTAACTTTATTTTTTTTTCCTATTTACACATATAGATAAGTAGGCTTTAAATTAGTTGAAACTTATTTTAAGAGAGATGTGGTGGGTTGAAGTTTCCCCCCCAGCATTAACAAGAACCAGACCAACTCCATTAGAAGCAAATGAAACTATTTACAAATAAAAGCTACATTCTACAATGGAATGCAATGAATAAGTACAAAACATACAGTATTTACAGTATTATACAAATATTTACAATTAGCAAACAACACAACCTCTCCCCGGTCAGAAGACCAGTTAAGCCTGTTTCACTGTCTGCCCAACCCCCCTGTACCAAGAGAGAGAAAGGAGTTGAGAAAAAGCAGTGGGTTAGACTTATCCCAAGGTCAGCCTGAAGCATATTATTTCCTCCCGGCAAAGCAAAACAGGCAAGATCAGAAGAGAAGAGAAAAGGAAGGGGAATGTGAAATGGAAATGTAAAGAATTGTTATGATACAGCTTCTCTTATCCCAGACATTTATCCAATGAATTTGTTTAGAATAATCTTTTATTTTCCTTTTTGCACCCAATAGTGACTTATTTATATTTTTCTACTTTTGTGCTCGAAATCTGCAGCTAAATTTTAATGGCATAGCCTAAAACTACCACAGAGAGATCATCAGCTTTTTTAAAAACTTGTATGACTAGGTGTGGTAGTTTTAGGCTATGCCTTTAAAATGTGTTTCATAGGTCTTGAACAGAAAGTAGTGAAGTACTTCTAAACAATCGCATTGGAAGAGATAAGGGGCTATTTGTACCAAAACAATCTCTCTGTTCTTGCTTCCTTGGGCTGGGAGATATTAACTGGCTTTACTGACCTTGGCTGCATCGCTTTTGTTGTGACTGGTATTAACTTCTCTGCTCTGTCTCTTGTCCCTTTTATGCACAACGGGGTAAGGGGAGGCAGGGAGGGAGAAACTATTAGCTTACCCTAGTCTTTGGCCAGGGGGGTCAACAGATACTGAGGAATGAGGTGTTCATTGATGATGTCTAATAACTTTACTGTATCATTTCAGAGGATTCTAACTAACAAAGAACAAAGGTCTCTTTTTTTTTTGGAAATTAACTGCATATGTTCACAAACTAGGCTGAAAATTTTTATATACTGATGTTCCAAGTAATCAAAAACTGTATTCTCCATTGCAGAATTACAGCTGGTTTTGTGTCAGTCAGCAAGAGTCACAATGAACAGTCTGTTTTGAATTGTGTGCCTTTTAACCATAGAGTTCATGATATTTAATATAATCTATTGTAACTAATGTATTTCATTCCTACTGTGTTAGAGTCATGAATGCATGAAGGTTAGAAATTTGGCGCTTTTGCATTGGATCCTGAACTCTGTATATTGGAAGAGGTTTTTAGCAAAGACGAGGGAACTGAGGACCATGCACTTAAAATTGTCCTTATTTGCAAAACTTTCTTCAATCATAGAGTAATAATCTTATTTTCTGAGGACCTGTCAGATACTCACTCTCAGTTTGAGGCTTCTTGGACTGATTTTCTACCTGCTATTTAATTCTGTTCTTTTTATTTGGTGCTGTTATATATTGTTAGCAGCAGGAGTAAATTTTCATTACAGTGAATTGAACAGGATGTTACCACTATTGTTATTATGCATGCAATATGTACAATTACTCCTCCTAGTTTGAATTTTAATTGAGCAAAGCGAGAGAGACTTGTTTGCAGTTGCTTTCAACAAGCAGACAGAACAGTCTATATTTACTCTGAGGATAACAAAAAATAACTGTTTCCTGCTTTTATTATTATGTTCTTAGTAGAATTCATCTATAAAATCAATTAGTTACTCTGGTTCTCTTTTTAGTAAAGAGTTCCATATTTTTGACTTGGTAAAAAAAGAAAATAAACAAGGAAATTGACATTTTTGAGCATTAATTATGATCTCGGGCCAAATAAGCTATCTTTTGTGCTTGATTTTTGTTAGATTTTGTTTTGCTTTTCAAACCCTCTCCTATGCAATTTTCTCCATCATGTACAGCTCCCATGTTCCTCATCAATGTGATGATGACTGGTGCTTTATCAGCTTGATGATTTTTATTACTTTGTATACGATTCTTTGTTTGCATTCTTTTGAGGGTCTTATGACTGCTGTGATCATGGAGAATTGCCACTGAAAACATAACTGTTTCAAATTGTAAAAGATTAACACATATTCAATTTTAGACAAATGAAAATTGATGTTAGCATATAATTTTCTTTCAGATGCTAGGTGCAAAACCCTCCTGTGTTCCAGGGGAACTTTATAGGTAATACGTTTGTTTATTGTTTTAAAACAGACACCTTGTATAGATCATCTTTAGGCTCTGCATAGGAGTTGTTGTACACACATTGAAAGACTTATGGTTCAAGTGTAGTTACAAAGACACAGAACTGAAGCATCCATGCTTATTTCTGGGACTGTGGCTGAAAATAACACGTATTTTTAAAATATGTTAACCAGACAAAGGTTAATGGGTTATAGGAAAATCCAAGTTAGACAATAGAATAACACAGGAACTTAAAAAAGCTTGCTCTTTGGATAAAGAAGATGAAAACGTCTTCTGTTTAGTTTCCTGTCCCTCCTTTTTCTGAATACTTTTAACTACAGTCATAAAAAACCAAACCAACCAACCGACCAAACAAAAAAAAAAAACAACAAAAAAGCCCAAACCAAAACAAAACCGTTTTGTTGTTGATTCTAACATGCAATTTCACTATTTCTCTACTGTACCCTGCTGTGTCTTCATTTAGTAGGAATATCAGAAGGTTAAACAAGAAGCATTTCTCTTCAGAGGAAAAACGTTTACCAATGACCTGAAGAAAAAATCTACTGAATGAACACAAGATGCATATTACTGCCCTGGAAAGAACGTGAAAACGTAAAGACCAAGTGTTGTTAAGGGCCACAGATGAAATTGAAAGGTTCATGAAATTGCCCAAGACTGGAAGGCTACAAATTATTTCAAGAATCTTAGGTAGAAACTTACTTCCTTAAAAGTATTCAAATTAAATGGTGAACTGTAAATTCCTGAAAAAAAAAAAAAAATGACACTGCTAACAGGAAATTATTTTTACAAAGTCATGATACCTATATACTCATTTAGATCATCAGCACTTCTGTCACATATAAAATACATACATTAAAAAAAATATTTATTTTGTGAATATTGACTTATCAACTTCAAAAGGCAAATATTAATAATAAAAATTTATCAGTGTTTGATTTCCCCTCTTCTATTGAAAGTTATAAGAAATATGGAATAATTCTTTTGCCCAGTTCTTTCTTTAAATACAAAATTCATGTACAGAATACTGCAAGAACAACAACAAAAACATTAAGAAGAAGTTAGGAATTGCCACAAAATGGAGTTTAACAACATGTAACAGACAACACAGCAAAACCAGGAAGGTTCGGAAGTGTTAATGTGTGTACGTACAATAAATCTAGAAGAGCAGGAGTACAGAAACAAAGTTGAGCTATCCCACTCAGACTCCCATGGTGGTTTCAGGAAAGGTATGTTTCAATTCTAGCTGAAATCCTTCCTCATCTTGTTTATGGTCCTGTGCTATGTGTGATACATATGTCGAGATTCAAACACAGCAGGAAGTGGATCAGCATGAGGCTACTCCATGGAGAGATGAGCCAGCCCAGCAGAAAGGGGTGAGCAACACGAGGCCGGGGCCGGGGGCGGGAAGTAATTTCCTCATAGAAATTGAGCCATGGTTAGCACTCGGTCAAAGGCTGTTTATAAAACTGTGGATACCCGAACAGAGCCCACATGTAAGCATGCAGATGTTCAGGCAACTGGCTGCAATGAGTGTTGGAACCTGGCACGTGAAGTTGAGGGTGGCAGAGACAATGCCTGCATTAGATGTGAGCAGATCAGTGGTCTGCTTAACCTAGAGGCTTAACTAAAGGACGAAGTAGAAAGACTAAGGACTATAAGGGAATGTGAAAGGGAGTTAGATTTGTGGTACCAGGCTCTGCAGACCCCCTTAGCAGGGGAAGTGACACAAGAATCAGGGGGGAATGGATACAGATACCTGTCAGAAGGGGCAGGGGAAACCCCTTCCAGCTCCTCTCACCTCCTCAGTTGCCCTTGCACAACAGATATGGGGCACTAGAGGTTGGGGGTGAGGTGATTTTGGAAACACAAGTAACACCATCTGAGGGGCTGACTAAAGCAAAAAAGTCCCCCCATCGCATCAGAACTTGTACCCCAAAAAAGAAAGGAGGGTAATTGTTATTGGTGATTCCCTTCTGAAAGGAACAGAGGGCCCCATATGTCAGCCTGACCCTTCCCACAGGGTAGTCTGCTGCCTCCCTGGGGCCCAGGTCAGGGATGTTACCAGAAGGATGCCTAATGTAGTAGAGCCCTCTGATTACTATCCCTTGCTAGTTATGCAGGTGGGAAATGATGAGGTTGATACCAGAAGTCTAAAAACAATCAAAAGGGACTTCAAGGCACTGGGAAAAGTAGTTGAGGGACTGGGGGCACAGGTAATTTTTCCATCAATCCCCTCAGTTGCAGGTAGGAATTCTGAAAGGAACAGGAAATCATGCCTGATTAATACGTGACTCAGAGGCCGGTGCCACCAATAAAATTTTGGGTTCTTTGATCCTGGGGAACTTCATACGACTCTAGGTCTGCTAGTGACAGATGGGGTACATCTTCCTCCTCAGACAGGGAGGAAGATCCTGGCACATGAGCTGGCAGGGCTTGTTGAAAAGGCTTTAAACTAGGCTTGAAGGGGGAGGTGGTTAAACACAACAGCACTTTAGATCAACCAATGGAGGCTGAGGGTGGTAAGCCAGAGACAGGTGTGAAACCAGCAGCAGAGATCTAGTGTGTGTACACTAATGCATGCAGTATGGGTAATAAACAAGAAAAGCTGGAAGCCTTGGTACAAGAGGAAAACTATGATGTCGTCACCATACAGAAATGTGGTGGGATGACTTGCACAACTGGAGTGCTGTAATCAATGGCTACAAATTGTTCAGGAGAGACAGGTGAGACAGAAGGGGTGGAGGAGTGGCCCTGTATATTAGGGAGGCTCTGGGTGTTGTGGAAGTAGAGATTAAGGATGATCAAGTTGAGTCCTTATGGGTAAGAATTAGGGGGAAGGCCAACAAGGCTGACATCCTGTTTGGAGTCTGTTATAGACTACTCAACCAGGAAGAAAAGGTTGATGCCTCAAGATGCCCTTGTTCTTGTGGGCAAATTCACCAATAAATAATTTGGAGTCCGCTTGGAAGTAGAAAGGTAAAGAGCTTTCTAAAAAAAAAAAAAAAAAAACAAACAAAAAACCAAAACAATAACAGGTAAGGTTCACAAGGGTAAGAAACAAGGATGGATGGGAGTTAAAAACAAGAATACAAAAACAGTCTGAAGAGGTGCGGAGGCAGCAGGGAGAAAGATCAGGCCTGACCACGTGGCAGAGAAGCAGGAAGGCAGCTGCAGTAGCTCTTGTCCAGGAAAGACAGGAGCCAAGAAAAGCGCTAATGGCTGCAGTGTCCTCCCTTCTGTACCCTAGCTAGGCAGGGAGACTCAGTTTCCCAGGGGGAAAACGCCCTGCGGGGAGGGCAAAGCACTTGCCAGCCCTCCCTCCCTGTTTTTAAGATGGGTGTAACCCATCACAGTGAGCCAACGAGGGAGACAGCCAGCCTGGATGGGCAAGGAGCTTCTAAAGGAATTAAGAAAAAAAGGAGGATGTCTCAATGTTGGAAAAAAGGGGACATATCCCAGGAAGTGTTTAAGGACGTTGCTAGGTCATGCAGGAAAAAATAAGAGAGGCAAAAGCCCATTTAGAACTTAGACTGGCCTCTGCTGTAAAGGAGAATAAAAAATGTTTCTATAAATATATCAATGGCAAAAGAAGTGGCAAGGACAACCTCCACTCTTTATTGGATGCAGAAGAGAATATAGTAACAAAAGATGAAGAAAAGGCAGAGGTACTTAATACCTTCTTTGTCTCAATCTTCAATAGTGGGACAGGTTGTCTTCAGGAAAAGTGGTCCCCTGAACTGGCAAATGGAGCCAGGGAGCAGTATAGTTTTCCTGTAATCTGGGAGGAAGCAGTCAGAGACCTGCTGAGACACTTGGATACTCTCAAGTCTATAGGACCAGATGGGATCCATCCTAGGGTGCTGAGAGAGCTGGCAGATGAGCTGGCCAAGCCACTCTCCATCATTTTTCAACAGTCCTGGCTCACTGGAGAGGTCCCAGATGACTGGAAGCTGGCCAACGTGATGCCCATCCACAAGAAGGGCCAGAAGGAAGAGCTAGGGAATTACAGACCTGTCAGCCTGACCCCAGTACCAGGCAAGATTATGGAACAGGTCATCTTGAATGCTATCACACAGCACTTACAGGATGGCCAAGGGATCAGGCCCAGCCAGTATGCATTCAGGAAGAGCAGGTCCTGCCTGACCAACCTGATCTCCTTCTATGATCAGGTGACCCACCTGGTGGATGTGGGGAAGGCTGTGGATGAAGTCTACCTGGACTTCAGCAAGGCCTTTGACACCATCTGCCACAACAAACTCCTGGAGAAGCTGTCAGCTCACTCTGAAATGGGTCAAGAACTGGCTGGAAGGCCAAGCCCAGAGAGTGTTGGTAAATGATGCCACTTCCGGCTGGCAGCCAGTCACTAATGGTGTCCCCCAGGGATCAGTGCTGGGCCCCATCCTATTCGATATCTTTACTGATGATCTAGATGAGGGTATTGAGTCCATCATCAGTAAGTTTCCAGGTAACACCAAGTTAGGAGCAGGTGTTGATTTGTTGGACGGTAGGGGGTCCTGCAGAGCCACCTTAACAGACTAGATGGGTGGGCAGAGGTCAATGGGATGAGATTTAAGAAGGCTAGGTGCTGGGTTCTACACATTGGCCACAACAATGCTATGGGCTGGAGAGAGAGTGTCTGGAGAGCAACCAGGCTTTTCTGGGGACCTGGGTGTGCTGGTTGATAGTAGGCTGAACATGAACCATCGGTGTGCTGAGGTGGCCCAGAAGGCCAATGGCATCCTGGCCTGTATCAGGAGTAGTGTGGCCAGCAGGAACAGGGAAGTCATTCTGGTAGTGTACTCAGAACTGGATAGGCCACACCTTGAGTACTATGTCCAGCTCTGGGCCCCTCAGTTCAAGAGAGATGTTGAGTTGCTGGAATGTCTCCAGAGATGGGCAATTAAACTGGTGAGGGGTCTAGAACACAAGCCTTGTGAGGAGAGGCTAAGGGAGCTGGGGTTACTTAGCCTGGAGAAAAGGAGGCTCAGGGGAGGCCTCATTGCCGTCTACAACTACCTGAAGGGAGGTTGTAGCCAGGTGGGGGTTGGTCTCTTCTCCCAGGCAACCAACAACAGAACGAGGGGACACAGTCTCAAGTTGTGCCAGGAGAGGTTCAGGCTGGATATTAGGAAGAAATTCTTCATAGAAAGAGTTGTTAGCCATTGGAATGGGCTGCCCAGGGAGGTGGTGGTGTCACCGTCCCTGGAGATCTTCAAGAAGAGACTAGATGAGGCACTTGGTGCCATGGTCTAGTTGATTGGATAGGGATGGGTAATAGTTTGGACTGGGTGATCTTGGTGGTCTTTTCCAATCTGGTTGATTCTATGAAATTCTAGGAATTCTCTTCCTGCATCTTTTGAATTGGGAAGACAGAAGAAAGGAAGACAAAAAAGGTTCCCTTTTCTGTACTTCAGTGTTCTTTGTAAAGAATACAAGGAAAATCTTGCCATGTTTCTTGTGAAGACTAAGTTGTCAAATGTTAGTTTACTATGAAATTACTTTTCATAGGTTTAAAATTGCCTGATACAAACTGGAAAGGATCTTTGCTTTGCTGCAAACTAAGCTGCAAATAAAATGATGTCTTGTTTTTAAAGCTGACTGTATAATGTATTTCTAAGTGTGCATGTCTAACCGAGACAAATTCTAGCTGGTGTTTGAATTTATTGCATTTAGAAGATAAGAGAAGCCTCCAACAAATCCTTCTAGTAGTCTTCCACTACTTAAAGTTGACCTACAGAACAGATCAGGAGGGACTCTTATCAGGCAGTGATAGAGAGTATTGGGAAGAAATTATTTACTGTGGGGGTGGTGAGACACTGGAATAGGTTTATAAAATCACAGAATTGTCAGGTTTGGAAGGGACCTCAAGGATCATCTAGTTCCAACCACCCTGCCATGCATAGGGACACCTCACTGTAGGTCAGGTTGCTCAGAGCCACATCCAGCCTGGCTGTAAAAACATGCAGGGACTGGGCTTCCACTATCTCCCTGGGCAACCTGTTACAGTGTCTCATAACCCTCATGATGAAGAACTACTTCCTGACACCCAATCTGAATCTACCCACTTCTAGTTTTACTCCATTCCCCCTAGTCCTATCACTATTTGACATCCTAAAGAGTCTTTCACCAACTATCCTGTAGGCCCCCTTGAGATACTGAAAGGTCACAATTAGGTCTCCTCAGAGCCTTCTCCTCTCCAGACTGAAAAACCCAACTCTCTCAGTCTGTCTCCACAGGATAGGTGCTCAGCCCCTATAGAGGGGGCATTAGAAATAAATGATCCTTAAGATCTGGTCCAGTTCAAACCATTCTATGATTCTTATTCAGGCTGACCAATCTGTATATGATGTTGCACAGATCAAGGCTAAGTAAAAAAAAAAAATAATTTTATTCTGTGTTGTGCCAGAGTTGTTATCCAGTAGAATACCAGTCAGGCAAGCCACCAAAAAGGAATAAAGCAATAAAACAATAGTGTGGTGGTTTAGGCTGGGTGCTGCCACATAAGACACACCTGTGATGTCCCAAAAGAGGGCCCAGCCTAGTGTGTGATCACAGGAAGCCAGGTATTTCATTCCATAATGCCATGCTCCCCTATAAAACATCAGAGAGGAGTCCTCACTTCCTTTTTCTTCCCTTGCTGCTGCCTAGGAAATGAGGTGAGCCGCCTCCCTTGGGCCTGACCAGGCCCAAGGCTGGGTTGGGGTGGGGAGAAGGACCCCTGGGTGGAGGGGGTTTGGGTGTGCCCTCAGGTGGGGGTAGGCCGTTCTTGGGTATGTTTTGGGACATCTCTCTATTTTGTCATGGTGCTTGTGGTTTTCTGCAAAACTTTCATTGCTTTTTTTTCCATTTAAACTTTCCATCATTTTTGCAATTCGTTTGTCTGAGTCTTTTGCCCATCTCCCAACCTCCCACAAATAGTAATACCTTCACTATTTCTGCACCATGACAGATGGGGAGATCTAGAGTAATTTTAATGGACTTTTTCAGATAAACTGCATTCATCTGTGGTATTTCTATGCATACATAAAGAAAGCCTGATGTATATGATGCTATTACAATTTAATTTATGTTGTGTTCAAATGCACTAGACTACTGTTGACATTTTGGAAGTGTTTCCTGGACCATAACCATGATTCTGGTTATTTTCAAGTAGACAAGGTCAGCTTAGCCAGGCATATCTCCTCAAACAATACATTAATTCTGTAATGCTCTCTTTTTATAATATAGACAAACTACAGTACTTTCAGTCAGGAGCTTACTCAATAATCAATAAAAGTTGCATTTGCAGCAGAGCTGGAGTTGCTTTTCACTTAATTTTTCCTTTAGTAGTTTACTGTATAAATAAGCAAATGAAATAAAATTAAATTGTGTGGATAAATATTTGATCACATTGATGTGCCATGTGCTGGCAATGCTGATAATTAAGCAGTATAATGTGGTCTAGTGAGTATTTTTGCTCTTTGATGATGAACTGTGGAACAGGCTAAAACTCTGTACACAATCAGATATGGTTTGTATATGATTTGTGTACTAATGAAAAATGAACCAAGATTCTAGGTCTTCAGTTTTCATGTGGATGGATTACAGAGCAGACTGTAGAAGAAACGCAAGGTAACTGAACTGCCTTGGATACTGGAATCGGTGTTTTTGCAGTTTGGTTTACCTTTACAGGATGATTTACTCTCCTTATCGTATGACGCTCTGTGCCATCAGAGATGGATATTTCTGGTGAATATCCACTTGTTTAGATAGAATTTATGTACTTGTACCATCTGAAGTACACACATCTCAAGTGCTGAGCCTCTGGCTCCACAATTCTTAGTGTTGCCTTAGCCAGAGCCATGATAAAACTGCCTTAGAAGCACCTTTAAAAATATGACTATACTTTACTTCTTCTATTTAGTCTGTTCGAGAGGGTTGTGATTTTTCTTTTTATTCAGATGAGGGGAAATTCTCTAGCAGATAGTTTCCTTTCAGACTGCACAAATATGAGTCTCTTTCTAGACATTGTTTTAAAGAACCTAAAAAATAATTTACATCTCCTTGTCTTCATTCAGTTTTTGTCAAATGGGTGCCTGTTCGGCAGCAAAATTTATCCTTATCTCTTTCATTTTCCTTAAAAAATGGAGAACTAAGGGCAAAGGTTTCCAAAAAAGGTGGCTATTCTTCACAAACATCCAAACAACAGAGTATTAACAGTGCAGAAAACTTAGCATGCCATTCTCATGTTGTCTCTTAATGTTTTACCACTTTTGAATCAGCAGGAAAAGAGAGATTGATTTTATCTAGCATACTCTGGCTCAAAATGCTCATAAAAATTAATGAAAAAGAGTGAATAAAATAATCAGTGGAAAAACATTAAAAGAAATCTGTGCCTGTGTGATGCTTCCCAAATTATACCAACACAGTAGGGGATTTTATTCCTCTAAATGACTGCTGTTTTGAAGGAAAAAGCTTTTTTTGGAAGACCTAAGGAGTATAGCAGATGGTACTGAACTGAACTGTGGATGATATTTGCAGCAGAAAGAAAAAAAGTCTTAAGATGGTAATGACATATTGCACAGAAATGAAAATGTGTTGTAGTAGTTCAGTGAAAGATACAGGAATATAGTAACAGGCTGAGGTGTCCTGCAAAACACCACCAAAACCTAGACTAGAAGGGCACATTGATGTACACTTATTAACTACTGTTTCATTAATTTTGTGCCTGTTGGAATACATCTTCTAACAAATGTGAAATGAAGGGTAACTGCTGTGCTATTTTACTATAGGACTGGCTATTCTTAATCTTTCCATGCTACTGATGAAGCTTGAATAGACACTTTGTGGCTGCTGCAATTAACGTGGTTTTTTTTTGGTTTGTCTGATTTATTGCTGTGAATTAATAAACCAAATCAAACACAAAACGCAGGAAAATTAACTATCTTTTATTTTATTGATGTTTAGCTTGAGTTGTAGAAACTGAAAAAAAAAAAAAAAAAAAGCATATGTATAGGTGGTATCCTTGTTCTTAAATATGAAGTACACAGTATCCAGATTGTGTTTGGCAGCGTTGCAGCTGTGCAAAAGTAAGTTGTCTTATAGGTATACATTTAAGCTCCTGATCTCCCTTGAGATCAGTCTTAAACTTGTCTTCCATAGGCTTTTCCTCATCAGATGCTCCTGTAATGCTCTATTAATTCACTTTAAAAGCAATAATACAGAGCTCATTTTTTTAAAAAACATTATTGTATGATTTGTAGTTGTTTTGGTCTATAAAAGGATAAATTAATGTTCAATAAATGGAGCGATTAATTTAATAAAAATTAATTTTTTAATCACAAAAAAAACCCACAAAAAATATTAAAGAAAACCTATTTACAGGTTCGAGGGGTTTCGGTCGTGGAACAGAGACCTCACCAGCAGGAACAAATAACAGTTTAAACAACATGCACAAAAATCCAGAAACAACAAACATCACTTTAAACTGTAAAGCAAAGAAACCTCGGCACTGCAGCCGGCGGTTGCCTACAACTTGGCGGGGGAACCCCGAACTCCCCAGGGCAACAGACCTGCAATAGATGCACGTGGAAGCTGCAGGAGCAGAGTTTCACTTTCCGTTGGGGTCTACAGCTTATTGCTGAGACAGGATTTGGTCCCAAAGGGTTTGTAGCCAAAAGCTTTGTAGAGAGGAGGTTTCTCGGCTGTGGTCCTTTTGCAGCAGCGCTCGCTCCTTGCTCCAATCAAACGAAACTGTCCCGGGGACTCGGCTCCTCTGGGGTTTTGCCTCTCGGCCCGACAAGATAAGTATCTGTCCTCTGGGCTTTACAACGCTGAGAATAGCGAGGGGTCTTTGCTGTCTGGTCTGGGTAAACTGGAACACAGTTCAGCTTCCAAGCAAGGGATGTGGTTCCTTCCAGAGCGTGGACAATAGCAAGACAAAGCTCTGGCCCTTCGGGCTGATATTTATAGTTTCCCGAGACAATAATGGCCAGGAGCAACACAGGTCTAGGGGTCAACCCTAGTATTGCAACCTATAGAAAGCCTTCTTCCCAAACGTGGCCAAAAGCACGCCCACCTGGCTCATCCTGGCTCTGAAACATGTCCAGGCAAGCCCAAAGAAGCTTCTGCCTCATTGTCTGGTTCAGAGCCATTTTGAGGCTTTTTTTGTCCATCCAGGACATATCACCCCTTTTTCTATGGCCATTAATTGTCGAGGGTACAAACCGCCCTTGCAACTTGGCTAAAGAATACTTATTACCTTTCCATACAAAACATGGTGTCAAAACAGCATGTAGTAACCACTATGACATGCCTATAACACAATGCAACATTGTACATTATCATTATACATAACCACATATAAACAATATAACAAGCCGTCATTCTAGACAAAGTGTAGCATAAATCAGCATTGGGTCTAAGGTGAGCTTTTGATATTTATTATCCCATCACCCCCTGACTGTGATGTATTTCTGCTATTGTACTCTCCTTCCTCAAAGATCCGTACTAAGATCTTGACTCGCCACGTTTCCAATTGCTTTAAGTGGTGTTCGTTACAACCGAGAGTGACAGCACGTCGCATCCAATTTTCTCGCAGCCAATATCTTCTATCGCCGTACTCTTCCTTCTCCCGACGTACTGCTTTCTCTGTGTTCCGCACTCGGGATTTGATCAGGCGCGTTGACCATTGCTTCACCTCGTTTTCGGGGAAACCAAGAAAAACGGCACGGCGCATCCAATTCTCGCGCCACGAAATCCCGGTGCTCCGGGTGCCGCATGAGTTCCGTCCCGGGTCGGAACTCTGGTCTGAAGTAGCTGTGCTAGCAGGGGATGCCTTTGTGTGGCGCGCTTCCTGCTCTTTGCCACATGGCGCTGCCATGCGGTCCCGTCGCTGGGACCGGTAACGGCGGCGTTCACTGGACTTACAGTCAGTGTGGGCACGGTCGGCAGGATGTCTCTGCGAGCCGAAATTCGCGGCTTTTCCCCTAAATCTATCGCTCGGGTTGTTCTTTGGCGATTTCTTCACTCTGTTGCTGTACGCGTACGGGCTCGACCCGCGGCGGGCCGGGGTCTGTCTCGTCGCTGGCTGCCCCGCCGTCGGCGCGCCCGGCAAAGCTGAATCATAGCTTGTTCCTCGCAGCGAAGCCGTAGGCTTGAGAAGACTCTCGGCGATCGGTTCATGCTGGGCTGCGGGACTTTGCGAGCGATTCCGAGCACGGTCGGTGGTCGCTCCTTCCTGCGGCTCGGACGGGTCCCGCGCTGTGATCGGAGAAGCGGCATCTTTCTCCGCAGCCACCGGCAATTCAGAGTCCCCTGTCCCGGCAAAGCTTCTTTCGCGCGAACGTGATTCAGAAATAAGCCACGGTGGGGGTCTGGTCCCTGCCGATCGGGATTCTCCGGGAACCCCCAGGACCGCACGGTCTGGGGCTTTTTTGCAAACTGGGGCCAGAAAACTTTTCTGTTTGCACAAATGCTCTTAAAGAGACATTTGACTCCATATACAGTGTGAATAAATTGTAAAGCCTCAGGTTCTGTGACCTTGAACTTTCTAGTTCTTTTTCCAAATAAAAAATCTTTTCCTTCAAAAACTGAATATTTTCTAATTTACTTTTAAGCTCTTCCAGCGCCTGCACAATGCAGAACCCCATAATTACTGCGGGTTCACTGTTAGGTTTTGCAGCGCTCTCGGCCAGTTTCTCAATAAAACGATCTGGATTTTTGCAATTTTTTGTTGCCCATTGTAAACCTGCTTGGTACAACAGTTCCACATTCGAACCCATTGCTCGCTGCGCCATAATGTTTTGGTCTATAAAAGGATAAATTAATGTTCAATAAATGGAGCGATTAATTTAATAAAAATTAATTTTTTAATCACAAAAAAAACCCACAAAAAATATTAAAGAAAACCTATTTACAGGTTCGAGGGGTTTCGGTCGTGGAACAGAGACCTCACCAGCAGGAACAAATAACAGTTTAAACAACATGCACAAAAATCCAGAAACAACAAACATCACTTTAAACTGTAAAGCAAAGAAACCTCGGCACTGCAGCCGGCGGTTGCCTACAACGTGGCGGGGGAACCCCGAACTCCCCAGGGCAACAGACCTGCAATAGATGCACGTGGAAGCTGCAGGAGCAGAGTTTCACTTTCCGTTGGGGTCTACAGCTTATTGCTGAGACAGGATTTGGTCCCAAAGGGTTTGTAGCCAAAAGCTTTGTAGAGAGGAGGTTTCTCGGCTGTGGTCCTTTTGCAGCAGCACTCGCTCCTTGCTCCAATCAAACGAAACTGTCCCGGGGACTCGGCTCCTCTGGGGTTTTGCCTCTCGGCCCGACAAGATAAGTATCTGTCCTCTGGGCTTTACAACGCTGAGAATAGCGAGGGTCTTTGCTGTCTGGTCTGGGTAAACTGGAACACAGTTCAGCTTCCAAGCAAGGGATGTGGTTCCTTCCAGAGCGTGGACAATAGCAAGACAAAGCTCTGGCCCTTCGGGCTGATATTTATAGTTTCCCGAGACAATAATGGCCAGGAGCAACACAGGTCTAGGGGTCAACCCTAGTATTGCAACCTATAGAAAGCCTTCTTCCCAAACGTGGCCAAAAGCACGCCCACCTGGCTCATCCTGGCTCTGAAACATGTCCAGGCAAGCCCAAAGAAGCTTCTGCCTCATTGTCTGGTTCAGAGCCATTTTGAGGCTTTTTTTGTCCATCCAGGACAGTAGTAGACTACTTTTTTTCCCCCTTGAGATTCTCTCTTTTATTTTTATCCCAAGTCACTCTTCTCTCAAAATTCACATAGAATTACAGAGGATTTGCATCAAAGGACTTGGTGCTTACTGAGCAAGTTTCTTGACAGCAGTTCCAGGATTGAAACTACTGTCTTTGGTGACCCATTTTTATTGATTTACTAGCTCTAGAAGAGCATTGCTCTTTAGGACCAACAAACTACAGCAGTGAAGCCAAGGAAACAGGTTACCTTTCCATGGACATGCTAGGAATTGCACCAGTTAGGTGTACTTTTACAAAACTTAAATTAATATTATTTCACTTTTTCTTTTCTTTTTATCCCCTCCCCTCCCGTCTCCCCCTAAGTCTTTCCATGTTATAGTTGGTTAGTTTCTCCACTAATGAAAGTTAAGTATATAGTAATGACTCTGGATACTTCTTAAGTGGTATCATGACTGTAAAAATGTTTCAGATAAATGTCTGGATAAAAAACCTTTATGCTCTTCTGATGACAGCCGCAGTTGTACTGGTCAGTTATCTTTTATCTGTATTTTCATAGTTGGCAAGAATTTGTGTTGGTAGCTGGCAAAGTTACAGGGCAATAAATGGGTTAAGACGTTCTGCAGAATGTATTCTAAGATGCTACTGGAATTGAGAGTGAGTCTATGTTGTGAAAAGGTTATTAAATGTACAAATATGAAATATGAAAATATTAAATTTTATTAATTATAAACTTATTAATAACCAATGAATCAACAACTTATGTACATGTTCTAGTGGACGTGCATGAAATACATTCCATAAGTGACTTAGTGTTATGATTAGAACTTAATTAAACTATCTACAGACTATTTCTATATTTATATAACGAAGGGTGCAGTTCCGCCACTTGGCCACTAGATGACGACTCGGCGGGATGCGGGAGGCTTCTGGCTATACACAGCAATATTATAATCCTTCTCTGCATCAGCGATTACTCTGCTAGACGCAGATACTTTGAACTGAGTGCTAATGGATGGAAAGCACGTGGAAGATACTCTGTAGCTGTTGTTTGCAGCAAGGTGGAGGTCCGGCAGACTACTGTCACTGTACTGGTTCCTAGTTGAGTTGGACTGCGGCGTTGGGTTACTGTCTCCTCTCTCCGCAGCAGTGGAGAGGGAATACTGGAACCTGGGCTTAGCTTGGAAGCAGGTTCCCTTCAGGACTTGATTGGTTCCCTCCAGACAATAGGGATTGGTCCTGGTTGGCGTTGGCCCTTGGGGTTGGCTTGCACTGCAGGGTGGGGTGACAGTTGCCGATAGGTGGGCTCGGAGGTTTCCAGTCGGACAATGAGAGTAAACGAAGGCTATGGGAGTCGGCCCGACTGCGACAATTCTCGGGGCTGATGTAAACAACCTCGGAGAGAGAATGTGGCTGCGCTGAGCTGCAGCTTCTCATTTACTAGGCTTAAAGGAAGAGCAGGACACTTGGAGTGGTCCTGGGTTTGGTGCAGTATAGGCACGAACAGTGCTTTAGTCTTCCCTGAGGTTTACAGGGCTCAGAGCAGCACATGAGGCGGCTCATCACCCACTATGGTGGGGCTAAGCATATGTCGATCAAGTCCCTTCTCCCCAACAACTGAGCAGATCTTACCCTCGGGGGCTGGGGTAGTCCTCCGGTGGCACGGTGACCTCTCCCAGTCAGTACGACTGGCTGTGACAATGGTGGACTTCTCGGGCTCGGTGAAGGTGCTCCCTCTGGAGATGATCCTCACGATTGCTTCTCATGATGCAGAGGCTTTCAGTATGCATGCATGTATGATAGAAGCTAACAACAAGCTCAATGGCAGAGGCTATGGCTCGAGAGTTGTTCTCTCGAGCAAGCACAGAGACAAAGTGAAAGAGGGGGCAACTTGTTTACCAACTGGGGTGATGCTTATAGATTCCTCGAGGCTGGGTTTGACCAATAGGCACTCTCACAGACAACTGGCTTCAGCCTATAGAAAGTGCGAAGCTAGAATTATGCCCATACTTGGTATTTGCACTAGCATTGCATGTGCTGAGTGCGTGCTGGCCTGGCTAATGCCTTGGCTTTTGTCTTCCTCCTGAAGGAGGAGAAACTTGTCCTCATGCTGGGACAAGATCTAATATCTATGCAAAAATGTGCCTTCACCACAGTCTATAAAACATTTTTATAGGTCATGTAAATATTTATGAGGAAAGTATGTTGATCATCCTTGATCATCTACTGTAAGATTTTCTATCAGTAGTGAAATTTGTTATGAAACTAGAAGAATGGAGATTTTAATTTCCTTGAAAACATCTTATATATGTCTGTTATTGGTACAATCATGTAATGCTTGCTTCTTTCATACAGGCCTTCCATGATGTAGTATCGGGATAAAGAGATGCTTCTCTGTCTTATAGAAAGTAGTAGTCAGTCTCTTTAAGTTAACACTGCCACCGCAGCCAAAATGTCCTTAAACGTAGGCTATTGATGTGACCTGTTTGTTTCCTGTGGCAAGCTGAGGTGTTTTGAGTAGCTTGTATTGAACCCTGCTCAGTGAAACAGATCTGCAGCTGTCACTTCTCTAAGTGGCAAAAGTACTATGTGTTACCTGCACATCTGAGAAAGGAAGTCCTCCCAGGACTGAAGTAATGAAAAGAAACACAATTCCTGAGGGACATGGAGGAGTCTTTGCAGGCCTAGATCTAGACAGAAAGTGATTTTGCTTTGGGCACTGTCCAGAATATTCTGTCTAAGCAACTCTGATCTGTTTGTACCAGGTTGGTACTTTGAATTCTTTTCTTGAAGGTGACAAATTTTACACTGAGGTTGAGAGGAAAAGGAAATCTTGGAATAGTGTGGATTATTGAGATTTCCCTGATTGATTAGCATATTATTTATACTAGAGTTTTTGAACTTCAAAACTATTTCTCGGAGGCCCTCTTTTGTAGAATCAGAAGATCACCAAATGGTTTGAATTGGAAGGGACATAAAAGATCATCTGGTACAAACCCTCTGCTACATGCTAAATCACTAATCAGCTTGCTGAAAGTCCCATTCTGCTTGACATTGAACATTTTCAGTGATAGGACATTCACATCTTGTCCAGGAAACCTGTCCTAGTATCCCCATTGTAAACCAATCTCCTTTATAGCCAGTATAAATCTATTTTGTTTTGGTTTAAAAATGTTGTCCATTGTCCTGTGTCTTGGTCCAGAGAGGAAAAGAGACTCAGTTCTTTTGAATATTCCTGTGTTACAAAACTAGAGGCACAAATGAGGCCAAAATATCAACAGCTATAGGCTATTTATTATACAAATAAAGTGGATGAATGAGAAGGAGAGAGAGGGAATAGAGAGTGAGAGAGAGAAAAGGGAGAGAGAATAGGAAAGGAATTATATTATCACACCCTCACCCCCCATGACAGCTGGAGTCTTTGGAGGAAAGGTGCTGCAGCTTTGGATGTAGAGGAGGTGTTGGGTCTGTAGAGGAAGGGTGCTGTTCCTTTGGCTGTAGAAGGGGTGTTGTCCTCTGAGCAGCCTCTTCAGCTCCATGAGTTGTAGCAGGCAGAACTTAGGACATGGAGAGAGGGTTCCTCTTGGTCTGCTTCTTCCAGGCTACATGGTGATGTCTCTGTCCTGGTATTCTCTCCTGTTTTCTTCAGAGCAGCATTGCCTCAGTCTTTTCCTTCTCTTGTGTTTTCCTTCTCAGCAGCATTGTCCAGGTCTTTTCCTTCTGCGTTGTCCTTCTACTGCGCCAGTAGTGGCTCAGATCTTTTATACAGTTTTTAGGTATGTATATTCTAGAGAGTATCGATTGGCCTTTGCCCATTTCCAGGACAGCTGCAGTCTCCTGAGCAATCCTTATCTATGCACCTTCCTGAGTCATTCCAGTGGCTCTGCCCAATACGCATCAGCTATTGTCTGGGCAAGCAGCAAAGATGATTTTATCTTTGTTGAGTCACATCAAGAGAAACAAGATTTAGTCTCTCACATGCTGTCACTACAGGCCCTGGTAAAAACTCTCTCCCTGTCTTTCTCATACCCATGTTTTGTATATTTAAAAGCTGTGATAATATCAGGTTGAATAACATCAACTATCCTTTCTTCATAGATGAGATCGTCAAGCCTTCCTCTGGACCATCTCCAACAGGGCTATATCTCTTTTGTGCTTTGGATGCCAGAGCTGGATACAATAATTCAAGTGAGAGTCTCATAAGAGCAGAGGGGAAGAAAAAAGTACCTTGACCTACTAGCCCCTTTTATTTTTATGCAGTCCAGAATATGACTGGCCTTCTGGGCTGCAAATGCACATTGATGGCTCATATCTAGTTTTGCATCTACAAGTACTCAAAAGTCCTTCTCTGCAGGGCTGCTCTCAATTCTTTCAGCCCTAGTGTGGTGGGTTGAGAATAGAATAGAATGGAATAGAATAGAATGGAATAGAATGGAATAGAATAGAATAGAATAGAATAGAATAGAATAGAATAGAATAGAATAGAATAGAATAGAATAGAATAGACCAGGTTGGAAGAGACCCTCAAGATCATTGTATCCAACCTATCATCCAACACCACCTAATCAACTAAACGATGCAACCAAGCACCCCATCAAGTCTCCTCCTGAACACCCCCAGTGACAGTGATTCCAACACCTCCCCGGGCAGACCATTCCAATGGGCAATCACTCTCTCTGTGTAGAACTTCTTCCTAACATCCAGCCTAAACCTCCCCTGACACAGTCTGAGACTGTGTCCTCTTGTTCTAGTGCTGGTTGCCTGGGAGAAGAGACCAACCTCTGCCTGGCTACAACCTCCCTTAAGGTAGTGGTAGAGAGCAATAAAGTCACCCCTGAGTCTCCTCTCCAGGCTAAGCAATCTCAGCTCCCTCAGCCTCTTCTCATAGGGCTTGTGTTCCAAACCCCTCACCAACTTCATTGCCCTTCTCTGGACACATTCCAGCAAGTCAAAATCCTTCCTAAACTAAGGGGCCCAGAACTGGACACCGTACTCATGGTGTGGCCTAACCAGTGCTGAGTACAGGGGCAGAATGACCTCCCTGCTCCTGCTGGCCACACTGTTCCTGATGCAGGCCAGGATGCCATTGGCCCTCTTGGCTGCCTGGGCACACTGCAGGCTCATGTTCAGCCTACTATCGAGTACTTAGCCAAAACAAAGCAGTGCAGCCAAGGTCAGCAAAGAGCCAGCAGAAACACAGCCAGAGTGAGGAAGCTGAAAAGAAAGATAGCTTACAGATCTAAGTTTTATGTCTACACCCAGTAGTAATTTATTTACACAAGTGCTATGAGGAGAGGCTGAGGGAGCTGGGGTTGCTTAGCCTGGAGAAGAGGAGGCTCAGAGGAAACTTTATTGCTGTCTACAACTACCTGAAAGGTGGTTGCAGCCAGGAGGGAGCTGGTCTCTTCTCTCTAGCAGCCAGCACCAGAACAAGAGGACACAGTCTCAAGCTGCACCAGGGGAGGTTTAGGTTGCAGGTTAGGAAGACGTTCTTCATAGAAAGAGGGATTGACCATTTGAATGGGCTGCCCAGGGAGCTGGTGGAGTCACCTTCACTGGGGGTATTTAGGATCAGACTGAATGGGGTGCTTGGTGCCATGTTTTTTTTATTAGATAGTGTTGGGTGATAGGTTGGACTAAATGATCTCAAAGGTCTTTTCCAACCTGAGTTATTTATTCTATTCTATTCTATTCTATTCTATTCTATTCTATTCTATTCTATTCTATTCTATTCTATTCTATTCTATCCTATCCTATCCCTATCCTATCCTATCCTATCCTATCCTATCCTACATTCTATTACTTTGTGTTCAAGATCTGTGGAAAATTTTATAGGCATAGCCTGAAACTGCCACACCTACTCTGTACTGATATTGATGATTGCTCCAATTCAGGTTCAGGACCTTGCACTTGACCTCGTAGAACTTTGAGATTCACATGGCTCCACTCCTCAAGGATCAGCACTTTTTCTTTAGTGTTTCCCAATGCTCAAAACTGAAGACTGAAAATGTTGTCCTCTATTGGTATAGACTGAAGAGGAAAGGAAGACCAGCCTAAAGGTGAATTGATGTGCCTACAACCTCCCTTGAAGTCACCCCTCAGCTGAGTTCTGGATTTCTTTGCAAGTCAACATCCTTCCTAAACTGAGGGGCCCAGAAGATTTTAACCCATTTACAATGACCTCCCTGCTCCTGCTGGCCACAGTTCCTGATGCAAGCCAGGATTTATAGAGGCTCATGGAAGCAGTCCGGCACTTGGATGTGATGCCAGTATTTCCATGTTTCTGACTTACCATTGACTGGTACATTTGAAATTCAGCCTTGGAAAAATCCCTGGGGATCTGTTTCGGCCCTCCAGCCAGTTCCTTTGACCTCGTAGAACTTTGAGATTCACATGGCTCCACTCCTCAAGGATCAACTTTTTCTTTGTGTTTCCCAAGCTCAAAACTGAAGACTGAAAATGTTGTCCTCTATTGGTATAGACTGAAGAGGAAAGGAAGACCAGAAGGTGAATTGATGTGCTATTGGAGGAAGCAGCTGCATTTTAGTTCTGGATTTTTTGTACAAGATTTTCCATTTACTAATACCACAGGTATTTATAGAGGTAAAATAGCATTATTTGGGAAGCTGTCTGTGACAGTATTTATGTTTCTGACTTACCATTGACTGGTACATTTGAAATTCAGCCTTGGAAAAAAGGGATCTGTTGTTGCTGATTGACAGCAGGCACAATGTGAGCCCACACTGTGCCCTGGCAGCCAAAAGAACAAACTGTTTCCTGCAGTGCATCAAACACAGCATAATCCAGGAATCGAAAGAGGTGGTTATCCTCTTGTAATTCAATGTTGGTGTGGCTTTACCAATGTTGGTGTGGCTTTACCTTGAGTACTGTGTGAAGTTCTGGGCTTCACAATTGAAGAAGGATGTGAAGATCCTTGAATGTGTGCAGAGGAGGGCAACCAAGCTGGGTAGAAGGGATGGAAGGAATAACCTACGAAAACCAGCTGAAGTCTCTAGGTTTGTCCACATCGGAGAGAAGGTGGTCAATGGACAAATGCATTCAAACTTTGATGTTAAATCAAGGGGGTACCCCTTGAGGAAGGTAAGTGGAGAGGGAGTTCTTGATCCCTGGATATCAGGGAACTCTTGGAAAAACTCAAAAGAAAAAGGTTTACAATATGTGGAAAAAAGTTCTGGTCAGTTGTGAGGATTATAGAAATATTGCCAGAGAATGCAGAGATGCAACAAGAAAGGCCAAAGCCCTTTTGGAACTAAGTCTTGCCAGGTGAAAGAAAACAAGAAGTGTTTTTTTTTTTTTCAAATACATTAATGGCAAAAGGAAAAGCAGGGAAATGGTGGGCCTACTACTGAATGGTACAGGAGATATGAAAGCAGAGGATGCAGAGGTGGCAGAGTTGCTGAATGCCTTCTTTGAATCACAGAATCATAGAATCAACCAAGTTGGAAAAGACCTCAGAGATTGCTGAGTCCAAGCTATTACCTAATACCTAACACCTCATGACAACTAAACCATGGCTTCAAGGGCCATGTCCAATCCTTTTTTGAACACCTCCAGGGATGGTGACTCCACCACCTCCCTGGGCAGCCCATTCCAATAACCAATTACTCTTTCTGTGAAGAACTTTCTCCTCACCTCAAGCCTAAACTTCCCCTGACGCAGCTTGAGACTGTGTCCTCTTGTTCTGGTGCTGGTTGCCTGGGAGAAGAGACCGACCTCTGCCTGTCTACAACCTCCTCAGTCTTGCCGCAGTCTTTACTCCTAAAACTAGCCCTCAGGAACCTCAGTCTCCAGAAGCAAGGGAGCAGAATTGGAGGCAGGAAGACACTCCACTCATCAGTCAGGACTGGGTTAGAAATCACTTGTACCAACTGAAAACACATAAATCCATGGGCTCTGATGGGCTGCATCCATGTGTGCTGAGAGAGCTGTGGCTGAGCCTCTCTCCATCAATTTTGAAAAGTCATGGAGAACAGGAGAGGTGCCTGGAAGAAAGTGAATGTCACTCCAATCTTCAAAAGAAGCAAGAAGGAGGACTCAGGTAACTACAGACCAGTCATCCTCACCTCTAACCCTGGAAAGATGATGGAGCAGCTCATTGTGGAGGTCATCTCTAACCAATGGAAGACAAGAGTGTCATCAGGAGTAGCCAACATGGATTTAGCAAGGGGGGATCCTGCCTGACTAATCTGATAGCCTTCTATGAAACCCTGACCAAATGGGTAGATGAGGGAAGACCAGTGATTGTCATATGGCCTTGAGTACAAGCCCTGCAAGGAGAGGTTGAGGGAGCTGGGATTGTTTAGCCTGGAGAAGGGGAGGCTCAGGGGAGACCTTATTGCTATCTAAAACTACCTGAAGGGTGGTTGCAGCCAGGAGGGGGTTGGTCTCTTTTCCCACGCAACCAGCACCAGAACAAGAGGACACAGTCTGAAGCTGCACCAGGGGAAGTTTAGGCTCGAGATGAGGAGAAAGTTCTTTGCTGAGAGTTGTTAACTATTGGAATGGGCTTCCCAGGAGTGGAGTCACCATCCCTGGAGGTGTTCAAGAGGGGATTGGACGTGGCACTTGGTGCCATGTTTTAGTAGTCATGAGGTCTTGGGTGACAGGTTGGACTTTCTTTGAGGTCTATTCCAACCTTATTGATTCTATGATTCTATATACTATGGCTTCATTAATGCTTTTGATATTGTCTCCCATAACATCCTCATAGAAAAGCTCAGGAAATGTGGCATAGACCTTTGGTCTGTGAAGTGGGCTGTAAACTGATTCAACAATAGAGTTCAGAGGGTTGTCATCAGTGGCACAGAGTGAACTTGGAGGACTGTGGCCAGTGGTGTTTGTCAGGGATCAGTACTGGGTCCAGTTTTGTTCAACATCTTTATTAATGACCTGGATGAGGGGATTGAGCGTACCCTCAGCAAGTTTGCTGGTGATATAAAATTAGGGGGATGGCCAACACCCCATTGGGCTGTGCAGCCATCCAATGAGATCTGGACAGGCTGGAGAGAGAGCTGGGTGAAGGCAAACCTCATGAAGTTCAGTGAAGACAAGTGCAGGGTCCTATGCCTGCACTTAATAACAATAGGCACCAGTACAGGTTAGGGGCTGCCCTGCTGGAAGGTAGCTCCTAAAGAAAGACCTTGGAGTCCTAGTGGACAGCAGGTTCCCCATGGGACAGCAATGTGCCCTTGTGGCCAAGAGAGCAAATGGTATCCTGGGGTGCATCAGGAAAAGTTTGCCCAGCAGGTCTAGAGAGGTTCTTCTCTCCCTCTGTTTTGCCCTGGTGAGAACACACCTGGAGTTCTCAGTCCAGTTTCTCATGATGCATCCTGTGATCCTATGGAGATCACCTAGTTCAACTACCTGATCATTTAAAAACTGAAAGTTAAAGCAGAATCCAATGAGAGCCACCAGGATGATTAGAGGACCTGAATATCTCCCCTGTGAAGAGTGACAGAAAGAACTGGGGCTATTTAGACGAGAATAGATAGAATAGAATAGAATAGAATAGAATAGAATAGAATAGAATAGAATAGAATAGAATAGAATAGAATTAACCAGGTTGGAAGAGACCTTTGAGATCAAGTCCAACTTATCATCCAACACCATCTAATCAACTAAACCATGGAACCAAGCGCCCCATGCAGTCTTTTCCTAAATACCTCCAGTGATGGTGACTCCACCACCTCCCTGGGTAACCCATTCCAATGGCAAATCACTCTTTCTATGAAGAACTTCTTCCTCACATTCAGTCTAAACCTCCCCTGGTACAGCTTGAGACTGTGTCCTCTTGTTTGGCTGAGATGGGACTTGTTCAATGTCTATAAATATCTGAGGGGTGGGTATCAAGTGGAGGGGTAAATCTCTTTTCATTGGTGTGCAGTAATAAGACAAGGAACAATGGGTATAAAATTGAACATAGAAGATTTCACCTCAACATGAGGAGAAGCTTCTTTACAGTGAGGGTGACAGAGCACTGGAAGAGGCTGCCATGGGGAGTTGTGGAGTCTCCTTCTCTGGAGACTTTCAAAACCTGCCTGCATTCCTGTGCAAACTACCCTAGATGATCCTGGTTTTGACAAGGGGGTTGGTCTTGATGATCTCTTGAGATCCCTTCCAACCTCTGTTGTTCTGTGAGTGTGTGATCTCCCTAGAATCCAGTGACAGGATGTATGGAAATGGTTCAAAGCTGACCCAGGGGAGGTTTAGATTGAACACTGGGAGATATTTCTTTATTGAGAGGGTGGTCAAACATTGGAACAGGCTTCCTAGAGAAGTGGATGATACCCCATGCCTCTCTATGCCTTAAAAGGAAACACTTGGACAATGCTTTAACTTTCAGTTTTAAATGATCTAGGTGATCTCTGTAGAATCACAGGATAAAACATGAGAATAATTTATAGGATGGTGTTGAAATGTTCTGAGTCAGGAATTTGACTCAGGTATCTTGAATCTTCATCGAAATTTGAAAACACCAACCACCCCAAACTTTCAGTGATTTCTCTGTGTGTGTGTGTGAGGCAGCACACACACACACATATATATGGATGGATCCAAAAACTTCTGTCATTTATATTGTAGTTGTCTGTACTCATATAACCACAACCCCCGCCCCCCCACTATTTCAGTGGCACATTCAATGCAGAAAGACCTATCATTTATCTGTTCTAGGCATGATGTAAAGACAACAAAAGCTCCATCTCTAACTACTTACTGACATTGCCCAATGTCAGCAGTACTCTGAAACAGCTCTCTAGAGTAAATGTCAAGCTGATTCACAAGTGGTATCTGCTGCTGTTGCAGTCATTCCTGCTCTGAAGCTCAAGCTTTCTGTCCTACACAAAAAACAAAAACAAAAGCAAAAACAAAACAAAAAGATGCAGAAAAGATAATCTTTAACCTAAAGAACATGCAGTACAAAATGAGTTTCTGTCAGTAATAAGTGTTATCTGTAAACCAAATGTAACTAATAAATTAAGCTGGATTTACTACACTGTTGTATCACTGAAATAAGTCAGTGCAGCCCATGATGAGTGTCATTATTCTAATATCCTAACCAGCATTGAAACCAATGAGAGGGTACAGAGCCCTCTCTTTTATACTGCTGCAGGATATCTAAACTTTTTTGTACAAAAATAAAAAGCACTAGGATGAACCAAGGCCTCATTTTTTTTTCATTCCTAGGATTATGCAGTAGTCTTATTTGGGATGATAATTCTGGGAATAGCAGACTTAAATGCAAAATTTAATTAACAATATTTACACCTAACAAACAACATGAAACCTCCACCCTGGGCAGAGACCAGGGAAACTTCCTCTGCCCCCTGCCCTCCTCACCCCTCACATGTCTGAAAGGAGCAGTTAGACTTAACCAAAATAATGCAGCTAAGGTCTGCAAAAGCAGATTAATCTCTCCTGAGTGAAGTGAGCAGAGAAGATGTAGTGGGTTGAGACAGCCCCCTCCCCACCACGGGCAGAAGTAACGACTCTGACAAACTGATTGCAAAAGTGATGAAAAGTTTAAATAGAAAAGAGTGAATGTGTACAGAGAACCATAAGCAGTGACAAAAGAAACTCCAAAGCAGACCCAGAAACATCCCATCCCCACCTGAGGGTGGGCCCAAGACCCCCAGGGCTCGCTCTTCCCCCCACTGCTAGGCTAGTCTCGGCTGGCCAGGCCTGAGACCGCCCATCCCCCCTGGCTTTGGGCCTAGCCAGGCCCAAGGCCGGGAGATGTCTCCCCCAGTTACCGGGTGAAGAAAGAGAAAGAGGCAGACCCCACGCTAGATTTTATAGCAGTGCAAGGATTATGGTAGGAGATACCTGGTTTCCTGTGTCCAGACACTGGGCTGGACTTCTGGAAACAGAAAGTACACCACGTAGCAGAGGGCACCCAGCCCAAACCAGCACAGAAGAGAAGCCCTCAGAACAAGAAATACTGTTTTTATGCAGCCAATCTGTGACAGTTTAAGGCTGTGCCTTTAAGGAAAGGACAGCTACTGAATACTTTAGCTGAATGTTTTGCTGTAAAAAGGAAAACAAAGATAATTCTAAAGCAATTTCATTGGTAGATCAGTAGGAATGTAACTTTAAGGATTTAGCCTGAGTTCAGTTCTGTACAGCTGCTTTCTCTCTCCTGTTCTTGGTGGTGCTTACCTTGGACTTCTGAGACAAGAAAACTAATTTTTTTCCCCCCCCTTAACAATTGCTTTGAACTAACAAAATTTCCCTTAATATCCATTTTCTCTCTTTAATCCTTTTTGGGAAAAGGGGAGGAAGGGGGAAAAGGGGTTTTGGGAAGAACCCAGAGGGGGAATTCTCCTCTGGATGGAGTTTCTGTGGTACATTCTTCCCTGTATATTTTTGTGTATACTGTAAATACTGTATATTTTGTATATATTCTTTGCATTTCATTCTGCTTGTAAAATACAGCCTTTTTCATCTGCTTCTCTGACTGAGTTAGCTGTGGTTTGTGTAGTGAAGGATTGCCCTTTCTCACTACCACACAATCTTACAGCAGATAGCAACACTAGCCACCAGTTTCTTCAGGATCTGTGGATGTATCTTATCAGGTCCCATGGGCAAATGCACCTTCAGGTTACCAAGGTGTTCCTGGACCTGATCTGTATTTACTGGGAATGGTTCTCCACTTTCCCAGACCCAGCCATTGCCCTCTGTGACTTGAGTGGTATGGGTCAAGTGGTTGCCACTGAAGACTGGACCCTTCTCAGTAATGAGGTTACCTGTATTCCTTCAGAGGGCCCCCACATTCTGTCTTGTTTGCGTAACCTCTGTGTAAAATAATTTTCTGTTACCTTTAATGTCCCTAGCCAGATTTAATTCTGTCAGGGCTTTAGCTTTCCTAACCTGGTTTGTGTTTTAACAGACAATTTCCTGGTATTCATCCCACGTTACATGTCCTTTCTTATACATTCCTACAGAGAATTTTCCTAAACAATGCTGTCTGTAGCTCTTATTACAGATTAACAGGTTAAAGTAATCCATTTTCCTGTAATTCTGTTTTATTTCTGGCTGGTTTGTTTAGTATCATAGTATCAGTCAGGGTTGGAAGGGACCACAAGGATCATCTAGTTCCAACCCCTCTGCCATGGGCAGGAACACCATGCACCAGATCAAGCCGGCCAGAGCCTCACCAGCCTGAATAACCAGTACAACTTCTTGCCATGTTTTTCCACCTGACATGAACTTTGGCCAATGATTATTAATATGTAATATTCCAGTCATTGTAGTATACATTGATTTCTATTTTCATGCCATATGTAACTCTTGGAAAATGTTACAGAGGGATGTTTTTCTACCCTACTGTAATGTAATAATTGATTCTAATTTACAACAGTAGTTAAGTAGTGAAACAAACAGCAGAACTTCATGTATTTTCTGTTGGCTTTAAAGATACATATATATGTATATCTGTGCATATTTGTCTATCCATAGGTTTGTATTAGTTGAAGTTCATTTTCATTATTTCAAAATTATTTTTCTTATTCTTCTTCCAGCATTTGTTTTTCCCAGCATTTGTTTTTCCCATGTATCTCAGTTTCTGTCCATGTTGCACTTCTTTTTCTGAAACTTAAAAATGCAGTGCTTGTATCTGGTGCCAGTTTTTATGCTTGTATTTTTCTGGTTGTATAATTTATAGAATATAATTTCAAATGTTTTCTGGAATGCTAGGAATGTATAATCTGTACTTAATTCCTATATTAAGGAGAAGCAAAATTTCCCTATGCAAAGCATGAGTGTAAAGCAGAAAATTTGTTGCTATAACCTCTTGTTATAATTTGCTGCAATTTGTAGATGCTTCATGCAGGTGCAGCTGCTTTGCTTTCTCTGTGCTGTATTTTTCTTTAGGTACTTCATGGTCATTTCTACTCATTATATCACCAAGTTCTTCAGCCACTGAGGTGCATCTTCCTGTGCTTTGATCCACAAATCATGAAATCGCAGAATGCTCTAAGTCCATCCCCCATGCCAAAACAGACTCTCCTAGGGCAGGCCGCACAGGAACATGCCCAGGCAGAGGTGGGTTTTGAAAGTCTCTAGAGAAGGAGACTCCACAGCCTCTGGGCAGCCTGTTTCAGTGTTCCATCACCTTTGCAGTATAAAAGATGTTCCTTTTGTTGAGTTGGAGCTTCCTGTATTGCAGCTTGTGTCCGTTGCCCCTCATTTCATCACAGGATGTCACTGCAAAGAGACTGCCCCTTCTTGTTACCCATCCTGAGGATAATTATAAACATGAAATACATTCCCTCTCAGTCTTTCTGGGTGTAGTAGTGTGAAGGTTAATTCTTCCCACCACATAAAGCACAGCTGAACTCAGTTGGAGAAGTGAATGAAAAACTATATTTTACAAGCAGAATAAAATGCAATGAATATATAGGGCAAGGACAACCTCCACTCCTTGGCTGACACAGAGGGGAACATTGTAACAAAGGATGAGGAAAAGGCAGAGGTACTTAACACCTTCTTTGCCTCAATTTTTACTAGCAGGGCAGAACATCTTCCAAACAGCTGGCTTGCAGAGCTGGCAGAAGGAGCCAGGGAGCTGCATAGTTTCCTGCTGTTCCAGGAGGTAGCTGGAGATCTTCTCAGCTGCTTGGATCCCCTCAAGTCCATGGGAATGGATGGGATCCATCCTAGGGTGCTGAGAGAGCTGGCAGATGAGCTGGCCAAGCCACTCTCCATCATTCTTCAGCAGTCCTGGCTCACTGGAGAAGTCCCAGATGACTGGAAGCTGGCCAATGTGATGCCCATCCACAAGAAGGGCCGGTTGGATGAGCCATTGAATTACAGGCCTGTCAGCCTGACCTCAGTGCCAGGCAAGATTATGGAACAGGTCATCTTGAGTGCAATCACACAGCACCTACAAGATGGCCAAGGGATCAGGCCCAGCCAGCATGGATTTAGGAAGGGCAGTCCAGCCTGACCAACCTGATCTCCTTCTAGGATCAGGTGACCCGCCTGGTGGACGACACCAAGCTGGGGCCAGGAGTTGATCTGCTGGAGGGAAGATAGGCTTTGCAGAGGGACCTCGACAGGCTGGACAGATGGGCAGAATCCAACGGCATGAGATTGAACACATCCAAGTGCTGGGTTCTGCACATTGGCCACAACAACCCCAGGCAGTGCTACAGGCCGGGGTCAGAGTGACTGGAGAGCGGCCAGGCAGAGAGGGACCTGGGGATACTGATTGATGGTAGGCTGAACATGAGCCTGCAGTGTGCCCAGGCAGCCAAGAAGGCTAATGGCATCCTGGCCTGCATCAGGAACAGTGTGGCCAGAAGGATCAGAGAGGTCATTCTGCCCCTGTACTCAGCACTGGTTAGGCCACACCATGAGTACGGTGTCCAGTTCTGGGCCCCTTAGTTTAGGAAGGATTTTGACTTGCTGGAATATGTCCAGAGAAGGGCAATGAAGTTGGTGAGGGGTTTGGAACACAAGCCCTATGAGGAGAGGCTGAGGGAGCTTGGGTTGCTTAGCCTGGAGAAGAGGAAACTCCGGGGTGACCTTCTTGCTCTCTACAACTACCTGAAGGGAGGTTGTAGCCAGGCGGAGGTTGGTCTCTTCTCCCAGGCAGCCAGCACCAGAACAAGAGGACACAGTCTCAGGCTGCACCAGGGGAGGTTTAGGCTGGATGATAGGAAGAAGTTCTACACAGAGAGAGTGATTGCCCATTGGAATGGTCTGCCCAAGGAGGTGGTGGAGTCACCATCATTGGAGGTGTTCAGGAGGAGACTTGATGGGGTGCTTGGTTGCATGGTTTAGTTGTTTAGGTGGGTTGGATTGGTTGACGGGTTGGATGCGATGATCTTGAAGGTCTCTTTCAACTTGGTGTATTGTATTGTGTTGTATTGTATTAAAAATATGCAATATTTACAGTATATACAAAAATATACAGGAAAGAGCGTAACACAGAAACATCCTCCTGAGGAGAATCCTCCCTGGGTTCCCCCAGAACCCCTCTCTTCTCCTCTTTTTTTGCCCAAGCTAATTCGATGGAAAAAGGATTAAAAGAGAAATGGATATTAAGGGAAAATCATTAGTTCAAAGCACTTGTTAAGAAAGTTGGTTTTCTCGTCTCATAAGTTTCAGTCCAAGGTCAGTTGCATGCAGTCTGGCCAAGAACAGGAAAAAAAGGCTGAAGACAGACTGTAAGTTCTTAAAGCTACATTCTACTGATCTACCAATGAAATTAGTTTAGAATTATTTTTGTTTTTCCTTTTTACACCAAAACATTCAGCTAGATAATTCTGTAGCTGTTCTTTTCTTAAAGGCACAGCCTAAAACTGTCACACCGGGTTAAACTGACCAAGGTCTCTGAGCCTCTTCATATAAGACCCACATTACAGTCCCTTAATCATCCTCATAGCCCTCCCATGAATTATCTCTAGCATTTCCATATCTTTCTTGAACTGAGAAATGGATCCAGTACTCCAGTTGTGCTCTCACCAAGGCAGAGTAGAGGGGGGAGGAGAACCTCTTTCAACCTGTTGGCCGCACTCATTGCACCTCAGGATATCACTGGCCTTCTTGGCCACAAGAGCACATTGTTGTCCCATGGATAACTTATTGCACACCAGGACTCCAATGTCCTTCTCCATAAAGCAGGTTTGCATCAGGTCAGCCCCTAATGTGTACATGGTGTTGTTCCTCCCCAGGTACAGGACTCTGCACTTATCCTTGTTCAACTCCATCAGGTTCCCTGTGGCGCAGGTCTCCAGTCTGTTCAGGTCTCACCGAATGGCAGCACAGCCTTCTGGAGTATCAGCCAATCCTCTCAGTTTTGTATCATCAGCAAACTTGATGAGAGTACGCTCTGTTCATTCAGGTTGTTGATAATGTTGAACAAGACTGCACCCAGTATTAACCACTGGGGAACACCACCAGTGACACGCCTTCAGTTGGACTCTGCACTGCTGATCACAGCCCTCTGATGTCTATTGTTTATCTATTTCTCAAGCCATCTCATGGTCCACTCTTTTAACCTACACTTTTTGAGCTTACCTACAAAGACGTTATGGAAGACAGTGTCAAACCAGAAAATAGCCATCTGCTTTGGCCAGAGATTGGCTGAGGTTTTGAAGGTTTAAGGCTGGATGTTAGGAAGAAGTTCTACATGGAGAGAGTGATTGGCCATTGGAATCGGCTACCCGTGGAGGTGGTGGAGTCACCTTCACTGGAGGTGTTCAGGAGAAGACTTGATGGGGTGCTTGGCTGTGTGGTCTAGTTGTTGGGTGGGTTGGATTGGTTGATGGGTTATACGTGATGATCTTGAAGGTCTCTTCCAACCTGGTGTATTGTATTGTATTGTATTGTAAGAGGAAAAAAATATTAATATTCTATTCAAAATCTGATTAGTTATATCAACCAGTTCAAAGGAAGATATCAGCTTCTTTGTGACAAAAGAAGCAAAGGGCTATTAAGATAAATGGGCCCTGATGTCAAGCAATCAGCACCAGCAGAAGAAAACAGTGAATCTATTTTTACAGTGAATCTATTTTTACAGGTATAACTTAAGCTTATGATCTGGGATCTTGGAGGGAGGAGGATTTTGTTAAATACAGTGAAGGTAGGTTTTGTGTAACTGCTAAGGTTTTGTTTGGTGGTTTTTGGTTTTTTTTTTTTTTTTTTTTTTTTTTTTGTTGGTTGGTGGGTTTGGGGTTTTTTTTAGAATTAGTATTGTGCCTTGTCTATTTGTTCTCCATAACTGAGAGAAGGCAGCTTTTGAGAGACTGTTTCAGTGTATGCTTGTGTGTGTGTATGTATGAGTATTCTCAGGAAAAGAGAGTCATAAATTGAGATTCTTCTTTGGGGATTAGGAAAATGCTTGTGAATACTCAAGGGTGTTGTATGCCTTTACTGAGACACTGACTAAATTTTTGTGAAAGGTGGCCTGGTAGACCATAAGAGGCAGACCTGAGAGAACGGATTGTTAAAATGATGTGACTAGTCAAACAGGCAAAAAAACCCCCACAAAACCTTGACCTTCCCAACCACAGTTGGGCATATTTGCAGGACTGGGAGTTTTGCCCTCTATAGCTAAATTGGTTTGTTCAAATGAATATATTTTGTTAATTTTCTCTTAAAATAGAATCTTCTTTTGTTGGAGCCTCCTTAACTCTATCATTGAGTGGGGAAGTGCTTCCCCCATATTACACTGTCTGTGATGTAATTTACACGCTGGGAAACATCTTTTTTTTCTGATGGTGGTTTTACCCACTTATCCTTGCATAGTTTAATAAGGGCACCTCCAACCTGACTGTAATCTTTGTTGCTGCCAGCCAGTGCTTGACAGAAGTGCTACATTTACATTTACATATTTGTGATGTTCAAATGAAAACCTAATTCCTTTTCATTCATTTCATCAATGTTTAAACGACTGTCCTTTACAACCTGCTGTGCCAATAAAATTCAACAGCTAATTACAGATCATGTTTTAAAAGCACTTCTTCTAAATGGCTTTGTGAGCTACTGATTTAATGTAAGAACATAATATGACACTCCATGTAGACAAACTTTGAATTTAGTTTTTTGTTGTTGTTGTTTGCCTTTATTACATTTGGAATACAGAAGAAAAGTTTTCATTATACTGCCTACAATGATGACAAGGTGTTTTTTACAAGTTGATATAGAATATGAATAGTTTATTTTTCCCCCTGTAATGTTCATAATGTGCATAGGTCAACAGTGACTTTCCCTTGTTGCTGTTTTGCCCATTCACTTAACTTGGATAAGACTGTCATAGAATCATAGAATCAATAAGGTTGGAAAAGACCTCAAAGATCATCAAGTCCAACCTGTCCCTCATAGCATCTTTTTGTGATGAATCTAAATTGCTTTTCCTTACTGACAGTTTCAAAGAAATCTCAAATAACTGTTTCTTTTCCCTCAAAAGCATAGGATCTCATGCAAGTAGTGACAGCAGTGCATCATTAACCTTCTGCAACTGAAAAAAAAACCTGACATTTTATTACTCTTCTTTTGTCTTTTTGTTTGATCCATGATAACAAAACATTGCATGTCACAACCAAAGGAATATGTTTTCATACATCTTGTGTGAAACTTGGACTGGAGATCCTTCTGAAATCTGAGTGATTTGTTGACCTGTCTTTGTTTGTGCTAATGTCTGTTAGTAATTACATAAGAGGGTTTGACAGAAGTTTCTTTAAAAGTCTGCGTTTGTCAGTCCCTTCTGCATACATGTGAATATCTGATAACAATGTTACTTCCCTGAGCTTTGTGATAGAGTTCATAGTATCACTTGTGAAACATACTTCGATCTCATTTCTGACAGATGAAAATAAGTGATTTTAGTTCTGTTTAGATGTACAGTAACTCAGAGACTAATGGTGTTCTTCTAGTTTCTCCTGCATCACATTGTTGACATGGTTGAACTGTAGGGGAAGCCACTTAGGAAAGTTACTTTGTTTTAATATTGTCAGGTAGCTTCTATCAGTCATCTGTCAAATAGAATTTAAAGTTGAGAAGGTTGTTATTGATTTTTAAAATTTTAAATCTTTTTAAAAAAGTGTGTAGAAGGAAGATATGACTCTCTTAATGCTTCAAGATACAGTTTAAAAAAGCTTGAAATAATGCATTTAAAGTGTTCAAAGTGTGTATGTGTGAGAAGAAACAATCGAGTTGACAATATGGTATGAATTGCAAATAAACAGCAGATAAATATTATTTAGGGGATGAATGACATTTTTTAGCCATAAAGCCAGAGCAGAAAAGAGGTGAAAAACAAAGAGAAGAAATGGTATTAAGACAAAGTTTAAAAATGTGGTGATAATAAGAGGCTGTTATTTTCTGACATAGGAGCAATTGTTATCACAACATGTCAGGAGTTACAGGCAGTCAGAAAACTGAGAATGTACCTGTGAGCCTTGAGAAGATCATTGAAAACTGCACCCTGAACTGAGAAGTTAGCCTTTGTGCAGGTAGAAATGTGCAGGCATACAAATGGAAATATAAGACAACCATTTTCCAGGCTGCTGGATTCAGAAACTGCAAGCTTTTGTAGTTGCAAAAGGATATAAATTACTTTTTCAACCAAGGATGGAGTAATTGTGTTTATGCATAACAAAGTGAATGAAGTAGTAAGAAGGGCTATGTACACAATTTTTTGTGTGTGTATATGGGAATACAATGACAGTTTTGGCTGAAAGTTAAAGGGAAGGCTATGCATAGCTGAGCATGTTGGGATTTGGAGAATTGCCACACGACTGAAGGAAAAAATAAAAAACCTTTAGGAACTTAATCTGAGAGACAGGATAAGACTACAGGCTTAATTTTCTTCATGGCAGCATTTTCTTTCCTTTTAAAACCTGCTTATATACAACAGTCCTTTGTGTAATATGGTACATTATAATGCAAAATAGAATCGTATTGTTTAGGTTCTTGTTGGACTAGGTGTTGGTATATCATACATTTCTTTGAGATGGATGTAGGAAAATATTTATTATTTTACAAAGTTAGTGAGAGGTCATCTATACTGTTTTCAAGGCTCCATTTACCCTTACTACTCGTGTTTCTTCTAATGGTGCAGGCTTTAGAGTTAGACTCAATGACAGGATCACAGGATGTTAGGGGTTGGAAGAGACCTCCAGAGATCATTGAGTCCAACTCCCCTGCCAGAGCAGGATCACAGAATCTAACACAGGTCACACACCAATGCATCCAGATGGGTCTTGAAAGTCTCCAGAGAAGGAGACTCCACAGCCTCCCTGAGGACCCTGTTCCAGTGCTCTGGGACCCTCACAGTAAAGACACTGTGGGGGACACAGTCTCAAGCTGCACCAGGGGAAGTTTAGGCTCGAAGTGAGGAGAAAGTTCTTCACCGAGAGAGTCATTTGCCATTGGGGTGGGCTGCCCAGGGAGGTGGTGGAGTCACCTTCCCTGGAGGTGTTCAAGAGGGGATTGGACGTGCCATGGTCTAGTCATGGGGTCTGTGGTGACAGGTTGGACTCGATGATCTTCGAGGTCTCTTCCAACCTTAGTGATACTGTGATACTGTGTGATACTGTGAAGTTCCTTCTCGTGCTGAGGTGGAGCCTCCTGTGTAGTAGTTTATATCCATTGCCCCTTGTCCTATCACAGGGTGCAACTGAGAAGAACCTGTCCCTCCCTCTTGACACCCAGCCCTCAGATATTTATAAACATTTCTTAATTTCCCTCTCAGTCTTCTTTTCTCCAGACTAAAAAGCTCCAGGTCTCTCAGCCTCTCCTCAAGGGCATGTGCTCCAGTCCCTAAATCATCCTAGTAGCCCTCTGTTGGACTCTCTCAAGTAGATTCCTGTCCCTCTTGAGCTGGGGAGCCCAAAACTGGATGCAGTATTCCACATGAGGCCTCATTGGGCAGAGTAGAGAGGGAGGAGAACTTCCCTCTGCTTGTGGAACACACTCCTCTTAATGCACCCCAGGATACCATTGACCCTCTTGGCCACAAGGGCACATTGTTGTCCCATGGATAACTTCTTGTCCTCCAGGACTCCCAGGTCCTTCTCCATGGAGCTGCTCTCTAGCAGATCACCTCTTAACCTGTGATGGTGCAGTTGATTATTCCTTCTTAGATGAAGGACTCTGCATTTATCCTTGTTGAACCTGTGGGAAATTGTGATGAATCTGCAGACCCTCTGATGAGCCAGGAGGAGTTCAACTTTGAAAACATCACTGTGTTCCCATGAGAAGAGTATTGTGCCCTTGAGTCTCTGGAAAGTCCCTGGACTGAATGTGGAGGATGAGAAACCACAAGATTAAGATAGGAGCCACCTGGGCTAGTTTAAAAGTAACTGTACCAATGCTACCACTAACTAGTAAGAATCCAGAGAAAAGTTTGTTAATCAATCACATGCAGCCACACTAACATGCATACACACAAATATGTGTTGCTTTACTGGAATAAACAGAGTCTTTGTCTTCTTACTCTGCTTGCCACGAGTGTATGTTTTTGTCATTTTGGCTGTTATCCATTACAGTAACAGTACCTCATTAAGTTCCTCTCTGCCCAGCTCTCCAATCTGTCCAAGTCTTGCTGAATGGCTGCACAGCCTTCAGGTGTATCAGCCAAGCCTCCCAGTTTGGTATCATCAGCAAACTTGCTGAGCAGACACTGTGTCCCCTCATCAATGTCATTGATGAAGATGTTGAATAGCATCAGAAACAGCACTGATCTCTGGGTTCTCTACTAGTTACATCTCTCCAGCTGGACTTAACACCATTGAACACGACTCTTTGGACTCTATTTTGTGGTCAGTTCCTAATCCATCTCACTGTCATTCTATCCCACACTTCCTGAGCTTACTCATAAGGACATTATTGGTAAAAACCCCTCCAAGCTAAAAGCTGTGACCAAAAGCAATAGCTGTTGAAATATTTTGGTATCCATTTTATTTTATGTATACCTTAATAAGTTTGCATGTATCTTAATCCTTTTAATCCATTTATTTATTTTATTTGTGCTACCTACAGTTTGCAAATACATCCTCTTTGTTGTTTAAAAATGTAGCTTGGCAGAAAAGTAAATGTATTTTTTCAGCAAATAAATCTTTCGCCTGGAGGTTGTCACTTGCAGCTCACAAATAGTTCTTTGAATAGCACATCACTGAGCAATTAAAAATAGGGACTCTGTTGAAGTGCTGTTCAAACCAAGAGAAATGCTTAGTTGTAAGCATCAAGACTTTATAATATCACTCTTTAAAAAAAGTGGATTTTGTAGTTGCCAAAAGCACAGGTTTATGATGGACTTCAAATGAAGAAAAACCTACCCCAAAATAGTGATATCCCTCAGCCCAATCTACTGAGAATTTATGAAGGATATGTTTGCAGTACGTTTGAAAAGCATACTGTCCCCATTTTCTTTAGAGTTGACTGTTTACCTTCTAGCTAGAACAAAGATGGGAATCCAAATCCCTGCATCTTAGAAAACTGCTTCAAATAATCTCATGCAGTATTTTTTTGTGGGGTATTTCTTGCTGTCCTTCTCAAATGCTTCATGTAAAATAAATATTCATTACAATGCAGAGACGTGTTTGTCTGCTTGTACCTGTTCCCTGTTTCATTGACAGAGAGGATATTCAGGTTGCAGATTTTCCATTAATGCATAGATATTCATGCGATCTCCAGCAGAGATGTTATAGCTGGGTACTTGGGGGTTTTCCTATCTCATGGTCACTTAAAACCAAATTTCCTAATCAGGTGGCAAAGGGAAAATCTAAATTAATACCTCATATGTTGGGATTTGTGACTGGAAGAGAAATATTTTTGTGTAGCTTCTCAAGAGCTTGTTTCCTTTGTTTTGATTTAAAATTTTGCCTTTTCCAGCTTAAAACTTCTATTTCTGTCATCAATAAGGAGGAAAAATAAATTGTGTTAAACTGAAAACAATAGTGGCGTTTTTAATTCCAATTTATCTGCAGACTTGAAGGATACTCCTGCTAGCAGTCTTCTGTTTGTTATCTTCCTTCTTGTATTACTTTGTTTCGCAGTTATTCATTTGTCTAGTAAAACAAAAAGTGTTGGGGTTTGGAATCAAATTTGCAATAGATAGAGGTGGTAAATGAGGGACTATAATTGTCTGTAGTGGTTTCAGCATGCTAGAATTTCTAGCAATCCATGAGCTTACTCTGAGCCTGTCATCTCCAAGGCGATCAAGAGCCTGGAGTAACCAAATTCAGAGTAGATAAGGTAGCTATACCTTTAAATAATTTCCATCAACAAGCATGGCGCTACCAAGTAAGGCAGAATATTTTATTGTGAATTGTCAGAATTGTCACCTGTAAAACAGCACTTTAAGGATATGTTTTTTACTTGAAAGTATACTTTTTAATTGCAAAAAATCCACTCTCACTGGAACTGAGTTGGCTGGCCAAGTGTTCACTGAAATGTATGTTTGGTATTCTTGTCACTTCTTAAGACAGCACAGCTTAGAATGAGAACAGAAATACATGTTTTGAGTTTGAATAGAGTTGTCAGGTAAGGATATTTATCTGTAAAATAGCATATGGTTTATGATATTTTATGTCTATCAATAGTCTGTTTATTCAACTGAGTAATCTTCATTTTCACTTAAACTATTCTATGAACAAGTGAAATTAAAATAGCTTATTTGAAACAAATTTACACAATATCCCAAATTTGTGTGGGATAGTTAGACTTTCTCAAATTGTTCAGAGCTTTCTGCTATGTAAACTTGTATTCTCTCTTACTTTAGGAAAACTAGAAGAGATCAGTCAATTTCAACAGTTGTTCAAACACTAATTGCTGCAATTACTAGTGTGCATTAAAGATGGGGAAAGAGGTATGGAGAAGTTTGACAATTTGCCAAAACACATAACCTGAAATATCTGATTGCAAATTCAGCATTTTAGACAAAATTTCTCCAGATGTTCAAGCACTGAAGAGAAAAGAGAATCAACAGATTAAGGAGAGTACACACATGCTAATTAACCCCCCCCAAAAAAACAACCCAAAACTTTGCAGAAACATTCTCCAGCCATTTGCAATTCAGTTATTACCATGTAAAATTAATTTACAGCTCTTCTGGCAGGTGCTTTCCATGAGACTGTTGTGGGACTAAGTTGAGCCAGAAAAGGTTGTTCTCATCATGCAGTCAGTGTAATTAAAGAATAATTTTCCCTTTGTGTACCAGAAACAGGGCTGTCAGGTAACAGGCTCAACTAAATAGGCACCACCAGCCAATTAGAGCTGGATGGGTCAGCAAAGTAAGGCACTTTATTAATGAAGTAGATTTCAAGGTGCTAATCCATATGTTAAAGATGGTTATGATACGTCTTCTAGAGGTAAAAAACGAAGTGTTTTCGTATATCTGATCAGGATGTTATACAGAAAGCTACAGTGAATTTTTACCCCATAGCAGTTTATCTTTTTATTTTCTGGTAAGGATAACAAGTTCGCATACACTTTTCCACATCTTTTTGTGTAGTTGTTACAGAGGAACACTACGAAACAGGCTAAAGTATCTGAACGGAATCATTCCTGATTTTGATATGAAATTTCTGTTCCTTTGTACCACATTTTATACTTTAAAAAAAAAAAGTTGTTATTGCTTTTTTTTTGTTGTTATTTTTTGCTCCTGCCTTGAGAAGATGCCACTAGATGGAGCAAGTGTTGTTTAAAAAAAAAAAAAAAAAATCATCAAACCAACAAACCCCCAAAATCAAGAATACCAAAACCTTCCTCTAGAGCCCGAGAAAGCTAAATACACACATCATTTAGAGGCATAATGTATTTGTTATTAAAAGTTATCTGCTCAGCTATGGAGTCTTAATGTAGTTGAAAGATGTCTAATTGAGAAAATTATTTTAGGTTTTCAACAAATACTTACTAAAAACTAGGCTTAAAGAAACCTTCATATAAGGGGCTGGTAGAGAGAAAGGACAACTGAAGAAGTAATTATTTAAAATTCCTTGCAGAATCCACTGCATATCCAGGATAATTGGGATGCCATCATTAAAAATTTCTAGTTAGTGAGAAACTTATTAGAACATTTCTCACTGTTTTAAGTAAATTTTTTATCTATTGTTTTATACTTGGGCACAGAAATTAAAGATGGCCTTGGAACGTGAGACTTTTTTGCAGGATATAGGAATGGTGATCTGACTTCAGGGTGATGTGGGGCTTTGTGCTGTCTCTACAGCAGCATCCTCTGTCTAGCTGGCAAATATCAACAAAGGCACAGGAGGTGAACGTTAGAGCTCGCGTTAGTCCAAAGAAGTTAATTTGGTAGAGTTCAGGTTGATATATTTGAAAGTCTCAATAGCATCTGATCTTGCTCTGATTGCACAAATCCCAAACAATTATTTTCTGGCACTCTCAAACTGATTTATTTTGATGGACTGAATTTAATGTAGAATGGAGGATTATAACATTTCTTAAGATGGTTACCTCTAACTGGAATTAGAATTTGAGAAAGAAGTTCATGAAGGTGTTTTGGATTAGGTTATAAAACAGTTTACTGACAGAGTTGTGCAATCACCTGTGAATAACACCCCAATGTTTGAAAGACAACATAATTTGTACCCTTGTGGTTGACCTGTTCCTATTTAAATTACAGTTTCAGGGGCTTAAGGGATAATAGGGATTTGCAGATCTTCTGGCTGAATTGAACTTCAGTAACTTGGCTGGTATGTCCCAATTAGCCAGTAGAGAATTTTTCTTCCTATGCCAGTCTGTCATGTCTGACATTACACCACACTAATCTAATCTTTGGCTTCTGATTTGCAGCAGTGTAATGTTAGTTTTTCACTAATGACGGTATCATCTAATGTTTCTAAATGTTCTGCTCTAACACCTCCCTTTTTTCTTGCTGTTTCAGTACATCTTAGACAATTAGGGCACACTTTAATTTTTAGTGGAATATGCAGATGATCTTTATAAAGTATATGAAAGATGAAAGACAAATATGCTGGAAGTAACGACAAAACCCAGGCAGTGACAATGCAAACCTGCAATGCGGTTGTAATAATATATAGCAACACTGACTCAGAGAGATTTTCTCTAGGGATTAGTAGCTATGCTTGACTAAGTCAGGCTGCCAGTAAAGACACCAATTAGTGTTAGTTACAATTTTTATTTATTTTATTTTGTTTTTAGATCTTGACCATTAGTAAAATTCTGTAATGTCTCCAGCTAGTTATGCTGAGTACATTTCATAACATAAAACCAATTTTGTATGGTATCTTTTGGTTTACTGGGGTTGCTCAAGAAGAAGCAATGGAGATTTGGGGAGTATTGTGCAGAACTACTAAAAGCTAAGGATTTATTTTATGCACTCTGTAAATAATGGCAAGAAACTGTAAAGTTGTGACATATCTGCCTCTGTTTCTAAACCATCATGAATAATAATAGAAACAATACAGATAGGATTTTCAAGGAACCAATTTTAGAATGAGGTGTTTTGTTCTCAGGATGGATAAATAAATGGTAAACTTGGAGCCAGAAGTTAAATGCAGGTTAATATACAAATGAACAAGAAGATAAAGGGAACAGATTGAAAATTGGATCTGTAGAGCTGATATTGCCTCAGATAGTACTTTTTTCTAAAGATTTTAGGGAAGGAGATTCTTGCACTGGGTATATACAGCTCAAATATTGTCTGCTGCAATGTATTCTGTTTTTGGCTTTTAGTTGGAAGAAGATTTTTTCTCCAGTTTGCCTTACTGTGTCATGGCTATGTTAGATACACGGGAGCCTCCTCATGGGAGACAATCAAACTTCCACAGAACAAGGTAAGTCACTTTAAGATTAAGACTTTGTACTTGCACAATATTTCATATTGGACAATCACAATACATCCTACTACTTCCAATGTACCTGAAAGGCAGGTCCAAAATAGGTGGTTTAATATGCAATAGTTTTCCTTCAAAGGACAGAGATATGAGTCTACACTTAAGAAGGTCTGGTTAAATATTCGCTGTCAGTTCTGTTATGGATTGCATTGAACATTCTTTGAATCAATGCCACAGTTGAAGCCCTCATGACAAATAACTTTTTCTAGAAAAGGACTGTGGTGGGTTAACGCCCTTTTCTGAAAACAAAAGAACAAAGCAGGGTGGAGGGCTTGCAGGTACTTTTCACTCCCTGCAGGGCATTTTTCCCCTAGGAAGCTGAGTCTGTTCCACTCCCCCTCCCTGCCCAACTAGGGTATATAAAGCAGGACATCGTAGCTGTTAGCCCCTTTTTGGCTCCTGCCTCTGCTGGATGAGAGCTACTGCAGCTGCCCTCCTGCTCCTCTGCCACGTGGTTGGACCTGATCCTTCTCCCTGCTGCCTCCACGCTTCCTCAGAGAAAGGCTGGTTTTGTATTATTCTCTTGTTTTTTGTCCTCCTCCCATCCATCCTTGTTCCTTGCCCTTGAGAACCTTTTTCCTGTTATTGTTTTTATATATATATATATATATTGTTTAAAGACAACTCTTTACCTCTCTACTTCCAAGCCGACTCCAAATTATTGTTTGGTGGATTTGCTCCTTCCTTTTCTCCCCTCTCTGTTGGGAGGGAGGAGGGGGAAGTAGGGGAGAGATTCTCAGCCTTGCCCCGACCTGAGCTCTTAACTTCCAGTTAAGGCTCAAACCACCACAAGGACATATGAATATCTGGAATATCTAAAGCATAATTGCAGTGTGTTAATCAGCCAGTTAACTGCGTGTGCACTCTAAATTCTTTGTAAATGCTGAGTAGTTCAGTCACAGAAATTTTGCTTTCCTCAATTTCTTGCTCTTTCTGTGCCATCCAGGAGTGTTTCATTGACAATGGCAAGAAGACAGGAGTTAGGGAAAAGCAAGTAAGTTTGGCTTTCTCTAAGGGACTACATATATGCTGAGTTTTGGAACAAGGTTATGATCATTAGAACTAAAAAAGTGATTACAAATGAGTGATTTTCAAAGACACAAACACAAAAAAAGTACTGAAAAAGGCATAAGAATGTTGCCTCAATAGATTTTAACATTACTCTAGTCAGTTCCATTTGGGCATCTGATGCAACCTAAGCCTCAAACCCTGGGTTTTAGAGACAAGGCCTCTATCTCTCTTAGAAGGTTCCCCAAATAGATCTAGTGGTGTAGGGCATCTCAGGGGTCAGCTTAGCCTCCATGCTGCTGTAACCACAGGGCATGACCCTTTTGCTACATTGCATGCAGCCTTTGTGCCAAGCCAGAGCAGGCCAGCTTAGGACTTGCCATCTCTCCCTGCTCACCAGCCTTGCAAAAACAGTGCAGTCGACAGACCTACCAGTTTATCATTAACATAATCAATGGGGAACAATAAAAGCAAACCCCCTTATATTAAAAAAATTATTTGTCCTAAATTTTTCTAAAAACAAAATATTGTTCAATCAGGTTCCATCCAGAAAGAAGCAGTTCTTGACAGAGGAACACTCATGAGATAAACTAAACAGAGATCTTGAGGCAGTGAGAGGGTAAGTAGTGGCTATGTTCTTTTGTTCATTTGACCTTTCTTCTGAAACTACTCTACTTGAGATTGGTTTGGATTGAGATTCTCTGGCTACACTGCTGTGCACACTCAGTAAAAGGAAAAATTGAGAGACTGGGCTGTTAAATGGGCTCAGTCTTGATTTGTGCTCAAATTTCATTTCCTCTTCTCATCCTGGATAGTTCTAGCAGCTTCAGTTATATTTGCCTCCCTAGGTATTGGTACTGCTTTGTTGTGCAGGAATCTGAATGAGTAGATGCTCCAGGCAGAGAGCATTGCACACATCTGAACTTCCACCAAAACCAAGCAAACAAAGCATCCCATGAAAAAAACAGACAAAACCAATGTCCAATGTTTGTTCAACATGATTTGCAGGTATGTACAGTATTTTCACAGTATCACAGTATCACCATGTGACCGGTTTAGGCTGTGCCTTTAAGAAAGGGACACTTTCTGAACACTCTGGGCGAATGTTTTGATATTAGAATGAAAACAATGATATGCTAATTCAATTTCATTGGTGAGACCCAGTTGCAATTTTTTTGTTTAGTCTTTCAGTCGGGGGGAGTCAGTCAGGCAGTCGTTTTCTTTTTCCCCCTGTGCTGTGAGCTGGCTCGTTTCTCTCTATGATTCCTCTCTAACCAGATAAGAAAACTAACTTTTTGCATTCGCTTTGAGCTTTAACAAAGTTTTCCCCTTTTAATTACCTTCCTTTCTCTCTCTCTCTAACCCTTTTGGGAAAAAAAGGGGAGGTAGGGAGGGAGAAGGGAGGGACAGGCCGAACCCCCCTGGCCAAAGGGGGGTTGGAAAGGTTTCCTGTATTACATACATTGCTGTATATTTCTGTATATATTGTAAATATTGTATATTTTTGTACATATTCACTGCATTCCATATCTGCTTGTAAAATACAGCTTTCATCTGCTTCTCCGGCTGAGTTAGCTGTGGAATTCTTTTGTGTGTGGGGGGGAACCTTCCTACTCCACCACATATTTTTAATTGGCGGTCCAACGTGCGGCTTGTGGATAATTGCTGTCCAGAAGCTGGGCTAAAAGGTTGCTTGATTTATTGCCTGCTCAAGTCGGAGTTGCAAACATGAAAGTGTTTTGGCTTTTAGAACGTTTGGTCTTTTCAGTTTGTTCGGTACTGGTCTACAAGTACTTCATGGGAATGATTTTCGATCGCTTAGGCAGATACTTGATGTATAGATTGTATTTATGGTTTAAGTATAAGATTCAGCTTCTTTATGACTGGTGCCTGGGATTCTTCTGGCTTAACAGATACGGGAATGTGACATCCAGCACTCTGCCCATAGAGATAAAGGAGTTTAAGATCCCGGTAGGCGAAAGGGTTGTTTTAAGTGATGGCTGGGATCCAAAGGTGATTTATTTGATGTGTTTAAATCTGCTGCTGGTGATGGTGATTGCATACTTGTTATATGCTCTGTATCGGAAGGACTTGGGCGGGCTTTCGCGCTTCTCCTCCTCGGGCTGCGGTGGCGGCTGAGCTCGCCACGCTTCCTGAACGCACAGCGGCACTCGGGTGGCCCTGTCTTCACGTGCTTACGGCTCGTGAGGCCAGCGCCTTCGGCGGCGGAGTTTGAACAGCGGACAGCGCTTCGCGGGGCTCCGCTCGGCAGCAGCCCCTTCGGAACAGCGCCGGGATCGGCGGCCACTTGGGCGGGCTTTCGCGCTTCTCCTCCTCGGGCTGCGGTGGCGGCTGAGCTCGCCACGCTTCCTGAACGCACAGCGGCACTCGGGCGGCCCTGTCTTCACGTGCTTACGGCTCGTGAGGCCAGCGCCTTCGGCGGCGGAGTTTGAACAGCGGACAGCGCTTCGCGGGGCTCCGCTCGGCAGCAGCCCCTTCGGAACAGCGCCGGGATCGGCGGCCACTTGGGCGGGCTTTCGCGCTTCTCCTCCTCGGGCTGCGGTGGCGGCTGAGCTCGCCACGCTTCCTGAACGCACAGCGGCACTCGGGCGGCCCTGTCTTCACGTGCTTACGGCTCGTGAGGCCAGCGCCTTCGGCGGCGGAGTTTGAACAGCGGACAGCGCTTCGCGGGGCTCCGCTCGGCAGCAGCCCCTTCGGAACAGCGCCGGGATCGGCGGCCACTTGGGCGGGCTTTCGCGCTTCTCCTCCTCGGGCTGCGGTGGCGGCTGAGCTCGCCACGCTTCCTGAACGCACAGCGGCACTCGGGCGGCCCTGTCTTCACGTGCTTACGGCTCGTGAGGCCAGCGCCTTCGGCGGCGGAATTTGAACAGCGGACAGCGGTTCGCGGGGCTCTGCTCGGCAGCAGCCCCTTCTCTGGTACTCTCTCGTGCTCTCGCGCGCCGCCGCACTTTTTCTAAATTTTTGTCCAGTGGGTGGTGTGTCCAGGGGCAGCCACGGCCGTGGCCAGGGGCAGCATGGTTATAACGCGCAGCAAAATCTCCTTTAAAAAATCAGTGTCGACCCAGACTGAGGTAGAACACAAGCAGGTAGCTGTCCAGGTATCTGGCTGTAGTGAGTGCTGGGGCCTGGCTCTTGAGATGCAGGGTAGTGGGGGCAACTCTTGCATTAGGTGTGAGCAGATTGGCTATCTGCTCGACCTTGTGGCCAGACTAAAGGATGAGGTTGCTAGTCTTAGAGATGTATGGGATTGTAGAAAAGTGATGAGCCACAGGAGGAAAGAGATGAACCCGAGTAAGCAGGCTCCACAGGCTCCCCCAGCAGAGACTGGTTGTTCGAAAAGCAGAGGGGAATGGATACACGTTCCTCTCAAAGGACACAAATTAAAACCTCCTTGCCTCCCCCCACCTCCCTCACTGCCCTTGGAAAACAGGTATGGGGCGCTGGAGATCGAGGGTGAGGTGATACTGATGCCGGAGGACACACCATCTGGGGTCTTCCCTGAGGCTAAACAGCCTAAGGTTAAACAGCCTAAGGTTAAACAGCCTAAGGCAACGCAGCCTAAGGCAACGCAGCCTAAGGCAACGCAGCCTAAGGTTAAACAGCCTTCCCCTGGCATCAGGACTTGCTCCCTAAAAAAGAAAAGGAGGGTAATTGTAATTGGTGATTCCCTCCTGAGGGGAACAGAAGGTCCCATATGTAGGCCGGACCCATCTCATAGGGAAGTTATTAGCCTAGCAGGAGTCCAAGTTGGAGATGTTACCAGAAGGCTGCCCAGTCTGGTACAGCCCTCAGATTATTATCCCTTATTGGTCATGCAGTTAGGGAATGATGATGTTGGTACCAGGCCTCCCAGGGCTATCAAAAATGACCTCAGGGCCCTGGGAGATCTGGTTGAGGGGTCAGGTGCACAAATAATTTTTACATCGATACCGTTAGTTGCAGGAGGGAACACAATAAGGAACAGGTCAGCCGCTGTAGTCAACAAGTGGCTTAGGGGCTGGTGCAGACGAATGAATTTTGGGTTTTTCGATCTTGGGGAACTTTCTACTGCACCAGGTCAGCTGGTAACAGATGGAGTACATCTGTCGCAGAGGAGGGGAAAGGTCATAATACATGAGAATGGCCTGTCCCCCAAAGGTAAAAGATTCTGGGAAGGGAATTAGCAAGTCTCATTGACAGGGCTTTAAACTAGCTTCGAAGGGGGAGGGTCGGAAACCAGTGCCCTTAGGCAGGAGTCTGGAGGTGATAAGCTAGAGCTAGAGGTGAAACCAGCAGCCCAGCTGCAGTGCATGTACACTAATGCACGAAGCATGGGTAACAAACAAGAGGAGCTGGAAGTCTTGTTGCAGCAAGAAAGTTATGATGTAGTTGCCATCACAGAGACGTGGTGGGACGACTCGCATGACTGGAGCGCTGCAATTGATGGCTACAGGCTCTTCAGGAGAGACAGGCAAGGAAGAAGGGGTGGAGGGGTGGCCCTGTACGTCAGGGAGGCACTGGATGCTGTTGAGATGGAGATCAGGGATGATAGGGTTGAGTGCTTGTGGGTGAGAATTAGAGGGAAGACCAACAGGGCAGACATCCTGGTTGGCGTCTGTTATAGACCACCCAACCAGGAGGAGGATGTCGATGAGGCATTCTATAGGCAGCTTAAGGCTGTCTCAAGATCACCTGACCTCGTTCTCATGGGTGACTTCAACCTGCCTGATATCTGTTGGGATCTCAACACAGCAGAGAGGAGGCAGTCTAGGAGGTTCTTGGAGTGCATGGAGGACAGCTTCTTATCTCAGGTGCTGCGTGAGCCTACCAGGGGTAAGGCTATGCTTGACCTCCTCTTCACCAACAGGGAAGGGCTGGTGGGTGATGTGGTGGTCGGAGGGTGTTTAGGCACCAGTGACCACGACATAATAGAGTTTTCAGTATGCAGCCAAGCCAAGAGGGGCAGCAAGAAGACCTCCACTCTGGACTTCCGGAGGGCAGACTTCAGGCTGCTCAAGGAACTAATTCAGAAGGTTCCTTGGGAATCAGCCCTTAAAAACAAAGGGGTCCAGGAGAGCTGGACCTACTTCAAGGAAGAACTATTGAAGGTGCAAGAACAGGCTGTGCCGGTGTGCCGGAAGATGAGCCGCCGGGGCAGACGGCCAGCCTGGATGGGCAATGAACTTTTAATAGAACTTAGGGAAAAAAAGAGGGTGTATCATCTTTGGAAGAAAGGGGAGGCAACCTACAGAATGTTTAGGGATGTTGCTAGGTTGTGCAGGAAGAAAATTAGGGAGGCAAAAGCCCATTTAGAACTTAGACTGGCCTCTGCTGTGAAGGACAACAAAAAGTCCTTCTATAAATACATCAATAGCAAGAAGAAGGGCAAGGACAACCTCCACTCCTTGGTTGACACGGAGGGGAACGTTGTAACAAAGGATGAGGAAAAGGCAGAGGTACTTAACACCTTCTTTGCCTCAGTCTTCACTAGCAGGGCAGAACGTCTTCCAGACAGCTGGCCTGCAGAGCTGGCAGAAGGAGCCAGAGAGCTGCATAGTTTACCACTGCTCCAAGAGGAAGTTAGAGATCTACTGAGCCGCTTGGACCCCCACAAGGCCATGGGACCGGATGGGATCCATCCTAGGGTGCTGAGATTGCTGACAGATGAGCTGTCCAAGCCACTTTCCATCATTTTTCAGCAGTCCTGGCTCACTGGAGAGGTCCCAGAAGACTGGAAGCTGGCTAACGTGGTGCCCATCCACAAGAAGGGCCGGTTGGATGAGCCGGGAATTATAGGCCTGTCAGCCTGACCTCAGTGCCAGGCAAGATTATGGAACGGGTCATCTCGAGTGCGATCACACAGCACTTACAGGATGGCCAGGGGCTCAGGCCTAGCCAGCATGGATTTAGGAGGGGCAGGTCCTGCCTGACCAACCTGATCTCCTTCTATGATCAGGTGACCCGCCTGGTGGATGTGGGGAGGCCTGTGGATGTGGTCTACCTGGACCTCAGCAAGGCCTTTGACACCGTTCCCCACAGCAAACTCCTGGCCAAGCTGGCAGCCCGTGGCTTGGACAGGAGCACACTGCGTTGGGTTAGGAACTGGCTGGAGGGCCGAGCCCAGAGACTAATGGTGAATGGCACCACATCCAGCTGGCGGCCTGTCACTAGTGGTGTGCCCCAGGGATCAGTACTGGGCCCCATGCTCTTCAACATCTTTATTGATGATCTGGATGAGGGCATTGAGTCCATCATCAGTAAATTTGCAGATGACACCAAGCTGGGGGCAGCAGTTGATTTGCTGGAGGGCAGAGAGGCTTTGCAGAGGGACCTCAACAGGCTGGACAGATGGGCAGAGTCCAATGGCATGAGATTTAACACATCCAAGTGCCGGATTCTGCACATTGGCCACAACAACCCCAGGCAGTGCTACAGGCTGGGGTCAGAGTGGCTGGAGAGTGGCCAGGCAGAGAGGGACCTGGGGGTACTGGTTGATTGTAGGCTGAACATGAGCCTGCAGTGTGCCCAGGCAGCCAAGAAGGCTAATGGCATCCTGGCTTGCATCAGGAACAGTGTGGCCAGCAGGAGCAGGGAGGTCATTGTGCCCCTGTACACTGCACTGGTTAGGCCGCACCTTGAGTACTGTGTCCAGTTCTGGGCCCCTCAGTTTAGGAAGGATGTTGACTTGCTGGAACGTGTCCAGAGAAGGGCAACAAAGCTGGTGAGGGGTTTGGAACACAAGCCCTATGAGGAAAGGCTGAGGGAGCTGGGGTTGCTTAGCCTGGAGAAGAGGAGACTGAGGGGTGACCTTCTTGCTCTCTACAACTACCTGAAGGAGGTTGTAGCCAGGCAGAGGTTGGCCTCTTCTCCCAGGCATCCAGCACCAGAACAAGAGGACACAGTCTCAGGCTGCGCCAGGGCAGGTTTAGGCTGGATGTTAGGAAGAAGTTCTACACGGAGAGAGTGATTGTCCATTGGAATCGGCTACCCGTGGAGGTGGTGGAGTCACCTTCACAGGAGGTGTTCAGGAGAAGACTTGATGGGGTGCTTGGCTGTATGGTCTAGTTGTTGGGTGGGTTGGATTGTTTGATGGGTTGGACGCGATGATCTTGAAGGTCTCTTCCAACCTGGTGTATTGTATTATTGTATTGAATTAGCATATCATTGGTTTCATTCTAATATCAAAATATTCGCCCAGAGTGTTCAGAAAGTGTCCCTTTCTTAAAGGCACAGCCTGAACCGGTCACAGTCCTCTAATACACTAGCTTCATACCAAGACCTGAATCTGGAGTAATAACACTTTCTAATGCTTCAGCAGATATGTGGTGAAGAATTTGAATTTGAAGAGATGCCTAGTTATAAAATCAACAAGGTTGGAAAAGACCTCAGAGATCATCAAGTCCAGCCTGTCACCCAAGATCTCATGACTATTAAACCAAGGCAGTAAGTGTCACATTCAGTCCCCTCTTGAACACCTCCAGGGACAGTGACTCCACCACCTCCCTGGGCAGCACATTCCAATAGCTAACAACTCTCTCTGCGAAGAACTTTCACCTCACCTCGAGCCTAAACTTACCCTGGCACAGCTTAAGAGAGTGTCCTCTTGTTCTGGTGCTGGTTGCCTGGGAAAAGAGACCAACCCCTCCTGGCTACAAACCCTTCAGGTAGTTGTAGAGAGCAATAGGGTCTCCCCTGAGCCTCCTCTTCTCCAGGCTAAACAATCCCAGCTCCCTCAGCCTCTCCTCATAGGGCTTGTGCTCGAGGCCTCTCCCCAGCCTCGTTCCCCTTCTCCAGACACGTTCAAGAGTCTCAATGCCCTTCTTAAACTGAGGGGCCCAGAACTGGACACAGTACTCAAGGTGTGGGCTAACCAGTGCTGAGTACACAGGCAGAGTTACTTCCTTGCTCCTGCTGGACACACTATTCTTGATGCAGGCCAGGAGGCCATTGGCCTTCAGGGCCACCTGGGCACACTGCTGGCTCATGTTTAGGCAGTGCTGGCTCATGTTTAGGCAGCTGTCAATCAGCACCCCCAGGTCCCTTTCTGTTTGGCAGCTCTCCAGCCAATCCAACCCCAGCCTGTAGCACTGTATGGGGTTGTTGTGACCAAAGTGCAGCACCTGGCACTTGGGCTTGTTGAATGTCTTCATGTTGGACACTGCCCACCTGTCCAGCCTGTCAAGATCCCTCTGGAGAGCCCTTCTACCCTCTTACAGAACAACACCTTCTCCCAACTTGACATCATCTGCAAATTTACTCATGACTGACTCAACCCCCTCATCCAGATCATCAGTGAAGACATTGAAGAGGATGGGGCCCAGCACTGATCCCTGGGGAACACCACTAGTGACTGGCTGCTGGCGGAAGTGGCACCATTCACCACCACTCTCTGGGCTTGGCCCTCCAGCCAGTTGCTAACCCAGCAGAGTGTTGCTGTCCAAGCCACGAGCTGACAGTTTGGCCAGCATTTTGCTGTGGGGGACGGTGTCAAAGACCTTGCTGAAGTCCAGGTAGACCACATCCACAGCCTTCCCCACATCCACCAGGCAGGTCACCTGATCATAGAAGGAGATCAGGTTGGAGAGACAGGACCTGACCTTCCTAAATCCATTTTGCCTGGTCCTGAGCCCCTGGCCATCCTTCAGGTGTGCAGTGATTGCCCCCAAGATGATCTGCTCCATAATTTTCCCTGGCACTGAGGGCAGGCTGACAGACCTATAGTTTCCAGGTCCCTCCATCCAACCCTTTTTGTGGATGGGGATCACATTGGCCAGTTTCTAGTTGTCTGGGACCTCTCCAGTGAGCCAGGACTGTTGCAAAATGATGGAGAGAGATTTGGCCAGCTCATCTGCCAGCTCTCTCAGAACCCTAGGATGGATCCCGTCTGGTCCCATGGACTTGTGAGTATCCCAGTGGCTCAGCAAGCCCCAAACTAATTCCTCATGGATTTCAGAGGTACTACACTGCTCTCTGAACCCCATTCAACCAGTTCAGGAGGCCAGTTATCCTGAAGTCCTCCTGTCTTATTGTTGAAAATTCAGGCAAAGAAGGTATTTAGAACCTCAGCCTTTTCCTCATCTTAGTTACAGTGTTCCCCTCCACATCTAATAAGGAGTAGAGGTTCTTCTTGCCTCTCTTTTTAGCATTAATATATTTATAAAAGTGCTTTTATCTTTCACAGAATTGGCCAGCTTAAGTTCTAACTGGGCTTTTGCCTCACTAATTTTTCTCCAACATGCTCTAACAACATCCTTTAACATATCTCGAGTTGCCTTTCCCGCTTTCCAAAGGCAATACCGCCTCTCTTTTTCCCTTAATTCATTCAAGAGCTGCTTGTGCATCTCCTGAAGGAATGCTGCTAGCAACCTCATCCCAGACTTTCAGGCACTACTGATGTCAAATATTTTCTTTCTGATGTCTTTCTGGGAAGAAATAACATCAATGTTAACAACCAGTAATATTTTTCCTGGTGAGAGAGCACATCATCATCATCATCAATATCTCATTCTGAGAACCACAGCATTATAAAACATCAATTCCCATAAATAGTCTTGTCACCCTTCCACAATCTTGACCAAAACTGGTAGTGTCCTCTACTACATCTGTTTGTTTCATTACAATCCATCAAAACATGAACTTCCAATGAGTCCTATTACCTGAAATATACCCTAATTCTTTCTTTCCTGGCAAATATCTACCTAACTCATCGCATGTATTCCTGACATCATTACTGTATGACCATACCATAATTCTGTTTATAATGTTATCAACTGTTGGCCTGAGTGCTGTCATCCATGTACAAATATTTCCATTATTTCTAATTTTCTTAGCAGTTTAACCAATCATATCATACTTTTTACCATTCATAGCAGCACACGTACTATTTTCTTGCTGCTTCTGGGAAGTTTTATAGATGACAAGTGTTTGTTCAGTAGATTCTTCTCACAACAAGTACTGAAACAAATCAATCATACTAATATCTTATGATTTGTCAGCCTAATATCCCAGCTGACTTCAGACAGCTCTAAGGCTTACCACTTAGGAAGAGTGCTTTCTTTGGGAACATCTCCAACATCCTAACAGCACAGTTTTCCTTACAACAATAATAGGTAGGATAAAAGCAATTTGTATATTGAAATAAATACAGGATTATCATTCAGTGTTCTAAAAGACAGCACCAACTGTCCTGCAAGTTACTCTAACAGTCAAATTTGGAAGACATTTTGCACATCTAGTTCAGAAATTGGAATACTGGGGATTCACACATAGATCCTTTACTTCAGCCAAACAGAAATAATACCCTTCAACTGTAGGGTTTTATTCTGCTGAACAGAATTATAGGGTTTTATCTCTGTTGAATAGCAGAGTGGGAAAGTACATATACTTTCCCTACAGGGTAGTTACATAGCTACATACCTGCATATATATTTATATAGGTGATATAGATGCAAGTATATTCCATATAACATAGGAGTTTCCCTAGACCAGCGAATTCTCCATATGTTCAATATCTGGTTGTGACTACTTGCTGTGAAGATCTATACGAGTTGTGATACTGGAGCCATACTGGAACAGAACTGATCTGAGGCAGTAATTTTTGGTGTACTTCACAGTGTCACCATACACTTTGTTTTTAGTGTTGTGAAATATGATCTTGATTAATAAAAATGAAGAAAATCTATGTGCAGATTACAGTCAGTGGCAAAAGACACATCACTACAAATTCTAGAAAGTATGAAATCAAACTGAAGTTTAGAACTCATTATATAGTAAATACATATGCATGTATGCTAATACATATATACACACACATAGTAATGTGATTTTATAAAACTTGATGAATTTTTCAAACAAAAGAGCACTAGTCTTAAAGGATTTACTAGGAAAAGAATGCATTCATTTCCAATAGGAAAGCTAAGAAGGTTTTGGGACTTATGTACAGATGTCCTACTTTGTTCTTGAATTTCCTGAAGTCTCAGTAATATAATCAAGGAACTGAAAAGTGCAACAGAGAAAAAGTAGCTATCAATTCCAGTTCAGTCTTACACTGTCTAATAATACACTGTACTACAGTCATAGGAAAAAGAAATATAATACATATTTACTACATTGATAGTCAAAAACAGAATCATAAAATCAATAAGGTTGGAAAAGACCTCAGAGATCATCAAGTCCAACCTATCACCCAATACCTCATAACTAACTAAACTATGGCTTCAAGGGCCACGTCCAATCCTTTTTTGGACGCCTTCAGGGACGATGACTCCACCACCTCCCTGGGCAGCACATTCCAATGGCAAATCACTCTTTCTGTGATGAATTTTCCCCTCACCTTGAGCTTAAACTTCCCCTGGCACAGCTTGACACTGTGTCATCTTGTTCTGGTGCTGGGTGCCTGGGAGAAGAGACCATTCCCCACCTGGCTACAACTTCCCTTCAGGTAGTTGTAGACAGCAATAAGGTCTCCCCTGAGCCTCCTCTTCTCCAGGCTGAACAACCCCAGCTCCCTCAGCCTCTCCTCATAGGGCTTGTGCTCCAAACCTCTCACCAGCCTTGTTGCTCTTCTCTGGACACATTCAAGTGTCTCAATACTGTGCCCAGAACTGGACATAGTACTCAAGGTGTGGCCTAACCAGTGCTGGGTACAGGGGCAGAATTAATTCCCTGCTCCTGCTGGCCACACTATTTCTGATGCAGGCCAGGATGCCATTGGCCTTCTTGGCCACCTGGGCACATTGCTAGATCATAAATGCCATTTTTCAGAGCATATTAGAAAGCCATGCTTACAGTCTATGCACTTTTAAACTGCTACATAACAGATCTTTCAAAGAAATTATCACATTCATTGGAGGAAGAAATAGCCTAAACAATTAATCAAAGCACAAACTAAACTGCTTTTTATGTCCTGTGCACTGTATGTTTCGAAGCCCTCTGATAAACATTTTGCTGTGCAAAAATAGCCAGGAATGCTTGCAGCCCCTGTCTCTTGGTAGATAATTCTCTGTTCTTCTGATTTCTAATAGAACAACATAGACAACTGTTTAAGAGCTTATTATTGACACAACATCAAAAGGTAAATATTTTTAAATCCAGAGCTCACTGGGAAGGTGTCACAGTTTGGGGGGGTTGGTTTGGTTTGTTTTTTTGCTTTGTTTTTGTTTGGTTTTGGTGGTGTTTTTTATTAATTTTTTTCATCTCCATGTAGTTTTACTACTGTTGTATTCCACAGAAGACCATAATACACACTGTGCTCTGTGGGGGGACTTGGGACATTCTGAGTTAGTTAATTTAGGGAGTTGTCACTAGAAATATGTCTAGCCTTTTAAAGCGTACACTGAAAGAATCCTCACATGACCAAGCTAGAACAGTTTCTTTCATGTTTAAAACAGCTAAGTTTTGGATCATTTCTCCTCTTGGTCAGCTGCCACTGCACCAATTTTGTTAATGCATTAGAACTGGGTGTAGTAGGTCAAGCTAATTCTGGAAGCACACACTAATTTCAATAATGGTAGCAATGCATCTTTTACTGGAACATTGCTGCTAAGTTGTAAAATTATAATATTATTTTGATACAATGGTGATAACTTTCATTGCAATGAGGCTTAAAACAGTAAGTTCTATCATACCTGACTTCCAACACACACTGTTTTGTCACACAGTGTGGCCTTTGCAACAGCAGCTACATTCAAGTGCAGGCTTTCGAGATAGCACATAAAATGGATATACCACTTTTCTTCTTGCGTTTTGGTAGATTTGTGCTTCTAAACTGCATGGGACAAAAAAAGCTTGAAGATTAACCTCTTCATTATAACATTATATATTTAGAAGAAATACATTAAAAACTTTAACATAGGAGGTCTTGGATAACAGAAGTTTTTAGACATGCTTTTAAGTACAATGTCCATTAACATCAAGGCTATATAAACATACTTCTTGTTATATCATGACCTCCTTTGCTCAGACATGACACTTTCTAAAGACTTAACTTCTAACATTTGTTTCTGTCTGAATTTTGAGCTTTTCTTTTTTTATGAAGTCATCATCAGGAAGTCATCTCAGTGTACCATCGGAAAGTAACCAGTCAAAAGTAGGACTTGGTTGGAGTAGCGATTTCATAGTTAGATGAACTGTGCACTTGGAAAGCTTAGAATGTGCTAAGGAAAGTTCCCAATGCATAAACTGACTCTGTGGGGACTTTACCAGAGTGGATAGGTCATAATCCCTGATGAAAAAGAGTTTAGGAAACAGACAAAGAAGTAAAGCAAACAAGAACACATTCATAACTGAGATGCTGAAAAAAAAAATAATAATAACTGGAACAACTGGCACCATGACTTGAAAAATATGTTTCCAGCAGTTTTTGCCAAATGTTTGCTTTTCTAGTTATTATCCTCTCCTTGAAATAAAGCGAACAACCAGTCTCCTAGAGACAGTGATAGTCTGTCTGAATATAATGGTGCATTTACTGCTTTCTTTGGATGCAAGGCCCAACAGCTGAGTATATTGGAGACTTTATTTCATTACAATCAGTAAGTCTTCAGTTTACTTCTTTTCAGAACAAGTTCTACAGATCACTCCTGCTAAAAACAAACAAACAAACAAATAAACAAAAACCCCAACCAACCAACCCCAAAAAGCCCTGTAACTTTTATATGCATTTTTCTTCCCTTTCTCTTTGTTTAGCAAACAAAAACCATTATGAGGTTGCAAAAAGTGCAGTTATCTTGTCAAATGCCAAGCACATGAGGTGGAAATGTATATAAGTGTACAGAATCCCCTAAGAGAACAAGAAATGAATGTAAGAAACTAATTGCCACAAAGTCAAGGTGGAATTTCAGTGGCACAGTCACATTTTAGGCAGTTTTATGCAGATTCTACTCTAGAATAGAATAGAATAGAATAGAATAGAATAGAATAGAATAGAATAGAATAGAATAGAATAGAATAGATCAGGTTGGAAGAGACCTTCAAGATCATCGCGTCCAAACAATCAACCAATCCAACCCACCTAAACAACTAAACCATGGCACCAAGAACACCAAGTCTCCTCCTGAACACCTCCAATGATGGTGACTCCACCACCTCCTTGGGCAGCCTATTCCAATGGGCAACCACTCTCTCTGTATAGAACTTCTTCCTAACATCCAGCCTAAACCTCCCCTGGTGCAGCCTGAGACTGTGTCCTCTTGTTCCGGTGCTGGCTGCCTGGGAGAAGAGACCAACCTCTGCCTGGCTACAACCTCCCTTCAGGTAGTTGTAGAGGGCAATAAGACCCCTGAGTCTCCTCTTCTCCAGGATTAGCAACCCCAGGTCCCTCAGCCTCTCCTCATAGGACTTGTGTTCCAAACCCCTCACCAACTTCATTGGCCTTCTCTGGACACATTCCAGCAACTCAACATCTTTCCTAAACTAAGGGGCCCAGAACTGGACACAGTACTCATGGTGTGGCCTACCCAGTGCAGTGTACAGGGGGAGAATGACCTCCCTGTTCCTGCTGGCCACACTGTTCCTGATGCAGGCCAGGATGCCATTGGCCTTCTTGGCTGCCTGGGCACACTGCAGGCTCATGTTCAGCCTCCCATCAACCAGCACCTCCAGGTCCCTCTCTGCCTGGCCACTCTCCAGCCACTCTGACCCCAGCCTGTAGCACTGCATGGGGTTGCTGTGGCCAATGTGCAGAACCCGGCACTTGGATGTGTCAAATCTCATGCCGTTGGACTTTGCCCATCTGTCCAGCCTGTTGAGGTCCCTCTGCAAAGCCTCTCTACCCTCCAGCAGATCAACTCCTGCCCCCATCTTGGTGTCGTCCACAAATTTACTGATGATGGACTCAATGCCCTCATCCAGATCATCAATAAAGATGTTGAAGAGCATGGGGCCCAGCACTGATCCTTGGGGCACACCAGAATGCAGATAGAGACTGTTCTCCAGCCTTGCTGTTTATCAAACATAATTTTTTTTTGTTCTGCCACCTCAACGTTTGCAGATATTACTAAATACTATTTTATTCCTTTGCAACAGTAACAATAATCATTATCTTTGCACTAAAGCACCCACTAAAGACTAGATTTCTAACTAATATATGTGCACCAGAACTTGTATTCATGTCATCTTAAAATAAAAATTATAGTAGATTTATTTTGTGGGTAATGGGTCTTTTTTTTAGAAGGCAGGTTTTTTAAGGTTCTTTTTATTTTAAGAGACCTTGAAAATAGATGTGACTATATTTACCCAGTTTGATGTCCTTGATAATGGGGACAAAATGAGCTACTTCACATTCAGAGTACATGTAAATACAACTGCTCTCTTATCCTTCAAATCATCCACTTGAATCATAGAACAGTTTTGCAACTTGGAGTCTGAATGATTATTTTGTGTTATAGATTCACTTTACATCAGGGAAAAAATATTTCTATGCATAGAATAGTGCTGAAGAAACACATTTCAATTTAAAAAAACGCCTAAAATAAGATAGGTGAAACAATATATTTATGTTAACCATTAGTGTGAGGTTTTGACAACTATGGTACTAGGCTATAATATGAATTGGCTTACTTTAACAGAGCTTTAGCAAATCTAATCCTTGCAGTGTAATAGAGAGGGGGAAAGGCCTTTTCATAGGCTGTGGAAAAGAAACTATTTCATTCTTTGAGGATGCGCACATTTAAAAAACTGGCATGAGCATCAAAAGCTTGAAATTATGCACCCATCCAGCATGTCATCTTTGTCTTTCTGCAGTCATATTAACACATGAAAGCATTTAACTGGCAGATTCACATCATTTTCTCACTGTAGCAATTCTTCATCTTTCCCACATTGGGGGTAGGGGGGGAAAATATCATAGAAAGCATGCTTAAAATTTCCCAGAGGTTAAAATACAAAACAAAACAAAAACCAAACCCAAAACCAACATGACTCATCATGGAAGAGAGAGAGATCAAGAAAATCTCTCTACAACTACCTGAAGGGTGGTTGTAGCCAGGAGGGAGTTGGTCTCTTTTCTCAAGCAACCAGCACCAGAACAACAGGACACAGTCTCAAGCTGCACCAAGGAAAGTTTAGGCTCGAGGTGAGGAGAAAGTTCTTCACTGAGAGAGTCATTTGCCATTGGAATGGGCTGCCGAGGGAGGTGATGGAATCACCGTCCCTGGAGGTGTTCAAGAGGGGATTGGACGTGGCACTTGTTGCCATGGTCTAGTCATGAGGTCTGTGGCGACAGGTTGGACTTGATGATCTTTGAGGTCTCTTCCAATGTTGGTGTGTGGTGGAGTAGGAAGGTTCCCCCCACACACAAAAGAATTCCACAGCTAACTCAGCCGGAGAAGCAGATGAAAGCTGTATTTTACAAGCAGATATGGAATGCAGTGAATATGTACAAAAATATACAATATTTACAATATATACAGAAATATACAGCAATGTATGTAATACAGGAAACCTTTCCCCAACCCCCCCTGCGGCCAGGGGGTTCGGCCTGCCCCTCCCTTCTCCCTCCCTACCTCCCCTTTTTCCCAAAAGGGTTAGAGAGAGAGAGAAAGGAAGGTAATTAAAAGGGGAAAACTTTGTTAAAGCTCAAAGCGAATGCAAAAAGTTAGTTTTCTTATCTGGTTAGAGAGGAATCGTAGAGAGAAACGAGCCAGCTCACAGCACAGGGGGAAAAAGAAAACGACTGCCTGACTGACTCCCCCCGACTGAAAGACTAAACAAAAAAATTGCAACTGGGTCTCACCAATGAAATTGAATTAGCATATCATTGTTTTCATTCTAATATCAAAACATTCGCCCAGAGTGTTCAGAAAGTGTCCCTTTCTTAAAGGCACAGCCTGAACCGGTCACAATCCACCCCTGCTAAACAATTTCATTGGCTGTTCATACTGTCCATCCAATCTAAAACAACATCCACAGTTTGTAAGTAAAGTTCATAGTCCATTCCGGCTATCCTCAGGTGTAGATGATTCAGAAGTCCAAGAAAGAAGAAAAATGGAAAACAGTTTGTCCCTTCGCAGACGAAGCGAAGAAAAGGGAAAACAGGGAAACAGGGAAACAGGGACTCTCAGTTGACTCAGGGTTCTCAGGGTTCTCAGGGTTCGTGCACCGTAGATTCCTCAGGGATTCTTCCTTTGGGCGCGATGTAGCTGTACAACATTCTGAAATTAAACTCTTTCAGCTAAAGTCAAATTTCTTTGTGGGATACACTGAATTTCACCATTCTCTTGCATTACCCAATAAGTGTGACCCGGACCTTCAGCTGAAACCACCCCTCGGACAGGTTTAGCCTCTCCTGAGGGAGAAAATACCCAAACAGTTTTACCTAACAGATTCTTTTCTTTAACAACAGGAACTCTATCACCTTCTACTTTCTGTAGCAGATCTGAGTGTGCAGGTCCAGCTCGGTTCACTGAACCTCTACTATTTACCAGCCAGGTTGCTTGTGCTAAATGTTTTTCCCAGTTTTTCAAAGATCCACCCCCCATGGCTTTAAGAGTGGTCTTCAACAAACCGTTGTAGCGTTCAATCTTCCCTGCAGCTGGTGCATAGTAGGGGATGTGGAATATCCACTCGATGCCGTGCTCTTTGGCCCAACTCTTTACAAGGTTGTTTTTGAAATGAGTTCCATTGTCTGACTCAATCCTCTCTGGAGTTCCGTGTCTCCACAGGATTTGTCTCTCCAGACCGAGAATGGTGTTGCGCGCAGTTGCATGTGGCACTGGATAAGTTTCCAACCATCCAGTGTTCGCCTCTACCATAGTAAGCACATACTGCTTACCAGAACGAGAACGTGGTAGAGTGATGTAGTCAACTTGCCAAGCTTCACCATACTTGTACTTGGACCATCTGTCACCATACCATAAGGGCTTAAGTCGTTTTGCCTGCTTAATAGCAGCACAAATGTCACAGTCATGGATGACTTGTGTGATAGCATCCATGGAAATGTCTATGGATCTGTCACGAGCCCACTGGTAGCTTGCATCTCTGCCTTGATGTCCTGACGAATCGTGAGCCCACCGAGCTAAGAACATCTCACCTCGGTGTTTCCAGTCGAGATCAAGATCAGAGTCCATGTCTACTGGAGAAACTCTTGCAGCTAGATCTGCTTGATGGTTGTGTTGCTGTTCCTCAGTAGCTTTGCTCTTAGGAATGTGAGCATCAATGTGTCTCACCTTCACTGGAATTCTCTCGATTCGATCAGCAATGTCCTGCCACAGGTCAGCCGCCCAAATGGGCCTTCCCTTCCTCTGCCAACCATTCTTTTTCCAGTTCTTTAGCCAACCCCACAGAGCATTGGCTACCATCCATGAGTCGGTGTAGAGATAAAGCTTTGGCCATCTCTCACGCTCAGCTACGTCGAGAGCTAGCTGGACAGCTTTTACCTCTGCGAACTGACTGGATTCTCCTTCTCCATCCTTTGCTTCTGCAACTCGGCGTGTTGGACTCCACACTGCAGACTTCCACCTTCGCTTGTTCCCGACAAGACGACAGGAACCGTCTGTGAACAAAGCATATTTCTTTTCATCATCAGATAGGTCATTGTAAGGAGGAGCTTCCTCAGCACGAGTCACTCTCTCCTCTGGAGGTTTGGTACAGTTGGTACCTTCAGGCCAACTTGAGATCACCTCCACTAGACCAGGTCTTTCAAGATTTCCCATTCGTGCTCTCTGTGTTATCAGAGCCATCCACTTAGACCAGGTGGAATCTGTTGCATGATGTGGTGTGGAACCTTTGCCTTTGAACATCCAATTCAAAACTGGTAATCTGGGAGCTAGGAGGAGTTGTGATTCAGTTCCAATTACTTCAGAAGCTGCTTTTACTCCTTCATAGGCAGCTAGAATCTCTTTCTCTGTTGGAGTATAATTAGCCTCTGAACCTCTGTAACCTCGACTCCAGAAACCAAGAGGTCGTCCACGTGTCTCACCTGGAGCTCTTTGCCACAAGCACCAGGTCGGACCATTGTCACTTGCAGCCGTGTACAAAATGTTCTTAATGTCTGGACCATCTCGGACAGGTCCCAGACCCACTGCTTGCACTACCTCTTGCTTTATCTGGTCAAAGGCTGCTTGTTGTTCAGGTCCCCAGTGGAAATGGTTTCTCTTTCGAGTCACATCATACAGAGGTTTCACAATCTGACTGTATCCAGGGATGTGCAGTCTCCAAAATCCCACTGTCCCCAAGAAACGTAGAGTTTCTTGCTTGTTCATGGGGTTTGCCATGGTAGAGACTCTATTTACCACATCCACTGGAATGTGTCGGCATCCATCCTGCCACCGCACTCCCAGAAACTGGATCTCTCTGGTAGGTCCTTTCACCTTGTCTCGCTTGATGGCAAAACCTGCATTCAGAAGAATGTCAATGATTTTGTTACCTTTCTCGAAGACTTCCTCAGCAGTTTTACCCCAGACGATGATGTCATCGATGAACTGGATGTGTTCTGGAGCACCACCTTCCTCCAGAGCATCGTGGATCACTGCATGACAGATGCTTGAGCTGTGGATCCAGCCCATTGGCAATCTGTTGAAAGTGTACTGGATTCCTCTCCAGGTGAAAGCAAACTGAGGCCTGCATTCCTCTGCTATGGGAATAGAGAAGAAAGCATTAGCAATGTCTATGGTAGCATACCATTTGGCCTCTTTGGATTCCAGCTCATACTGCAGTTCCATCATGTCTGGTACTGCTGCACTCATAGGTGGAGTTACTTCATTCAGGGCTCGGTAGTCGACTGTCAGACGCCAGTCTCCATTCGGCTTTCGCACAGGCCACACTGGACTGTTGAAAGGTGAATGAGTTTTGCTGATGACTTTCTGACTCTCCAACTGACGAATCAGATTCTGAATGGGCAACAAAGAGTCACGGTTGGTTCTGTATTGTCTGTGATGCACAGTCTGAGAAGCAACCGGCAATTTAATGTCCTGAATCTTGTGTTGTCCCACAACTGCAGGTTCATCAGAAAGCTCAGGTCTAACAGACAGCTTCAGCTTTTGTCCATCAGTTTCTACAGATGCTACTCCAAAAGCCCATTTGTAACCTCTAGGGTCTTTGAAACGCCCTGATCAAAAAATTCAATTTCCTCTTGCATCTGTATGATGCAAGATGCCATCAGGACAGCATGTTCGCTGCTGGGTTCGCTTAGCTTTGCGAAAATGCCATCGATATTTTTACAATTTGATTTTGCCCACTCCAAGTCTTGGGCAGTAATTTTGTATCCCAAGTTATGGAAATATTTCACAGCTGTGCACCCTGCTCGCTGCGCCATATTGTTGTGAAGAGGTTATTAAATTTATGAATATGAAATATGAATTATGAAAACATGAAATTTTATTATCAAATTATTAATAAACGATGAATCAACAACTTATATACATGTTCTAGTGCACGTTAATGAAATACATTCCATAAATGGCTTAGTATTATGATTAGAACTTAATTAAACTATCTACAGACTATCTCTGTGTTTTATATAACCAGGGGTGCAGTTCAGCCACTTGGCCACTAGATGGCGACTCGGCGGAACGCGGGCGGCTTCTGGCTAATATACAGCGATGTTACAATCTTTCTGTGTGTCAGCGATGACTGCCACACGCGGATACTTTGAACTGAGTGCTAGTGGGTGGAAAGCACGTAGAAGATATTCTGTAGCTGTTGTTTGTAGCAAGGTGGGGGTCCGGCTGGCTACTGCCGCTGGACTGGTTCCTGGTCGCGTTCGGTCCGTGGGGGCAGCCCTGGGAGTCGGCTCGCACAGCAGGGCGAGGCGACGATTGCCGATAGGCGGGCTCAGAGGTTCCCGGTCGGACAATAGCTATGGGGTCGGCCCCGTGGCAAACGGCCTTAGAGAGAGTAATGCAGCTTCTCTGTTCCTGGGCTTAAAGGAACAGCGCGACGCTTGAGATAGTCCCCTCTCCCCGACAACTGGGCAGATCTTACCCTCGGGGCTGGTCCAGTCCTCCGATAGCACGATGGGCTCCCCTGGAGATATGACCGGCTATAGCAACGCTGGCTTCTAGGGCTCAGCGAAGGTCCTCCTCTGGGCTGATCCTCACGATCAAAGTGCTTCTCACGATGCAGAAGCTTCAGTATGCGTGCATGTATGACAGAAGCTAAAAACAAGCTCAACAGCAGAGGCGGTGGCTCGATAGCTGCTCTCTCAAGCAAGTACAGAGGCAAAGTGAAGAGGAGGCAATTCGTTTACCAACAGGGGTAATATTTACAGATTCCTCGAGGCTGGGTTTGACCAATGGGCACTCTGATAGACAACTGGCTTCAGCCTATAGAAAGCGTGAAGCTGGAGTTATGCCCATACTTGGTAATGGTCCTCCTCCTAAAGGAGGGGAGACCTATCCACATGCTGGGGGCCAGATCTAGTATCTGGGCAGAATGTGCCTTCACCACAGTATCTTGCACTGTTTTCAGTATGAGTGATTATTTTATTCATAAGAGAGAATGGCAGGATATGATACCAAACAATGGTTGTATTTAGCAGACTGGGGAGGGAATTGGTTATATGGATCACTGCAAAGTTGATGACATGCTATTACAGTATCACAGTATCGCTAAGGTTGGAGGAGACCTTGAAGATCATTGAGTCCAACCTGTCACCACAGACCCCACGACTAGACCATGGCACCAAGTGCCATGTCCAATCCCCTCTTGAACACCTCCAGAGATGGTGATTCCACCACCTCCCCAGGCAGCACATTCCAATGGCGAATCACTCTCTCGGTGAAGAACTTTCTCCTCACCTCGAGCCTAAACTTCCCCTGTTGCAGCTTGAGACTGTGTCTCCTTGTTCTGGTGCTGGTTGCTAGGAAGAAGAGGCCAGCCCCTTCCTCGCTACAACCACCTTTCAGGTAGTTGTAGAGAGCTATGAGGTCACCCCTGAGCCTCCTCTTCTCCAGGCTAAACAACCCCCGCTCCCTCAGCCTCTCCTCATAGAGCTTGTGCTCAAGGCCTCTCACCAGCGTTGTTGCCCTGCTTTGGACACGTTCAACTGTCTCAATGTCCTTCTTAAACTGAGGGGCCCAGAACTGGACACAGTACTCAAGGTGTGGCCTAACCAAAGCAGAGTACAGGGGCACAATGACCTCCCTGTGTCTGCTGGCCACACCATTCCTAATGCAGGCCAGGATGCTGTTGGCCTTCTTGGCCACCTGGGCACACTGCTGGCTCATGTTCAGGCGGCTGTCGATCAGTACCCCCAGTTCCCTCTCTGTTTGGAGCTCTCCAGCGACTCCGACCCCAGCCTGTAGCTCTGCATGGGGTTGTGTCTCGGTCTGGAGAGGGAAAGAGACTCATTTATTTTGAATATTCCCGTGTTGTGAAATTAGAGGCACAAACAAGGCCAAAATATCAACAGCTAGACTAGTTATTACATAAATAAAGTGGATAGATCAGAAGGGGAGAGAGAAGAGGAAAGGAATTATATTACCACACCCCTCACCTCTCCAAGACAGTTTGAGTCTGTGGAGGAAAGGTGCTGCAGGAGATGTTGGGTCTGTAGAGAAACGGTGCTGCAGGAGATGTTGGGTCTGTAGAGGAAGGGTGCTGAGGCTTTGGCTGTAGAAGGGATGTGGCCCTCTGAGCAGCTTCTTCAGCTCCATGAGTTGCAGCACGCAGAACTTAGGGCACGGAGAGAGGGCTTTCCAAGTCCAAGATCCATTGTGTTGCCCCGTGATGTTTCCAGCATGTGGTGCCATCTTCTTCCTTCTGCATTTTTCTTCTGCTATTTTCTTCTTCCAAGCCAGTAGTTGCTCCAGTCTTTTATACAGTTTTTTAGCCCTTAGGCAAGTGTCCAGGTGTTGTTCCCCAGGATATTGTTCTGGGAAATCATCTTTAGGTAAGTGTCCAGGTATCGTTCCCCAGGAAATCTTTCTGTGTATTCATGTGAGTCTAGGCAGATATCTAGATGGAGGGGAGCAGGCCTCCGCCTCCTCCTTCTCCATCTACCTACCCACACACTCATTACACATCAGGAAACAGGTGGTGAGTCCATTGTCTCATCATCTCCCTTCCTGGGGTATCTGATGGCTGGAAATGATCTTGTCCTGAAGGCGTGATGGCTGGGCCCTTGGGCCATTGTTGTAGGCCAGCTGCAGTCCCGTGAGCAATGTTATCTTTGCACCTTCCAAGAGTCCTTCCAGTGGCTCTGCCCAACCCACATCAGCTATTGTGTGGGCAAGCAGCAAGTGATTTTATCTTTGTTGAGCCACACCAGGAGAGACAAGCTTTAGTCTCTCACAGGTTGCTGTGGCCAAAGTGCAGCACCCGGCACTTGGACTTGTTGAATGTCATCCCATTGGACTCCGCCCATCTGTCCAGTCGGTCGAGGTCCCTCTGCAGGGCCCTTCTACCCTCTAACTGACCAACATCTGCTCCCAACTTGGTGTCATCTGCAAATTTGCTGATGACTGTCTCAATCCCCTCATCCAGATTGTCAATGAAGACATTGAAGAGGATGGGGCCCAGCACTGATCCCTGGGGGATGCCCACTGGTGACTGGTCTCCAGCTGGAGGTGGCACCATTGGCCACCACTCTCTGGGCCCGGCCCTCCAGCCAGTTGCTAACCCAGCACAGAGTGTTGCTGTCCAAGCCACGAGCTGACAGCTTAGCCAGCAGTTTGCTGTGGGGGACGGTGTCAAAGGCCTTGCTGAAGTCCAGGTAGACCACATCCACAGGCCTCCCCACATTCACCAGGTGGGTCACCTGATCATAGAAGGAGTATCAGTAGTATTGACACTTAATAATCAATGTTGAAAGAAATTATAATTCCAGACACAGAATAATAAAAAGAGAATAGATTTAAAATGCATCATGAATTTACTAAAACCATGCCAACTGTACCAGTTGTTAGTATATAATTCAAGGCATGAGAGTGTGGTGGTTTGGGCTGGGTGCCCTCTGCTACGTGGTGTACTTCCTGTGTCCAGAAGTCCAGACAGTGGGTGGACACAGGAAACCAGGTATCTCCTACCACAATCCCCTGCACTGCTATAAAATCTAGCGCAGGGTCTAGCACTTCCTCTTTCTTCCTCTCACTGGCACCTGCTACCTGGGGGAGACATCTCCCGGCCTTGGGCCTGGCTAGGCCCAAGGCCAGGGGGTTGGGCGGTCTCAGGCCTGGCCAGCCGAGACTAGCCTAGCAGTTGGGGGGGGGGGGGGGGAAGAGCGAGCCCTGGGGGTCTTGGGCCCACCCTCAGGTGGGGATGGGATGTCTCTGGGTCTGCTTTGGGGCTTCTTTTGTCACTGCTTCTGGTTCTCTGTACACATGCACTCTTTTCTATTTAAACTTTCCATCACTTCTTGCAATCTGTTTGTCAGAGTCATTATTTCTGCCTGTGGTGGGGAGAGGTTCTGCCTCAATCCATGACAGAGAGACATGGTAGATCTTTTCTAGCTATACTTTACAAATATATGTGATTCTATATGGAAAACTGTTATTGAAGATAGGTAATTGTAGAGGTATCAAGCAAAGGAAATGAAAAGACAACGAGCATGAGTAACTTCAGTATTAAAAAAAACACAAGGAAGAAGTCAGATATAGAATTTTTCATGGACTATTGTTTGAGCAGATCTGCTTCAATGTTTTCATTAATAATCTACAGAAAATTAGGAAAACTGAAGTGATTTCTAATGACAAAACAGGAAAGAATGAGCAATAGAGCAAAGCATCAAGAGAAAGAAACAAATACGGAGGAAGAGTGCTATAATAGATAAGGAATAAAAAGCACAGTGCAAAATTATGTTTACAAGCCATTTACAGGTGTTTCAGCTGTTAACATAAGAGTTAGAAATAATTGTTGTAGAGAACAACCAAATTGACCAGCTAGTTCAGAATCATCTCTGTCACTGTCATGACACTGTAAAACCTGTAATGCACCCTTGGAATGATCAGGGAAAGTATTTCTTGAAGAAATGAAATAAAATCAATGTTGCTTTATAGGGCATTGGTGAGACTTAAATCTGAAATACTGCATACAGTTCAGGTCATGTGTGCATACAATTCATGAAAGATGGATTCCTGGCTGGAACATTATTTGAGAAGCACTACAGGACAGATACGGTGAATGGCAGGAGATTAAATGATCCTGGTCTGCATAGTATTGTAAATTAAAGGTTGAGAGGGATAGGACAGATACATGAAAAAATGAAATAATGAAAAATATGTTAGAAGGTAAGCACAAGAGGAATCATAGAATCATAGAATCAGTCAGATTTGGAAGGGACCACAAGGATCATCTAGTTCCAACCCCCTGCCATGGGCAGGGACACCCTACACTAGATCAGGATGGCCAGAGCCTTGTCCAGCCTGGTCTTAAACATCTCCAGGGATGGGGCCTCAACCACCTCCCTGGGCAACCAATTCCATGGCTTCACCACTCTCATGGTGAAGAACTTCCTCCTCACATCTAGCCTGAATCTCCCCACCTCCAGCTTCATTCCATTCCCCCTAGTCCTATCACTACCTGAGATCCTGAGAAGTCCCTCCCCAGCCTTCCTGTAGGCCCCCTTCAGATACTGGAAGGCCACAATGAGGTCACCTGGGAGTCTTCTCCAGACTGAACAGCCCCAACTCCTTCAGTCTGTCCTCATAGGAGAGGGGCTCCAGCCCTCTGATCATCCTCGTGGCCCTTCTCTGGACACGTTCCAGCATGTACATATCCCTCTTGTAATAGGGGCTCCAGAACTGGACGCAGTACTCCAGGTGGGGTCTCACCAGAGCTGAGCAGAGGGAAAGAACCACCTCCCTTGACCAGCTGGCCACACTTCTCCTGATGCAGCCCAGGATCTGATTGGCTTTCCGGGCTGCAAGTGCACATTGAGAGCTCCTGTTGAGCTTCTTGTCCACCAGCATCCCCAAGTCTCTCTCCTCAGGGCTGCTCTCCAGCCAGTCCCTGCCCAGCCTGGATTTGTGCCTGGGATTGCCTCGACCCAGATGCGGGACCCGGCACTTGGTCTTGTTGAAGCTCATGAGGTTGGCTTGTGCCCACCTCTCCAGCCTGTCCAGGTCCCTCTGGATGGCATCCCTTCCCTCCAGCGTGTCCACTGCACCACACAGCTTGGTGTCATGAATGAAGGCTTTTGTGGTGAAAGGGTAGCCTTAGAAGAAGAAGGGTAGCCTTAGAAGAAGAACTGGTCTAAAATAAATGTAGCCTGCATGTTTACGACTCAGAAAAACAAACTGAAGGCTAAGGGCAAAAAGCTAAATATTTGAAAGATGTATTTCATGAAAATCAGTGATGTGGTAGGCCACATTTAATGTACCAACAGAACCTTTAAGGTTACCTGAGGGTGTCTCTCTTGAGAGGATAAATTTGTGTTAGTACTTTTCACAGTATCACTTACTCAGATAGGAAGGGTATGTTTCCTTAAACCAAGTAAGAAAAGAAAACCACTAAGCTTAATAGAATAGAATAGAATAGAATAGAATAGAATAGAATAGAATAGAATAGAATAGAATAGAATAGAATAGAGCAGAATAGAATAGACCAGGTTGGACGAGACCCTTAAGATCATTGTGTCCAACCTATCATCCAACACCACCTAATCAACTAAACCATGCAACCAAGCACCCCATCATGTCTCCTCCTGAACACCCCCAGTGACAGTGACTCCACCACCTCCCTGGGCAGCCCATTCCAATGGGCAATCACTCTGTGTTGAATTTCTTCCTAACCTCCAGCCTAAACCTCCCCTGGCACAGCTTGAGACTGTGTCCTCTTGTTCTGGTGCTGGTTGCCTGGGAGAAGAGACCAACCTCTGCCTGTCTACAACCTTCCTTAAGGTAATTGTAGAGAGCAATAAGGTCACCCTTATCTCTGTGCCTAACTCTTTCTTTTTGCTTTTGGTACTGCAGTGGGTTGCTCCTCCCTATCATTTTTGCTAGTATTTCTTCTTTCATACTAACATCTCAGCTAGTAGTAAAGCTTGCTACAGATTCAGTGTGAACTTCTGTTTAAGGATTGTGCTTATCACAAAACAATTCCAAAGTATTTGACTGAAGTACAGCATCTTAATAGTGGCAAACAGCTCCAGGCCAAACCTACTACGCTGAGAACAGAAATAACACACTTTTCTGTTGAGATGTAATACATTAATCACACATGTTAAAACTGTGCATAAAGAGTATGTTTTAGACTATGTATTCCTGCTTCACCTTGCTTTGAGTAGATATGGTGCACAGAGGAGCTAGAAGGATCCCTTGTATTTGACAGGAATTATTTATTTTCCAGTCACAATACTCTGTCATTGACATCAAGCATAAAAGATACATGGAAGGGAAAAGCAATTTGTTCTGTTGCTGCTTTAATACATTGGCTGCTGTGCGATGTTTAAACAACAGCATTCAATGTATTTCTTTCTATCAAAGGGTCCCAGTTTCAGCTCAAAGGATCTAAAGCAAGAACAATACCCTAATTATTTCTTTCTCTTTCGGGGAAACTGATATACTCAATCCATGAAGTGAAGCTTCTGCCAACTAAGGATGGATGGAAGGAAGTGCTTGAGACTGCATTTCTCCCCAGATGTTAGAATATTTCTAAGTACAGATGAGATTGGAGTAAAAAGCTGGGCTGTAATCAGGGTCAGAATAGTTATAGGAGTTTGTAACTGTGTAATACATTTCCTTAGCTAGTGCCTGTGATAGTGATTCTATACTACATGTGACAAAATTATCATATTAGGAGGTACACTGTTTTGTTACATAAATCATTGTCTTGTCCAACTGTTTTATTAGTGCCCAAAATTTGTGAATGCCCTCTCTTTGCACTGATCTCATAGGAGCTCAAATGCAGAAACCCATGGGTTAATCCTGTGGTTGCAAGTGGGCATTTTGCTTTTATGAACAATGCTGTTCAGTATTTGACCTGATCCTAGAACATTCTCTGCAGTGGAAAATAATCAACATTTATTAAAGTAGTCAGTTTTAATTTTTCATCTTCAGTTTATTCTTTTCCAAAACAAAGCTTAAATGTGCTGGCCAATTATTATCTAAATATCTGTCCCACCAAACTCTAAAGACAATGCCTGTGGGCAAAAAGATTCCAAGGCACCTCTCCTTGTTTCATATCTACAACAGCAATAAGTTTCTTAGACTTGGCAAGTTCTATGTACTCTTGAACAGCAAGTTTATGGGAAAAATAAAGAATTGAAATAAACTTGAGAATGATTGTGTTGCTGACCTAGTTGGTTTCTGGCTAGCTTTTAACCTTGCTGAGTTGGATATTTGCTGAAAACTATCTGTATGCAAAAGCACACAGGTAAAAAAATGTTTTCCATTATAATTCATAGTACATCAATACTTGATGATCTTGGACATCATTTCCAACCAAAATTATTTTGTGAATAAGTTGCCATTTCTGGAGTCCTCTCTATTCTTCAGTGGAGGTAATTACCATGGCATAACAATGAAATAATGCAGAATATCTGTCTGTATGCCCAGTGAATTTACTGTGCTTACTCCTTTCACAAAGGGGAACCTGTGAATTTAACATGCTAGAAATGTTTCTGCTGTGCTATGCAGAAAGCCAGTGCAACACCTAGAACTGACCATTATGTTTTCAACATAAAAAAGGGGAGGCAACCCATGGAATGTTTAGGGATGTTGCTAGGTCTTGTAGGAAGAAAATTAGGGAGGCAAAAGCACATTTGGAGCTCAGACTGGCCTCTGCTGTGAAGGACAACAAAAAGTCCTTCTATAAATACATTAATAGCAAGAGGAAGGGCAAGGACAACCTCCACTCCTTGGTGGGCACAGAGGGGAACGTTGTAACAAAGGATGAAGAAAAGGCAGAGGTACTTAACACCTTCTTTGCCTCAATTTTTACTAGCAGGGCAGAATGTCTTCCAGACAGCTGGCCTGCAGAGCTGGCAGAAGGAGCCAGGGAGCAGCATAGTTTTCTCCTCTGTTCCAGGATGGGAGAGTTAGAGATCTTCTGAGCCGCTTGGACCCCCACAAGTCAATGGGACCAGATGGGATCCATCCTAAGGTGCTGAGAGAGCTGGCAGATGAGCTGGCCAAGCCACTCTCCATCATTTTTCAGCAGTCCTGGCTCACTGGAGAGGTCCCAGAAGACTGGAAGCTGGCCAACGTGGTGCCCATCCACAAGAAGGGCCAGTTGGAAGAGCCAGGGAATTACAGACCTCTCAGCCTGACCTCAGTGCCAGACAAGATTATGGAACGGGTCATCTTGAGTGCGATCACACAGCACTTACAGGATGGCCAAGGGATCAGGCCTAGCCAGCATGGATTTAGGAAGGGCAGGTCCTGCCTGACCAACCTGATCTCCTTCTATGATCAGGTGACCCACCTGGTGGATGTGGGGAGGCCTGTGGATGTGGTCAACCTGGACCTCATCAAGGCCTTTGCACTGTCCCCCACAGCAAACTGCTGGCCAAGCTGGCAGCCCATGGCTTGGACAGGAGCACACTGCATTGGGTTAGGAACTGGCTGGAGGGCCGAGCCCAGAGAGTGGTAGTGAATGGTGCCGCATCCAGCTGGTGGCCTGTCACTAGTGGTGTGCCCCAAGGATCAGTGCTGGGCCCCATGCTCTTCAACATCTTTATTGATGATCTGGATGAGGGCATTGAGTTCATCATCAGTAAATTTGCGGACGATACCAAGCTGGGGGCAGGAGTTGATCTGCTGAGATCACTTCTCTGAGATCTCTTCCCTGCTGAGGGAAGAGAGGCTTTGCAGAGGGACCCTGACAGGCTGGACAGATGGGCAGAGTCCAACGGCATGAGATTGAACATATCCAAGTGCCAGGTTCTGCACATTGGCCACAACAACCCCAGGCAGTGCTACAGGCTGGGGTCAGAGTGGCTGGAGAGTGGCCAGGCAGAGAGGGACCTGGAGGTGCTGGTTGATGGGAGGCTGAACATGAGCCTGCAGTGTGCCCAGGTGGCCAAGAAGGCCAATGGCATCCTGGCCTGCATCAGGAACAGTGTGGCCAGAAGGAGCAGGGAGGTCATTCTGCCCCTGTACACTGCACTGGTTAGGCTGCACCTTGAGTCCTGTGTCCAGTTCTGGGCCCCTTAGTTTAGGAAGGATGTTGACTTGCTGGAACGTGTCCAGAGAAGGGAAACAAAGTTGGTGAGGGGTTTGGAACACAAGCCCTATGAGGAGAGACTGAGGGAGCTGGGGTTGCTTATCCTGGAGAAGAGGAGACTCAGGGGTGACCATATTGCTCTCTACAACTACCTGAAGGGAGGTTGTAGCCAGGCAGAGGTTGGTCTCTTCTCCCAGGCAGCCAGCACCAGAACAAGGGGACACAGTCTCAGGTTGCGCCAAGGCAGGTTTAGACTGGGCGTTAGGAGGAAGTTCTATACAGAGAGAGTGATTGCCCATTGAAATGGGCTGCCTGGGGAGGTGGTGGAGTCACCATCATTGGAGGTGTTCAGGAGAAGACTTGATGGGGTGCTTGGTGACACGATCTAGTTGTTTGATGGGTTGGACGTGATGATCTTGAAGGTCTTTTCCAACCTGGTTTATTGTATTGTATTGTATTGCAACATTACTTCTGAAGTGAAGAGGAGATTTTCTGTACTAGGTAAATTTTGCCTTCTGTCAGACAGTTAATCTGAAGTTTCTGAACTAATAAAGTTTTTAATTTGTGAGCACTCAATTAATTAGAACAGGGTGCTAATTAAATAATTAACACAAGATCCTTAAATGGGGAAGGTATTAAATAAACAGAATCCTTTTGCTCTGAATAATGCCTGTTAGCAGCTGTGAATCTGCACTAACTTGTGATGCACAAAACAAAGAAAGAAAAAAAAAATAAAATTGCAAAAACGGCATTGTTGTAACATATCTGTGAGATTGTGTGGACATTCTGCATGAAAAATATTAGCAGATTAATGTGGGTTTTTTTCAAAGCTTATTAAATAGAAGTACTTAATTTCTCATGATGAGTGGCTACTTACATAACAACAGAGTTGAATAGATAAGAAGCACTCAGTGCTATAAGGGCAATCAATGCAATAGAAACAGTTTCAGAACTAGTTTTGGATCTTAAGGTATACTTAAATAAATAAGACTCTGGATAGAAAAACATAAATCAGTGACACTGCATTCAAATTAGTATTCACTGATAGCCACATATCACTGACAGTGATAAAGCCAACTCATTGTAGGGATCTCTGGTATGGATAGTTTTTGATTTCTAATATTTTTGAAATCTGATAAATATTTCAGCAATGACAGTTTGTGCTTGAGAAGAGGATGATATTATTATTGTTCAGAAAATAAGCTTTAGTCTTCACATAAAAATATTGTTTTGTAGTACAGAACCATAGTTCTAAAGTGACTTTCTAAAATACCTAAGATGTTTTATTTAATGGATATTTTAGAAGTACAATTGTGTATACACTTTCAAACCTAATCAAGAATCATCAAATGTTCACATTTCACCAAGAAATCTCATGAGAGTTTACACACAGAAGAGCAATCTTTGGACCAGTAGAAATCCATTGCTTCTTAGAGTAAGCCATTGTTGATTTTTTGTTTATAGTAGTCAATAATGCATAGTCCTTCTAAAACTGCCAGATGCTGATGGTGTGATCAGTGATGAATTAAGCGTGATTACATGTGGCAGATCATGTAAAGAATACAAAAACCTTCTTTTGGGAACAAATGGGTTGCAGGCAGGTATTCCCACATTCACAATTTCCCTTTTGGCACAATGTGAGAATGGTAAAGATCTGTGTGCTCTGTCTTCCAGCAACAAAACTTACACTTTTTTGACTCTCAGGTCAAGGCTATGACTGAGATGAGATTTTCCTCTGCTTTTCCTCCTCTCCTAAGTCATCTGCTGATATTTAACCAATTGAGACAGAACAGTGTGGAAATACAAGCATTGCTAAGGCATTCACCTAGCCAGGAGTTATTCAAAGGCTTTTTTCCCCCACTATGTTAAAAGTCAGACATGAATCAAGACAGGTACAAACCAATAGGTTGGTTTGTTCTAAAGGACGTTATCAAGTGTATACCCCAATGTGGTGGTTTGGGCTGGGTGCCCTTATGCTGCATGGCACACTTCCTGTGTCCAGAAGTCCAGCCCAGTGGGTGGACACAGGAAAACCGTGTATCTCCTACCACACCCCCTGCACCACTATAAGATCTTGCGTGGAGTCCGCCTCTTTCTCTTTCTTCCCTTGCCGGCGCCCGGTAACTGGGGGAGACGTCTCCCAGCCTTGGGCCTGGCTAGGCCCAAGGCCAGGGGGATGGGCGGTCTCAGGCCTGAGCAGCTGAGACTAGCCTAGCAGTGGGGGGAAGAACGAGCCCTGGGGGTCTTGGGCCCACCCTCAGGTGGGGATGGGGTGTATCCGGGTGTGTTTGGGGTTTCTTCTTTCACTGTTTCTAGTTCCTTTGTGCACCTTCACTTTTTTCTATTTAAACTTTTCCATCACTTCTGCAATCCGTTTTGTCAGAGTCGTTATTTTGCCTGTGGTGGGGAGGGTGGTTGTCTCAACCCACTACACCCAAACAGAGTTTGAAATGCAATGCACTTTTTATGAAATAAGACTATAATGCCAGTCCTGTGCTCATCTCCTTATCTCCTTTCATTTACAAATACTTTAGAAGTATTTATCTGATTACAGATGAATAGTAACTGGGAATCATTTGTGATGTTCAAAGAAGTTTGCATTCTAGTGGTTTCAATTCAGTCTTGTCTTTGTTTAAGAAGTTAGACAGGCTCTCTTTAACCCTTCTCAAAGAAGTTACAGAAAAAATCTCCACAGAGGATTATAGAGAAATACAGATTAGTATTGGTAGTTTAAATGGAAATGTTGTTCATAAATATATTTTACTGCACAGAGCATATAAAATATAAAAATCCACATTCTACCTTGGCCACAGTTATTGAAAAACCTCCTAAGACCAAGGCTTTCTCCAAACCTCCATCAAACCAGGCCAAAATCCCAGGCCCCAAATACCATACCTCCCTGTCCCCACCACGCTAGGTCAGAACTGGCAGCTTTGCCAGACCTCAAACCTCCTCTGCAAGGAGATAACAGAGTCCACATTCCCCAAAGCAGAAAGGGAGGGACAAGGGTGCAAAACTGCCTCTTCATCCTGTCCATATAGACATTGCAGAATTATGGCATGTGATAACAAAGTTACAATATCCTGCATCCATCTACTTCCTCCTGGAGGACCTTAAGGAACTCTATTGTTCTTGAAGGCATCCAGCCATAACATACCATACCATGAACAGATTGATAATTGTTAGAATTATTTAATCTTGTATTGGAAGAATAATGAAGGAGACCAAAACAGACTTGATACATAGCTACTGTTAAATTTTCTGCACACATGCCCATGAAGTGTCTTAGTGTCTTAAATTGTTTTCTGTTTCAATTGCAATGATCTGGAAAATTATAGCTTATATGTAATGACCAGTAACTTGTCAAGCATTGGGGTCTTCGTTTGTAGTGATTGATTCATAGTCTAGTTTAGAGTTTCTGGTTATGGAAGTTATATACTAAGACTTGTTGAAACAGATTGGGTGCTGGTCACAGTGACAACTTTAAATATTTGGAAAACACCAAGGTAAACACTAATGTACTACAGAGTTTATCTGTTATTTAGATGGTGGGAGATATGTGAAAGTGGAAATTTAAAGGTGAATATAAGCTCCATATTTTTTATGTATCTGAGAAATATTGTGGATTTTACGCTCATCATCGCAGTTCTTGTCAAGTAGGGATAGTAACACATTTAAAAATTGTTAATTCTGTGTGTGGCAGGGTGAGAGAAAGTTCTCCCCCCCCCCACAAAGAAACCACAGCTAATTCAGTCAGAGGAGCAGATGAAATAAGCTGTATTTACAAGCAGTAATGAAATGCAGTGAATATGTACACAATATACAGTATTTACAATATATACAGAAATATGCAGCAATGAATGTAATACAGAAGACCTTCCCTCTCCTCCAGCCAGGAGGATTCCCCCCCGGCTGTACCCCCTCTCCCTCCCTACCTCCCTTTTTTCCCAAAAAGGGTTAGAGAGAGAGAAAAGGGCAATTAAGAAGGAAATTCTGTTAGCTCAAAGCATGTGCAAGAATTAGTTTTCTTATCTGGTTAGCTTTGTTAATTCAAGGTCGACTCCGTCCAGCAGCTGTTGCTTCAGAGAGAGAGAAACAGACAGGCCCACAGGAACAGAGAGAAACAGACTGAACTGACTCAAACTGAACTGAAACTTAAAAGTTGCATTCTACCAATCTACCAATGAAATTAGTTTAGAATATCTGAATGTTTTTCAAAACATTCAGCCAGAGTGTTCCAGCAACTGTCCCTTTCTTAAAGGCACAGCCTAAAATGGTCACACCTGTGGCATATTCAGAGTTGTGACAATTTCCCTCACCTAATAAACAGAGATCATCTCCAAAAATAATAATTTAGTATACGTCAAATCAAAATCCCATCATAAATACCTGTGAGATTGTTGTAACTTCTGTTACATATAATGTAGGTAAACTTGCATCATATATAAACATCACACACTATCAAGACATGTAAGTTACACATCTTACTCTAAAAATACATGTCCTTATATATTGTCCTCTGTCTTGTGCTATTGTTAGATGAATATCACATTTGGCCTCCAATATTAAAAAAAAATCTCTTAAGAATGTTGTCAGAATTCATACTCAGGTAAAAAGTGTCATAGCACAACAATCTCTGCAATGGTATTATTTCAGAGCACTGTCTTTTATGAAAGGCTATCATTTAATAGAGAAAGAAGAAAACACTTTAGTGAGGAAATATGTTATACATGGAGCCAACTAATACCAACTATACTATCTGAATAAACATTATCATCAGTTTGATATTTCTTTGTTTACTTTAGTATTTCACTTTTCTTTGCAAGTAAACTTAATGTATTTAAGTCTGTTTTATTATTTTTAAAAATTTTCCCATACACATTTCCTGAAAAATAAAAAATTTAGAAGGATGAACAATGAATGTTGAAAAATACAGGAGCAGAGAAATCAGAGTACCTTTGCAATTTATTTGCTGATTGTATTGTCTGTTTTGCAACATACTGCCTTATGAGCAATAGGAGAGAAGATGAAAGTTGCCTGCACCTACTATCTAGAATTTAACTGAGTATATTGCAAGACTAAATGTCCATAAAAGGTTCTTGGAAAATCACTAGCAGCATGTCTTATTCATGTTTCCTAACACTAGCATCAGAACATAGCTATCTATATAAATGCCTTCTGCAGAAACTTATTTTCCTTAACAAGCATATAGGGGGACCAACCTATAAATATTTGTACTCAAGTTAGACACCATTTTTTCAGCAAAATGTAAAGATAATAAAATATCTTTCAAAATGTAGATATGGGTAACACAAAATGCATTGTGTTGTCTGTTGTAATTTTTCTTATAATGCATCTAACATGGAGGTCCTACATCATAACTCTTTCAAGCATATAGGTACATATTTGATCCAGATATTAATGTATATAATTTTTATTTTGTAACTTTATTTTAAAAAAAAGGTATAATAGTGAAAGTCCATTCTCATAGCTATCTTTTTGTTATGCAGACAAATCAAATGAAAAAACAATATTAGTATCAATAAACAATAATCTCCTTAGGTACAAATCACTTGAGTACATTTGATCTTCAATTTCAAATCTATGAAGTTTTCAACTGTTATTTTTTATGATGCCTTGCAGGATAGAGGCTTGGACAATAGCTAGTATCCTCATTAAATGTTTGTGTCCTAAATAAAATTAATTGACTTGAGTCCATGAATTTCTGAATGGAATGAGTTTGGAATTTGAAGAAGGGGGTTATATTTTAAATGTATGATAAAATTCTCTATCCTATTGCAATTGTCATTCCTATTGATATCATAGACTATAGACTTGCTGTGCCTAATTTTAACATAACTATAGAATCCTAGAATTGTTTCAGTTCAAAAAGACTTCGAAGATCATCAAGTCCAGCTGCTGACCTAACACCACCATGCCCACAACTACCGCTCAGGATGGTGACTGCGCCACCTCTCAGCCCAACCACCTTTTCAGTAAAGAATTTTTTCCTAATATCCAATCTAAACCTCTCCTGGCACAATTTGAGGCCATTTTCTCTCATCCTATCACTTGCTACTAGGAGGAGAGACTAACCATAACTTCACTACAACCTCCTTTCAGGGAGTTGTAAAAAGCAAAGCAGAGAGGTCTCTCCTCATCCTCCTCCAGGCTGAACAAGCAAAGCTCCCACAGCTGCTCCTCATAGGACTTGTGTCAAATACATCTTACCAGCCCCGCTGCCCTTCCCTGGGTACACTCCACCACCTCAATGTATTTTCTGTAGTGAGAAACCCAAAACTGAACACAGTACTTGAGGTGTGGCCTCACCAGTGGTGAATACAGGGGCACAACCCCAATCACTTCCCTGCTGCTGTCCACAGTTCCTGTTCAGTCCAAGATGCTGTTGGCCTTCTTGGCCACCTGAGCACATGACTGTCTCATGTTCAGTCAGATGTTGATCAGTACCACCGAGGTCCATCTTTGTTAAGCAACTTTGAAGAAACTGTTCCCCAGGCTTGTAGTGTTGCATGGGGGGTTTTGTGGCAGAAGTGCAGGACTTAGCACTCGCTTTTGCTGAACACCATACAGTTGACCTCAGATAATTTTCCAGCCTGTCCATATTGTAGAATTGGTAGGGTTGGAGAGGACCTCAAGGATTATCTAGTTTCAACACCCCTGCCATGGGCAGGGACACCTCACACTAGATCTGGTTGCTCAGAGCCACATCCAGCCTGACCATATAAACCTCCAGGGACTGAGCTTCTACCACCTCCATGGGCAATCTGTTCCAGTGTCTCACCACCCTCATGGTGAAGAATTTCTTCCTAACATCCAGTCTCCACAGATTCATCACAGTCCCCCACACCTCACCAGCTTTCTTGGTGGCCCCCTTAAGATACTAGAAGGCAGCAATAAGGTCTCCTAGAAGCCTTCTGTTCTCCAGACTGAATAGCCCCAACTCTCTCTGTCTCATAAGAGAGGTGCTCCAGCCCTCTGATCATCCTTGTAGCCCTTCTTTATAGTCCCACCTAACTTTATATCATCTCAAACTTACTGAGGGTTCACTCAATCCCCTTGTTGAGGTCATCCATAAAGATGTTAAATAGAAGTGTCCCTAAAATCGAGTCCTGGGGAGCACTGCTAGTGACTGATTGCAAAATGGATTTACTGGTAATCCAACCAATTTTTGACCCAGTGTGATGGTTTAACCCACCCACATCTCAGAATTTATTGTTTCCTGTTACACATGATCCTAAGAGTTATAGTCTGTTCTTTCTTTGAACTGATCAATACACACCCAAACACATTCTTTTGAATGTGTAACTATATACTTTGGAGGAATGTTACATACATCCAGTGCACTCTTACTATGAGTATTTTAATAAATGAAAATAAAGGTGTTAAAGTTTACACATCTTCTAATAGCCACAGTTTAAAACTTCCCTTGTGTATACCTGTTACTGTTTTCTGTATTCCATTATGTACTTCTAAGTATCATGTTCAAAAATGCATCTTGTTGCATTTTAGGAAACACAAATTTGAATGGCAAGAAAACAATGTATTTAATCTCACACCTGTGACAGTAATTAAAAGAACTGTAGATGCAATCCCAAATTTAAAAATAAAGATGCAACATTGATTAAATGCAAACTGATAAAGTAACATCATTATTTTGTGCAGTGACTGAAAATGGATAACAATATAAAACATGAAGAAGGCCAAAGGAGACAGAACAGGGAGATGGAAAAGTAGAAAAGAAATAGAATAACATTTCAGTCTGAGGGACCTTTGGCATAACTGGATTTGCACAGAGTTCAAATTGTAAAGTCAGCCATTCCAATTTTCTTTAGAGCAGTGCACTGTTTTTGTGACTTGGTTCATACTTGTGAACACACTGCAGTCACTTTCCACTAAGGACATTTCTATTGTCAGGCTGTACTTGTCAAGCCTAGAAGGATCTCTTGTCAATCAGGCTGGCCTTCTGAGCCACACAGATAAATACTGAATCATTTTAGGTTATCTCTTTACAATCTGCATTGTGTTCATAATTTAGTGCTAGTATCCTATCATCCTATCATTTTAGTTCAAGTTTTCAGCATTTCCCCCCCTTTTATTTCTCTGCACAGAACACTTCATAATGACAGTCCTTGCCTGCAGATTCCTAAGTTGTATTGCAGTAAAAACAACATGCAGCAATAAAGGAGCAAAGCTACATGATGCAGCTGGAAAGTAGATTCTTCTGTCTTGTTTTCTAAGGTTACTTGTTTGACCATTCTATTATTTTGATTCTCTCTCTCTTAAAATCCTGAGTATTTTTCTTACAAATTGGTAGATGGAAATGGAGATCAAGGAAGCCCACAGTGATACTGGTGACTTTCTGTGTGTGTTTGTGTGGGCAACATTTCCTGACAGTCCTTTCAAAGCTGCTTAAAAAAAACGCAAGCAGCCAAACTTCACTGTAGCACCTTTTGAACAGCAGTTTGTAAATCTAGGCTGATTTTTTTTTTTTTTTTTTCTCTGAGGCATTTGAATTGCAAATCACTCATCCAAGGTCTTGTATCCTTGAAGTTCAAGTCAGATTATCAGTGAATATTAGAACATGCACATGTGAAACAGCCTTTACAAGCTTTAAGATCAAAGAGGTACTATGGAACCTTCACAGTAATATAATTCTGTCACTCAAACAAGCATAAGAATGCTGCAAAAGTTCCAACTTCCAAGTAAACTTTAGTACTCCTTTTTTGGAAAGTAATTTTTGACCACAGAAAGATTGTATGCAACAAGTTCTTACATTCAAAAATGTGTTATTTTTCATTTTAATGAAGAAGAAAAAAGATCCCCAAATTTGCCACATTTGATGGGTATACTCTAAAATTTAAACTTCTCTTGCTCTCTCTGCTTTTACAATTATCTTTTCAGGCTTGGATTCCCTAGCCTCCAGGGGTTCAGCAACTGTGTTTACCACCTTTTGTCTAATATTGAAAGGTGTTGTATTTATTTTTTTCTAAACAGTTAATAATGACAAACTTTTAATTCCTTATATCTACTCCAGTAATGTGTTAATAAATCCTGTAAACCCCATGAGAGTACTTGCTTGTTTGATATGCAACAAGTCCAGAAATAGTTTAGAGTTCAACACTTTTGTGCACCCTGGTTCCTGATTTTATTAAGAATTCTTATTGAAATGTTATTAAAGATTCTGACTGAAATTGAAACAATTTTATGCAGATATAATTTTTGAATGGAGAATGGTGCATATTTTTCCTTGCAGAGTTGTCTGACATTGCATTGATACTCCATGAATTTATTTTCTAATTGTCTTTCTATACAGTACTTATTTTTATCTTACTGTTCCTCGATAGCAGTTTTACTACTAGACTTCCATCTTTTTTGCTGGCTTCTGCTAGATAGTCACTATAGACTTGAACTAAAAGTGAGTTGGCTGGCATTATTGACTACATTGATGCATTCAAAGGTTAAGAGACGTGTTCACTCATGCACAGGCTGCCAATGAGAGAGAAGAATACAACATGCATTTGTGCTAGCTTGTAGTTCTGACCCATAGATAATTACTTTGTCATGTGTACTAACTTCTGTTTTCTCTGTCTTGCATTTGAATAATTTCCAATGATGATCAAGCTCCAGCTTAATTGTGCTCAATTAAGAGCTCCTTTTCTAGGCCTTCTCCAGTTTAAACCATAGAACCCCAGCGCGTGGCTGAGAGCAGGCAGCAGCTCGGAGCTCGGCTCGGAGAGATTGCTTTCCCCTTTGCTTTCCTTGCTTTTCGGGAGGTAAGGGGCTGGTGGCTCGGGACCTCCTGGAGAGGGGAGGAGGGGCGGCAGGCTCGGGTTGCCTACGTGCCTGAGTGCAGTGACGTAGCAGGGGGAGGGGTTGCCGTAGAAACCGCGGCAAACCAAACAGACCCCAGCGCGTGGCTGAGAGCAGGCAGCAGCTCGGAGCTCGGCTCGGAAAGATTGCTTTCCCCTTTGCTTTCCTTGCTTTTCGGGAGGTAAGGGGCTGGTGGCTCGGGACCTCCTGGAGAGGGGAGGAGGGGCGGCAGGCTCGGGTTGCCTACGTGCCTGAGTGCAGTGACGTAGCAGGGGGAGGGGTTGCCGTAGAAACCGCGGCAAACCAAACAGACCCCAGCGCGTGGCTGAGAGCAGGCAGCAGCTCGGAGCTCGGCTCGGAAAGATTGCTTTCCCCTTTGCTTTCCTTGCTTTTCGGGAGGTAAGGGGCTGGTGGCTCGGGACCTCCTGGAGAGGGGAGGAGGGGCGGCAGGCTCGGGTTGCCTACGTGCCTGAGTGCAGTGACGTAGCAGGGGGAGGGGTTGCCGTAGAAACCACGGCAAACCAAACAGACCCCAGCGCGTGGCTGAGAGCAGGCAGCAGCGAGGAGCTCGGCGAGGAGGCCTCCTTACTGACGGCTGAAAAAAAAAAAAAAAAAAAAAAAAAAAAAAAAAAAAAAAAAAAAAAAAAAAGGCCGGGTGGCGAGGGAGATTTAGAGGGTGATTCAGAGGGTGACTACTGCAATATGGTTACTACTAGAAGTAAGGCTAGTAGAAGAACAGCTAGTAAGGCTAGTAGAAGAACAGTTGGCACCCAAACAGAGGCCACTCACAAGCATGCAGGTGTTCAGGTAGGTGGCTGCAGTGAGTGCTGGGACCTGGCACTCAATATGGAGGATGGAAGGAACAACTCCTGTGTGAGTTGTGAGCAGATCAGCGATCTGATGAGCATGGTGGCTGAACTAAAAGAAGAGGTAGAAAGGCTTAGAGCTATAAGAGACAGTGAAAGGAACACTGACTATCCCCACAATCTAACTTCTACCAAACCAGAACAGGGGGTAACTCTCAGTGGAGCAGGGAGTTTGATACCTACCCATCAGCTAGCCTCTCAGCCTCCCTGCAGTAACCCACATGAGCAGGGCCAATGGGAGCAGGTCTCTGCCCGACGGAAGAAGGGCAGACGGAGCAAGCGTGCTACTTTGAGCAGCATGCTGCCTACAGTGAAGGTTCAGAATAGGTATGAGGCTCTACAGGAGGAGCAGGTCATAGGTGAGGATGAGGACTCAAGGAAGACAGAAGCTGCACCAATGACAGGTTCCCTCAGGCCAGCTATCAAAACTAGTCCAGAAAGGAAACCTCGTAGGGTCATCGTTGTAGGAGACTCCCTACTGAAGGGGGCAGAGGGCCCAATATGCAGACCAGACCCATTTCATAGGGAGATCTGCTGCCTCCCTGGTGCCCAAGTAAAGGACATAGTAGGCAAAATTCCCGAACTTGTGAGCCCTTCAGACTACTACCCACTGCTGGTCTTTCAGGTGGGTAGTGACGATGCAACAATGCGAGGCTCACGGTCAATTAAAAGAGATTTCAGAACGTTAGGGCACCTGCTAAAGGGGTCAGGATCTCAAGTAGTGTTCTCTGCTATCCCTCTAACATCAGTGATGGATGAGGGAACATTGTGGAAGAGCCAACAGGTCAATTCATGGCTCAGGGACTGGTGCCATCGGCAGGGATTTGGGTTCTACAATCATGGTTTGGTTTTCAAGGCAGCAGAGCAAAAAACAACTTATGGGACACACTTGTCCCAGAGGGGGAAAAGGATCCTGGGGCAGGAATTGGCAGGGCTCATAGACAGGGCTTTAAACTAGATTTGAAGGGGGAGGGGTTGGTGGTCTCCTGCTGGCCTGTGACAAGCAGGGGGGCAGCTCACCTGAGGTGGAGGGATGGAGAGCCAGTAGGGGCTCTCAGCTTGCTGCCCTGAGGCAAGACACAAATGACACACCAGGACACCCTGTGGAAACCAAGGGGAGTTGGCACAGGAGGACGACAGGGCCAGCCCAGCTGAAGTGCTTCTATGCAAATGCACGCAGCTTGGGCAACAAACAGGATGAGTTAAGGGCCACCGTGATGCTGGGACGCCATGACATAGTGGGCATCACCGAAACTTGGTGGGACGACTCCCACGACTGGAACGTAGGGATAGATGGGTATAAGCTTTTTAGGAAGGATAGGCAGGGAAGGAGAGGAGGAGGTGTTGCCCTCTATGTCAACAACCAGCTGGAATCAGCAGAACTCCACCTGGGGAGGCTTGATGAGTCAGTTGAAAGTTTATGGGTTAGAATTAAAGGCAAGACAGGGGAAGGAGATATTACTGTGGGGGTCTCCTACAGGCCACCTGACCAGCAGAACCAAGCAGATGAGGCTCTGCACAGGCAAATAGAAGCGGCTTCCAGGTCACAAGCCCTGGTCCTCATGGGGGATTTCAACCACCCTGACATCTGTTGGAGGGACAACACAGCAAAGCATCAGCAATCCAGGATGTTCCTGGACTGCATAGAAGACAACTTCCTCCTCCAAATGGTAGAGGAACCAACAAGAAAAGGTGCTACGCTGGACCTTGTTCTCACCAACAGGGAAGGGCTGGTAACAAATGTGAGGCTCAGAGATGGCCTTGGCTGCAGTGACCATGAAGCAGTTGAATTTAATCTCCTCAGGGCAATCAGGAGGACATATTCTAAGCTTACGACCCTAGACTTTAGGCGTGCAGACTTCGATCGCTGCAGGGATCTGCTAGCCAAAGTGTCATGGGATGAAGCCCTGGAGGGAAGAGGGACCCAGGACAGCTGGTCAGTATTCAAGGACCACCTCCTCTGTGTCCAGGAGCTATGTATACCTATAAGGAGAAAAGCAGGAAGGAATGCTAGGAGGCCTGCCTGGATGAACAAGGAGCTGCTGGACACACTATCACGTAAAAAGAAACTCTACAGGAAGTGGAAGGAAGGACAGATAGAACAGGGGGTATATAAGGAAGCTGCCCGAGCAGCAAGAGGCCTGGTTAGGAAAGCCAAAGCAGAGTTTGAACTGAATCTAGCCAGGGGGGTTAAAGGGAACACTAAGAATTTCTATAGGTATATTAATGGCAAGAAGAAGACTAGGGAAGGTGTGGGCCCCCTCAGAAAGGAAAGTGGTGAATTAATCACTAGTGATGTGGAAAAGGCTGAGGTACTCAATCACTTCTTTACCTCAGTCTTCACTGCAAGGGCCTCCAGCCACACTCCTGGTGTCATGGCAGACGATGCCAGGGACGGGGAGGAAGAACTGCCCATCATAAGTGAAGCTCAGGTTCGTGATCACCTGAAGAACCTGAAAGTGTTCAAGTCCATGGGACCCAACGGGATACACCCACGGGTGCTGAGAGAACTGGCAGATGAGGTTGCCAAGCCCCTCTCTATTATATTCCAGAAGTCATGGCAGACTGGGGAAGTCCCCACAGACTGGAAAAGGGGAAACATTACTCCCATTTTCAAAAAGGGCAAGAAGGAGGAACCGGGGAACTACAGGCCAGTCAGTCTCACCTCTGTGCCCGGAAAGATCATGGAGCAGATCCTCCTGGAGGCACTAATGACTCAGAAGAACAGTGAAGAGGTGATTGGGAATAGTCAGCATGGCTTTGCCAAGGGCAAATCCTGCCTGACAAACCTGGTGGCCTTCTATGATCAGGTGACAGCATTAATAGATGAGGGGCGAGCAACTGATGTCGTTTACCTGGATTTGAGCAAAGCCTTCGACACTGTCCCACACCACCTCCTGGTCTCCAAGCTGGCGACACATGGGTTTGATGGATGGACCACTAGATGGATAAAGAATTGGCTTGATGGCCGCACCCAAAGAGTGGCTGTCAACGGGTCCATGTCCCAGTGGAGGCCAGTGACAAGCGGAGTCCCTCAGGGATCAGTCCTGGGACCTGTCTTGTTCAACATCTTTGTGGGTGACATGGACAGTGGCATCGAGTGCACCCTCAGCAAGTTTGCTGATGACACCAAGCTGTGTGGTGCAGTGGACACCCTGGAGGGAAGGGATGCCATCCAGAGGGACCTGGACAGGCTGGAGAGGTGGGCACAAGCCAACCTCATGAGCTTCAACAAGACCAAGTGCAGGGTCCTGCATCTGGGTCGAGGCAATCCCAGGCACAAATACAGGCTGGGCAGTGACTGGCTGGAGAGCAGCCCCGAGGAGAGAGACTTGGGGGTGCTGGTGGATGAGAAGCTCAACATGAGCTCTCAATGTGCGCTTGCAGCCCGGAAAGCCAATCAGATCCTGGGCTGCATCAGGAGAAGTGTGACCAGCAGGTCAAGGGAGGTGCTTCTCTCCCTCTACTCAGCTCTGGTGAGACCCCACCTGGAGTACTGCGTCCAGTTCTGGAGCGCATATTACAGGAGAGATGTGGGCATGCTGGAGCGTGTCCAGAGAAGGGCCACGAGGATGATCAGAGGGCTGGAGCACCTCTCCTATGAGGACAGACTGAAGGAGTTGGGGCTGTTCAGTCTGGAGAAGAGAAGGCTCCGAGGTGACCTCATTGTGGCTTTCCAGTATCTGAAGGGGGCCTACAGGAAGGCTGGGGAGGGACTTCTCAGGATCTCCGGTAGTGATAGGACTAGGGGGAATGGAATGAAGCTGGAAATGGGGAGATTCAGGCTGGATGTGAGGAAGAAGTTCTTCACCATGAGAGTGGTGAAGCCCTGGAATGGGTTATCCAGGGAGGTGGTTGAGGCCCAGTCCCTGGAGGTGTTTAAGACCAGGCTGGACGAGGCTCTGGCCAGCGTGATCTAGTGTAGGGTGTCCCTGCCCATGGCAGTGGGGTTGGAACTAGATGATCCTTGTGGTCCCTTCCAACCCTGACTGATTCTATGATTCTATGATTCTATGATTCTATGGATACAAAACATTTGAAAACATAATTAACATGCTGTTTGCAAATGTGTTTATTCATTAAGTGCACCTACATTTGTATGCTTTTTCATTAATTTCAAATTACTGGAAGCTGAACTGTCCCATGAGTCTGATGTCAACACCCTACTGTAATTTTTTTTATTTTTTTTTTTTGGTCAGGAGTCATTACACTTTTCCTATAGAGCTATGAAAGAATAGAGCATCAGGTCACTTATTCCTTACAGCATTGTTACAAATATATTAACCTTCAGTATGTATCACAGATGATGAAGGAGAAACTTTCCCATGTATGGGAAGAATAATTCATTCAGGCAGTACTTCAAAGAGTATAGGCACACTAGGCTTCTAACATCTGCGTACCTTGATTTTTTTCTGAAAACTCTGGGTACTGAAGCTGGTTTTATGAAAGCTAGTGCAAGATGAGAATTTACATCAACACTAGATAGTGGAAAGAGAGTACCATGAGCTGATACCTCAAATGTCAAAGATGAGAAATTTAATGATTGGTAATTTGTTTTAATGTTATGGACTTAACTTTTGGGTTTTTTTGAGCAATATTCCATTGCCATGTAAGCTATAACAGAAAAAAAAAAAAAAAGTTTCTGTTCAGGTTTGCTTTGAAAAACTTTCTTATATGAGAAAAGATGCTTGGAACTTTTTGGCTTCTCTTAAAGCAACTGTGGTGAAGGCACATTATGCCCAAATATCGTATCTTGTCCTAGCATGTGGACAAGTTGCCCCTTCTTCACGAGGAAGACAAAAGCCAAGGCATTAGCCAGGCCAGCATGCACTCAGTGAATACAGTGCTAGTGCAAATACCAAGTATGGGCATAATTCTAGCTTCACGCTTTCTATAGGCTGAAGCCAGTTGTTTATGAGAGTGCCCATTGGTCAAACCCAGCCTCGAGGAATCTGTAAGTATCACTTCAGTTGGTAAACAAGTTGCCCCCTCTTTCACTTTGTCTCTGTACTTGCTCAAGAGAACAACTCTCGAGCCATAGCCTCTGCCATTGAGCTTATTGTTGTTAGCTTCCATCATACATGCACACACACTGAAAGCTTCTGCATCGTGAGAAGCAATCATGAGGATCATCTCCAGAGGGAGGAACTTTGCTGAGCCTGAGAAGCCCAGCATTGCCACAGCCAGTCGTACCGACTGGGAGAGCCCATTGTGCCACCAGAGGACTGGACCAACCCCCGAGCGTAAGATGTGCCCAGTTGTTGGGGAGAAGGGACTTGATGGAGACCAAGTCCATATATCTGCCTAACCCCGCTACTGTGGGAGAGGAGCCGCCACGTGTGCTGCTCTGAGCCTTGTGAACCCCAGGGAAGACTAAAGCACCATTTGTGCCTATACTGCACCAAACCTGGGACCACCCCAAGAGTCTCACTCTTCCATTAAGCCAAGTAAACAAGAAAGTGCCGCTAGATGCAGCCGCATTCTCTCCCCAATGCTGTTTATATCAGCCCTGAGAATTGTTATAGCTGGGCCGACCCTGCAGCCTTGTCTGCTGTTGTGTCTGATTGGAAACATACGAGCCCGCCTATCGGCAACCATCGCCCCGCCCTGCCATGCGAGCCAACTCCGAGGGCCGACCCCATGGGCTGACCCTGACCAGGACTGATCCCTATTGTCTGGAGGGAATCAGCTGAGTCCTGAAGGGAACTGTGCTTATGGGCTAAGCCTAGGTTCCATTATTCCCTCTTCACTGCTGCGGCCAGAGGAGACAGCTACTTAACACCGCTGTCTAAATTGACTAGGAGCCAGTCCAGTGACAGTAGTCAGCTGGACCTCCACCTTGCCACAACCAACAGGTACAGAGTATCTCCCACGTGCTTTTCATCCACTAACTCTCAGTTCAAAGTATCCGCGTCTAGCAGTGTAATCTCTGATACATAGAAACATTGTAATAATACTGTATATAGCAAGAAGCCACCGGCATCCCACCCAGTCACCATCTAGTGGCCAAGCGGTGGAACTGCACCTCCCATTACATAAATATAGCTAAAAGTCTGTAGATAGTTTGAGTTCTAATTATAACACTAAGCCACTTATGAAATGTATTTCACAAATGTGCACTAGAACATGTATATAGGTTAGTGATTAATCAGTTATTAACAATTTTTATAATTAGTAAAAGCAATATTTTCATAATTCATATATCACATTCATAAATTTAATAACCTCTTCATTACACAACTAGAAACCATAACGAGGGAAATAAACAAGGAGGATGTCTGCAAAGTAAGCAAAGTACAGACACATTTTTCTCACCACATTTTAACAACTGTGCTGTCTCTAGGATGATCTTATGCTCATTGAGTAGTCAGAATTAGTGCTAGTAGATGACTGAGATTCTAATAAGAATTACTGAGTTTGCTCAGACTGTTGATATAGAATGGTTTTCCATTCTACTAGGATGAGGCATAACAATATTCCCAGCTCTTACTCTTTCCTTGTTCCTTGCTTATGAAAAGTTTTTTCTGTTAAATATTTGAAAAAGAAACAAACCACAAAAACACAAACAGACTGAGAGGATGTGACAGTCTCAGGCTATGGCTTTCAAAATTTAAAGTTGAAAATGTTGCTTTTCTCAGTTTAAATGTTCTTAGCTGATGCACTTTCATTTTAATTTGTAGTAGTAGGCTGGGTGCCTCCTGTTACTGCCACATAAGTTACACCTCCAGTGTTCCGAGTGTCCAGCCCAGTAGGTGGACATAGGAAACAGCTTATTTCATACCCATAATTTCCTGTGCCCTATAAATCCATCTGCAAAGTCATTCACTTCTTTCTTCTCTCTCTGCTCTCGTGGGAGATGCTCTCTATTGGGTAATGGTGGGGAGTATCTCAAGGCCTCTTAGGTATGTCTAGGCGTAATGCCAGGAGGGGCAGGGGCAGTCTTAGACCTGGCCAGCCTGAGACTAGTCTAGCAGGAGGGTGGAAGAAGGAGCCCTGAGGGGATCTTGGGTACACCCTCAGCTGAGGAGAAGGGGAGAGTTTGGGAGGTTTTTGGGAGTGTTATAGGAGATTCTGTACGCTTTGGTGCTTCTTTTGTCACTGTGCTTGAAGTTTCTGTAAAACATTTGCTGCTTTTCCATTTAAACCTTCTATTACTTCTGCAGTGCATTTGTGTGAGTGTCATTCTTTTGCCCCCATCAGGGGCAAGAGAGGATCTGCCTGAGCTCAAACCAGGACATAATTCTTTTGAAACTGTTCCAAGGAAACAAAGTTGAGCAAGGGAACATCATCTGTAGCTTGAAATCTGGTCAGGTAGAGGCCTATTTTGATCCAGGGGAATATTTTGTACCTAAAAGTCGTTGCATGCTACAGGAAGAGGGTACCTTGTCTTCAAAGTTTCTATCCATTAATGTTTCCCAGCAAGTGAAAAAACAGTGAGCAGAAATATTTTATTATTTTCCATATACATGAACAGCTTGTGAACATTCACATGATGTTTTAATGCTTTAAAATTTATTCTTTTATCCTGACCACAACTAGGGTTAGCAATTGAATCTCAATACAAACATTAAATTAATTTATATTTATTCATATTGATACCTTTGGATGTTTATCCATCCATGAAAAAAATACAATGAGCCTTTGGTGGTGTAAAAATATGAAGCCCCTGTTTGTACAACAAGGGAATTTTTCACTTAGCTGGATTTGCTCTTCTGGATTTTAGCTTTTGAAGATAGCTTGGCATAGGAAATAGATGGTTTCACAGTGATATTGGTATCAGTAAAACTGCTGGCTACGAGTCTGCAAGGAATAAATTCTGTGCGTATGCACTCAGGTATGAAATATAGACTAAATGTCTCAAAGGTCTTTGAGAAAGTGATCCACTATTGAAATCACATTAAAACACCTCTGTGTTTGGACCCAAAACTTTAAGATAGCTATTATCTATTTTAAAAAGAATATTTGAGAAGAGGAGAGTGGACAATAACAGGGTAGATTTGGAAATCAGAGTTTTCTGTGGTTTGGTGGTTTTGAAAATGAGACATTTAATGAAGATTTGCAACTAGTCTTCTTTCTACACCACAATATTTGCACCTCTAGTTTTGCTCTCAGGGAATGACTAAATACTTAGTATAAAGCTATCTTTCTGTATTTTCTCTTTGACTGTGTAACAATTATGACCTGATATCATCTCTAGTCCAGAGCTGGTACATAGATCTTGGGTGCCAAAACATTAAAGTATATTTTGGGAGTCAAGTTATGCTTCAATATTTTCCATATATAGAACAAAATAATGGAATAACAAGAAGTCAGTGGCTGATCAATGGAAATGGAAGAGGGAAGAAATTTTTATTTTTTTAACAGAGGAAATTCTACAGGCTGACTTATTCTATGGCAGTTTTCTTTTTAGTAACTCCACCTGGATATTCTGTTCAAAATATAATGTGCTGAAGTAGTGAAATATTTTTTAAACTCTATGATGATTCAAATATACTGTCATCTATGATTGGCCAGTCTCGTACTGGAAAACAGAACAGTAAGTAGGAGAAAATGCATTGGAAATTATACCTTGAAATTGGAACAGTTGTCAGAAATGTGTCATTTACATTAGCTTAGTTTTAGAAGTAATCAGAAGAAAGATTGTTATTTCTAATGGTCACATCTTTCCTTAGTATTGCAATGAGATGAAAGAGAAGTTTTAATGCTAGATGTTTAGAGAAAATTAGAATAAAACAATAACATTTAGACAGTTCATGGCTGCAGATATTTGTTAGGTATGGTCTGAAACCATGCCAGCTCAGAGTAAATTAACCAGAGGTAAGGAAAAAGAAAACTCACCCATTATGACACTGGGAGGAGAACCAATGAAGTGTAATAAAATTACATCATATTTTTTGAAGCTGATGCATAAATGTTCTGTGACAGCACAGAAGGGAAAGTTTATGGTAATTGCACATAACAGGATGTGTTTAACAAAACAAGGGTAATCTAGAGTATTTTGTCTTGTTCCCTATGTGAACTGTCATGTATTCTGCCAAGTTACTGTTAGCAAATATAAAGTCCTGGAAAAGTTCAACAACTGATATACATACATGCCTTTTAATTCACAATATTAACACTTCTGAGTGCATCTGAGAAGTCTGATTGGAAGTGTTTCCTTACATAGTTGTGATCCATGGGTGGCTTAGTACTTTTTTACTTAACTGCAAGTCTTGGATCCTGCATTTCTAAAGGTTGTGAACTGATTAAATTCTGTTGTGGCAGAAGCTAAACAGGTACTGTGGACACAACTCTTGAGACTGAATTGTGATAAGTTCTTAAACAAAGAATTATTAGTGCCTTTGGGTGTATGATGTGGAAGGGACAGTCTGAAATGGAATGCAGCCAGTATTTTGGACAGAAATATTGAATTATCTTTTTCAATCTTTGTCAGTTTTAGAAGTACAAATGTGTTGATACTATCCAAAAAGTCAGTTGTTGCTAAACTGAAAACTATGAAACTGTGAATGTGTTGCTTCCTGCCTGCATAGTTATGTATGTTTTAATTTTTGTTGTGTGTACTGTTAGGATATAGCGTGTCTGACAACTTTTTTCTTCCCACTTACACTGGAAAAGGCTTCTTGATCTTATTTTTATGCAGCAGTATTTCTGCTGCTTAAAAGATTTGTGTATTAATGTTAATGGAAGAAAGCACTGCTATGTGTGTAGGCAATAACCTAAGCTGATGATGTACAAAGAGTAACTTTCTTGATCTAAGCACAGAGGAGTAACCCATTGTAACCTGCCCTTATAAATATGCACAAAAATTCCTAGCCCATGCACAAAAATGACCTATTGCCACTTCATTGTTCTAATGGAACACAAAGAAAACAGTCTCTACTTGGATGAACTGGTGAATGTATTATTTACTGTATTACACTCTTTTCCCATTGCCCCACAGATTCCTGTTGTAGAAGGAGGAAATAGAGGCTAGGTTGCTTGGTATTTTTTTAGTCACTCAAGCATCCAGAGGGCAACATATGCCTTCAATTTCACTCTGGCATGACTGTAATGGATATGTATTTATTGTTCTGCAATTTTTAAGCGTATGGCTACTGTAACAATTTTTTTCTAGGTTGTTCAATAGTTTTTCTATATACTGTTGCTTATAGTAGTGCTATCTTTTATTTGGGAAATAAAAGAGAATGTTTAAATGAAAGATGTCTGCATGATCTAGTGTTAATCAGGACAAGTAACTGAATTGTCTATGCATGTGTTGGAAGACTGAATGCATAAAAATTTATGAAAAATATTACAAACTTTTAAACTGGTAAGAGTCTCTCTGCTTATCTATGAATTGCTGCCTTTCACTGCTCTCTAGTCTGAGCATTTATGCAGCCTAACTATAACTGGATGTCAAGTGATTAAAGTTGCAAAATAAAATTCTAGGATATTATTCTCTGTTCTACTGAGCTCCCTGTTTTTCAGGATTATTCTTTGCACTCTGCAACTTTGAAAGCCCTGGCAGGCAGTATGACTAATGCCATACAGTATGCTGTTCATAATTACTTGACCAGTTTTGGTTTTGAACGTGACAAATCAAGGTCAATATGTAGGATCCAGATGCAAAGGAGCTGCAGCAGCATAGTGCTGCACCTTCTCAGTGAAGGCAAAATCTATGCTGGATCTGCCAGCAGGTTACAGCTGCTTAGTATCAGCATGCTGAGAAGTGCCTGGAATATTTGATTCATCCAGTTTCTTCTAGACACTTCTGTACGTCAGAAACAAATCTTGTCTATGACACGATTATTTAAATGCTTTCATAAATAGCAAAAAAAAGGGGATTTTTTTTTTTCTTTCAGGAAAACTGTTGTCAGTCAAAATTTGTCACACTCGACGTTTTCAGCTGGCTCTAATCAGTACCTTCTTGCATGCAGCAGATCCTGAGTGCTCATAACTCCCACTAAACCCAGCAGGGGTTGAGGATTTTTAGCATTTTGCACAGGATAAAGCTCTAATAGAACTCTAGTTGAACTCAGGCATTAATAGCATACGTTTTCAGGGGACCAAAGCAACTGCAATTCCCACTGATTTTGCTTGGAGTTGAGAGTGCTCTGAGCCTCTGAAAAATATGACTGTCTTACTGATGCTTCCTAGTAATAGCTGGAGACAGAGAATTGAAGAATCAAGAACATAAACAAAATGCTGTTTCAAAAATATTTGTTTAGAGAGCTATATTAAAGTAACTTCATTAAGGTTGTGACCGGTTTAGGCTGTGCCTTTAAGAAATGGACACTTTCTGAACACTCTGGCTGAATGTTTTGAAAACAAAGATATTCTAAACTAATTTCATTGGTGGATTGGTAGAAGGCAATTTTAAGTTTTGGGTTCAGTCTGTTTGGAGTCTGTCCTTCTCTGTTCCTGTGGGTCTGTCAGCTTCTCTCTCGCTGAAACAACAGAGCGACCTTGGATTAACAGAGCTAACCAGATAAGAAAACTAACTCTTGCATACGCTTTGAGCTAACAGAATTTTCTCCTTAATTGCCTTTCTCTCTCTCTCTAACCCTTTTTGGGAAAAATGGGGAGTTAAGGAGGGGGAAGGGGGGTACAGGCCAAGCCCCCCTGGCTGCAGGGGGAAAAAGGTCTCCTGTATTACATACATTGCTGTATATTTCTGTATATATTGTAAATATTTTATATTTTTGTACATATTCATTGCATTCCATTTCTGCTTGTAAATATAGTTTTCATCTGCTTCTCCGGCTGAGTTAGCTGTGGAATCTTTTGTGTGTGTGTGGGGAACTTTCTCACCCTACCACAGAAAAACTGTTAAAACTTAGCAAGCGCCAGAGCTAAGGGTAATTTTACGAAGCTTAATCTAACTCTGCAGCATGTATGATTTTGGAGCCTACACTGGAACCAGTGCACAGAATGTTCCTGCACTGAACAGTACATTATGGTGCTTCAACAATGTTTGCCCTGTTTACTGCACTTTACAAAAAAAAAATTAATTTCTGTGGGGACTTTCCTTTCATGCTCTTTACAACAGTAGCCAAACAACATTAAATGTAAGGTCAGACATATTGTGGTAATATGTATACATTTTATTAACATATAACATGCATTGATTATCAATGTCACTGCATTTGTCACACTGGAATGTAGCTTTGGAACTGGTACAACATTACCTAGTTGTCAGTCTGCCAGCGTGCTTTCTGTATTTGCTGCTGATAGAATCATAATGAAATTAAAAGTGTGCACTTCAATTTCCATAATGTGCTATTGAAAACACTCACTTCTGTTCTTTTGTCTTCCTCTGTTCCAATCTGTTCGGTCCCAATACAATTTTCTTTTCTCAGTCCTTATGCCTTTGTCTTTTCTCTTCCTGTTTCTGTTCTTCTGGCTGAATCTTCACTGGATCCATACCTATCTCATGTGGTGTAAAAGGCCCAGTTCTCTCTTACTTAATAGGTTCTTTTTCTTCCCATTTTCAGGCCTGTATCCTTCTTAAACTAACACAATTCCTCTCATCTATACCTGCTCTTTTAAATTTATCTGCTTGTTCATTCAAGTAAGTATACTGCTGGCTCTTTATTCTACCTTTCTTTCATTTCCAATGGTGACTTGAAATTCTCCCTGTCAGAATTTATTTAGTCCCTACCTACCTAATCTTGTTTCAATCTATTTGCCTAACTAGCCTCAGACTCAGCATTCTGTTTGTCAAACAAGTGCTAGATTCTTAGTCACAACCCAGACTCTCAGCAATAGCCACTTAATGTGCTCAGACCAGGTTCTTTCTTTGAAAGCAGTTTCAGCTTTGTGTCCTTAGACCTCCAAGTACTGGAAGCTGAAACAATCCAGGAGCCACAGGCCTTTCTTTCCCTACATTCTCCATCCCTCCAGTCCAAGGTTGGACCATAATGCTTTGGGACCGGTCTTTTGCAATTTGTGCTATTCTGTCATCCAGCTAGTCATTGCAATTTGTTTACCTTTCTATGTCAATCTAGTCAAATCCCTTTCCAAAGACAATGATTCTGTGTTAGCAAAGGAAAGGGGACCTTTCATGTGTAGTCCTGAAGGCTGGTTAAACTTTTTTTTTTAAACAGTTGTGAGAAGGTTTCCTTTGGTTTTGCGTTAGAGCATGTTGAGTTGTCCATTTCTTTTGCAAACAGGATGTTAGTGGTTGTAAGAATGCAAAAGAAAGCACAGTTAGTAAGAGTGAAATTGAAGAATTTAGCTAGAGAATATGATGAAAAGATGTGAACAGCTGTTTTATGTAACTTACCACTTCCCTAAATATGGGTGCTTTTCCCAAAGATGACTAAAAGCAAAATTCTGTCCACTAAGACCAACAAACTTTGAAGTCCCAGATTCAGTCTCCAAAGAACTAGAATGATTGAGAAAAGAGCATGAGTAAAATATAGTACTTATTAACAGAAATAGAAGGGGATTTTGGTGTATTTGTTTGTTTGCTTGTCGAATTTGTTTGATTTGGTTTTGTTTTGCTGATGTTGTCTAGAAAAAAAAAAAGAATTGAGCTGCTAAACAAAATTTCATCTTGATTAATATCTGTTTGGTAAGCCTAAGACTAGATTTTTATTATAGACACTGGCCTAATCTTTCTTCTAGATTGTAATAATAAATTTATCCACTATCTCCAAACTCTGTTTCTCACTCGCTGCTTTTAGAGACCAGGACACCCTGCTCATTTTGTTGTGCTGCTACCTGAAAATATAGACCATTTCTGGAAGATTAGAGAGACACAACTTCAAAAATCAGAGAAATGAAACATCAAACAGAATATTTTTCCCCTCAAAAATAATTTAAAAAAAATGTGGTTTTCAACCATGATGCTCAGTTGCTTTCAACTCCAATATATTGATTTCTCTTAAAAGTCTTTGTTATCATACCCTAGGAACATGCCAGCTTCCATGCACCTTCTTGAAGGTCAAATCTTAAAATAACTGTCAAGTCACTTGTGGTGGTTTAAGCCATAACTGGAGTTTAATCTACCAAAAAATAACCTGGAGTCAGCTTGGAAGTAGGAGAAGTAAATTTTTTAACAAAATATGTATAGTGCAATAACACGGGGGGATTTAGAAGGGTAAGGAATAAGGATGAACAAGAGACTATACAAAACCAAATTTGGATGCCCTTTTATCTCTCTCAATGTATGTGGATTTCAGTCCTTTAGAAAAGCGTGGATGCAGCAGGGAGAAGATCAGGCCTGACCACGTGGCGGAACCAAGAGGCTGGCAGCAGCTGTGGGTCCCTTCCAACAGGTGAGGTGGGAGCAAAGAGAGAAGATGGCTACCATGCCCTCCTCTTTATAGTGTTGCTGGACAGGAAGGGGAGTGGAACAGACCAACTTAGGGCCAGGGGACTCCTCCCAGGAGAGAGAAACCACATCCACTTGGATCAGGTTTCTTTTGTTCCCTGGGGGAAACAGCGCTCTCACAACCCAACCACAGGATGGTGTAACCCAGCACATCACTAACCTAGTAATTATTTTCTGCCCTGAGGTAGTTCCTCTGCATTCAATGCCACAAAATATACAATTATAAATGTTTGATGTTGGTTGGTTTTGTCCTTCATGTTACCTAAGATACTGGATGCATCACATAGGGAAGGATATAGTTTTGCAGCATATTAAATTGGACTGCAACATGTAGCATATTGCAGCATATTAAGTTGGACTGCAACACATGTAGAAACTGCAGACACTCGTTGGTGTTTTTTGTTGGTTTTTTTTTTTTTTTTTCCTCCAGAAGCAGCCAACTAATTAAAGTGCATTGCGTAAAAGATATATATATATATTTTATATATATTTTTATATATATAATTTATATATTTTTTTTTTTCTCATGGCATTCTAAGATGAGCATTCTAAATGCAGTTTGGAGTAAACAACCTCTTAGAACACTGGGAGCATCAATAGAACTTCCATATTAAAGAGAAAGATCAGGAACTTTGAAACATGATTTTAAGGGGCACAGTAAAACATCTTTGGCAGATAGATATTCTACAGCTGAAGGAAAAAAACGCAATGACAAAATAAGTACTGACTTTATTTTCTTTTCCTGCCTTGTGAAGTGATGTTTCATCCATTTGTTTTTCTGTGTTGTATTAATAGTGATAACAGCAATAGGAGCTATATTGCAACAGCTGTGTTACTGTGTACCAGTTTAATAGACATAGTTTGCACAGTGACATACCTGGGTTCAAGGCACAACATGAGAATGATTTTTTTTGCCTCCTTTTTTTGAAAGAACAAAAGGTCAGCAAAGACTGGGAAAGGGGAGGGAGAATGGGAAAGAGTCATAAAATGATTATGAAGCAGATCTGGGAAAAAAAAAAAATCTAGTAAATATTCCATGAGGAAAAATATTAGATCCTTACTCTGAAACCCTGCCTAGCTCTCTAATCCTACCTAACACAGTAATCCCTTAGCCACATGGGGAGGATATAAATTTGATACTCTTGCAAACTCAAGAATATGAACCAAAATGCCTTGAAGACAGAATATGCTTGATAAATAAGTGCTTGCTTAAGTTTTGTTTCTGATCCTAGTCACTCTGCATGCAAGCAAGTATAGAGGCCAAGAAGAAGGTTCCTTCATGGGAAAAAAATATGGCTACAATAGAGATGCCAAAACTGCAAAGGTACCTTGCAAGAGCCTGTGTGAGCATCAACAAATTCACAGTCTGCTGCTGCTCATGCTTCCCAGGTAAGAGGTAGGGTGGCAGGATTGGATATGGGTGGAGAAGCAATGAATGAACCTACCTGCAAAAAATAAATTTCCAGGAGTCCAGATAGTAATAGTAGTTCAGGGAATCCTAGATTTCTTCCTTCCTACTATCTCTCAGGTTTGGGCTTTGTTGGCATAAGTTGCAGTAGCAAGCCCTGCTATCACTGTGCCTTGGTACCTCCTCTTATTACCATCACTTTCGCTTGCTTCATAGTGCTATTATGATACTTGAAGTCCCTGTTAGTTTAAGTTTCTGACAATAATTTTTATCTGTATCTCTTACTTTACTGAACAAAGTTTGTTCACATGTTCACAGATCCAGAGAATAGCAATAAAGCTGGTGTTTTACAGCCAGTCATGGGAGGCTTGTTAAATGTGTTTTTGAGTTTGTGACTCATGACATGAGTTACTTATCTGATCTTGAACTGATGTGTCATTTTTTTAAAATAATTTTTGTAAATATTTGCTTCCTCATGGAAAGCCTGCAATTTTTTAATTTTGTTTTTGTTTGTTTGTTAATGTGACTTCCCCCTGCCACGAGCCACAGATAATAAGAACACACAAAACTTTACTGTTTGGTGAACACAGATTTTTGTTTGATCCTTTTAAGGTGTGACCGGTTTAGGCTGTGCCTTTAAGAGAAGGACACTTTCTGATCACTTTGGCTGAATGTTTTGGTATATGAATGAAAACAAAAGATATGCTAATCCAATTTCATTGGTGGAACCCGGCTGTAGGTTCTAGCTTGGTCTTTCAGTCAGGGGGGGCAGTCAGTCTTCTTTCTTCCCCCTGTACTGTGAGCTGGCCTGCTTTTCTCTCTGAAGCAACAGCTTGCTACACAGGAACGATTCTTGCTAACCAGATAAGAGAAAACTAACTTTTGCATTCGCTTTGAGCTTTAACAATTTTTCACCCTTTTAATTACCTTCTTTTCTCTTTCTCTCTAACCCTTTTGGGAAAAAGGGGAGGTAGGGAGGGAGAAGGGAGGGACAGGCCGAACCCCCCGGCCGCAGGGGGGTTGGGGAAAGGTTTCCTGAATTACATACATTGCTGTATATTTCTGTATATATTGTAAATATTGTATATTTTTGTACATATTCATTGCATTCCATATCTGCTTGTAAAATACAGCTTTCATCTGCTTCTCCGACTGAGTTCTTTTGAGGAATTCTTTTGTGTGTGTGGGGGGGAACCTTCCTACTCCACCACATAGGGAAAAAAAAGGTGAAATATCCGTCTCTCACAGTTTCAGCTACAGCATTCCTACTGCAAGAGAAAAAGAGGACATTAAGTGTGTCATGATGCCTTGATCTGTTCAATAACACAGTAAGATAGCACTATAGGTCTTCACCTGTTTACAGCTGCACTGAAATACCAGGCACGATTATAATGACCAGGCAGACAAACCAGTGAGAAGCAAAAAGGATAAGGTAGTTTCCTACTAGTACATTCTGGTTTGCTTGATACAATATTGTTAGAAATTTTTTTAGTGCTTCCTTTAGTGGACAAAGACAGTGAAGAGAACAGGAAATGAAACTTGACTCATCTGTTCTCCAGGCAAAGTCTGTAATGAGCATGGGTATAATATAACCATTCTTACAATTTCAAAACTGTAATCTACTGATCCTCCCTGCTTGTCATATCCAATTTGTTCCAAGTCATGTTATATACACTGCCACGTTTCTATTCAATGGTAGCCTGAAGTTGACAAAGAATTTGATCAAATTTCCTTTCTAATGACTGTGTAGAACTAGAAAAAAAATCTGTCATATCAACATTCTAGACACTATGCAATTACCCAAGTAGAGGAAAAAAAAAGATAGAACAATTACATATTTTTCATTTTCAAGGACTTTTCAAGAATATTGAGATTAACATAAGGCTATGATTTGAAATTAGAAAAAGAAGTGAGATGCAATTAAGTAATAGTCCCCAGAGCTGTTATTTTATTTCAGCAGCAGGTGTAGGAGGATTATGTAGTATCAAGACAAGTTAGAAAAATGTTGTCAGAATGTTAACTACCACAAAAATCTATACTGAAACCAGAACATTTTAAAGGAGTCATATGTACTTATCAAGCAAAACAAAAGCAAAATGTAATAATATTTGAAAAACATTTTTAAATTAAAATATGGCAATGTAGGCAAAAGGGAGCTGGGGATTTTGGTGGACAACAAAATCATAAAGAGCCAGCAATGTGCCCTTGTGGCCAAGAAGGCCAATGGCATCCCGGGGTGTATTAGAAAGGGTGTGGTTAGTGGGTCAAGAGAGGTTCTCCTCCCCCTCTACTCTGCTCTCTCAGCCTCTACATTCAAGAAAGACACAGAACTGCTTGAAAGAGTGCAGTGCAGAGCCACAAAGATGATTAAGGGAGTGGAACATCTTCCTTATGAGGAAAAGCTGTGAGAGCTGAGTTTCTTTAGCTTGGAGGAGAGGATTCATATTGATGTGAAGGGCAAACATTGAGAGGATGGAGTCAGGCTCTTCTCAGTGATGTCCAGTGACAGCACAAGGGGCAATGGGTATAAACTGGAACATAGAAGGTTCCACACAAACATAAGAAAAAGCTTTTTACAGTAAGAGGGACAGAACACTGGAAATTCTGCACAGAGAGGCTGTGTAGTCTCCTTTGGAAACATTCAAAACCTGCCTGGATGCCTTCCTGTATGACCTACTCTAGGTGATCCTGCTCTGGGAGGGGGGCTTGACTAGATGATCTTTTGAGGTTCCTTCTAATCCTTAACATTCTGTAGGTCTGTTATTCTGTGATTTCTAACTTGACCTTTTTATTTTTATTGTGTAACCACAGTAAAAATTAAAGAGCAACACCAGATACATCAGCAAAAATAAATACTTTAGCAAGAAAACAGCTTTTCCCCTTTTTCTTTCCCTTGAATTTTTTCATTCTTATTTGAAATAAAGTTGGATTTTAGAGGTCCCCTTATCTCTGTAATTGCTTAGGAAGCTGTTGGGAGAACTGTAAGGGGAAGTAGACAAAAAAAGATACAGGTCATATTTAGACATGAGAAAATAAATAAATTAACCAGCCAGGGAAATATTGAGCATTTACATGAAGCTCGCACCAGTTTTTCCCATTCACAGTCAAGATTTAGGCAGTGGCAGGTGAATTTTTGGGTAAAAACATGTAGCTTGGAAGAAGGGTTGGCCCTCTTCAACTGTAAAGTAAATCTGAAGAGTTGCTGGAACCTCATAAAGGGGAAGAAGGCTTTTCTACACTGACTTTGTAATCTGTTGAGTTTGAAAGCTGATCAGTGGTGGACAGCAACAAAAGCGCAGAAGAAGGGCAAACCAAGCCATCTGCACAAGGGCTGAAAATCATCAGGAGAAAATTATTCACAACAGGACAAAAAAGAGAAACTGTAGAGTTGCAGGTCTGTTACCAAACACATCTGTATCTGAGTAGTAATTCAGAGACCACTGTAAACAGACACAAATGATGATTTTATTGAAAAATAAACAGAAAAAAATAATACTCTGGACAGCCATATGTGAGAGACTACATCTTGTCTGTCTTGTACATATAAATCAACAAAGAAAAATCACATTTGCTCACCAGACAATAGATGCCCTGGAAGGGGGATGGGTGGAAAAGTGCAACAGAATACCACCTGGCCTGAACAGTCCATAAATGTGTAATGGGCAGGGGCTGCTAGAAACTCTCTGGAATGTGCAACAAAGACAAGATCATCTCTAGCCATCAGATACCCCCGGATAGGGGGAATGGTGTAAAGACAGTGAACAGTATGAGGGGCCAGGAGGAAGCTGCAATTTAAAGAACTGTATAAAAGACCTGAGCAATGACTGCTTTATAGGGAGAAAAGATCACCATGCAGCCTGGAAGCAGCAGCCCAGGAACCCTCTCTCCACCACCACCACCAGCACCAAGGTTGTGCCCTAAGTTTTGCCTGCTGTAAGAAGACAAGAAGATCTCCTGAAGAAGAGAGAACTCCCCTGAACATGCTGGAGGTTGCTCAGGGAAAGAAAAAGTATCACAGACACCCTTTCCCTCCCCTTCTCCAGCCAAGGACAGCGCAAGCCAACAAGGATGAACCCTGAGACCTCTCCTCCAAACTAAAGTGGCAACACCCTTCCTTGGGCCTCCTCCAGCCAAAGACAGAAAAGTTTAATTATGGGGTGGTAATATGATTAATTTCTTTCTCTTCTCTTTTATCCATTTGTTGCTTTCTTTCTCCCTTTCTCTTTCTCTGTTCTGTTTACTTTATCCTTTAATAAACAGACTCACTTTTGATATTTGGCCTCGTTTGGGCCCTAATTTCACAACATAGAAATATTCAAAAAAGAACTGGGTCTCCCACCCCCATTTGACTGAGACACCATGATAGGCAGGAACATTTGAAAATGGACAAAATAATTCAGAGCTCAGAGGCAGGATTTCCTCCTAGCCTATAACAACCACAAAAGGAGTACAGCCGGGAAGGCAATTTCCAAAATACATTGAGAGTGCCATGCTGAAAGTTTAATATGTAAGCTGGAAAAATGAAATTATGCATGAGGAGAATGGTAGAAGGTTCTCTTAGATCTGATTCACATTTTTATTGGGAATAATAAAACACAACGTAATTATTTTAAAAAATTACAGGAAGATTATGAATTTTTGAAAGGAATAATTCAAAAAAAGTTAGACAATCTTTACAAAAGTCTAAGGAGAACTAGTCCAAGTGACAAAGTAGACTATTCTTCTCTAAAGAAAGGTAGAAATATGAACAATACCAAAGATGTCAAAATGCAAGTTATTGTGATGTCACGCAAATATGACTATCTTATGGAGTCTTTCACCGTGTTCAAGGGAAGTACTAGTTTGCTAATCAGAAGAATGAAAAGACTATCAGAACATGATTGAGTGCAAGTTGAAGTACATAATTCCATTTCCTGTTCATGTCCGTCTTCACCGCAAAGGTCAACTAGTCACACTATCATATCTCATACTAGCAAGGCAGAAAGAAGATTCAAATTTTGTCTAGGAAAATACAATTTAGGGAGTACTTAGATCTAATCAAACTGTTCTTTAAAAGCCAAGATTATATTAATCATGTTCACTTCATTTGGAAAAATTTAATTTATTTTAAGAAACAGTAATCTTTGCAAACACGTATAGGATCTGTAAGACTTACAAGACTAAGATCAAAAGACTAAGACAATGACAAACATTAACATCTATTTTAAAAAGAAGAAAAGTCAGTTCACAGATTATAGACTGGATGTTTCAGTTTTCAGACAAAATATATGACTACCTGTATTTAAATTATATGTAAGCATCAAGAAGAAGTAATTTCATGTAACTGTTTCTTCTCTTCTAAAAGGTGCTACATAGAGAGGGGTCCACTTCTTGAATTTTGGAAGACCTTTGATCTTGGCTTATATGGTAATCTGCATAGACTGCTGTGGGTGACAGTATTAAATGGTTGAAAATCCACTGGAAAATCATATTAGAGAATAGCTAGTAGTGGTTCCTTCTTAATGGGAAAGGTTTATTAGCCTGAATGCTGCAGGGTTCTTGAATTTAAATTTGTCAATATTTTTATGAATGGTCAGAGGATGGCAGGAAGATAGTATTTTCACTTGATTTATAGACAACAACAGAGGAAAGAGAGACATATTTGATGCTAGGGATGGTAACCAGAATGATACTGAAATGTATCAGAAAGAAGCAGGTACTATACCCAGGATGTCAGGCAGAATAAATAGTCAGGGGGAGTAACAGTGTAGAGTATAACTGATTATGCTGACCAACAGGATTATTTTCATTTGTGCAATATGGAACCATGTTTTCTGTACAAGCAATGTCACAGAAGGGAGGAAGGTAATGCTCACTCCTAAAACCTTCATACCTGAGAGACCATATGATATATAGACCTGTACAGTAATACAGCTCAAACTATTTCCATATCTTCTGAGCTTAATTTCTTCGTAGATATCTCTGATAGAAAATGTGGAAGGTTTAGCCATTGCATAAAATATCTTGGTTGACTCGACTCCATTAAAACTATACATCAGTGACACATGGCTTGTGCAGATGCTGCTAAATTCTCTGATGATATTTATTCTGATGTTAGCTTGTCCCTCTATTTCTGAGACACAATCCTGTGTCTCCCAAATAATACAAAGCTCTCTAATTGTTCTCTTCTTATAACTGGTATTGAGTGTCTACAGGTTGAGTCTGTATCTTTCTCATATTTAGAATATGAGTCTCCTTAAGTATTAAAGTAAAAGCTAGTTAGTGAAGATATTGTTCTTGAATTTTGGGAGAGTAAGTTGCCTTTTCATATAAGAAGTATAAGCTAAGAAGTGTAGCAGCTACCACTGCTTGAAGGTAGAACTTCAGAATAAAGCAAACAGCATAGGGTTGTCTAGGAATTAAAATAAAGCTTAGTTTGGAGGCTACTTACACTTACTCTGGAACTTCTTCTTTGACTTGGTTATACTGTAGTCAAAACTAACAATGACAGTTATCTCAGAGGAATCCGTTAAGTCCATCTGCCTACATTATTAACTTGAACATGGGGACTGTCATAACCTATTCGTACAAGTGGGTAGGTGAAAAAGAAGTCATAAGGCTTCATAGTGTTTTCCTACGGAAAGCTCATCAGAAACCATTCACAGATGTAACCACACCTTTATTATAGAGCTAGAAATCATGAAGGAGAATCAGAGCCACTGTTGCAACCTGTTTGTTACCATAGCAACTGCTATTAGGATAACTCAGAAGCCCAGATTTTGCATTCAGTGGTGAAAACTTCAGCTTCCAACAAAGTGCTTTCCTTTAGCACAAATCTTTCTGCCAGGTAGAACAGGGGAAGGAAATTAATCACATGGAGAGAGGATCAAGAAAAAAAAAAAAGAAAATAAGTTAACAGAACCAAATGATGCATACTTTTTCACTGGTCTCTAACAATGTTGTCTATATGTCAATCCAGCTCTATAACTCCAGGGTGCAGGATCATCTCTTCATGAGAGAGTGTATCTTTTGCTTTTGTCATCTATAAATATCATAGGTGCATGCCACAAGGAAGTAAAAAGTGGCAATGTTGTTGGGTCAAGCTGAACCCCTCATAACTCTATTATTGTAATAATTTCCTTTTCAGTATTACTCATTGTACTTGGTTTTGGCGGGGTGCCAGACTTTCATTAGCCACTCCCTTTCTACCTTCTCCATAGGAAAGGGGTGGGGGTGCGGGAAATTGAAGAAAAGCTTCTGAGTTGAGATGAAGACAAGAAGTTTGCTCACTGTGGTGGGTTGAAGTTCCCCCCCAGCATTAACTTTTAGCCAGACCAACTCAGTTAGAAGCAAATGAAGCTGTATTTACAAGCAAAAACTATACTTTACAGTGGAATGCAATGAATATGTACAAAATATACAACATTTACAGTATTATATAGATAGTTACAATTAGCAAACAACAGAAAAAAAAAATGGTCAAAAAAATCAGGAAGCCATTCCACTGCCCCTCCAACCTGCCCTGTCCCAGACAAAGGCATTTAGAGAAAGCAGTGAGTACGACTTATCTGAGGCCAGCCAGAAGCATGTTATCTCTCCCCCGAGCAAAGCAAAACAGTCTAGATCAGAAGAGAAAAGGAATGGGAAAAGTAAGGAATTGTTATGGTACAGCTCCTCTTATCTCAGACATTTATCAACTGAATTTGTTTAGAATCATAGAATCATAGAATCATAGAATCATAGAATCAGTCAGGGTTGGAAGGGACCACAAGGATCATCTAGTTCCAACCCCACTGCCATGGGCAGGGACACCCTACACTAGATCAGGCTGGCCAGAGCCTCATCCAGCCTGGTCTTAAACACCTCCAGGGACGGGGCCTCAACCACCTCCCTGGATAACCCATTCCAGGGCTTCACCACTCTCATGGTGAAGAACTTCTTTCTCACATCTAGCCTGAATCTCCCCATTTCCAGCTTCAATCCGTTCCCCCTAGTCCTATCACTACCTGAGATCCTGAGAAGTCCCTCCCCAGCCTTCCTGTAGGCCCCCTTCAGATACTGGAAGGCCACAATGAGGTCACCTCAGAGCCTTCTCTTCTCCAGACTGAACAGCCCCAACTCCTTCAGTCTGTCCTCATAGGAGAGGTGCTCCAGCCCTCTGATCATCCTTGTGGCCCTTCTCTGGACATGCTCCAGCATGTCCACATCCCTCCTGTAATAGGGGCTCCAGAACTGGATGCAGTACTCCAGGTGGGGTCTCAGCAGAGCTGAGTAGAGGGGGAGAATCACCTCCCTTGACCTGTGTAGGAATCCTGTCTACCAATCCTGGATGCAAATCACCTTGTGATTAGATCATGAATCGAGATGTGCCCTCAACAAAGGATAACCAGACTGCAGCTGGCCTACAATAATGGCCCAAAGACTCAGCCATCACACCTTTAGGACAAGATCATTTCCAGCTATCAGATAACCCAGGGAGGGAGGATGGTGAGACAATGGATGCACCACCTGTGTAGTGAGTGTGTGGATAGGCAGATGGAGAGGGAGGAGGTGGAGGCCTCTTCCCCCTCTTCATCCAGACCCTGCCCAAACTCACCTGAGTACACAGAAAGATTTCCTGGGGAACGATATCTGGATATTTACCTAAAGACGATTTCCCGGACCGATTTCCCGGTGAACAACACCTGGACATCTCGCCTAAGGACTATTTCCCGGACCGATTTCCCGGTGAACAATACTGGGACACTTACCTAAGGATGATCTCCCAGAACGATGTCCTGGGGAACAACACCTGGACATCTCGCCTAAGGACTAAAAAACTGTATAAAAAGACCTGAGCGACACTGTCAAGTCAGAAGAAAGCAGACGGCACCACACGTGGGAAACATCACGGAGCAACACCACGGACCAACCCCACGGACCTCGGACTCTGAAAACCCTCTCTCCACCTCTGACCTTTGGTAATATAATCCCTTTCCTATTTTCTCCTTCTTCTCCCTGTTCCTTCTCTTTCTCCCTCTCTATTTTTCCTCTCTCTCTCCCTCTGTTTCTAATCCATCCTCTGTATTTGTGTAATAAATAGTCTAGCTGTTGATATTTTGGCCTCGTTTGTGCCTCTAATTTCACAACACGGGAATATTCATTAAAAACCTCAATCTCTTTCCCTCTCCGGATCGAGACAACCTGCTGGCCACACTTCTCCTGATGCAGCCCAGGATCTGATTGGCTTTCCGGGCTGCAAGCGCACATTGAGAGCTCCTGTTGAGCTTCTCGTCCACCAGCACCCCCAAGTCTCTCTCCTCAGGGCTGCTCTCCAGCCAGTCACTGCCCAGCCTGGATTTGTGCCTGGGATTGCCTCGACCCAGATGCAGGACCCTGCACTTGGTCTTGTTGAAGCTCATGAGGTTGGCTTGTGCCCACCTCTCCAGCCTGTCCAGGTCCCTCTGGATGGCATCCCTTCCCTCCAGCGTGTCCACTGCACCACACAGCTAGGTGTCATCAACAAACTTGCTGAGGGTGCACTCGATGCCACTGTCCATGTCACCCACAAAGATGTTGAACAAGACAGGTCCCAGGACTGATCCCTGAGGGACTCCGCTTGTCCCTGGCCTCCATTGGGACATGGACCCGTTGACAGCCACTCTTTGGGTGCGGCCATCAAGCCAGTTCTTTATCCATCTAGTGGTCCATCCATCAAACCCATGTGTTTAGAATAATATTTTGTTTTCCTTTTTACACCCAATAGTGATCTATTTATATTTTTCTACTTTTCTGCTTGAAATTTGCAGATAAATTTTAAAGGCATAGCCTAAAACTTCCACACTCACCAATTACCATCACAGGCAAAATAGGCTTGAATAAATTAATGTATTGTCATTTAAGAATAGATTTGGAGAGCAAAATAAAAAGACCAAATCATCTTCCCCTCACAACTCACTCTTTTTATCACATTCAACTTTATTTCTTCATTCTCCACCCCTCCAACTCACCCACTGAGTGTAAAGGAAGGAAGAGAAATAGAATCCTTAACAGCATCTCTCTGCTGCACCATCCTCCTTACATTTTTCTCCTATTCCAGCATGGGTCTTCTGTGGGCCACACTTCCTACCTCAAAACCTGCTCTAGAGCAGGCTCTTCATGGTCTTCATCTTTCTTTAATGGTATACCCACTTGCTACATCAGGGAGTCCTCCACAGGCCACATGGTGGATATGTGCTCCACTGTGGTCCTCCAAGGGCTTTAGGAGGAAAACTTGCTACACCATTGTAAGGCTGAGGGAGCTGGGGTTGCTTAGCCTGGAGAAGAGGAGACTGAGGGGTGACCTTATTGCTCTCTACAACTACCTGAAGGGAGGTTGTAGCCAGGCAGAGGTTGGCCTCTTCTCCCAGGCAGCCAGCACCAGAACAAGAGGACACAGTCTCAGGCTGTGCCAGGGCAGGTTTAGGCTGGATGTTAGGAAGAAGTTCTACATGGAGAGAGTGATTGCCCATTGGAATCGGCTACCCGTGGAGGAGGTGGAGTCACCTTCATTGGAAGTGTTCAGGAGAAGACTTGATGGGGTGCTTGGCTGTATGGTCTAGTTGTTGGGTGGGTTGGATTGGTTGATGGGTTGGACGCGATGATCTTGAAGGTCTCTTCCAACCTGGTGTATTGTATTGTATTGTATTGTATTGTATTGTATTGTATTGTATTGTATTGTATTGTATTGTATTATTTATGTGCTGTGGAGGAATCTTTGCTCAGGTGCCTGGAGCTCCTCCTTCCCCTTATTCTTCACTGACACTGGTGTATTCAGGGCTGTTTCTTTTATGGTTTTGTCCTCAGTCTTCTGTCTATCAAAGGGGCTGTGCAATGTTTACCCTTTTTAAATAAATGATTTGGGATATATCAAAAAACATTCAAGACCAAATAGCTACCAATTATTGAAGTGAAGAGTTTCTTCACATACCTAGAGTGAATAATATAGTTCAAATGTGGAATTATTATTGCATGTTTCTCTCCAGTAGTATTTAAAAAGAACAAAAGAAACAAACTAGCAAGCAAATAAGTGAAGGTATGAACTATAGGAGGTAGATGTCCAGTAGAAAGAAAAAAAGTCCTGAAGAGGTTGAATGAAGCTATACAATTGTAATAACGCAAAGGGAAGAACAGGCTCAGGCACAGAGGCAGGGAAATGGGAAATGATCAGTTGCAGGAAGAAATTTTAATAGCAAAGGTTACAATATTTTAACTTATAAATGTTTCTATAAATCTGTGAAAGTCTTTACTTCTAAGTAGTTAAGATCTTTTAAAATGTATTACAGTTATAACAAAGTTCTGTTTAAAATAATTATTTCTGAATTTGTCAGTCTACAGAAAAGTAATGGCATTTTTTTCATTTTCTAGTTAATCTAATTGTGAAGGTGACCTACATCCTTATAGATTCATTATAAAGAGCTAGGGGATAAAACTTTCTCTTCCTGATAAAAAAATATTTTTTGTTATATTAAAGGGGCCTACAGGAAAGATGGGGAGGGACTCTTTTTCAGGGAGTGTAGTAGTAGGATGAGCGGTAACAGTCTTATACTGAAAGAGGGCATATTTCAATTAGATATAAGGAAGAAATTCTTTACTGTGAAGGTGGTCAGTCACTGAAACAGGGGTCATGGAGGCAGCCACAAAACATACCGTAAAATCTACCTGAAATTTGGATTTATGGTAACCAACATTTCTCAGAACCCTTTTGATACAATTAAATTACAAGTGTGAATGTCAGTTGGGAATATACTACTATGCAACCAATTAAGTTTTAACCTTTATATTTAAGGCATATTTTTTCTAGGAAGTTGAATCAAAATATGTATGGTCTCACTCAAGGGTACCCAAAACATCCAATCACCAAGGTAGATGTAAGGGATTACTTAAACTGTGGGATGCTTAGATGGTGTCCCACCCTAAGGGGGAGGATCTGACTTCAAGGCTTGCTTTGAGTCTATAGTGGGACTCCATTTATGCTCTAATTCTAGTGTGCAGTGTAGTCAGCTCTAATTTGTTGGAGGGCCAGGCACACCAAGCCACACAAAAGTAGGGTGAAATCCAGGACACAAAGGCACTGGTTAAAGTCTGGCAGGTATGAAGCTGGTTTTCACCAGCCTCTAGCAAGCCTCTGCCTTTTGCCAGGTGTCTGTCAGGCTTTTGTGTTTCTGTCAAGGTAGTTGTACCTGCCACAGAAGGTTGCCCAGAGAAGGGATGACTGATCCCTGGATATGTTCAAGTGGGTGAAGCTTTGAGCAACATAATATAATTAAAAGTTTCCCTGTTCATGGGAGGGAGGTTGGAATTGGATGATCTTTAAGATCCTTTTCACCCCAAACCATTCTGTGACTCTATAATTCTAACCCCATTTACATCCATTCTTCATTCCCTTTACCCTGGCGATTCATTCTTCTTGCCGTACTGCTTCTCATGCTACTGCTGCTACTACTTCTCCTAATACATTGGTAAGAAAGAGGTCTTCATTTAAAGATATGCTCTGTGAAGAAGTAAAACACCAGTGTGTTAAAGAGCTTGTGAAACATCTTTGGAAAAATAACAAGAGATTTACACTGAATTTAATTGTAGCTGTAAAAAGCAATGCTTTTACCTCCTCACACTTCAATAGATAGCAATTGTAATTTATTTCTGTTTGTCTGAAGTTGTGAAATAAAGTTGAAAGGCAAAATAACTGATTCGATTTCTTTATCTCAGGCACCATTGTAGTTGTTTGTTTGTTTTTATTTTTTCTTTTTTCTTTATGTGCAAATGTTTATTTCTCTAGTGCACATGAATATGAATGATTGAGGAGTCTTCATACAGAAGGATAAGCAAAACAAAGAAAACGTGTCTCCATCAGACATGGATTTATAAAGACTGATTGAATTGCTCTTGCATAACCAAGTCATGTTAAAAGTTAGAACTGTAGATTCTTATCTGTGCTTTCTCTTTATAAGAAACATTTCTTCCTTCAATGGATCTGCTGCCTTGCTAAACCATGAACATTTGTAAGATGGTGAGAATAGATTCCTATCAACTTGCAGATGCCACTCAGCCATAACAAACCCTGTTTGGCTGTTGGCAGTTTGTCTATAAGTGTGTATACTTTTGACATTTAGACAAAGAAATGCCTGTGAAATATATACTTTCAGAATGTAGCTCATCTTAAACTTTTGGAGGCTTGGGTTTTGAAGGGGTCGTTGTGGTTTTATACATATTCTTTGTGGTTTGCATGGTTTGCTTGCAAACTGTTACAAGCAAAAAGATTGTGCTCTACTTGGTCCCTCAAAAATATAAAAAAGTGTTGATATATGTTAATTTAATTTTTTTTTTTTTTTTCAGAATAATGTAATGGATTATTCATACTGAATGTTTTGCCTAATTTTCTGTTTGCAAAATGTATTTTAAAAGATATTTTCTAGTAATATTATTCAACTTTCTTCTTAATGTAATTCCTTCAAACAACTTCTTCTTGTAAACAATTCCTTTAAATATTTTTTAAATATATAAAATCTAAGTCTGTTTGATTGGAATGATTATATACATTTCTTTTGCCAAACTGGAGCAGTTCTAAATCAAGAATTTTTATAATTTATTTCAGTTGAGACTTGTGAATGAAAAAAACCAGTCTTCTAATAAATGAATTTAACTTAAAATGTCCAAGTAATTAGGGGAAATATTTTCTCAAAATTTGCACTGAAATTAATTAAAAGCAAGTGTTCTCCACTTCAAAAATGAAATTATGAATTATCAGGAAGGAACTGATTAATTGTTTTTGTCATTTTATCTCAAGATGCTTTGTATCTTGTTCCTATGAAAGGTGCTTTTGAAATTCCATAGTAAGGTTTCTTATATCTTTATTGCTATGTTTAAAGCTTATTTGTATTTTACAGCAACCTATTTTTCCTTTGTGGCTTTATGTACATTCAACTTGTATCTGATGATTTTTCTTTCTGTTTACTTAAATAACTTCTTACTTTTAGTAATTTGTAGGTTGGTTAACAGAGAAATCTTAAAGTGTAAGCTGGGAAATTGATTTTAAAATGTTAGTTTATGATTACAAACCCTTGTCAACTTCAGAAAAACAAAGAAATTCACAGAGAATTTCCATTATGCATTTCATAACAAAATTTCAACTTTCTTTTCATGTCATGTGAAATTCCTATGCCTTTACTAATTCTGCACCACTTTATTTTTGTGTAAAAAAAATAAACATATGTGATGGTTTAGGCTGGGTGCTGGCCCAGATGCCACTGCACAGACCACACCTGGGAGGTCCCAAAAGGGTCCAGCCCACTGGGTGGTCACAGGAAACCAGGTATTACACTCATAATTCTCTGCTTATCTATACACCCATGCGGGGTCCTTACTCCCTCTTTTATCCCCCTGCTGCTGCCTAGATAAAATAGCGTGAGCCGCCTCCCTTGGGCCTGCCCAGGCTCAAGGCTGGGGGTGGGGGGGGGAGAAAGAGCCCAGGGGCAGGAGGTTTGGGCGTACCCCTAGGTGGGGATGGGACGTTCTTGGGTATGTTCTGGGACTCTCTCTTTTGTCACAGTGCTTGTGATTGTCTGTAAAACTTTCATTGTTGTTTTTTTGTTTTTCCATTTAAACTTTCCACGATTTTTTGCAATCCGTTTGCCTGAGTCGTTATTTTTGCCCGTGGTGGGAGAATTGGTCTCCCAAACCACGACAGCATATTACTACCAGACTAAGTAATTTTTTAATAAGCAAAGTTATACAATGCTTTTTTAATATGTGATTATTTGCCATGCAATCGTGGCTTTTTCCACCCCTTTTTTTTTTTTTTTTTTTATTTTATACTGCCAACTGTACAATCAAGTAGCTTTAAAAAAATGTTAGCGTCTAAGCATGAGGTGACAAAGTGGATTTCAAAGTTGTATGTCATTGTCATGATGGTTTTGTCTTTGGGCAACTACAGAGTAGGAACATAGGAAGGGATGGGAAATCAGATGCCTGGAACTTTACAGGCAGATTGCCTAAGGAGTGGACAAACTGTCTGTGTGATAGCTGCCAGATATGCCCCCAAGGATTATATACACAACACAGATAAGTAATATCAAGGGAAAATCCTTCTGTAGCCTAAAAAGATTGTTATTCCTTCCAGTTGCACAAATGTTCAATTTACCCTAAGTATTTTTGATTCTATTGCAAGCAAGTGCCACCATTATGAACTACTGAATGAAGGAAAATAATTAACTAATTTTCACTATATTTACTGTAAACAAATAATAACCTGCAAGTGTAGATGTGCATCTGCTTCATACTTCTTGATGGACTGATTTTGTCTAGATAAAAGCTGTAATGATAACTAAATGGTGGCTGGCAAAATTCTTGCTGTTTTAAAAGTTTCTTTTGCAGATCTGGTTGTGGCTTTAGAAACTGTTTAGTAAGGACATAACAGTAAGAAGATGATATCATGAGTGTCCTTTTGTTTTTTTGACGCTTGGTAACAGAGCAGTAAATTAAGTACCATGGTAACGTGCAAAGGGGGATGTGAGTATCACACTGCAAAAGGAATAGTAATGTTAATTAACCATCAGTAATGAAATACAGCCTACTTGAAAGGAAATAAACCACCAGGGTGAAAAAAAAATAATAAAAGTAACCACTAGGAATAAACCAAAGACTTTAAAACACTTCAGAACCGCTTTTGAATTGTCAAGGTAATGGATACGAATTTTTTGTAGTTAACTACTAAATTATCCTTCCAAAAATGCCCAGAATTATGCCCCAGATATGACAAAACTTGTCTCAACATGTTTTGGCTACATCCCCTTCCCCTTTCTTTCTGGAGTGGGTACTTAGCCCAGAGCTGAGGGAATAAAAGACTAGAGCACCAGTCAGATGCTGTAAACAACCTAACCAGCCTTCTTTGGGGTAAACAAGACCATGAGCCCACTGTATGGGATGCCTGTGTGCCTTCCAAGTTTGGGCATAATTCTAGCCACATGCTTGGTCATGGGCTGAAAAGGTCTCATCACGGTTGATCATTGGTCCAAATTCAAGGCTTCAGTAATGTATAAGTATACCCCAAATGTTAAACAAGTCACTCTTTGCCCTTTGCTTTGCTTAGCTCCTTGCTACTAAGCTCCTTGCTACTAAGCTCCTTGCTATTGCTTCTATCAAGCTCTGCTCACGCTCTTGGGTACTACTGGCCTCTGCAGTCCAGAGAGAAGCCAGCAAACCGGGCAGTGCTACTACAGCCTAGCACTGCAATCTTCCAGTCCTGTCAGTTAGAAAGAGCCACCACTTCAAAGGGATTGAAGCTCCCAGGGTAAACTTAAACCCAATTGAGGAGGGTGGAACTTGCTTGAATCTCAGCAGTTCCAAACATCTGCTACATCTACAAGCTGCAGACTCGTGAGCCAGAGCCTGTGTGTGCCTGCTTGCAAAGGAGAACCATGTGCCTGAATCCTGTGTGCCAGCTGCCTGTATCATCCTGCAAATCCCTCTAAGTCAAAAGCTGACCTAGGGATATTCAGTACCGTGACCACTTGTGAGTGTCCCATACAAAGGACTGCCTCGTGACCTTAGAAATGGGAACACAGTCACTGCTGAGAAGAATCAGCACCATCTACTCATTTAGAGACAAGCCAGGGGAAAAGCCGCCACCCGCCTCACGCTCACTCGCAGCTCCAGGAGGATCCATTCCGAGGGACTCACCCTAGCCCATTCCAGGGGAACCTGTTGGCAGAAGCCTATGTTTCATATATGCTTTATTTACATGTTTTCTTACAATCATGATGATGAATAATCTTAGTCTTGTGGTTGCAGTCTTTCCAAGTTTCTTTTTTTGGAGTAAAGATTATTATTCACACTTGTGTTGTTTTCTTTACTTCAGTCTGTAGCACCGTCTAAAATTATTTAGTAAAATTATCTCTACCAATTACTTACAGGTCAGTGGAGCCCTGTAAATTCAGCAACAGGAAAGAATTTGGAAAGAAATATTTGCATATGATCAAGCATAATGTGATCCCTTCTTTTATGAATTGAGGCAAAATTGTTCTGTGTTTGGGAAATAATTACCTGCCTTCCTTATGAGGCAGTGCGTCTCATACTTATCATTAAATGGAAATTAGATTTAGATTAAATACAGAATTTGACCTCGAAAGTGTCTTATAATTTCCACCTTAAATTGTTTTAATTCTTAGACTTGATTCTTAGTTTTGCATATTAAATTATTATAATTTCACCAGCTTTGTGAACTTCATAAAACCATAGAATGTTTTGGGTTGGAAAGAACTTCTAAAGGTCATCTAGTTCAACCCCTCTGCAACAAACAGGGACACATTATCTAGATCAGGTTGGTTAAATCCCTGTCCAAACTGGCCTTCAGTGTTTTCAGGGATGGGGCACCTTGTCCCAGTGTCTAGCCAATCAAATTGTAGGAATTTCTTCCTTATATCTCATCTAAATCTAACCTCTTTTATATTAAAAGCACTACCCTTTGACCTGTTACAACAGATCCTGCTAAAAAGATTGTTGTTTTCTTTCTTACAGGCTCCCTTATAAGTACTGCAAAAAATGTAATAAGATCTTGGAGCCTTATCCAGGCTGAACAAACCAAACTCTTTCAGGTTTTTTTTCACAGGAGAAGTGTTCCAGCCCTCTGAAGATTTTCTGGGGCCCTCCTCTGGATCTGCCCCAACAGGTCCATGTCTTTCCTGTACTGAGGTGTCAGACACAATACTCTAGGTGAGGTCTCATGAGAGCAGAGTAAAGGGGAGACACAGATTAAGTGATTTTTTTAAAGCATATGAGATTTGTGATGTTTCAGAACTGAATCCAAACTCTTTGATCTTAGACATAACTAATAACACTCGTAACACTCTGTATCTCTTTAAGAGAAACATTTAAAAGTTATTAAACTTTTAAATTGGATATATGAATGTGGTGGTTCAAACCTTAACTGGGAGTTAAGAGCTCAGATGGGGGCAAGGCTGAGAATCTCTCCTCCACTCCCCCTCCTCCCTCCCAACAGTGAGGGAAAAAGAAAGGAAGGAGCAAGCCCACCAAACAATAATTTGGAGTTGGCTTGGAAGTAGAGAGGTAAAGAGTTTTCTTCAAACAATATATATAAAAAATAGCAGGTAAGGTTCACAAGGGCAAGGAATAAGGATAGATGGGAGGGGGACAAAGAAGAATAGTACAGAACCAGTCACTCTCTGAAGAGGTGCGGAGGCAGCAGGGAGAAGGATCAGGCCCGACCACATGGCAGAGGAGCAAGAAAGCAGACACAGTAGCTCTCATCCAGAAGAGGCGGGAGTCAAAAGGAGAGCTAATAGCTGCAACGTCCTGCTTTTTATACCCTATCTGGGCATTGAGGGGGAAGTGGAACAGACTCAGGTTCCTGGGGGAAAATGCCCTGCAGGGAGGGCAAAGCACGTGCAAGCCCTTCCCCTTTGTTTTCAGAATGGGCGTTAACCCATGACAATGGGAAAAATAAAAAACTTGACACTCCTACATTACTTGCAATATTGTTTGATGCTAAATCTGCTGAATGTCAACTGGTACCAGTGGTTGAAATCTTATTTTTCTTTAAGAAAACACAAATTATTTTTATCTGAACCATGTGTATTGAGTAAGAACTGATAGCAGTTATAATCAGATATGTGCCTTCAAGATATGTAAAGCTGATGAATGATCAGACATGGCAAATGTTCGAGTTAAGACTGTCTAACTAGTACAAAGAAAAAGTGAACATTTTTTTCTCCAGTGTTGTGGTGAGGGTAGTTTTTCCACTCTCTATCCTGTACAGTAACTGCAACATCCACAAAATTTTATTAGGATGTAAGAAGTCAATTTGTTATTGATTATGCTGAATAAAGTGTATAACTCTTACTAAAAGAAAGGCATAAAAAGACACAAGGAAATAAAATGTGTTTTGCTTGAAAATTGATACCTGGCACTGCTGAATTTCATTTTACTGTATACATGTCAAATAAATAAATGAATTGTTTATCTGTCTAGAAGCAAGAGTAATTGATGTAAGTTTCTTTGTTCTCATATTCGGAATTGAAATAACCTCCAGACCTTAGCTGCATTTGTCCTTTTCTAGTGTCAAGAAATGCCTCATAATAAGAGTAATTTGAAGTTAGTCGAGACAGCAATTCTTTGTTCTGTGACCTCTTATGTTTCCTTTCAAGGAGTGTTCAGTACAGCAAGATGTAATTGCATGAAGTGTATGGTTCATATACAAATTTCAAAAAGGACAGAATTTGCACTAAAGGGTGATGCCCAGAGTGACCTAGTGGAAAGAGAGTAAGTATATGTGAAAAATCTATGAACAAATGAAATAATGAATATGAAGGTATAACTGACTGACAGTTTAATGCTTGCTGGCTGTTAGGAGAAGGCTTCTGAACATGTCTTTGAATATGCAGTTGAAGAGTGCAGCAGCAAGCAGAGGAATAACAATCAATAGTTAACTGGTCAGAATGAGTTCAGAATCTCTAAAGATAAATTCAGCAGTGTGAAATGAGTACTTTCAAAGTTACAGAGGGGATTGGAAGTGTCACTTAGTGCCATAATTTAGCAGTCATGAGATCTTGGGTGGCAGGTTGGACTTGATGATCTTTGAGGTCTTTTCCAACCTTATTGATTCAATGATTCCATGACATAGAGTGCACCTGGGGTGATTCTAGTGTGAGGTGTCCCTGTCCATGGCAGGCGGGTTGGAACTAGATGATCCTTGAGGTCCCTTCCAACCCTAACAATTCTATGATTGACATATAGCCGTCTTTTTCTGGGCACACTGTAGAAGACACAGTAGAAGGATTTCATACATCCAAGGGCTGTGAAGCTTAGGCCATAAACTAAGTGTGATAGTGGTTGTGGCATCCAGAAAGATTCATAATGTATCAAGTTTAGTGGAAAGTATGAGGTCATTGACAATCATTGCAGCAGCTCCTCAACATATGCTCTATGAAGCTTTTGTGGAATATTTTATTTGTTTGTTTGTTTGTTTGTTTGTTTGTAAGAAACAAAAATATCCACCCATCTTTTCAATGTATCTTTCCCAATATAACTCCATTCAACTGTGCCCTAATGGAAGAAAGCTGTGCTTTCTTAAATATATATTACTACAGAAAAGCATTGTCTACCAACACTTACTGCAATTGCACTTTGGTCTACTAGACAAGTGCAGTTTCAACAGAAGTTCAGGAGAAAAAGCTTGTGCTCTTATTTGTAGTTTCTAATGAATTTTGAAGGATGCTGTACAAAATTGGAAGGTAGAAGGAGAAGGCGATGTGGGAGAGAGAACAGCTACTTCTGATGAAACAGATTTTGGTAGATCTGAAGTAATAATCTCATTGTTGTCTCCAAATAAACTAAATATGTATAACTAAAGAGCAGAAATTCAATTCAATTCCATGATGTTAGTGAGCTGGAAATTTGTCATAACACTATCTCTTTATGCATTCAAGTTCCACACCTGAAACTCTCCATTCCTAAAAAAAAAGGGTTTGATTGCTTTGAAAGCAGGGTATGCTTTTATTTTTACTTTGTAAAGACTTCTGAATTTTCTCAGCACTCCTCTTGTTGCTTGGATATGAATTGTTTTCATTATAATCCTGCTACTGCTTTTCCAGCTTCTCTGGGGAATCAGAGAAAGGGTTATTCTAAGTTTCATCACAAACTGGGTTATTCAGCAGAGAAATAAGTCTTTAAATGATCAGCATTTGATCAGTTACTTAACTGCTGTGTTCTATATTAATGCAATTTAATTTGGAGTGCCACTTACAAAATACCAAATGACCTTTTATTTAGGCCAGTAGAGATCGGCAAGAGTTTCTGATGTTTCTCCTCGTACACCCAGCTAACTATTCTTTCTCATTTCTTGTCTGCTGTCGCATTAGTTCTCATTCACAATTCCAAACCTGCCTCTGCTTAATTTTTCTGTTCATTTCTAAACTCCTTTTCCCTTGCAACCCTTCTAGTATCTCACATCTGATTTCCTTCCTGAGTCCTAGATCAAGCACATGCATGCCAAAGCTGGTTTCTTTTCCAAACTACTTGCTGTAGCCTATTATTACTTTAAACCTTGGATTATCATCATCTCTGTACCTAATTTCCAAATACCAAATCTTTCTGTAGGGTTTGAACTTCAGATGAGACCACTGACCAACCCACATTTTCCTAGTTCGTGTGGTATGACATCATATCATGCACTTGCACAATCAGGATTGTGCGTGTTACAGACTGCATCTAATTTACTGTCTCTCTGTTAAGCACCTGGGAAATTTAATTTTAAGTTGATGGCAATAAATTCTGCTAAAAAACCCAAAAACAAACAGAAGAAAAGAGTATCTGAGAATCAATATGCTTCAGTAGCAACAAATTCTTTTCAGTGAAAGATTTACTACAAAATGAACAAGACATTTTGGTTAGTATTTTCCACGATCCAGCCCCCCATGGTGATATGATAGGAAAGATGTTATGAATTGTATGACAAGCTTATAAGCTATTGAAACTAGATATGTTAATGAGAAGTGCTTGGAATTACTAATGACAGGCCATAACATCATCCTTTCATATTATTTCAAGTTCTGCCACAATAAATGAATTAAAAGCCAGCCTTACATAGTATCATTGTCAGGGCATCCTCATAATTTTTATCAATGAGATGAGGTACTCTTTATTATTTGCACAGAAGATTGCTTATGCAAACACAGTAGTAATTGTTCATGTACCATAATTATTCATGTACTTCTACAATAATGGTCTTGTTTGAGTAATTTTGACAGCAGCTTTTGACATCTGAATTGTTCATCTGAACTCACCAAGAACTGATACCAGCTGTTGCCAGCTACTGCTATGAAGCATTTTGAAAACAGCAGGCAGATTTGGAGCAGCATTTCCTGAAGTAACTAGCAGTTAGAGAAATCCCCCAAATTACTGCAAGCTTGGGCCTTATTATATTTATCCTTCTGTGGACCCCAGAAATACCTACTGTAGAAAATGCAGATTTTACCAAATTTTATCAGATATATCTTTTCTGCTTCTTCTTCATATTTTTTTTTTTTTTAAATCATTTCCTCTCTCAGCTTTATACCATTTTCTTGTATGCCTTTGCTGTCTTCTCCACTTAAATTATCAGCCTTTTCATGACATTAATTTTAAAATAGTATGATTCAAAGAGAAGACCTGTGGTGATTAAGAGTCTGGACTGAATTCTGATGAAGTATACAAGATTTTAATTCCACAAATAAAAATGTAGGTTTCTTTCTCAAGGTGTACATAAAATTTAGCCAACTTGCATTTACTTATTTAAGAGGACAAAAACTGTACTGTTAGCTAAGAATGTCAAATGAGTAGTTATATAATTTTTTAACTTAGTATTTATTTAAAGAATTGATGGACCAAATATGACTTTTGGTGAAGTTGTAGGGAAGATTTGCAAGTAAGAGATGATCTTGTTTGTTTTAGTACTCTGGAGACATGTCACTACAAATACGCAATCTACACAGCGCAGCCAGAACACATATTCAAAGAAACCACACTACCAAAGTCAGCAAATATGACAACATTTTGATAGGGGGTTCAGTAGAATAAATGTCAGTCCTATGAAATGATCACACACTAAGAAATCTAGCTTTTTCCTCCACAGTACAAAATATTGTAAAAAAAAAAAAAAAAAAAAAAAAAGGAGGGATCACTTCAAGATCACTTCTATTTCCACCCCTACTGCCATCTTTCTCCCCTCAACAAAGCTAACCAACCTATGAAACAGCCCCCCCAGAATACCCCACAACCAACCACCACAACCAAAACAAAAAAAAACCCCTAAGCCACACACAAAATTTTAAATTGATAGAGTGAAGATGAAGTTTCATACTGGAGTCTATTTGTGTATTTCATTCATTTGTCTTTTAAAGCACTTTAAGTCAGTCCATGGCTTGTAAATGAGACAAATACGCTGAATACTAATGAAGACAAGTAAGAACTGATTGGTTAAGAAGGGCACATAGAGTATTCATATTCAGGATGTACTTATTCTTTTATTCATTGAAAACTTAATTTGAAGAAGCAGTTGATTTGGTGCTACTTACATGATCAACATTAAACCATTATGAAATGTTTGGGATTTATTTTTTTAACAGATATAGTTACTGTTACAGTTGACTAGAAAGTATTTGATGTTCTGAAACACCAATGAAAATATATTTTCTTTTTAGTTTCCTTTCTTGTCTTTGTTGTTTTCTATATAAGTATGGAAATGTGTGATTAATAGCAGAGCTATACCTAACAGATACCTTTATTCTCAACACTTACTTTCTTGCTGCAAACAGTATGCAGTTAGGTAAAAGTGTCTATGCTGAAGTTCATCCTCAACCAGGGTAAAAGTATAAGGAACAGCATAAAGGATGTATGGAAACACAAAAATGCTTTGTTTATGAGTCAATGATGATACAGTGATACAGACATTTAGACAGATTACTCGTTTCTAGTGTTCATTTTTGAACTCAGACAACAATGTTAGTATTCTGATTTCACCTCCATTTCTTTCTATTTTTGTTTGAGTATGTCCTGGTAACTACAACTCATTATCACCTCTCTTCTGGTATACAGATCACCTTAGAATGATTTGGATTTATGTTGCTAAATATCGAAATGTTAAATGCTTTGAAAATGTATGGTTCCTGCAAAATTGTAAAGGAAAAGTATGATTAAGATAAAATGGAAAGCAACTGAGTTTGTTGCACAGATTTAATGATTTTTCACCCTTTTCCTTCCTTCACTCTCTAACCCTATTTCAAATATTCTGATCTTTCTTTTTGGAACAAACAGAGTTCAAATTTCATCTCTGCCTGTCTATAACCTGGCCTTTTAAAAGGTGGCCACATTCTGAGAAGTAAATAACTAAGCACTGTCAGAAGTTTCAAGTCTGCTATCTCATTTTGTTTTGCTTGCATTGCTGAGGAGTAAGAAACACAAGGTCATTCACAGTTTATGTCTTTTTTCTGGATCTATTTTTCAGTATTTTTAAAAATGTATACAACATTTGTAAACAGGTTGCATTCTCTTTTTGCGGGTACAGATGCATGGCAAAAAAAGAGTGTGCTTTATGCTTTGTTATAAAAATGAAAACAAGAGGTTATGTTTAGGTTTCTTGCTAGCTGTATGTAGGAATGTATGCATTTATTTTGACTGCAGGCATCTGCAACATAGATGTTATCCATTTTTTTCTAGACTCCCTTTGTAAACAATGGAGAAACTCAATCTCTTTCAGGTTGTATTTTATCTCATTTTAACACTGATAATTAAAATAGGTTGGAAATTGTGCAATGTAGAAATATGGATTTTTCTCTGCTAACTAGAAATGAGGGCAAAAAAGTTAGTGTAGATACTGGTATCTGAAAATCAGATGATACATACGTCATTTCTGGTAACTCAGAAAAGAGCAGATGATGTCAAAGAATGGTCTTAGTTTTGTTAAAAGAATAAAGTTTTATCCTATTGCTTTGGGAGGTGGTTTGTTTTCTTTCTTTTTTTTTTGTTTGTTTTTGTGGGTTGGTTGGTTTGTTTGTTTTGTTTGTTTGGGTTTTGTTGTTTTGGTTTGGTGTTTTTCCCCTCCCATATTCAAAATGCTGTTTTTATTAAATACTGCCTTTTAAAAGTCTGCAAAGGCTCAAACGAGCTGAATTACAAAATCATGGAATATATCTGATTAGAAGACACGTCCAAGATCATTCAGTCCAACCTCTGAACCAGCACTGAGGGGTCAACACTAAACCATGTCCCTAAGCACCAGGTCAACATGCCACTTGAACTCCCCTAGGGATGGTGACTCCACCACTGCCCTGGGCAGACCATTCCAATGTTTGATATTCCTTTCAGTGAAGAAATATTTCCTAACATCTGCCTAAAACTCCCCTGGTGCAGCTTGTAAGCATTTCCTCTAGTTCTGTCTCTTGCCATCAAGGAGAACAGGCTGACCCCCTTCTTGCTCCAACCTCCCTTTTGGTAGTTGTAGAGAGTGATAAAAGTCATAGAATCATAGAGTCACAGAGTCATAGAATGGTCTGGAGTGGAAAGGACCTCCAAACGTCCTCTAGTCCAACACGCTCTGCAGTAATCAGGGGCATCTTCAACTACATCAGGCAGCCCAGAGCCCTGTCAAGCATTGCTTTGAATATATCCAGGGATGGGCCCACAACCACCTTGTTGGGCAACCTGTTCCACTACCCTCATGGTAAAGAACTTGCTCCTAACTTCCAATTTAAATCTATTCTTGTCTAGTTTGAAGCCATTGCCCTGTGTCCTGTCACTACAGGCCTAGCTTAGCCTCCTCTTCTCCAGAATGAACAAACCCAGCTGCCTCAGATACTCCTGTGTGCACGTGTTCCAGGACCTTCATGAGCCTCGCTGCCTTCCTCTGCACTTGCTCCAGCACATCAATATCTTCCTATAGTGAGGGGCTGTGGTGAAGGCACATTCTGCCCAGATACTAGATCTGGCCCCCAGCATGTGGATAGGTCTCCCCTCCTTCCGGAGGAAGACCATTACCAAGTATGGGCATAATTCCAGCTTCACGCTTTCTATAGGCTGAAGCCAGTTGTCTATCAGAGTGCCCATTGGTCAATCCCAGCTTCGAGGAACCTATAAATATTACCCCTGTTGGTAAACAAGTTGCCTCCTCTTCACTTTGCCTCTGTACTTGCTCGGGAGAGCAGCTATCGAGCCACCGCCTCTGCCGTTGAGCTTGTTTTTAGATTCTATCGTACATGCACGCATACTGAAGCCTCTGCATCGTGAGAAGCACTTTGATCGTGAGGATCAGCCCAGAGGAGGACCTTCACTGAGCCCGAGAAGCCAGCGTCGCTATAGCCGGTCATATCTCCAGGGGAGCCCATCGTGCTATCGGAGGACTGGACCAGCCCCGAGGGTAAGATCTGCCCAGTTGTCGGGGAGAAGGGACTATCTCAAGCGTCGTGCTGTTCCTTTAAGCCCAGGAACGGAGAAGCCGCATTCTCTCTCTAAGGCCGTTTGCCACGGGGCCGACCCCATAGCTATTGTCCGACCAGGAACCTCTGAGCCCGCCTATCGGCAATCGTCGCCTCGCCCTGCTGTGCGAGCCGACTCCCAGGGCTGCCCCCACGGGCCGAACGCGACCAGGAACCAGTCCAGCGGCAGTAGCCAGCCGGACCCCCACCTTGCTACAAACAACAGCTACAGAATATCTTCCACGTGCTTTCCACCCACTAGCACTCAGTTCAAAGTCTCCGCGTGTGGCAGAGTCATCGCTGACGCCCACAAAGATTGCAGTATCGCTGTATATTAGCCAGAAGCCGCCCGCGTTCTGCCGAGTCGCCATCTAGTGGCCAAGCGGTGGAACTGCACCCCTGAGAACAACTCTCAAGCCATAGCCTCTGCCATTGAGCTTATTGTTGTTAGCTTCCATCATACATGCACACACACTGAAAGCCTCTGCATTGTGAGAAGCAATCACGAGGATCATCTCCAGAGGGAGGACCTTTGCTGAGCCTGAGAAGCCCAGCATTGCCACAGCCAGTCGTACCGACTGGGAGAGCCCATTGTGCCACCGGAGGACTGGACCAACCCCTGAGCGTAAGATGTGCCCAGTTGTTGGGGAGAAGGGACTTGATCAAGACTGAGTCCACATATGCCTAACCCCGCCATAGCGGGAGAGGAGCCGCCACGTGTGCTGCTCTGAGCCCTGTGAACCTCAGGGAAGACTAGAGCAGTGTTTGTGCCTATACTGCACCAAACCCTGGACCACTCTGAGTGTCTCGCTATTCCTTTAAGCCTAGTAAATGAGAAGCCGCTGCTCAGCACAGCCGCTTTCTCTGTCCGAGGCTGTTTATATCAGCCCCGAGACTCGTTGCAGTCAGGCTGACTCCATAGCTTTTGTCTGCTATCATTGTCTGATTAGAAACATCTGAGCCTGTCTATTGACAACCGTCACCCCGCCCTGCTGTGCAAGGCAACTCAGAGAGCCAACCCCACAGGCCGACCCCGACCAGGACCGATCCCTATTGTCTGGAGGGAATCGACCAAGTCCTGAAGGGAACCTGCTTCCGAGCTAAGCCCAGGTTCCAGTATTCCCTCTGCACTGCTGCGGAGAGAGGAGACTGTAACCGAACACTGCCGTCCAACTCAGCTAGGAACCAGTCAGTAGTCTGCCAGACCTCCACCTTGCCACAAACAACGTCTACAGAGTATCTTCCACGTGCTTTCCATCCACTAGCACTCAGTTCAAAGTATCTGCGTCTAGCAGAGTAATCGCTGATGCATAGAAAGATTATAATATTGCTGAATTAGTTCGGGACCTGCTGAGCCACTTGGACACTCACAAGTCCATGGGGCCGGATGGGATCCATCCTAGGGTCCTGAGAGAGCTGGCAGGTGAGCTGGCCAAGTCGCTCTCCATCATTTTCCTCCAGTCGTGGCTGACCAGTGAGGTCCCAGATGACTGGAAACTGGCCAATGTGGTCCACATCCACAAAAAGGGATGGATGGAGGAACCCGGAAACTATAGGCCAGTCAGCCTGACCTCAGTGCCAGGGAAAATGATGGAGCAGATTATCCTGGTGGCAATAACTGCGCACCTGCAGGATGGCCAAGGGCTCCGGTCCAGCCAACATGGATTCAGGAAGGGCAGGTCCTGCCTCTCCAACCTGATCTCCTTCTATGATCAGGTGACCTGCCTGATGGATGTGGGTAGGCCTGTGGATGTGGTCTACCTGGACTTCAGCAAGGCCTTTGACACCGTCCCCCACAGCAAACTGCTGGCTAAGCTGTCAGCTCATGGGTTGGGCAGCAACACTCTGTGCTGGGTTGGGAACTGGCTGGAGGGCTGGGCCCGGAGAGTGGAGGTGAATGGTGCCACCTCCAGCTGGAGGCCAGTCACCAGTGGTGTCCCCCAGGGATCAGTGCTGGACCCCATCCTCTTGAATGTCTTCATTGACGATCTGGATGAGGGGATTGAGACAGTCATCAGCAAATTTGCAGATGACACCCAGTTGGGTGCAGATGTTGGTCAGTTAGAGGGTGGAACGGCCCTGCAGAGGGACCTCGACCAGCTGGACAGATGGGCGGAGTCCAATGGGATGGCATTCAACAAGTCCAAGTGCTGGCCATAACAACCCCATGCAGAGCTACAGGCTGGGGTGGAGTGGCTGGAGAACTCCCAAACAGAGAGGGACCTGGGGATGCTGGTCAACAGCTGCCTGAACATCAGCCAGCAGTGTGCCCAGGTGGCCAAGAAGGCCAACGGCATCCTGGCCTGCATTAGGAAGAGTGTGGCCATCAGGAGCAGGGAGTATAATTAGCCTCTGAACCTCTGTAACCTTGACTCCAGAAACCAAGAGATCGTCCACGTGTCTCAACTGGAGCTCTTTGCCACAAGCACCAGGTTGGACCATTGTCACTTGCAGCCGTGTACAAAATGTTCTTAATGTCTGGACCATCTCGCACAAGTCCCAGACCCATTGCTTGCACTACCTCTTGCTTTATCTGGTCAAAGGCTGCTTGTTGTTCAGGTCCCCAGTGGAAATGGTTTCTCTTTCGAGTCACATCATACAGAGGTTTCACAATCTGACTGTATCCAGGGATGTGCAGTCTCCAAAATCCCACTATTCCCAAGAAACGTAGAGTTTCGTGCTTGTTCATGGGATTTGCCATGGTAGAGACTCTATTTACCACATCCACTGGAATGTGTCGGCGTCTATCCTGCCACCGCACTCCCAGAAACTGGATCTCTCTGGTAGGTCCTTTCACCTTGTCTCGCTTGATGGCGAAACCTGCATTCAGAAGAATGTCAATGATTTTGTTACCTTTTTCGAAGACTTCTTCAGCAGTTTTACCCCAGACGATGATTGGAACTGAATCACAACTTCTCTTAGCTCCCAGATTACCAGTTTTGAATTGGATGTTCAAAGGCAAAGATTCCACACCACATCATGCAACAGATTCCACCTGGTCTAAGTGGATGACTCTGATAACACAGAGAGCTCAAATGGGAAATCTTGAAAGACCTGGCCTAGTGGAGGTGATCTCAAGTTGGCCTGAAGGTACCAACTGTACTAAACCTCCAGAGGAGAGAGTAACTCGTGCTGAGGAAGCTCCTCCTTACAATGACCTATCTGATGATGAAAAGAACTATGCTTTGTTCACAGATGGTACCTATCATCTTGTCGGGAACAAGCGAAGGTGGAAGTCTGCAGTGTGGAGTCTGTGGCTCAGTTGGTAGGGCATGAGACTGTGAGTGCTGAGATCATGGGTTCGAATCCTACAGTGGGCAACAGTGTCCTCCATGCTTTCCGATGGACTTTCTAGGTTTATCTTTAACTGATACAGGTTCTCCATTCTCCTCATCACTACATATCACTTGGGTAGAGTTAGAGCCGTGCTTTCTCCTTTTCGGTCTACGCCTAATTATAAAATAGGCTTTAAATACTTTCCTCTCCCGGTACAGAGCATATAACAAGAACAGATTACTTATCACCAACAGCGGGATTGCACACACAAAATAAATCACCTTTGGATCCCAGCCATCAGTTAAAACTACTTTTTCACCCACTGGGATCTTAAACTCCTTTATCTCTATGGGCAGAGTGGTGGAGGTCACATTCCTGTATCTATTAAGCCAAAAGAATCCCAGGCACCGGTCATAGAGAAGCTGAATCTTATACTTAAACCATAAATACAATTTATACATCAAGTATCTGTCTAAGCAAAGAACTTGTAGACCAGTACCGAACAAACTGAAAAGACCAAATGCTCTAAAATCCAAAACACTTTCATGTTTGCAACTCCAACTCGAGCAGACAATAAATCAAGCAACCTTTTTGCCCTGCTTCTGGACAGCAATTATCCACAAGCCCCATGTTGGGTGCCAATTAAAATATGAGGCAAGGTGAGACACAGACACACACACACACTCAAATGATAAAACCACAGCTAGCTCAGCCGGAGAAGCAGATGAAAGCTGCATTTACAAGCAGAAATGGAATGCAATGAATATGTAAAAAAAAAAAAAACCCAATATTTACAACATATACAGAAATACATATCAATGTATGTAATACAGGAGACCCACAGCTGGAGGAAGGTGTGCCCCCACCGGCCGCTATCCCCCTTCTCCCTCCCTACCTCCCCCTTTTTTCCCAAAAAGGGTTAGAGAGAGAGAGAAAGGCAATTAAGGAGAAAATTCTGTTAGCTCAAAGCGTATACAAGAGTTAGTTTTCTTATCTGGTGTCTCGATCCGGAGAAGGAAAGAGATTCAGGTTTTTAATGAATATTCCCGTGTTGTGAAATTAGAGGCACAAACGAGGCCAAAATATCAACAGCTAGACTATTTATTACATAAATACAGTGGATGGACATAAATAAAGTGGAGGGATCGGAAAGGGGAGAGAGAGAATAGGAAGAGAGAGAAGAAAGGGAGAAGAGGGAAAGAATTATATTACCACACCCCTCACCCCCAAGACAGTTTGAGTCTGTGGAGGAAAGGTGCTGCAGGAGATGTTGGGTCTGTAGAGGAAGGGTGCTGAGGCTTTGGCTGTAGAAGGGATGAGGTCCTCTGAGCAGCTTCTTCAGCTCCCGCATCCCGCTGAGTCACCATCTAGTGTCTAAACGGCAGAACTGCACCCTTCATTATATAAATATGGAAATAGTCTGTAGATAGCTTAATTAAGTTCTAATCATAACACTAAGCCACTTATGGAATGCATTTCACAAGCGTGCACTAGAACATGTACATAAGTTAGTGATTCATTGGTTATTAATAATGTGATAATTAATAAAAATACTATTTTCATAATTCATATTTCATATTAATAAATTTAATAACCTCTTCACAACACTTACCAATGCTGAGTACAGGGGGATGATCACCTCTCTGTTCTGCTGGCCACAGTCTTTCTAGTACAAGCTAGGTTGCCATCAGCCTGTGCACTCTTCTGACTCTAACGTGTCCATCCTCCCTATCCTCTAGCAGATTGACACCTCCACCCATCTTGATGTTATCTGCAAATGTACTGAGGGTGCTGTCAGTCCTCTCATCCAGATCTTAACTCCATTCACCATTGCTCTTTGGGCTTGGCCATCCAGAGGGCTTTTTTTCCAGTACAAAGTGCATTTATCCAAGCCTTGTGCCATGAGTTTCTGAAGGAGAATGATGTGGGAGACAGTGTTAAAGGCTTTACTAAAGTCCAGGCAGAAAATGTCCACAGCCCTTCCTATATGCACTAGGCGGGTCACCTTGTTGTAGAAGGTTAGTCAGGCAGGACCTGGCTTTCATAACCCCATGCTTACTGGCCCTGATTGCCTGATTCTCCTGTATGTGCTGCATGATGGCACTCAGGATGGCCTGTTTGTTCCGAAGGGACAAAACCTGAAATATGCTCTGAACCAGACAATGGAGCACGGTCCAGGAGCCTGCATTGCCCAGGCTTGTCTGAACATGTAGTAGGGCCCAGGTGGTCAGGTGTGTGTGCTGTTGGCCATGTTTGGAGAAAACATGATTCTATAGGTTAAACTATCAGGTTTATATCTCTTAATCTTTGTTGCCATGGCCCACCGTTATCATGGGAAATCTATAAATGCTGGTGCAAAGGTGTCTCGATCCAGAGAGGGAAAGAGATTCAGGTTTTTAATGAGTATTCCCGTGTTGTGAAATGAGAGGCACAAACGAGGCCAAAATATCAACAGCTAGACTATTTATTACATAAATAAAGTGGAGGGATCAGAAGGGGAGAGAGAGAGAATAGGAAGAGAGAGAAGAGAGGGAGAAGAGGGAAAGAATTATATTACCACACCCCTCACCCCCCAAGACAGTTTGAGTCTGTGGAGGAAAGGTGCTGCAGGAGATGTTGGGTCTGTAGAGGAAGGGTGCTGAGGCTTTGGCTGTAGAAGGGATGAGGTCCTCTGAGCAGCTTCTTCAGCTCCATGAGTTGCAGCAGGCGGAACTTAGAGCACGGAGAGTCCGAGATCCATTGTGTTGGCCTCGTGATGTTTCCAGCGTGTGCTGCCGTCTGCTTTCTTCTGCATTTTGCTTCTCCAATTTTCTCCTCCAAGCCAGTAGTTGCTCTAGTCTATTATACAGTTTTTTAGCCCTTAGGCAAGTGTCCAGGTGTTGTTCCCCAGGATATCGTTCTGGGAAATCATCTTTAGGTCCAGATATCGTTCCCCAGGAAATCTTTCTGTGTACTCAGGTGAGTTTGGGCAAGGTCTGGATGGAGGGGGGTGTGCCTCCACCTCCTCCTTCTCCATCTACCTATCCACACACTCTTAACACATCAGGAACCATTGTCCTTTCCTGGGGTATCTGATGGCTGGAAATTATCTTGTCCTGAAGGTGTGAATGCTGGGCCCTTGGGCCATTGTTGTAGGCCAGCTGCAGTCCCCTGAGCAATGTTATCTTTGCACCTTCCAAGATTCCTTCCAGTGGCTCTGCCCAACGCACATCAGCTATTGTTTGGGCAAGCAGCAAGTGATTTTATCTTTGTTGAGTCACACCAGGAGAGACAAGTTTTAGTCTCTCACAAAAGGGTGAGCAATTTGCCTTGTTTTACTGGAAGAAGCTACAAGAACTGCTGTGAAGGTTGCACCTGAAGAACCTCTCCATAACAGGCAAAGCCACAAAAGCTGTTGAGCCCAGAGCAGCAGAGATGAGCTCTGCTCAATGCTGGATCACCAAAGATACCACAAATCACAGCCTACCCAGACAGCCACATCATCTGCCTGCCTACACTGTGCCAGGGACGTATCCTTCACAGATACAGTAACCCGTCAAATCTGATTTCTATAGGCATCTGCATCTGTGAAAAGGTTCTGTTGCACTAATCACTTTATTGGGCGAGTTCTAGAGTTCCCTTTTGTGGGCAAAGCTGGCATGTTGCTGAAGTCTTTCTCTAGAGTTTAAATTACTGTTTACCGGTTCTGTATTTTGCTAATATCGTTTAAATCATTACATGTTCCTGCTTGTGAGATACCTTTCCACAATGGAATATTTTGAATCAGTGGATAGCTTTTGTCAAGATTTCTTGTGGGATTTTTTGATTAATAAAGTTATTAATATTTTTATTAATAATTCCACCAAGTATTAAATAAAAATAAAATGACACTTTTCCATAATCTTTCCTGGCATAGACGTCAGACTGGTGGACCTGTAGTCCTCTGGATTGCCCTTCTGGCCCTTCATGTATGTGGGTGTCATATTTGCTAGCCTCCAGTCAACTAGGACCTCCCCAGTTAGGCTGGACTGCTGGCAAATAATGGTGAGTGATTTGGTGGGCACATCTGCCAGCTCCTTAAGTATCCTTGAGTGGATCCCATCTGCTCCCATAGGCTGGTGCACACCTAAGTGACACAATAGACATTGATATTTCCTCCTGGATTTTGGAGGCTCTGTTCTGCTCCCTATCCCTGTCTTCCAATTCTGAGAGCTGTACCCTCATGGAGTAACTGGTGTCACTGATAAACACTGAGGCAAACTGGCCATTCAGTGGCTCTGCCTTTTCCTTTTCCTTGGCCAGCAGGTTCCCTTCTGTATCCAGTAGTGGGTGAAAACTCTCCGAAGCTCTTCTTTTGGTGTTAATATACCTATGAAAGCATTTTTTATTACCTCTCATGAGATTGACCATATTGATTGCTAGTTGGACTTTGAACTTTGTAATTTTCTCACTACATATCCTGGCAAGAGCCTTGTACCCTTCCTGAGTAACATGCCCCTTCTTCCATCGTCAGTAGATTTTCCTTTTCTTCCTGAGTTCTACCCAAAGCTGCCTGCTTTTCCAGGTTGCTCTCCTGCCCTCATGTCTCGATTTTTTTGGTGCACAGGGACAGCTTGTTCCTGTGCCTTGAAGATCTGCCCCTTGAGAAATGTCCAGCCTTTCTGGAACCCTTTGTACTTTAGGATTACCTCCCAAGGGATACCATGAGTGTGGTGAAGATTTCATGTGTCCAGAATTATGCCCCAAATATGGCCAAAATTTGTCCCTACATGTTGTGCTCACACCCTCTGTTCCTCCTCCTCCCCACCGCCACATCCTTCTGGGAGGGAGATCTGAGCCAGATCTGAATAAGCAAAGATATGATCTCAGCCAGATCTGAGTAAGCAAAGGGACAGGCGTCAACAAACTGGGGTAAACACACCCACCTATGGGATGCTTGTGCTTCTTCCAAATATAGGCATAATTTTGACTGTAGGCTTTGCTATTGGCTAATGGTGTTTACCAAGTTTGACTACTAGTTAAATGCAAGCCTTGAGTCAACTATATTACCCAAACTGTAAAAAACTCACTCATTTGCTCTTTTGCTATTAAGCCCCATGCATGTGTTCTGCTCTTGTACATATTTTCTGCCTTTGTCTGCAGTATGGAGAGAAGCCTGTTACCTGGGTAGAGCTGTCGTGCCTTAGAATAGAATAGAATAGAATAGAATAGAATAGAATAGAATAGAATAGACCAGGTTGGAAGAGACCTTCAAGATCATTGCGTCCAACTTATCAACCAATCCAACCTACCTAAACAACTCAACCATGGCACCAAGCACACCATCAAGTCTCCTCCTGAACACCTCCAGTGATGGTGACTCCACCACCTCCACGGGCAACCCATTCCAATGGGCAAACCTCCCCTGGCGCAGCCTGAGACTGTGTCCTCTTGTTCTGGTACTGGCTGCCTGGGAGAAGAGACCAACCTCCGCATGGCTACAACCTCCCTTCAGGTAGTTGTAGAGAGCAATAAGGTCACCCCTGAGTCTCCTCTTCTCCAGGATAAGCAACCCCAGCTCCCTCAGTCTCTCTTCATAGGGCTTGTGTTCAAAGCCCTTCAACAACTTCGTTGCCTTTCTCTGGACATGTTCCAGCAAGTCAACATCCTTCCTAAACTAAGGGGCCCAGAACTGGACACAGGACTCAAGGTGTGGCCTAACCAGTGCGGTGTACAGGGGCAGAATGACCTTCCTGCTCCTGCTGGCCACACTGCTCCAGATACAGGCCAGGATGCCATTGGTCCTCTTGGCTGCCTGGGCACACTGCAGGCTCATGTTCAGCCTACAATCAACCAGTACCCCCAGGTCCCTCTCTGCCTGGCCACTCTCCAGCCACTCTGACCCCAGCCTGTAGCACTGCCTAGGGTTGTTGTGGCCAATGTGCAGAACCCGGCACTTGGATGTGTTCAATCTCATGCCGTTGGACTCTGCCCATCTGTCCAGCCTGTCGAGGTCTCTCTGCAAAGCCTCTCTACCCTCCAGCAGATCAACACCTGCCCCCAGCTTGGTGTCGTCCGCAAATTTACTGATGATGGACTCAATGCCCTCATCCAGACCATCAATAAAGATGTTGAAGAGCATGGGGCCCAGCACTGATCCTTGGGGCACACCACTAGTGACAGGCCGCCAGCTGGATGTGGCACCATTCACTACCACTCTCTGGGCTCGGCCCTCCAGCCAGTTCCTAACCCAATGCAGTGTGATCCTGTCCAAGCCATGGGCTGCCAGCTTGGCCAGGAGTTTGCTGTGGGGGATGGTGTCAAAGGCCTTTCAGAGATCCAGGTAGACCACATCCACAGGCCTCCCCACATCCACCAGTCAGGTCACCTGATCATAAAAGGAGATCAGGTTGGTCAGGCAGGACCTGCCCTTCCTAAATCTGTGCTGGCTGGGCCTGATCCCTTGGCCATCCTGTAGGTGCTGTGTGATTGCTCTCAAGATGAACTCTTCCATAATCTTGCCTGGCACTGAGGTCAGGCTGACAGGCCTATAATTCCCTGGCTCATCCTTCCTGCCCTTCTTGTGGATGGGCACCACGCTGGCCAGCTTCCAGTCTTCTGGGATCTCTCCAGTGAGCCAGGACTGCTGAAAAGTGATGGAGAGTAGCTTGGCCAGTTCATCTGCCAGCTCCCTCCGCACCCTAGGATAGATCCCATCTGGTCCCATGGACTTGTGGGAATCCAAACAGCTAAGGAGAGGTCTAACTACCGCCTCCTGGAATGGGGAAACTATGCTGCTCCCTGGCTCCATCTGCCAACTCTGCAGGCCAGCTGTCTGGAAGACATGTCCTGATAGTAAAAATTGAGGCAAAGAAGGTGTTAAGTACTGCTTCATTTTCCTCATCTTTTGTTACAACATTCCCCTCTGTGGTCACCAAGGAGTGGAGGTTGTCCTTGCCCTTCCTCTTGCTATTAATATATTTATAGATGGACTTTTTGTTGTCCTTCACAGCAGAGGCCAGTCTGAGCTCCAAATGTGCTTTTGCCTCCCTAATTTTCTTCCTACAAGACCTAGCAACATCCCTAAACATTCCATGGGTTGCCTCCCCTTTCTTCCAAAGATGGTACACCCTCTTTTTTTCCCTTAGTTCTTTTAGAAGTTCATTGCCCATCCAGGCTGGCTGTCTGCCCCGGCATCTCATCTTCCAGCACATTGTCACAGCCTGTTCCTGCGCCTTCAAGAGTTCTTCCTTCAAGCAGGTCCAGCTCTCCTGAACCCCTTTGTTTTCGAGTGCTGTTTCCCAAGGAACCTTCTGAGTTAGTTCCTTGAGTAATCTGAAGTCTGCCCTCTGGAAGACCAGAGTGGAGGTCTTCTTTCTGCCCCTCTTAGCTTGACTGAATACTGAAAATTCTATTATTTCATGATTGCTGGCCCCTCAACACCCTCCGACCACCACATCACCCACCAGCCCTTCCCCATTGGTGAAGAGGAGGTCAAGCAGAGCCTTACTCCAGGCATGTTTGCGCAGCACCTGAGATGAGAAGTTGTCCTCCATGCATTCTAAGAACCTCCTAGACTGCCTCCTCTCTGCTGTGCTGAGATCCGTTTTGGCTCGATAGCCGACCGGAGCCGGCGCTCGGGGATCACCCCCTGGAATCTGTGAGCTTCCTGCTTGGTTTTGCTTTCATTTCAGGGCTTTGCGGGTCGGGAGAGCCTGGGGGCTAGCAGGCGGGTCCGGAGGGATCGTGCTCTCATGAGCTTGCTCGGGAATGGGGGCGGGGTGTCATCTGCGGGAGGTTTAAATCCCGCCCGGGCTGTGCGCGCACCGCCATTTTGGCTCGAGAGCCACCTGCCTGATGAGCGCAAAAAAAAAAATTTTTTTTTCTTTTTTCTTTTTCTTTTTTCAATCAAACAGTCACCCATGGTTGTCACTAGGACAAAGGGTAGTAAAACAGCATCTACCCAGACTGACTTGCTATATCAGCATGCAGAAGTCCCAGGCTGCCAGCTGCAGTGAGTGCTTGAGCTTGGCACTTGGAATGGAGGGGGAAGGAGAGAACACCTGTGTCAGGTGTGACCAGGTGAACTTTCTCCTTACTTTGGTGGCCGAGCTGAAAGATGAAGTGGCTGAGCTGAAGGAGGAGGTATCTAGGCTGAGGTCAATAAGGGAAAGTGAAAAGGAATTAGACATGTGGGAGAAGGCTCTGCAGATCTCCCCTGCTGAGGGAAGGGTCCCTGGAAATGGGGAGGGATGGATACAAGTCCCTGCCAGGGGTGGCAAGGGAAGTCCATCCCTGCCCTCCCCTCCTCCTCCGCTGCCCTTGCATAATAAGTACGAGGCCCTGCAGGCCGAGGGTGGTGGGGATGAGAGGGCTGAAGAGCAGCCACCTGGGCAGGAGCCTAAGGCTAAGGCCAAGCGGTCCCCACCAGCTATAACGACCAGCTCCACAAAGAAAAGGAGAAGGGTTATAGTTGTTGGGGACTCTCTCCTGGGGGGTACAGAGAGACCCATATGCCGCCCTGACCCATCCCACAGGGAGGTCTGCTCCCTACCCAGGGCGCGGGTCAGGGACATTGTGAGGAGAATCCCTAAGTTAATCCACCCCTCTGACTATCACCCTCTGCTTGTAATACAAGTGGTGCGTGATGAAATTGGCAAGAAGGGCACTAGGACAATTAAAAAGGAGTTCAAGGGCCTTGGACAATTTATTGAAGGGGCAGGAGCTCAAGTGGTGTTCTGCTCAGTTCCCTCAGTGGCAGGAGAGTACACTGAGAGGAACGGGAGAACCCACACCATCAACAATAGGCTCAGGGGATGGTGCCAGCAGTGAAATTTTGGTTTCTTTGATCACAGGGCAGCTTTTATTGCATCCAACCTGCTGGGACCTGATGGGGTGCAGTTATCTAGAAAAGGTAAGAGAGTCTTAGTGCTTGAGTTGGCAGGGCTCATTAAGAGGGCTTTAAACTAGGTCTGAAGGGGGTGGGTGAGGAAGTCAGTCCCTCTGCAGATGAAGGAGTGGGGCACAGATTAGGGTCAATAGAGAAGTTGAGAGCCCAACTGAAGCGCATGTACACCAATGCATGCAGCATGGGCAATAAGCAAGAGGAGCTGGAAGTCCTGGTCCACCAGGGTGACTATGATATAGTCGCCATCTCAGAAACATGGTGGGATGACACACACGACTGGAGTGCTGCACTGGGGGGTTACAGGCTCTTCAGGAGAGACAGGCAAGGGAGAAGAGGAGGAGGGGTGGCTCTGTATATCAGGGAGTCACTCTCTGCCACACAACTTGAGGTGGAAAATGAAGGGATTGAGAGCCTGTGGGTTAAAATCGGGGGCAGACCAACAAATCTGATATCCTGGTTAGAGTCTGTTATAGACCACCCAACCAGGATGAGGAGGCAGACGAATTATTCTATAAGCAACTGGAGGCTGTCTCAAGGTCATCAGATCTTGTCCTTGTGGGTGACTTTAACCTGCCAGATATCTGCTGGGAACTTAATTCAGCAGAGAGGAGGCAGTCCAGAAAATTCCTGGAGCGCATGGAGGACAACTTCCTGATGCAGCTGTTGAGTGAGCCTACCAGGGGTCAAGCGCTGCTTGACCTGCTGTTCTCCAATAGAGAAGGGCTGGTAGGAGAAGTGACTGTGGGAGGCTGCCTGGGGTGCAGTGACCATGAGATGGTGAAGTTTTCAATATACAGGGAGATAGGGAGGAGCACCAACAGAACCTTCACCTTGGACTTCCGGAGGGCAAACTTCAGCCTGTTTAGGAAACTTATCTGCAAAGTTCCCTGGGTATCGGCCCTCATGAACCAAGGGGTCCAGGAGGGTTGGACCTATTTTAAACAGGAGCTCTTGAAGGCACAGGAACTGGTGGTTCCCATCTGCCGAAAGATGAGCCGGCGGGGAAGGTGACTGGCCTGGGTGAGCAAGCAGCTCCTGGAGGAACTAAGGGGAAAAAAGAGGCTGTATCACCTTTGGAAGGAGGGGAAGGCTTCTTGAGGTGCTTTTAAGGAAGTTGTTAGATTATGTAGGAAAAAAATTAGAGAGGCAAAGGCCCAGTTGGAGCTGAAGCTGGCCACCTCAGTGAAGGACAATAAAAAGCACTTTTACAAATATGTTAATGCCAAAAGAAGAGCAGGAAGAACCTGCACTCCCTATTGGACCTGGAGGGGAACACGGCGACTAAAGACGAGGAAAAGGCTGAGGTCCTGAACACCTTCTTTGCCTCAATTTTTAACAGCGAGGCAGGAGGAGTTCAGGACAAGTGGCCTCCTGAGCTGGGTGATGGGGTCAGGGAACAGTGTAATGCCCTGGATATCCATGAGGAATGAGTTCAGGACCTGCTGAGCCACTTGGACACTCACAAGTCCATGGGACCGGATGGGATCCATCCTAGGGTCCTAAGAGAGCTGGCAGGTGAGCTGGCCAAGCCGCTCTCTGTCATTTTCTTCCAGTCGTGGCTGACCGGTGAGGTCCCAGATGACTGGAAACTGGCCAATGTGGTCCCCATCCACAAGAAGGGACGGATGGAGGAACCCGGAAAGTATAGGCCAGTCAGCCTGACCTCAGTGCCAGGGAAAATGATGGAGCAGATTATCCTGGTGGCAATAACTGCGCACCTGCAGGATGGCCAAGGGCTCCGGTCCAGCCAACATGGATTCAGGAAGGGCAGGTCCTGCCTCTCCAACCTGATCTCCTTCTATGATCAGGTGACCCGCCTGGTGGATGTGGGTAGGCCTGTGGATGTGGTCTACCTGGACTTCAGCAAGGCCTTTGACACCATCCCCCACAGCAAACTGCTGGCTAAGCTGTCAGCTCATGGGTTGGGCAGCAACACTCTGTGCTGGGTTGGGAACTGGCTGGAGGGCCGGGCCCAGAGAGTGGTGGTGAATGGTGCCACCTCCAGCTGGAGGCCAGTCACCAGTGGTGTCCCCAGGAATCAGTGCTGGGCCCCATCCTCTTGAATGTCTTCATTGACGATCGGGATGAGGGGATTGAGACAGTCGTCAGCAAGTTTGCAGATGACACCCAGTTAGGAGCAGATGTTGGTCAGAGGACAGAAGGGCTCTGCAGAGGGACCTCGATCGGCTGGACAGATGGGCGGAGTCCAATAGGATGGAATTCAACAAGTCCAAGTGCTGGGTGCTGCACTTTGGCCACAACAACCCCATGCAGACGTACAGGCTGGGATCAGAGTGGCTGGAGAGCGGCCAAACAGAGAGGGACCTGGGGGTGCTGGTCAACAGCCACCTGAACATGAACCAGCAGTGTGCCCAGGTGGCCAAGAACGCCAACCGCATCCTGGCCTGCATTAGGAATGGTGTGGCCAGCAGGAGCAGGGAGGTCATTGTGCCCCTGTACTCTGCTTTGGTTAGCCCACACCTTGAATACTGTGTCCAGTTCTGGGCCCCTCAGTTTAAGAAGGACATCGAGACACTTGAATGTGTCCAGAGAAGGGCAACAAGGCTGGTGAGATGCCTTGAGCACAAGCCCTGTGAGGAGAGGCTGAGGGAGCTGGGGTTGTTTAGCCTGGAGAAGAGGAGGCTCAGGGACGACCTCATTGCTCTCTACAACTACCTGAAGGGTGGTTGTAGCCAGGAAGGGGTTGGCCTCTTCTCCCTAGCAACCAGCACCAGAACAAGGGGACACAGTCTCAAGCTGCAACAGGGGAATTTTAGGCTCGAGGTGAGGAGAAAGTTCTTCACCGAGAGAGTCATTCGCCATTGGAATGGGCTGCCCGGGGAGGTGGTTGAGTCGCCGTCCCTGGAGGCGTTCAAGAGGGGACTGGATGTGGCACTTGGTGCCATGGTCTAGTTGTGAGGTTTGTGGTTACGGGTTGGACTGGATGATCTTCGAGGTCTCTTCCAACCTTAGTAATACTGTTATACTGTGATAGTGTGATACTGTGATCCCAGCTTAGTTTTCCCGGAAACCAGCAGAGTCCTTTGTGTAATCTGCATGAAACTACAGCTTTGCATTGTATCTGCAGTCTCGCTGGTTTGAAGAATCCGCCACTGCACCTTAAAGGATAGAGCTGCTAGCCTAGCCAGCTGGGGAGAACTTGTCTGAATCCCTTTTGGCTGTTCTAAGTGTCTGAGTCAGCCACAAGGCTGCAGACCTGTGAGACAAAGTCCTCGCATGTCTGCTTGCAAAGCAAAGACTGCGCCTAGCAGCCCCTGTGTGCCGGCTGCTCAGCCATGGGAGACAGAGCTGCCGCCTGCTGCTCCATGCAGTTCAGAGCACCATGCATGCCTTGCTGGGACTGTATGTGTCCTGGACACTAACTCATTTCCAAGCTGAGCAGGGAAAGGTGCACTGTCCCCCATACCCCGCTTCCTCTCTGCTCTCAAGCTGCTCCAGGAGAGGAACTGCTCCCCACCATGCCCTGCAGACTCTACAAAACCACCAGTGCGGGGAATTGCCTGAGAGCCATTCAAGGTGAACCAGCCTCCAGTGCACCTCTATGGAGCCTCCATGGTGCAATCCTACAGTTGCAGGAGAAAGCTGCCTCCACCATGTCTGCAAGGGACAGCCCCCAGAGCCAGCCTCAGCAGCGATTAGTTGCAGCCCTCCTGGGTACCCTCAAGAGTGAGCAGCCAGCCATAACGAACAATTGAGCAAGGGAAATATAATACAATAAACCAGGTTGAAAGAGACCTTCAAGATCATTGCGTCCAACCTATCAACCAATCCAACCCACTTAAATAACTAGACCATGGCACCAAGCACCCCATCAAGTCTCCTCCTGAACACCTCCAATGATGGTGACTCCACCACCTCCACGGGCAACCCATTCCAATGGGCAATCACTCTCTCTGTATAGAATTTTTCCTAACATCCAGTCTAAACCTCCCCTGGCACAGCTTGAGACTCTGTCCTTTTGTTCTGGTGCTGGCTGCCTGGGAGAAGAGACCAACCTCCACCTGTCCACAACCTCCCTTCAGGTAGTTGTAGAGAGCAATAAGGTCACCCGAGTCCCTCTTCTCCAGGATAAGCAACCCCAGCTCCCTCAGCCTCTCTTCATAGGGCTTGTGTTCCAAACTCCTCACCAACTTCGTTGCCTTTCTCTGGACACGTTCCAGCAAGTCAACATCCTTCCTAAACTGAGTGACCCAGAAATGATACCTCTTTCAGTGCTCAGATGTTTAACACCAGTTCTGGTTCTGTTTAAAATCCCTGTGCTTTAGCCCACATAGTATTGTAACTTGTGGATTATTAATGCAGGATTATTGTGGATTATTAATCCTGGTATGAGTGGAGTTATAATTCATGAACAAAAATTGATTTAAGTCACTGAAATGTTCCTTTAAAATTGTATGTGCCTAATAGCCACACCACTGTATTCAGCCACTGGGCTTCTTGTCAAGTCACCATCTGGTGGACAAGTGGTAGAATTGTTTCCTTGGTTCTTAATGAATAACTGTTGTATTTTTCTAATTTGGTCCAAAATTGTCAAGCTGTACCAATTTATGGGATATATCCACAACTGTACACTAGAATGTGAGAATTTATATGTACACACACACACACACAGAGAGAGTTTAAAGTTTATGAATAATTAGATATTAATAAATAATAATATTATTAAATTTTTATAATTCCATAATAACCATAGTTATGACAATCAGACAATGTCCTAAACAAGTCAAAGTCTGTCCTCTGGAAGTCCAATAATGTAGTTCTGAGCTGTAATCTTCCTGAGCCCTTTTTAATTTTCCAGCTCTTTTTCTTCTCTTGAAGATAGTTTAACTTTTATGACTTTCCTACTGTTTATTACTGTTATGTTTTGGTCTCTGTGTACTTATGAAAAGGTGTGGTGGATTGAAGTTTCCCCCAGCATTAACTTTTAAGCCAGACCAACTCAATTAGAAGCAAATGAAGCTGTATTTGTAAGCAAAAACTACACTCTACAATGGAATGCAATGAATATGTACAAGATACACAGTATTTACAATAGTATACAGATATTTAAAAATAGCACATAACACGGAAAACCCCCTGGTCCGAAAGACCAGGGAAGTTGCTCCACTGCACCCCCCAAAACCTCTCCCTCCCCCTTTACCAGAGAGAGAAAAGAGGAGTTGACAGAAAGCACTGTTAGGCCTTATCTCAAGGTCAGCCAGAAGTGTTGTTATCTCCTGGGCAAAACAGAACAGCCAAGATCAGAGAAGAGAAGAGGAATGGGGATGGAATTGAAATGTGAAGAATTGTTATGATACAGCAGCTCCTTTTACCCCAGATATTTATCCAATGAATTTGTTTAGAATAATATTTTGTTTTCCTTTTTACACCCAATAGGGGTGTACATTGTTCTACTTTTCTGCTCAAAGTCTGCAGCTAAATTTCACAGGCATAGCCTAAAACTGCCACAGAAGGTAAAACTTTTTTTTTCTATACATGATCATTTAAATTTTAAATTTTTTAAATAATTTTAAAATGCATCCTAAAATTTCTAAGTATTTTAAATTATATCCTAAAAGAAGTGAAAGGAGATTACAAATGTAAAAAAAAATAATTAACTTTTAGTGGTTTTCAATATGTTCTGTCAAATTGCTACCTGAGGGAGCAGTTGAAGACCTATCCTGTGGCAGTATTTCCATGGGAAGCATTGCACAATGTTGAATCTTTCCTCTAAGCCTCCACAAAAAAAGTGTTTAATTTCCTCTGAATTCAATATGCACTTCACAAGAACATAGAATAGAATCATATTTAAAGCAAAAGCTATCTAGGAAGGAGGAAGGAAATGGCTTGGCAGAATACTAAACCTATTTCTGTCACTACATTTAGATTTCCTTCCTTTGAAGCAACATGCAAACAACATTTACAGCCTACAAATGAAATCAATTAAGAAGTGAGACTTGAGTTGTTTACAAAATTAAGGAGTTGTGAGGTGTCAGGAAGAAGTCTAATTGTCTGCTATCACTCTGCTGATAAAAAAACAACAGCAACTATAGATTGCCTTAAAAATAACAATTAGAGAAAAAAGAGGGAACACATACTAAACATTAGAAGACAGCTTCGATTTCCTGTTGGGACTCAGATTAATATTTATTAGCATACATTTAGATACTGAAAGGTCTTTTTAATCAAGGTGATGGGCAATTTTCATTAGAGGATCTTTAAAAATGGATAAATATGCATGAACAGATTAAGTATCCAATTCTAATAAGTATTAAAAAAAAATTGCTTTTCTATCCACCAAAGCTAAAAAAAGCATTGCTTTGCAGTTGAAAAGATTTCCACTGTGATGAGGGGAAAAAAAAAAAGGAAGGGGAGTTTGGTTTTCCATTAGAGAGGCATGCAGACTTTGATCACTTCAGGGATCTGCTGGCCAAAGTATCATGGGACAAAGACCTGGAGGCAAGAGGGGCCCAGGTCAGCTGGTCAGTGTTCAAGAATCACCTTCTCTGTGCTCAGAAGCAAAGCATACCCACAAAGAGAAAGGCAGAAAGGAATACTAGGGGACCTGCCTGGATAAGCAAGAAGCTCCTGGACATGCTGTCACACAAAAAGAAACTCTACAAGGAGTGGAAGAAAGGACAGCTGGAATCGGGGCATATCAAGAAGCTGCCTAAGCAGCAGGAGACCTGCTTAGGAAAGCTAATGCTCAGTTAGAATTAAATCCAGCCAGGGAGATCAAGTGGAACAGTAAAAATTTCTATAGGTCTATTAATCTCAAAAAGAAGACTAGGGAAGGTGTGAGCCCCCTCAGAAAGGAAACAGGTGAACTGGTGACCAGTGACATGGAGAAGGTTGAGGTTCTCAATGACTTCTTTACCTCAGTCTTCACTGGCAAGGGCTCCAGCCACACTCCCAGAATAATGGAAGATAAGGGCCAGGACTAGAAGAAGGAATTGTCCATTGTGAGTGAAGATCAGGTTTGTGACCATCTGAAGAACCTGAAAGTGTTCAAGTCCATGGGACCCAATAGGATACACCCACAGGTGCTGAGGGAACTGAGGGATGAGGTTGCTAGGCTGCTCTCTATTGTATTGCAAAAGTCATGGCAGTCCCTACTGACTGGAAAAGGGGAGACATAACTCCCATTTTCAAAAAGGGAAAGAAGGATAACCCAGGGAACTATAGTCCAGTCAGTGTCACCTCTGTGCCCAGTAAGATCATGGAGCAGATCCTCCTGGAGGCACTGCTGAGGCAGAAGAATAACAAAGAGGTGATTTGGTACAATCAGCACAGTTTCACCAAGGGCAAATCCTGCCTGACAAACCTGGTGGCCTTCTAGGACAAAGTCACAACATTAATAGATGAAGACTGAGAGACTGACATTATTTACCTGGACCTGAGCAAAGCCTTCAATACTGTCCCACACAACATCCTGTTCTCCAAGTTGGTGCACAGTATGGGTTTGATGGATGGACCATTCAGTGGATAAAGAATTGGCTTGAGGGCTGCATCCAAAGGGTGGCTGTCAATGGGTCCATGTCCAAGTGGAGGCCAGTGACAAGCAGAGTCCCCCAGGGATCAGTACCAGGACCAGTCTTGTTGACATCTTTGTTGGTGACATGGACAGTGGTATTGAGTGCACCTTCAGCAAGTTTGCTGACGGCACCAAGCTGTGGGGTGCAGCAGACATGCTGGAGGAAAGGGATGCCATCCAGAGGGACCTTGACAGCCTGAAGAGATGGGCCCAAGCAAACCTCATGGAATTCAACAAGACCTACCATTTGGCAAGAGAGCTGCTCGGGACTGGCACTGGGACTGGCGTGCTCGAGCTGAGAGGTGTTCTATTTTGGTTTCTTTTGTGGGCTTTTCAGGGCCTGAGGACCTCAGCAGACAGTGAGGACCAGCAGGGTCATCATCTCGCATGCCTGCTCTAGAGGGTGACATCAGCTGTGGCAAATTTAAATAAGGCAGAGCAAAGCCATGCAACCACCATTTGGCAAGAGAGCTGCCTTCTCACTCGATTGCAGTGAGTGGCACATGCCAGGACATCAGCCAACAGAGTGCAGAAGCCTCTGTGGTAGCTTGGGGCAAAATATAGTAGTCAGGTGGAATATATATATTTAATAACAAAAAATAAACCCCCTAAACTTAATTTCACCTACCTGAAGATATCCAGCAATGGTAACAACTCGGCCAAAGGCTACTAGAAAAATGGTAGGTACCCAGACAGAGCTGGCAAACAAGCATGCAGGTGTCCAGGCTGCTAGCTGCAGAGTGTGCTGAAACCTGGCACTTGGAATAGAGGGTGAAGGAGACACCACTTGTGTGAGGTGTGATCAATCTGGTGGCCGAGCTAAAGGATAAAGTATCAAGATATAGGCTGGGCAGTGACTGGCTTGAGAGCAGCCCTGAAGAAAAGGACATGGGGAATGCTGGTGGATGAGAAGCTCAACATGAGCCACCAGTGTGCACTTGCAGCCCAGAAAGCCAATCACATCCTGCATAGCCAGCATGTTGAGGGAGGTGATTCTTCGCCTCTACTCTGCTCTGCTGAGACCCCACCTGGAGTACTGTGTCCAGTTCTGGAGCCCCTATTTCAGGAAGGATCTGTATGTGCTGGAAGGTGTCCAGAGAAGGGCCATGAGGATGACCAGAGGGCTGGGGCAGCTCTCTTATGAGGACAGACTGATGGGTTTGCAGCTGTTCTCTCTGGAGAAGAGAAGGCTCCAAGGAGATGTTATTGTGGCCTTCAAGTCTTTTAAGGTGGCCACCAAGAAAGCTGGTGAGGGATTTTTAGGGTGTCAGGTAGTGGTAGTACTAGGGGGAATGGAAGAAAACCCTCAATCATTGGAGGTTTTTAAGGCCAGGCTGGATGTGGTTCTGAGCAACCTGATCTAGTATGAGATGTCCCTGCCTATGGCAGGGTGGTTGGAACTAGATGATCCTTGAGGTCCCTTCCAACCCAAACAATTCTATGATTCTATGATTCTATGTCATTGTGAAGCCACTCTCCATAATCTTTGAGAAGTCATGAAGACTGGAAGAATGTTAATGTCACTCCCATCTACAAGAAAGTTTCCAAGGAGGACTCAGGTAAATATAGACCCATTAGCTTCACTTCAGTCCCTGGGAAAGTTATGGAACAAACCCACAAGTCAACTGAAGCATGTGGTTGGGAAAAGCCAACATGGATTCATGAGGGGCAAACTGTGACCACCTTCTATGGCAAAATAACTCACTCATTTGATGCAGAGGCAACAGTTGACATTGTCTACCTGAAATTCTCCAAGGCTTTTGACACTGTCCCCCACAACCTCCCTCTAGAGAAGCTGACAAGTTACTTATAAGTGCTTAAAAGTACTTATAACTGCACTGTATGGTGGGTGGGAACTAGCTGACAGGCCATACCCAGAAGTTAGTAGTAAATAGTTCTTTTTCAAAATGGCAACCTGTTAGAAGTGGGATCCCCAGGGATTGTTATTGGGCCCAAGACTGTTCAATGTCATTATCAGTGTTACAGATATTGGGAACAAGAGCACCTTGATGAAGTTTACAGATTACGCTAAAATGACTGGGAAGGTTGACACTCTCACATTCTGTGATACTGTAATTCTATAGGTGAGGCTACTGGCTTTGGCAATGGGTAAAAAGCAGTCCTTTGAGTAATGTTACAGTATCACAGTATCACAGTATGACTAAGGTTGGAAGAGACCTCGAAGATCATCGAGTCCAACCTGTAACCACAGACCTCACAACTAGACCATGGCACCAAGTGCCACATCTAGTCCCCTCTTGAACACCTCCAGGGACGGCGACTCAACCACCTCCCCGGGCATCCCATTCCAATGGCGAATGACTCTCTCGGTGAAGAACTTTCTCCTCACCTCGAGCCTAAAATTCCCCTGTTGCAGCTTGAGACTGTGTCCCCTTGTTCTGGTGCTGGTTGCTAGGGAGAAGAGGCCAACCCCTTCCTGGCTACAACCACCCTTCAGGTAGTTGTAGAGAGCAATGAGGTCGTCCCTGAGCCTCCTCTTCTCCAGGCTAAGCAATCCCAGCTCCCTCAGCCTCTCCTCATAGGGCTTGTGCTCAAGGCCTCTCACCAGCCTTGTTGCCCTTCTCTGGACACGTTCAAGTGTCTCGATGTCCTTCTTAAACTGAGGGGCCCAGAACTGGACACAATATTCAAGGTGTGGGCTAACCAAAGCAGAGTACAGGGGCACAATGGCCTCCCTGCTCCTGCTGGCCACACCATTCCTAATGCAGGCCAGGATGCGGTTGGCCTTCGTGTTGTGAATTTTCCCAAGACAGCATGAGCTATAATATTGAATCCCCTTTGCCTTTGGCCCATGTGAAGCAGATTTTAAAGGTAACTAGTAGAATTGGCAATTGGTAGAATAAGTATGTCTAAGCACAAACATTATTTGACCCTGTCAACTGTCCTGGACTGGATTGGACTGTCAACTTCTCCATACACCATCCCAGCTGCTCAAGATGATGGTTCTCAGTCAGCCACAGCTTAAGTCCTGCTGTTGATGGGGGACTGTTCACCTTTCTTTTTCTGGGACTCCCTTCGCCCTTGAATGATGAATCCAAGAACTGATTCCTTCTACTTTTACTGCAGTATATATTTTCGGAAGTACGGTGTACGATCCTTTCCACTTTTCACTCAGAGATTTTTCCTTCCACACCCATATGTATACACTGTCATCAGGATGAAAAGGACATAAAAGGGTATCCAAGGAGAGAGGAGTTCCCTAGTTCAAATATCTATGTAGGGAAGACAAAATCTGTGATAAAGAAATTAAATGTTCTCTGATTATATTTTGCCCCTTTACATGCATTTAATGCCTTTGTGACCAGACAATGCATAGGCTATATTTTCCCATATAACATTTCAAAAGGGCTCATGCCCTCTTTAATCCTTGGGATGACTTGAACTCTCAAGAGCACTAGAATCAAGAGCCTCAAGCCACTAAAGGTGAGCTTCATGACACAATTTTGAAATGTGCCTTTCTAAGATTTGGTTCACTCTTTCTACCTTTCCACTAGAGTTAGGTTTCCAGGGAGTATGTAATTCCCACTTAATATGTAAAAATTTAGATACATCCTGTAATACTTCTGCCACAAAATGTGACCCATTATCAGATGATATTCCATCTGGAATACCCAATCTAGGTATTATTTCTTTCAACACTACTGTAAGTACCTTTCTGGCTTTATTGTTATGACAGGGAAAACCTCTGGCCATCCCAAAGAAGTGTCTATCAATACCAGTATGTATTTACATCCAGGTAATTCAGAGAAATCTATCTGCTAGTAGTATCCAGAATTTCCCCCTTGTTTCAGAGATCTTCCTATGACTATTTTCTTAACTTTCTTACTGTTATCACAGCAAATTACATGGTTTTTGACTTTCAGATCTCCTATACCTTGCTTTTTAAGTCCATAAATACTCCTCTGAGCAGTCTAAAACAAAGAATCCACTCCTGTATGAGTTTTGCAGTGTGATTTTGCAGGCACTGTTTCAATCATCTTTTCTGAAACTAATAGCTGCTTACGTGGAATTACCCGCCCACCTTGTCATTCCATGAATAGTCCAACTGTTCTGTCAATTGATTTTTCTTTTCTGTGTATCTCTGTGGTGACAGTCCCAATTGACATCCTGGGATTAATGTTCCTTCTATTTTTGCTTTCTCCAAAATGGCATTTTTCACCACCTCATCTGCCTGTAAAAAATTATTTATTTATTTACCCTTACAGCTTCATTGTTTCCTTGGTGGTGAGCCTTGCAGTGATTATTGAAACTTCTTTTGGTCAAAGGACTGCCTATAAAACATTTCTTTTCCGTGTTTTGTGAGTTTAGCATTCCTGTTTCTTTTCAAATTGCCCCATTGGTGTGCACTACTCCAGCAGCATACTTATAATCTGTATTTTATATTAACTCTTTTCCCATTGCTTAGCTCTAGTGCATGGATAAGTGCTACCAATTCTGCCTTTTGATTGGAACCATTAGTAGGGAATGTTATGCTTTCTAGCAATTGGATTATGTTAACACTGCATATCTGTCTCTCCTTTTTCCTTCAGACACATAACTGGTCCCATCAGCGAAAAGTTCCTCTTCAATATCAGGTGCTGGTTCACCTTGTAGTCTTGGCCTGCTAGAATAAACTCATTCAATGTTAGTTAAATAATCATGTTGCAATTCAACAGATTCCAAAATGGGAAACAAAGTTGATGATTTCAAGACCGAGGTCACAGAAAAATGACATTGTCTTATTCTAACAATATAGCCAGATACTTAGCCAGTTGGCTGGGAGGAAACCATCGACATCCTTTATTTTCAAGCAAAGATGTCACTGCATGGGGCACAAGCACAGTGACTGGTTCCTCCAGAATTAATTTTTGGACTTTCTCAATCAGGGATATGGTAACTGCTACCTCTTTCAGAGAAGCAGCCAACACTTACTGACCTCATCTAGTTTCATGGAGAAATATTGCAGTCGTCTCTTCCAGCTTCCCAATTTCTGAATCAAAATTGCTTGGTGTTACTTCCTGTTTCTCATGGACATAGAGCTAAATGGTTTCCTCAAGATTGAGAGCAGGTTTTTCAATACATATTCTCTTAATTTTGGTAAAAATCCTGCTGACATTCCAAAATTCCTTCTACTCCTTTCAATAGCAGCATATAAATGTTTTGCAGGCAGTCCAAAATTAGGGAAATACAGTCAGCACCATTGAGCAATCCCTGAAAAGCCCCTCAATTGCCTTTTTGAGCTAGGTAAAGAAATTCTACGAATAGTTTCCTTCATTTCCACATTCAATTATCTTTGTCCTTGAGTTAGTGAGTATTCTATGTGTGGAATCCTTTATTTTCCTGTCTGGTCTTTTTTGTTCGATACTTGATATCCTGCCAAGCCCAGGAAACTGAGAAAATGAGTAGTATTTTCTAGGCATTCTTCATAGGCATCAGTGCCAATCAGCAAATGGATGTTAGCTACCAGCATGAGGAAAAGGTGCCTTTCTACCTTTCCCTGTTCAAGCACACAGCTGGAGCAGAAAGGAATTTCATGCCTTTGCCTTCCCCCATTCAAACCTCCACAAGTGGAGGTAGGGGAATGGTGTTTTGGAGCACCCTACCACAATTTGCTAACCCTTTCCATGCATTTCTCTCCCAATCCAAATATCTCTCCTGTGGGAGATAAACGTGAACAGTGGATACTCCCCTGTGTAAGTGGATCAATCCTTCCATTGCTTTTTTTTTTTTTTTTTTAAATAATATAAAATCCTTCTTTCCCATTAGTAAACAGATACTCCAAGAGAGCTTGCTTAACTTCCCAGTTTGGACAGTGTGTCATCATTACTGTTTTAATGCTATGATACATTCACTACAGATTGCTTTAATAAGACCCAATAGCTTCCTTCCAGCTTAGCAAATCAGACATGGCAAAAGGTATATTTACTTATACTAGTATTCACTTAATTCCTGCAGCCTGTTTGAGTGGAGCTTGGATGGTTGCCCTTTGACCTCTCATTTTTACTGGTCTAGGATAATTTCCTTTATCAAATACCTCATCTTCACTGCATGTGTCAGATTCTGGCTTCTCCAAGGATACCTGTAACTGAATATCTTCCTCCAGTTCATCAGCTTCTGCTTTTCTTACTTTACAACACAAATGACAACATACAGATCTTCATCCTATTTTTTCCATTTTGAAGATAAAACAATATCAATTGCAATACAGAATTATACTTAATGACCCATTTTCTGACCATTTTTACCACCTTCAAGTTGATAGCATGCCTATCATTGGTTATAATACTGTGTTAATTTCTCTTTAGGCAAAGAAGCACCTTGAAATTCATCTGAATTCTTCAAGATGCATCCTAAAGAGGAGCAAGAAGTTGCCTCCTTTGAGTGAGGCAAAATTCATGTTAGTATCAAATGTTAACCAAACAAACGAATGCTTCATAGATCAAAACTGTATCAAAACCCATGGAGATATGCCCCTTAATTATCAGTATGAAACAAGATTCAGCAGACCAATGTCACATAAAGCAAAATTATATTGAAATTAAAATGGACATCTCCCTTAGTAACCAGTATGGAATAAGATTTTGCCAAGGCTGTGTTATCTTTCTGATGTGTCTTATGTGAAGCTTTCTGAGAGGTTCTTTTTCTCCCCACCTTTATCAAATTTCAAGAATACCTCTTCCAAATAACATTGCACAGATATATGGCTGTATTGGGTCGAATTGAGATGGAGTTAATTCTCCTCACAGCATCTTTCTAGTGCTGTGGTTTTCTGCAGCAGTAGTTGATAACACAGCAGTGTTTTGGCTATGGCTGAATCCAGTATCCAGGCTGTGTCCTTTCAACATTTCCCTGCCCCAAGAGTAGATCGAGGGGTGGACAAAATCTTGGGAGGGGACACAGCTGAGCCAGCTGACTCAGACTGGCCAAAGAGGTATTCTATACCATGTGACATCAGCTCAGGTATAAGAATGAAGTGAAAGAAGGAAGTGGGGGGATTCGTCCATGGCGTTCATCCTCCCAAGGAACCACCAAGCTTAGAGAGCCCTGCTTCCCGAGACTGACCATTGTCCTGCTGATGGGAAGTAGAGACTAACATCTCTCTCTCTGCTTTTCTGCTTCCATGCGGTCTATTGCCATTTGCTTATTAGCGTTATTAAATTGCTCCTATTTTACTCTCTGGCTTCTGTTATATTTTCTTTCCCTTCTTCCCCTGTTTGCTTAAAGAGGGGGAGTGATAGAGCGGCTTTGGTGGGCATCTGGCCCCCAGGCCAGAGCCAAACCACCACAATGGCTCACTGTCTAACTGTAGGAGAGGAACTGATGGAGTCCTGATTAACAAGTTGGTGTGTGCTGGAGTCCAGTCTAATGATTTCTAGCTGCTGGGTACAAGAAGAGTCTGGACAAGACTGATAGCACAGTCCCACCTTGGTCACCAGAAAACTGGTGTCCCTCAAGTGGGGTAATTCACTTGGTGTTTATAAAACAAATACACACACTGAGCCAAGGTTTTCTGATTTTATGCACATTTGCAAATATGGGTATGCAAAACAATGTTTCACCTAAGTGGGCAATGAATCACACAAATCTGTCACCACTTACATATCTTGACTTAGTAAATCCTTCCCATTTAATATGTATTTGTTAATATTCCATTCTTTTATTGGTTAGTCCATTTCTCACCTTGATTTAAAGCTATGGCATTCAGAGAAACAAAGGGGAGAACCTTCTTCAAGGAATAAATATCTTAAGAGAAGAGATGTGTCAGATGTTAATCACATCATGATGAGCATAGTTTCCACAAAGTTCATCTATAGTTATCTGTAATCGCTAAATCCACTTGTTACAGAGTGGCTGGATAGAAACACTTAAGTAAGACCTAACCTCTTTCAAATGTGTCACGATAACAAAAAAATTCAGTCTAAACCATGACCAGACTCTTCAGTATTATAAGCATGCAATACAGGACAACAGAGAAGGAGTCAGATCAATGTCTGACATGCATATTAAGGTGTTTTAGTCCATGAAAGGACTACGACAACAAAGTAGCAACTCTCTCAGGCTGGCCAGGTCTGAGACTGCCCCCTCCCTGCCCTTCCCTTCCTGGCATTAGGCCCAGCCAAGCCTAAGAGGCCTTGACATACTCCCACACCATTACCCAATAAGGAACATCTCCCATGGGAGCAAAGAGCAAGAGAATGACTTTGCAGATGGATTTATAGGGTGCAGGATATTATGGGCACAAAATACACTATTTCCTGTGCCCACCTTATGGGGTTGGACACTGGACACTGGAAGTCTGACTCAGGAACAGGAGGGACCCAGCCTAAACCGCCACACACAAGAACCTCCTTGTACAAACCAGGGCATTACTAATAGCTTCCTCCTCCCAGGTCCCTTCCCCCCTGTACATGGTAAAAGGGAGAGAAGAGCAGAGCTGTTTGTTAATACTTAGCAACAACAAAGCACTGCAGCCAAGGTCAGCAAAGACAGCAGAAGCCAGAGCTAGTATCTGCTAAAGCAAAGGAAGTGAAAAGAGAGAAAGTTTACAGTCTAACTTTTTATGATTTTTTTAAAAGAAGGCTACCTATATGAAGTCTACTATTTGTTGTCTCTCTGTGCTCAGCTTTGTCAAAGTAAAGGGCTATAATTTCTAGCTTCTCTTCTCACAGATAATTTTGTGTATTTGCTCCTATGTTGTCTCTTCCTGGTTATCAATTGTATGCTACACAGTTTCTCCCAAACATGCATCTGTCCATGCTACTGCTGCAAACACAAAATCTCTTCTCTCCTGCAAAATCATCATTCTAAGTAACTGCAAGTCAGAAAAGGGTCTGTAGTTCAAAGATTTCAAGGACAGCAGGGATTGTTTCATCTTATCTTATCTTATCTTATCTTATCTTATCTTATCTTATCTTATCTTATCTTATCTTATCTTATCTTATCTTATCTTATCTTATCTTATCTTATCTTATCTTATCTTATCTTATCTTATCTTATCTTACCTTATCTTACCTTACTTTACCTTACCTTACCTTACCTTACCTTACCTTACCTTACCTTACCTTACCTTACCTTACCTTACCTTACCTTACCTTACCTTACCTTACCTTACCTTACTTTATCTATCTTATCTTCCAAGGCATTTATAAAGGACTTCACCGCTCTGGGAGAGGTGGTTGAGGGGTCAGGGGCACAGGTAATTTTTTCATCAATACCTTAGTTGCAGGAAGGAATACCAAAAGGAACAGGTCAGCAGCTGTAATTAACAAGTGGCTCAGAGGCTGGTGCTACCAACAGAATTTTGGGTTTTTTGATCTTGGGCAACTTTCTATGGCACCAGGTCAGCTAGCAAGAGATGGAGTACATCTGTCCCAGAGGAGAAGAAAGATCCTAGCACATGAGAATGGCCTATCCACAAAAGGGAAAAAGGTTCTAGGAAGGGATTTGGCAGGTCTCATTGACAGGACTATAAACTAGATTCAAAGGGGGAAGGGGCTGAAACCAGTCCCCCCAGACAGGAGTCTGGGGGTGGTAAACTGAAGTCGGGGTGAAATCACCAGCCCAGCTAAAGTGCATGTACACTAATGCATGAAGCATGGGTAACAAATAAGATGAGGTGGAAGCCTTGTTACAGCAGGAAAGTTATGATATAGTTGCCATCACAGAAATGTGGTGGGATGACTCACATGACTGGAGCACTGTAATTGATGGCTACAGGCTCTTCAGGAGAGACAGGTGAGGGAGAAGGGGTGGAGGGGTGACCCTGTAAGTCAGGGAGGCACTAGATGCCATGGAACTAGAGATCAAGGATGACCACATTGAGTGCCTGCGAGTGAAAATTAGAGGGATGACCAACAAGGCAGACATCCTGGGTGGAGTCTGTTATAGACCACAAAACTAGGATGAAGAGGTTGATGAATTATTCTATAGGCAGCTTAAGGCTGTCTCAAGATCACCTGACCTTGTTCTCATGGGTGACTTCAACCTGCCTGATATCTGCTGGGAACTTAACACAGCAGAGAGGAGGCAGTCTAGGAGGTTCTTAGAGTGTATGGAGGATAGCTTATCCCAGCTGCTGTGTTAGCCTACCAGGGGTAAGGCTTTGCTTGACCTTCTTTTTACCAATAGAGAAGGGCTGGTGGGAGGTGTGGTGGTTGGAGTTTGCCTGGGGTCCAGTGACCATGAAATAATTGAGTTTTCAGTATTCAGTCAAGTTAAGAGGGGCAGGAACAAAACCTCCACTCTGGACTTCCAGAGGGCAGACTTCAGGCTACTCAAGGAACTAACTCAGAAGGTTCCTTGGGAAACAGCCCTTGAAAACAAAGGGGTCCAGGAGAGCTGGACCTACTTCAAGAAAGAATTCTTGAAGACACAGGAACAGGCTGTGCCAATGTGCCAGAAGATGAACTGCCAGGGGAGAAGCCCAGCCTGGTTGGGCAGTGAACTTCTGGGTGAATTAAGGGAAAAAAAGAGGGTGTATTGTCTTTGGAAGGAAGGTGAAGTAACCCATGGAATGCTTAAGGACATTGTTAGGTCATGCAAGAAAGAAATCAGAGAGGCAAAAGGCCATTTAGAGCTTAGACTGGCCACTGGTGTGAAGGACAACAAAAAATCCTTCTACAAATTTATTAATAGCAAGAGGAGGGACAAGGACAACCTCCACTCCTTGCTGGACACCGAGGGGAACATAGTAACAAAAGATGAGGAAAATGCAGAGGTACTTACCTTCTTTGCCTCAAATTTTAATAGCAGGATAGGCTGTCTTCTGGACAGCTGGCCTCCTGAGATAGCAGAATCAGGGAGCAGTGTAGTTCCCCTGTGATCCAGGAAGAAGTAGTGTGACCAGTTTAGGCTGTGCCTTTAAGAAAGAGACACTTTCTGAACACTCTGGGCGAATATTTTGATATTAGAATGAAAACAATGATATGCTAATTCAATTTCATTGGTGGAACCCGGTTGTAGTTTTTTTTGTTTAGTCTTTCAGTCGGGGAGGGTAGTCAGTAGTCGTCTTCTTCCCCCTGTGCTGTGAGCTGGCTCGTGTCTCTCTACGATTCTTGCTAACCAGATAAGAAAACTAACTTTTTGCATTCGCTTTGAGCTTTAACAAGTTTTCACCCTTTTAATTACCTTCCTTTCTCTTTCTCTCTAACCCTTTTGGAAAAAAGGGGAGGTAGGGAGGGAGAAGGGAGGGGCAGGCCGAACCCCCTGGCCGCAAGGCGGGGGTTGGGGAAAGGTTTCCTGTATTACATGCATTGCTGTATACTTCTGTATATACTGTAAATACTGTATATTTTTGTACATATTCATTGCATTCCATATCTGCTTGTAAAATACAGCTTTCAACTGCTTCTCCGGCTGAGTTAGCTGTGGAATTTTCTTTGTGTGTGGGGGGGAACCTTCCTACTCCACCACAAGTAGTTAGAGACTTTCTTAGCTGCTTGAATCCCCACAAGTCCATGGGACCAGATAAGATCCATCCTAGGATGCTGAGAGAGCTGGCCGATGAGCTGGCCAAGCCACTCTTCATCATTTTTCAACAGTCCTGGCTCACTGGAGAGGTCCCAAATGACTGGAAGCTGGCCAACAGGATGCCCATCCATAAGAAGGGCCAGAAGGAAGAGCCAGGGAATTACAGACCTGTCAGCCTGACCTCAGTGCCAGGCAAGACTATGGAACAGGTCATCTTGAGTGCAACCACACAGCACTGGCAGGATGGCCAAGGGATCAGGCCCAGCCAGCATGGATTCAGGAAGGGCAGGTCCTGCTTCACCAACCTGATCTCCTTCTGTGATCAGGTGACCTGCCTGGTGGATGTGGGGAGGCCTGTGGATGAAGTCTACCTGGACTTCAGCAAGGCCTTTGATACTGTGCCCCATAGCAAACTCCTGGCCAAGCTGTCAGCTCATGGCTTGGACAGTAACACTCTGTGCTGGGTTAGGAACTGGCTGTAGGGCTGACACCACAGAGTGGAGGTGAATAGTGCGACATCCACCGGGAGGCCAGTCACTATCCCCCAGGGATCAGTGCTGGGCCCCATGCTCTTTAATTTCTTTATCAATGATCTGGATGAGGGAATTGAATCCATCATCAGTAAATTTGCAGATAACATCAAGCTTGGGGCAAGTGTTGATCTGTTAGAGGGTAGGAGAGCTCTGCAGAGGGACCTTGACAGGCTGGACACATGGGCAGAGTCCAATGGCAGGAGATTTATCACATCGAAGTGCCGGGTTCTACACATTGGCCACAACAACCCCATGCAGTGCTACAGGCTGGGCTCAGAGTGGCTGGAGAGTGGCAAGGCAGAGGGGGACCTGGGGGTGCTGGTTGATAGTAGGCTGAACATGAGCCTGCAGTGTGCCCAGGTGGCCAAGAAGGCCAATGGCATCCTGGCCTATATCAGGAACAGTGTGGCCAGCAGGAGCAGAGAGGTCATTCTGCCCCTGTACACTGCACTGGTTAGGCCACACCTTGAGTACTGTGTCCAGTTCTGGGCCGCTCGGTTTAGGAAAGATGTTGAGTTGCTGGAACGTGTCCAGAAAAGGGCAACAAAGCTGGTGAGGGGTTTGGAGTACAAGCTGTATGAGGAGAGGCTGAGGGAGATGGGGTTGCTTAGTCTAGAGAAGAAGAGGCTCAGAGGAGACCTTCTTGCTGCTGCAACTACTTGAAGGGAGGTTGTAGCCAGGTGGGGGTTGGTCTCTTCCCCCAGGCAACCAGCACCAGAACAAGCGGACACAGTCTCAAGCTGCGCCAGAGGAGGTTTAGGCTGGATGTCAGGAAGAAGTTCTTCATAGAAGGAGTGATTGGCCATTGGAATGGGCTGCCCGAGGAGGTGGTGGAGTCACCTTCCCTGGAGCTGTTTAGGAAGAGATTGATGTGTGCTTGGTGCCATGGTTTAGTTGATTAGATACTGTTGGATGATAGGTTGGACACAATGATCTCAAAGGTCTTTTCCAACCTGTTTAATTCTATTCTATTCTATCTATGCTATTCTGTTCTGTTCTGTTCTGTTCTGTTCTGTTCTGTTCTGTTCTGTTCTGTTCTGTTCTATTCTATTCTATTCTATTCTATTCTATTCTATTCTATTCTATTCTATTCTAGGCATCATTCTCAGGGAGTGTCGTATGCTTAGCTTTAAATGCTTATCATTAAATGTTTGTTATCCGTCCAATGGATTTTTTAGAATTTATCATTATTTTCCTTTTTAGATCCAATAGTAATTCATTTGTATTCTACTACTTTGTGTTCAAGATCTGCAGATTTTCAAGGCACAGCCTAAAACCACCACACTAGAATAGGGTTAATTATCTCTATAAAAGTTGATATAGTCAGATGAACCAGCCAATGGGATATTTGATAACATAAATGTCAAGCCCACTATGTAAACTGGCAATACAGGTGAGCATGGTGGTAGTGGATGAGCTGTTTGGTGGTGAGTTTTGGCACAGGTAACAAAGCATTGTCCATATTGAGTGAACAGGTCTCAGTTTATATTAATTGCTTTATGTATCACTTTTTTACTATTGTTGCTATTCGTCTTCATTCATTCTGCCTATTCTGTTAAACTCTCCTTACCTCAGCCTGTGGGGTCTTGCATTTTTTTCCAAATTCTTCCTTCCCATCCTGGTAGGGCTGGAGGGTGGGTAGGGTAGCTGTGATCTGCTGCTTGGGCTTGTCCAAAAATCATGATAATCACAAATAACTCACAGTTCAGGAAATGCGGCATAACTAGTGAAAACCTGAAAATGCCACCATCAATCATACCTCATAAGGCAAATGAAGAATAATATATACCCTACTGTTAAAAGCAGGGTGATGGGAACTAGCAGTGTTAAGTAGCTTGGTCTTGAAATGAACCTATGTGATGATTATGTCATTTTGGTCTAGATTATTAAATTGTGACTGATTTTTTTTTTTTTTTTTTTTTTTTTTGCATATTCTGCTCTATATTCTGAATCTGAAGTGGCAGAGTAAAGTTGAATGTTTTCCTTTTTCCTATCATGAAGGGAAAATAAAATCAATCTTTTCTCACTACTCAGAAACTCAGATTATGTTTCTAGATAGGAAAAGGTACCTAATGATTTACTGGAATGGCTGGAAAAAATGATGTAAAGATCTGAACCCAACAATCGTATTCAAGCCAAAGTTAAATGATACATACCATTTGGCACAAGAGCTTGTTCAAGACAGAATGAAATTATATGCAGCCTGTGGCATGACAGAAATGTGTATACATTTCCTGTTGCATTCTAGCCCACAGGATAACAAAAAGGTTGGAAAGAGGCCAAAGTTCATGTTAGAACTTATCTTACTTGCCCTTTCTAATAGTATCCCATTATTTGAACAGACTTGGAGACAAACTTATATAATGATGCTACAGTTAAATGAAGTCTTTGTCATATGTGATTCAAAAGTCTGAGCCATGGAGAGATACGGTCACTTGAATAGATTTAAGGAATTAAATTCTGTATTTTTGGAGTTTGTTCATTAGACATTTGTCGTACACTGATTTTAATAATAGTTGACTCTAAAAAGACTGTAGGTTTGAATCTATAAAGAATAAAAATTAAAAAATCATATTTCTATATAAAATACTTCTCAAAAGTTCAGTCCAGTAAAAAAGAGAAATATAAATTATCCATAGTAGAGAGAAAAATTAACTTAATGTTTCTTGAAACTTAATTCATTCTTCATTGTGTTTGATCTAAGGATCTGAAAAGGGAATAGTGTAGGATTTTAATCAGAATTTTGTTTTGCAAGTTGGAACTTTAGCTCTCAGGGAACAAAAGCAATTAGGCCACTCTTCTAACAAATCAATGTAGCAGGTATCTAATTACCTGTATAAAGTTCTTAGAGATATCTGTACAGTTTAGGAAGTATTGCACAGTGTTAGCACATCTGTGTATTGAAACAAATTGCCAAGATAAAGGTTAATGAAATTTAACAGCACAAAAGAACTTCCATCCTTAGGGCTTGGAGAGTCTTAGAGTTTTTATCAAACAAAAAATCTGCTTGCAGTTACAGCTAAGGCATGAAATGCAACTAGAACCAGGAGAAGATGGGACCTTCAAACAGCAAAGGAGCTTTCTCAAATTTTGCCTGAACTTTTTCTGTACTCTATTGGCATAATAGTTACTCCACTCCTTGTCCTCCTCCATCATGACCCTCATACTTTTCTCCTGTTTGGTCTGGAATAGTCACTGACTTCACCTTTCTCTATGTACTTTGTAGGTATAATTTTGATCTGACATGGTTGGTGTAATTTTTTATCTTGACTCTCTGTTTGCATATCATATCCATTCAGATGACCTTTGATCTATGAGCCACCTGTTAATATTGCACTGAAACCAAAATAGACTGCAGGTCCGTAGACAGGTACAAAATCTATTCCAGTATATTGCTAGTGAAATACTAAATTCTGCTTCTATGTTAATTCCCAGAGAAAGAGAATGTTGACTACTTACATAAATATTCTAATATTTTGCAAATTAAATTGCAACAGGCCAAATAAGATAATTAACATTGACATGACAGGCTCAAAAGCAGCAAGTTATAATTATATTTGCAGTGGTAATTATAACTGTATAATACTGACTACAGCTTATAAGAAAAATCTAACTAAAACTGAGCCTGCTAAGAAAGGTGAACTTGTTTTAAGAGGTGCAGCTTGTTACCTCATCTATTTGCATGAACACTCATCCAACACTTAGGCAGACTCAAGGCATTCTGACTGTTAACTTCTGGTTATTCTCTGATACACACGTTATTCAGTGTGGATTCTGCATTCTTACAAAAGCTACAGTCTATAAAGTTTCATTGGGTCTGGCTGACATGAATTTAATCTTTCCAGTATGCTGTACTTTATATTGTAGGTGTTGATAACACACAAGTATATTTGCTACAGCTGAACAGTGCTGGCACAATGTCAAGGCTATCTGTTCAACATTCTCCCCTCAACAGTAGACTGCAGGTGGGCAAGATCTCGGGATGGGACATAGCCAAGACAGCTAACCTCAACTGACCAAAGGAATATTCCATATCACATGATGCAATTTCATTAATGAAAGCTACAAGAAACAAGGAGGAAGCGGTGACATTTGTTATTTATGAGCAGCTACTATGCGTACTTAAGCCCTGGTATTTGGGAAAATGTCACGTAAATGGAGAACAATTAATATATTTTTTTTTACTACTTTTTCCTTTTTTCTTTCATGTGTGACATTGGCTTTTGCTTTATTAAACTGCTTTTATCTTGACTTAGAAGGGATTTTCCCATCTTATTTCCTCCCCTCTGTTCTGCTGAGGAAGTGATATCACAGAATCACACAATGTCAGGGGTTGGAAGGGATGTTGAGTGAATACCCAGTCCAACCTGTCTGCCAGAGCAGGATTACCTCTATGAGATCACACAGGACTACATTCAGGCTGGTCTTGAATATCTCTAGACAGGGACACTCCAGAACTTCCCTGGGCAGCCTGTTCCAGTGTTCTGTCACACAGTGAAATAATTTTTCCTTCTGTTTCCATGGAACTTCCTATGCCTCAACCTCCATCCACTGCGTTGGGTTAGGAACTGGCTGGAGGGCCGAGCCCAGAGAGTGGTGGTGAATGGTGCCGCATCCAGCTGGCGGCCAGTCACTAGTGGTGTGCCCCAAGGATCAGTGCTGGGCCCCATGCTCTTCAACATCTTTATTGATGATCTGGATGAGGGCATTGAGTCCATCATCAGTAAATTTGCAGATGACACCAAGCTGGGGGCAGGAGTTGATCTGCTGGAGGGCAGAGAGGCTTTGCAGAGGGACCTTGACAGGCTGGACAGATGGGCAGAATCCAACGGCATGAGATTGAACACATCCAAGTACCGGGTTCTGCACATTGGCCACAGCAACCCCATGCAGTGCAACAGGCTGGGGTCAGAGTGGCTGGAGAGTGGCCAGGCAGAGAGGGACCTGGGGGTGCTGGTTGATTGTAGGCTGAACATGAGCCTGCAGTGTGTCCAGGCAGCCAAGAAGGCCAATGGCATCCTGGCCTGCATCAGGAACAGTGTGGCCAGCAGGAGCAGGAAGGTCTGCCCCTGTACACTGCACTGATTAGGCTGCACCTTGAGTACTGTGTCCAGTTCTGCACCCCTCAGTTTATTAAGGATGTTGTCTTGCTGGAACGTGTCCAGAGAAAGGCAACAAAGTTGGTGAGGGGTTTGGAACACAAGCCCTACGAGGAAAGACTGAAGGAGCTGGGGTTGCTTAGCCTGGAGAAGAGGAGACTGAGGGGTGACCTTATTGTTCTCTACAACTACCTGAAGGGAGGCTGTAGACAGGTGGAGGTTGGTCTCTTCTCCCAGGCAGTCAGTACCAGAACAAGAGGACACAGTCTCAGGCTGCGCCATGGGAGGTTTAGGCTGGCTGTTAGGAAGAAGTTCTATACAGAGAGAGTGATTGCCCATTGGAATTGGCTGCCTGTGGAGTCACCTTCATTGGGGGTGTTCAGGAAGAGTCTTGATGGGGTGCTTGATTGCATGGTTTAGTTGTTTAGGTAGGTTGGATTGTTTGATGGGTTGGACATGATGATCTTGAACATCTCTTTCAACCTGGTGTATTGTATTGTGTCATTCTCTGTTCAGTATGTGTCACTGGACATGTGACAGATAAAGCAGCTTGTGGCAAGCAGAGTATAGAGACAAAGACAAAATACTCCATTTATTCCAGCAAAGCAACGCATATTTGTATGTATGTTATTAGTGTGGCTGTGTGCGACTGGTTAACAAACTTTTCTCAAGATTCTTGATGGTTAGTGATAGCATTGCCACTACTCATTAAGCTACCCCAGGTGGCTCCTCTATCTCATCTTGTGGTTTCTCATCCTCAAACATTCAGTCCAGGGACATTCCAGATTCTCATGGGAACACAGTGATGTTTTCAATGTTGAACTCTTCCTGGCTCATCAGAGGGTCCACAGATTCATCATTTTCCCACAATTCCCCCTTTTAGTTTTTCTGCTACAAATGTTGCTTTGACCATCTGCTTCAGGGCCCTTTGCAACAGATTAATCAGGCAGAGCAACATCAGTAGGACTACAATCACAATTACCAGAATTAGCAACCTGGTTTTAACAACAGAAATAAGCCAGACCGAGACTCTGCATTCCTTAAACAATCCTTCAAACCACTCTTCATTATCTATTTGCACATGTGTTACTCCCTGTTCCAGTTCCTGAATATGTTTACGTATAGAGACTGAATGATCCTACTGATTCATACAACATAATCCTTCAAATTCTTGACAACCATGACCCTGAGCTAACAGTAAAAAAATCTACTGCAGCCCTATTTTGGAAAAAAGCATGTCGAACAGAATCCACATCAAGCAATAGTTCTTTCAGAGCTAGAGAGGAAGCATTACTCTGTTATGCTAACCAACACCCCATTCTATTTAGTGTGCCTAGTGCCTTAGCTGCTGCCACTCCTGGAGAGAGAGGCTATTACAACTTGTCCCCTCCCCCAGAAATTAATGTTGGCACCACAATCCTTCTCAAAGGCATGAACGTTGTGCTTTTGCCTTTTTCTAATGTGATAGAAAATTTCAGATGCGTTTGGGTTAACACAGTCAATCAACCAAGGCAGCAAGGTCCTCCCCTCATCTGTAAGGCCCTATACCCACAAGTAAGGAAAATACCTGCAGGCAAACTACGAGAATGAGAATGCAGTGGCATTGTTATAAATGTAGTGTGATTACACCAGGCACTATAGTTTCTATACTCCCTCCCTGCTGGGGTAACATCCCGAACATTCGTGGCTTTGCCCAACATAACATTAGACACATTAGACATAACACAACAATGCATTTTTACAAATCCTAACATATCAATTTCCTGAGGCTCTAATGCAGCCCTTGAAAAACACTGGGTCCTATTATTCCAACCCCTAGCCATATATTCTAATGTTAAATAAGTCTGCATGACCAGAGGGTGATGAAAATGCTGGCTGAACCTATCTTGCCGGAACCCAGCGTGGTCCAGAATCTGTTGAGACACAAGCATACCCTTGTCCCCAAGTTATTAAATCACAAGAATCAGACTACTGACCTGTTTGTAGATCCCGAACCCTGACTTTAGCTCCTGAGGGCACCCCACTGGTGGTAGCTAATGAGCCAAAATGACACATTATTTGGTTTCCCAAGAATCATCAGAAATTTGAAAAAAATTTAAAACATACATAGCTTTTTTCAACCTAGCCTCTGGAGGATCCCCTGCCATTCCCCCTTTTTGTTTTGAAATATTTGTTTTAATGTGCCATGTGCACGTTCAATAATACCTTGTCCAGTGGGAGAAGAGGAGACTGAGGGGTGACCTTATTGCTCTCTACAACTACCTGAAGGGAGGTTGTAGCCAGGCAGAGGTTGGCCTCTTCTCCCAGGCAGCCAGCACCAGAACAAGAGGACACAGTCTCAGGCTGCGCCAGGGCAGGTTTAGGCTGGATGTTAGGAAGAAGTTCTACACGGAGAGAGTGATTGCCCATTGGAATCGGCTACCCGTGGAGGTGGTGGAGTCACCTTCACTGGAGGTGTTCAGGAGAAGACTTGATGGGGTGCTTGGCTGTATGGTCTAGTTGTTGGGTGGGTTGGATTGTTTGATGGGTTGGACGCGATGATCTTGAAGGTCTCTTCCAACCTGGTGTATTGTATTATTATTATTTGTATTATTATTAATGAGGGATACCAGTAACATGAGTTATACCCCATGACTGCAAAAATGAGTTAACCTTTCCAGACACATATGCTGGACCATTGTCTGTTTTTATCTGAAGGGAACTCCAGCAGCAGAAAAAGCTTGCTGCCAAAGACATTTTTGGCAGTTTCTCTTGTGTGTGCAATTGCAATGATGACCTAAGAGAATGTATCAATAGATACATGAACAAATATAAACCTGCCAAATGAACAAATATAAACCTGCCAAATTCTGCAATATGAGTAACATCTGTTTGCCAGATCTGGAGGGCTTGTAACCCTCCAAGGTTGGTTTCATAATAGTGAGGAATATGCTGGCCCTGACAGTCAGGACATGCAAGTCAAAGGGAGCTGGGGGTACAGCCAGCTCAACATGAGCCAGCAGTGTGCCCAGGTGGCCAAGAAGGCAAATGGCATCCTGGCCTGCATCAAGAATAGTGTGGCCAGCAGGAGCAGGGAAGTCATTCTTCCCCTGTAGTCAGCACTGGTTAGGCCACACCTTGAGTACTGTGTCCAGTTCTGTGCCCCTCAGTTTAAGAAGGACACTGAGACTCTTGAACATGTCCAGAGAAGGGTAACGAGGCTGGTGAGAGGCCTCAAGCACAAGCCCTATGAGGAGAGGCTGAGGTAGCTGGCATTGTTTAGCCTGGAGAAGGGGAGGCTCAGGGGAGACTTTCTTGCTCTCTACAACTGCCTGTAGAGTGGTTGTAGCCAGGAGGGGGCTCCATGTGAACACATTCCCTAATCACACAACAATTAAGCAACCATGATATTCAGTCCTAATTCAGATGTTTCCTGGTGGCATCTCAGATTATCATGACAGTCATTGAGATCAGTGCCAGGCAGGTCTGCTGATTTCCAATGTCCCATCCTCTTGATTGTTGTGCTGTCTTCTGCTGAGATGATTGCAGCACAGAGTTGCAGAATTGATGTTTCCAGGTCATGACACAGGTTAGTGTTTCTTTTTTGGTATCAATATTCCCTGAAAAACTTAAAGAACTAAGTTAAAATCAAACCATCAAATCAGTGTCTAAAAAGGAAACAAACCAAAAAATATTACATTAACCAAAGCATGCTTTTCTAAATAAAAACCTATTTACCACAACCCTTACCTATGTTTACATAGAACTCTTTTGAAATGCTACAGCACACACAAATAAAATCAACAAAAAAATTGTTTGAATCAGAAGAAAAACTTAACTTCTGAACTTGTAGATTATCTTATTCTACTGAAAATTATGCATTATCATGTTTATCTTTTACTTGCTTGCAAATAGCTTTCACATGTCCCTCTTTACCACAGCTGAAACACTTTATGGGACCTCCTGATTTCAAGGCAGATGCAAGTACAGCCATCTTAAAATCAGTAGTGTGTAGCAGTTTGGGCTGGGTGCCCTCTGCTGCGATCATACGAGGAGTGCTTCCTGTGTCCAGAAGTCCAGCTCAGTGGGTGGACACAGGAAGCCAAGTATTTCATACCATAATTCCCTGCGCCACTATAAGATCTCAGCATGGGGTCTGGCACTCTCTCTGTCTTCCCTCGCTGCCACCTGGTAACTTGAGGGAGATGTCCATCCAGGGGGATGGGCAGTTTCAGATCTGGCCAGCTGAGACTAGCCTAGCAGTGGAGTGGGAGGGGAGAAGAAGGAGTCCTGGGGGTCTTGGGTGTACACTCAGGTGGGGATGGGATGTTTCTGGGTCTGCTTTGGGATCTCTTTTGTCACTGTGCTTCTGGCTCTCTGTACACATTCACCGCTTTTCATTTAAACTTTCCACCACTTTGCAATCTGTTTGAGTCGTTATTTTTGCCTGTGGTGGGGAGGGGGTCAGCCTTAACCTATCACATAGTGCCAACTTTAGAACAAGTGGCCACCATTTCAGCTATGGATGGTTCACCTGGCAATGCCTCAATAATTTTCTGGCAGTCAGCATTTGCATTGTCTTCCACCAATTGCTGACACAAAATTTGTCTGAGATTTTCATCATTGACCTGTTTCTCATAGCAGCAGAAACCCTTTCCACAAACTGCAGAAATGGTTCCTTAGGCTCTTTTTAAATAATTTTATATTGAGGATATGGAGATGCAAGCTCCATTGTCTTTTGAATTGCAGACATGTCTATTTTTTGACTCTGTTCCAGTACAGAAGGGTGCCAGTGAGCTTGTGTGTTAGGATTAGAAAACATAGCTCCTGTTCCCATAAGGGCATCCACCCCCACTCCTTGCAGAGGATTGTTTTGATCCCTTTGCATGCTTTGTATTGCAGCCTTTTCAGCTATTTTCTCCCAGTTAGATTCAAATACTGAAAACTGAACAGGCTGAAAAATTATTTGTGCAAGGTGATGAAACACTAATAGGAGAAGACATCTCCTCTGAAATAGCAGTCATATGTTGTGCCTCCAGCATTTCCATTAAGTCCCAGTCACCCACTTTCTGGTGAACCTGCTGCCAAATCTCACCACTGAACACGGAGTCACAGTCACACTACAGGGAGGCAGGGTCCATGGAGCAGACATATCAGAGGACCAACACCTCCCTCCCTCTTGGTTCTCGGCAATCTTTCATGCAGTCATGGTCACACTGTGATTTAAAGCTTCCCCCTCATTCTCATCCGGGCTATCAGATGGTAAAGAAGAAAATTGTGGTAGTAAAGGAAACTGCTGGTGTGAAGTCTGTAGATTATTACGCTGATTACATTCCTCTGGTTTTGCATGTTCTTTCTGCTAATCATTTGGAGATTGATAAGCCAGTGGCATCTGAGCAAAGTCTTTGGGATTTTTCCAATTTGTAGGGAGTTTAAGTTGCTCATTAGGAGAAGAAAGCTGCTTTTCAGCACTGCTTGTTATTTTCTGCACTGCTGAATCAGCTCCTGAGCAGCCAGGCAAAGGGGGTGGGGAGGTAGAGGGCGCTGGTGTGTCCTCTACTGATTCATTTGTCTCCCCCATAGCCAAGTCAATCCCCTTTTCTATCAAGTCCCCCGTTTTTTCCTCCTCTTTTTTATCCTGCTCCTGCTTAAGATCTTTCAGTGCATCACTAAGTAAATGCCAGGTAGTAGCCATCTCCACAACCTGCTTATCTCCTTTCCATATAGCGTCGCACACATGACTATCTAGCTTGTGCCATGCAGCAATGCTGAAAGCCATAACCGAGGAAGGTTCAAAACCTTGCTGCTTACCCCACAAGAGTAATCTTCTTAATTAATAATCTTTAATTTTTAGACCCTTACATTTCAATAACGATTTCCAGGTCCCAAGGACTAAGTCCTCTTCTTTTGTTAAATCTTTCCTCGTTATGTTCCCAGGGGCTCATCTATCTCACCCAGGCAGGTGTCAAAGTTCAGGTCCAGACCAAAGCCAGTATCTTCACTGCTCTCAGCTACACTGGGCTCCGTTGCCGCTGCATTCCACTTGCCTGGAATCCCAGTGCAGTTAGCCTATCCTCTCAGGAGAGCTGTTCCAGCCCCTTCATCATCTTTGTGACCCTCCTGTGGACACATTCCAACAGATCTATGTTCCTCTTACAGTGAGATTAAATACTTGCTAAAAAGCAGTGTAGATTTGAAAATAAATTGATATGTTCCTGCACACTAATCCTTAAATAATTTTATATCATCCAGGTAATTTTTGAGGGATTGTTTCCTGTATTCATACAATTAATTAATGAAGAGTCTTCCTGTCTATATTTACAAAATCAAATATCTCAGCTGGCTTACTATATGCTTCCCTTTAACATCTGCATATATTAGAACATAAATTGCTTATTTACTACAAAATATGTTTTTGCAGGTTTAACGTTTTGCTGCTTTGCACTTCATGATTCTTTTGTGTGTTCCTTTTTTTTGTTTTGTGGTTTGCTTGGGGTTTGTGTGTGTGTTTGTTTTGCTGGTTTTGCTTTTTTATTGTTTGTTGGGAACTCGGGAGATTTTTTTATTTGTTGGTTTGCCTGGGCTTTTTTCTTCCCTATATATGCAAAGTAAACACACACTAGACATAAACAATGACTGTAGATCTACATCTGTTGTAGAGCATGTTGTGGTCTCCTTTGAAAATTTTCAGCATCTTAGAGAAGTTGAAAGAAAATTTTACCCTATTTAATCACCAGTAAAGCACCAGCATATGTACAATATATGTACAAATTCGTCTGCAGTAATGGACTGCAAACTGTTCATGCAGACATGAATCATAAATCATAGAATCATGGAATAGCTTGGATTGGTCAGGGACTTCTCTCAGCTAGACTGGGGTGCTCAAGGCCCCATCTAACCTGACCTTTAATACCACAAGGGAGGATGCATCTGTAAGCTCTCCAGGCAACCGGTTCCAGAGTCTCACCATCCTAGTACTGGAGAATTTCTTCATAAGATCTAGTCTAAACCTACTCTCCCTCAGATTAAAACCTTTCCTATTGCTTGACATACCTATGAAAAGACCCTCTGCTGCCTTTCTATCGGTTCCGTTCAGGTACTGGAAGGTAGCTTTATGGTTTCCCTGGGGTCTTCTTTTCAGGCTGAACAACCACAGTGGGGAGGGACGGGTGGGGTGGGGAGGGTGGGCGGTGAGAAGGCAATGGATGTGTGGGTGGGAGTGTGTAGGGGTGTGGGGGGAGGGATTTTGGGTGCATTGCCACAGGCAGCATTTGCACTGGTGAACTAGGTACAGTGGTGTGTTTAATGTGTATGCCTGTTCTTCCAAAGAAAAGAAAGAAACTGAAGAAAACTGCCTTATTAGTGGAATATAGTCACTATGACTGAATGAATGAAATAAAAAAAACCAGTTGCCTATGTCTGCTAAACTATCAACAGGAATCTTGGAACTTTGGAATAAAACCAATAAAGCTAATTTTCACACACTAATATTAAATAATATCATGGAAAACCAAGCATGCAGTTTGAACTTTGATTGCACCACAGGAATACAGGTTGGCTCAGTGTGTCAGGCTACACCCATCCCTGGAAGGGGCTGAAAAGCACCCAGCCCCCAGGGTGGACAAAGAAACTTGATCCAAGTGGGCAGAGAGACTTGGTCCCCCTCCTGGGGTAAAGGGTGCCTGGAGTCAAGGTCTATTCCACTCCCCCTTCCTGTCTAGCAAGCCTATTTAAGGGGAGCCATTTTCTTGGTTCTCTCTTTCTTTCCCCTGCTTTGTCTGCTCAACAAACATATCTGCTGCCCTCCTACTTCCTGAATTACCAGCCTGAGCTGGGCTTGCCTGCATGCTGCCTCCACACTTCTAAGAAATGCATCCAAACAGAATCCACATTTACATCAAGGAAATCCAATGCCAGCTGAGCCTGGTTTTGTACATTTTGCTATTTATCCTTTCCCTTATACTTTTGTAACTTTCCCTCTTACTTAAATGCTATATATATATATTTTGTTAAATTTACCCTTTTTACTTCCAAAACGATTCCAGACTATTTCTTTGGTGATCTTTACCTCTCTTTTCCACCTGCCTAATTTGCTTTTACCCTACCAGGAAAAAAGTGAGAGGGGAGGCAATCCAAATCTGTTCCATTTGGGCTTTTGGACTCTGGGAAAAGCTTAAACTACAATGCTCAGTCATTCAGATGTCTTAGAAATGTTGTTTTGTTATTGACCAGGATCTGTTTTCCAGGAATTTAGTGTCCTTTTCCTCCTAACTTAAGTTGATGTATCCATATAGTCTATCCATTGAGTCTATTCTGATTTTGGGGTCTCAAACAAGTAGTTTGCTTTAGACTTTAACCACAACAAGCAGCAGATTTCATATATTACGCAAATGCTGTATAACCTGCAGCATGTTTAATGTAGCTTGTAGTTCCTACTAACTTACCTTAAGAAATTAACTGTCATTAGTTCCCTGAATATTGGATAAAAATATTGGATAAATTTTCAGTGAAGTTAGAGGGATATTTCCAAAATATTAGCAAACCTATTTTAAAAATCAAACAATTACAAATGGAGAGAGATTTATTTTCTTTTTTGTCTTTTTTCCCTTCTTCACCTCTGAACACTCAGGAGCTGGTACAGAAATTTGTGGGGTGGCACTGAGATGCCTACACCATCTTGTAATTCATCTTTGTAGTATTATGATGTTTGAAACATTGCCTTTAAAATGATTATACTGTTCTCTCTGTGCTAAGCATGTGTTGTCCAGGTGATGAAGTGGTTTCAGAAGAGGCAATTAATCACTGAGGACTGCTAGGCAATTCAAAGATATCTATGGGGAAACTGTCAAAGACACTTCAAGCTCTAATATTAGCATCAAAGTTATTATGACCAAAAGAAAGACTTATCCCTGCTACTGCTTTCACAGCTGCAAATCTCTTCATTGAGAATATCTTGTGTATGTCATGGCTATGTTTTTCACAGCTTTTCTGAAAGTTTTTATTTTTTTCTCTATAGAAGCAAGTGATTATAAAAAACAAGAATAAAAACAAAACAAAAAAGTGTTATGTAAGTGTACATATCTACTGAAGTCTGGTTGGATGTGACCAAGAAGCTGCTGGGTATTGAGGGTTTGGGCCTATGCAAAATGTAACTCATCACCAGTATGTTATATAAGATTGCAAATAATGATTCAATTTGGAGAATTATATAATTATCTAATCTTGTGATCACTAACAAAAATTTTAATTCAAAATGCTACAGAAAGTGGAAGACACCCAGATGTGCAGGCTTGCTATTGTCAATCAAATATCTAGGACTCTTTTGCAAAGCAAAAAGAGCAGAACAGAAAAACTAATTTTTGGACAGTTCTAAAATTTAATTTTTGGTTCTTTCATATGCCATATTTAAACATATACTCTAAAAAGTTCTTTACTCAGAAAACCAAAACTGATTACAGATCTTGTAACTTTGAATACAATTTTCCTGATTGTGTAGAAGATTAAACCCAGAAAAGGTCTTTGTTTCAAAACAACTGAAAAAACCTCTCTAACAACCACCTTCCTGTTTTTTAACTACACACAGCCACCTAGACTGTATCTTGTTCAAATCCTCACTGCTTTGTACCTCTGTAGAGACATTTCACTTTCATTGCAACAGCTTATCTTTCAGAGACTTTAGAAAAGTTCTTGAGCAGTTTGGTCTGTAGAAAAGCTGAACTATTTTCACAGTGCAGTGTGTTTTGCAGGTGCAGTTGAGGTGCAGTAAGGTTCTCAGAGCAACACACATTTCACAGCAATTCATTCTGACTTTTGCTCTTTAGAGAGTGACTGAAAGATGATGTTACAAAATACAGAAGAGAAAGGTTCTTTGGTACTCCTCTAGAGGAATAAAAATGAGAAAAGTGTCTGGGTTCAAACAGATATATATGTTAAATATTACATGAAATTTGAGTTCAGTATTTCAATGCTAAATAGACAAAACCTGGACAAAATTGGGTAATTGTAGTAGACGAAAGGAAATTAAAATAAAGAATAAGATAAAGGAAAATTTATTGGAGTATCTGATTCTTAAGATGCTGATGTAAAATTGAATATACCATATTAGCAGTTGCACTTTTGTCCTCGAGGCTGTGTCCAGATGAACTGCATTTACCACCACATATCAGTTACTTGTATCTTTCATTTTCATTTTTTTCCTGTAAACATAATTTGAAGTTCTGTTTTATGTCCTCAGTAGTGTTATGATATTGGTATGAAAAAATTCTTAGCATGTTCTTCCATTTTCAGCAAAGTATTTATGCAATATGCAAAACAAAGCCATTTCACTGAAATTAGAAAAAGTATGCATGTTTGGAATAGTTCGTTCAATCACATTCACAGCAATAATATTCTCTTTGGGGGATTGAGTGGCTAGCCTTGTGTTACACTGTATTGATTAATTTTTTTCTAATTCTGTTACTTTTATGGCAAAATATTTATTTGACACAGTGAGGAGACTTACATGCCAAAAAGAAGAAATGTGGTAGCTGGTTCTTTATTTTCACCAGACAATATTTATTTTGAGAAAAAAAAAATTAAAAATTGCTGTTATTCTTCCATAGCAAATTGCTTGCTAGCTGAAGTAAGAACCAAATTGGACAATCATTTCTTCTTATATGCAGCTGACACACACATAAAAAAAGATTTAAAAACCCCATCAGTTCAGAGTACTGTTGAATGCCAATATAAAGTATTTAATTATTTACAGGGAAGACTTTCAAAATCACTAAGGTATGCAGGAAAAGCAATTGAACTGAAAGTAAACAGCACTTGTATTCCTAAATCTCTTTGGTGGTTCTGAATATTCAGGTTTTACATTAATATATTATTGAATAAATAATACTGTTGGAGTGCTGAGGAAAATATTTTTTTTTTCTAATTCTCCCTGTTACAGTCAATGATTCTTGTGGTCAACATTTGCCTTAAAAAAATGTGTACTCTTTAAAAGTCATTAAAATCAATTTATTATTTTGCCTTAACCTTCAGAGTTGTTTTTTGTATGCTGAAATCATCCATAGGATACATTTGCTTGGTATTTTCTTCTGATGATCTTGTGAGTGCTATTTATCATGGTTGGATTCTTTGCCATGAGAGAGATCTTTTTCATCAAGTTTGGTATTCTTTATGTAATACTGATCAAGATGAGTATCTCAAGACTAAAGATTCAATTCTATATTGTCTTAAAACAAGGAAGGTTTTTCCAAACCAGTGTCTCAAGTTTGTGAGAAGGAAACTTGATATGTCTTCTTAGTATATTCTATTGGAGCTCTCATCTTCTGGAAAGCCTGATACTGTTGTCTGATTTCATGCTTGTTAGATTTATGGTTTTAAATGTTGTATTAGTTACTACAGATTCCTAGTGGTTCTGCCTTTCAAATAATCAGGTTATGTAATTATTTTGTATCAGGGAACTCTGGCTAATGATAAAAGCATCACTTGTTTCCTGTTGTTATGGTCTTGATGATTTTGTCCAGAAACTGTGTTTAGGAAGAATCTCAGTGATTCAGTCTAGTCATCTAGTGCTGTATTCCTGCAATCTGAAGGCATGTAAGTGACCTAAGTCACTTTGGTGATGAATGGTGATAGTGATAAACTTTGATCTATATTGGAGTTTATTTTTACTGTCTATTGTTTCAAGAGCTCTTTTTGCTAATTGATTGGAAATTTTCATCAGCTTTGATTTTAGGAGTATGCCACATACCTGAATTATGATGTTGTTGGGGTTTTTGTGTGCTTTTTTAAATGTGTGTGTGCATTTATTTGTGGATGTTTTGTTTTGATTTGTTAGGACTATACCAAATATTTTGAAAATGTTTGAGCAGGAAAGTTCTTCATAGGACAGAATTTCATATGAGAGATTTGGTTCAAGAAAAGTCCATATTGGATTATGAACCAAGCACGTAGCAAAAGTGTCTCATTTAGATGTTTAATCAAATTTTCCAAACATTTTTAAAGTGGCTTAATAATTATGCTACAAGTTAGACTTGGTCTGTCAGGCAATTTGAATATTTAATATTTAAAGGAGCAGAGCTACTCCAAAAGGAAACATGAAGATAGACCATTGTGTTTTCTTCTCCTATCCTTTATTTCTTCTCAAATCTGTTTGGAAACATATGAGCAAGTGTCTTATTTTTCTGACTGCATCATTTTATTGTTATTGGCTGTTAGACTGTTCTTGTGGCTGTATTATGTAGTTTTATTGTCATAGTTATGAATTATTTATAAATGGCAAAATATTAATAAAAATATTAATTATTATTTGTTAATTTTTAAAAAAATTCCCAAAGCTTATTTATGGATATAGGTGTACAGTTGTGGTTGGTGATGCTCACAAAAGTGTACATGCAAGAGTTTAAACAATATTAGCAAAATCCAGAAAATGCAAACATTAATTCAAACTAGGAAAGAGACTGTGGCAAAATGCCAATTGCCCACCAGAGGATTCTATGCCGCAAAACAAGGCAGCTGGCAGGAGATCTTTTACAAAGACACTTTATGGGCAAAAAGCCAATTTACTCACAATTATATTTCCAGAGTTTACTGAGACTGCTGTTCTTATAATACAAAAATTATGGTACACACAGTACATGCTTTAAATAAAGCAAAATGTCTCTGGGGCACTTTACCACCAAAAGCTTTGTAGAAGAAAAGTGGTTGTCACCAGGGCTTGTGGAGCTTGACAGTGTTGGGGCTGGTCTCTGGGATGGTCCCTCCTGGGACACAGGGAGGCAGCTGTCTCTTGCAGTGTTGTGGGCAGCTTAGGTTGCTGCTAGGCAATGGTTATGGTTATTAATATTTAATAATTGGTGGAATTATTACTAGAAATATTAGTAACTTTATTAATAAAAAAATCCCACAGAAAATATTAACAAAAACTCTTCAGTGATTCAAAATATTCGATTGTGGAAAGGTATCTCACAAGCAGGAACATATAACAATTTAAACAATATTAGCAAAAAACAGAAATGGCAAACAGTAATTTAAACTGTAAAGAAAGACTTCGGCATCATGCCAGCTTTGCCTACAAATGGGAACTCTAGAACTTACCCAATAAAGTGGTTAGGGTAACAGAATCTTTTAACAGATGCAGATGCCTATAGAAATCAGATTTGCTGGGTTACTTACTGCAAATCTGTCATGGTAGAGCCAAACAGGCCCAGGACAAACCCAGACAGACCCTAATGTGTCTAGATATGGTCGCCCTCTCCCCCTCCATCCTGCAGAAAGTTGGGGTAACGCAGGAAAAGGAACAAAGGGGTCAGGACCATGTGTGTCTGGTAAACAACGCTGCTTCTGGGGTAAGGACACATGTACTGGCCACTGCTCCTGCCTGACCAGGCCCATGTTTCTGCTTTTTATGATCACAGCCTGGCAGAACCCCTTTTCATTGGGTTACTATGTGCTGGTTTCAGTTACCCTATTGGCCCAATTGAATCTTGGGCAACATATATATATACAGGCTGATCTCTAGTCACCTTGCCTTGCTTAATCCTTGCCTGATGGGACCTATCAGACTTGAAGTTACCCTGAGTTGTACCACCTTGAATTGCCCAGTCCAGAGCCTGGGATAAAGGCCATGAGCCTACACAGACAGCAAGCTAGAGAAGCCATGAACCTTGGAGCTGGAGACAAGCCTTGCTTCCTCTTGCAACTAGAATTTTGCTGTGCCTCATTTTCCCCAGGACAAAGCAAGCACCCATCTCAAAGAACACGTTGAAAACCACCCACCATCTGCTGAAGCCAAACCAGCCCAAGACCATGTGGCCTTCTTGGCAGCAAGCAGTTGTGCCAGTTCCATATGAGAGTGCTCCAAGGCCTCAACAGCTAATAGCAGCAGCAGTCCCCATGTGAGTGGAACCTGCTGTGAGTAATTAATTCATTGCTGCTTTGCTCTTTAACAGCTCTTGTCAAGTCTCCCCTTGTTGTGGTTGAGCACCATTTTGCTCCTGAGGATTCTCTCTTTCCTACTGGTTTGCTTAAAATGTTTAAAATTGCTACAGTTCCCATTGTAAATGTATATTCTTACCATACATCAAACTCATTTAATATGTTTTGGCATTTTTCATATTAATAAAAGGTTATTAATATTTTTTTTGACACATCATTTATAAATTAAAAATATAGTCCTTAAAAAAATGCTTTAGTCCAGTATATTTGCTTACTTCACTTGCAATCCCAAGAATATGGGGCGCATTTGAATTCATGCTGGTTGAACAAAGTGACAGTGGCAGCTACGCATGGATAACCGTTGTGCTGGGGAGAGGATTCTCTGTGAAGGATACGTCCCTGGCACAGTGTAGGCAGGCAGATGATGTGGCTGTCTGGGTAGGCTGTGATTTGTGGTATCTTCGGTGATCCAGCATTGAGCAGTGCTCATCTCTGCTGCTCTGGGCTCAACAGCTTTTGTGGCTTTGCCTGCTATGGAGAGGTTCTTCAGCTGCAACCTTCACAGCGACTCTTGTTGCTTCTTCCAGTAAAGCAAGGCAAATTGCTCACCCTTTGCACCAGCATTTATAGATTTCCCATGATAACGATGGCCCATGGCAACAAAGATTCAGGGATATAACCCTGATAGTTTAACCTATAGAATCATGTTTTCTCCAAACATGGCCAATGGCACACACACCTGACCACTTGGGCCCCGCTGCATGTTCAGACAAGCCTGGGCAACATGGGAAATGTCCTGGAAAACCAGACCTCCTGTTTCCTGCTCCATTGTCTGGTGCAGGGCACATACGAGTTTTTATTCCTTCAGGGCAGCAACTGATATGGTCTGCTGGTTAGGGTGAATGGGGTCTGGGTGTGCTGATGCTGCCGTGCTTGGCAGTTTCGTCAGTGAAGTCTAAAGGCACATAGTTTTCTCTGTGTGGTTGTGCTAAAGAGTTTGCAAGGCATGATGGTGGGGAGCAGCTTCCCCCAGAGTGGCTTTTCAGAGTGGGGGTGGAGTGAAGTGGCTTGTCCCCCTGTCTCATGCTGTAGTACCTCTCAGCTCAGAGTGAGCTGTGGTGGTTTATCTTGGCTGTCGCTTTTCGTGGTCTCTTCCTGGGGCTTGGCAGATGGCATGTCCTGGCACTAGGCAGAGATGGTGCTCTCAAGTGCCAAGGCACTAGGCTCTCAGGGCTGCGGTGTGCTGTGGCTTAACAGCCAGCACAGGTCACCATATGATCATGGTTCTGGATGAGTGGGACTTTACTGGCTTGGGTTAATCTTGATTTCTCAGACTGAGGTGGCTGTGAACGGTGATGATTCTGCTCTTGGAGCGAGCCATCCTTGGCTCAGCACAACTTGGTGCTGCTTGCTGTTTGGCTGCAATTTAGCAGTGGGCATGTGGAACTGCTGAGAGGTGTTAGGGCAGTTCTCTGCCAGCTTTGGAGTGGCACATTTCTCTCAATGTAGGTATGTTGCAGTGAGGTTTGGTTTGCAAAGCAGGTGCTCAATAGGGAGGTGGCTTACTGCTTGCAGGGGCTCCAGCATTGTGCTTGCAGTGGTACAGCTTGTGGGGCGCTTGGCTCACCCAAGCTTTGCCCCTTTCTGCATGGCAAATTCATTCCTTGCTTTCTGGGAGAGCTCTTATGATGCACTGAATCTGGCTGTAATTTGGCGGCAGCTTACACAAAGGGCTTTTGGCAAGGCATTTCCAGATAGCAAGGCAAGGCAAGGCTTCTGATTGGCAAGGCAAGGCAAGGCTGGTTTCCGGGTAGCAAGGCAAGTTGTTTACAACTTGGCTTGCATGTAACAATGTCTGAGACAGGTGTTGGCCAGTGGCACAGAAAGTAAACAAGGTAATTAACCAATAACATGACATTTAGGTAAAGTTTGCCCAGACATGGCAGGTGCACAACCAGTGTATACGGACAACACAAACATCCCATAAACTTGGCATGTGATAGTTTTTACCACAAGGCAAGGGTGTGGGAAAACAAGCCCAGACAAATTGATGTTTACCAGACTTGATGATGCCTGGCCTTTGGTCTTCAGCTCACTGCTGAAAGGTCCTACTCTGGGGAAGGGGAGAAGAGGAGCTTGTGCTAAAACATGTAGGGACATGTTTTGGGCTGATTTTGGGCATATTTACTCTTCCACCATATTTATTTCTAGAATTACTTCACTTCTGATGAAGAAGAGTCAGATTCAAAAATTAAGAGAAAGCAAATAAATTTTCCTTAAGATACTGAACACATGCAATTCTGGTAACGCCTTTTAAACACACTTCATGTTAGAAAGGGTTTGTCTGAAATCTGACTGGTCTAAGCAATCAAGCAATAGAATGCTGACAACACTTCAGCATTATATTTAATTGATCAAGACAAGATCTTAATTTGTTGCATTGATCACAGTATCACAGTATCACAGTATCGCTAAGGTTGGAAGAGACCTCGAAGATCATCGAGTCCAACCTGTCACCACAGACCCCATGACTAGACCATGGCACCAAGTGCTATGTCCAATCCCCTCTTGAACACCTCCAGGGATGGTGACTCCACCACCTCCCCGGGCAGCCCATTCCAATGGCGAATGACTCTCTCGGTGAAGAACTTTCTCCTCACCTCGAGCCTAAACTTCCAGATAATTCGAAGAAAAAAAAATTAAGTCTTCTGTCTCTAAAATCTCTGTCAACAAATCCATTACAGCTAGTAATTCTTGAGTTTCTGGAATTTGAGTTGGTGTAACTGATAACTAAAATAATTTCCTATGACTGTATTGACTTTGGTAGTCACTGACAGACAATTTAATGATGTTTGGAAAATGTGTTTTTTATGAAATACACTTTGTCATAGTATACTACATAGCATATATACCAACAGAAAAATAAAACTAAAGAGTAAACTGTAGAAAACAGTTTCTTGTGGGCAACTCCGGTAGTAAAATGACTAGAACTAAAATTTGCTGTCATACAAGTCCTTCAAGCAGCCTGCCTTTCATAATAAATAAACAGCCTAATCTTATTGTTGAATAAGCAGTAATCATGAGTTGAACATCCGGTGCAGTAGTGATCCCATAATGCATGCTTCTAAACTTTATTTTGGTTGATATAAACAGATGTAATAAAGAATCCTTTTGGTTTATGTAATGTAGTGCTGGGCCCCATCCTCTTCAATGTCTTCATTGATGATCTGGATGAGGGGATTGGGACAGTTATCAGCAAATTTGCAGATGACACCAAGTTGGGAGCAGATGTTGGTCAGTTAGAGAGTGGAAGGGCTCTGCAGAGGGACCTCGACCAACTGGACAGATGGGTGGAGTCCAATGGGATGACATTCAGCAAGTCCAAGTGCTGGGTGCTGCACTTTGGCCACAACAACCCCATGCAGAGCTACAGGCTGGGGACAGGATGGCTGTAGAGCTGCCAAACAGAAAGGGACCTGGGGGTGCTGATTGACAGCTGCCTAAATATGAGCCAGCAGTGTGCCCAGGTGGCCAAGAAGGCCAATGGCATCCTGGCCTGCATTAGAAATAATGTGGCCAGTATTTTTTCCAGAATACAGTGCTTGTAACTGATCTAGCTGTAAGTCCAACATTGAAGCTAGTCTTTTGATGTTTGTAGGAATAGTAACATTTATGTAACCAAAGATCTGGTAGCTTTCTGATTTATTACAACATATCGGTTGTCTAAGTAAAGGTGTTTCTGTACCTCACACAGGGAAGGCAATGAAGCTACTCTTCTTTAAGATTTTTTCTGTTTCTTGTAATGTAAATGCATTGATTTGGTCTACAATCCTGTATATATGTGTCTGGATATACTAATGAGACCAGCAAACAAGGACAAATCACTATAGAACAGGAAGGTGATGAAGTTTCCAAAACACAAAAGTAGCAAAATAACAAAGGAAATGGAGTGCTGGTAACATTGTGTGGGTGTGGGTGTGTGCCTGCTTTGGTAAATTCTAATTTACATATTTATTAATTTGTGCAAAAATCAAGTACTTGTTACATTGATAGGCACAGAAAGTAAATTAATTGTAATTGGTTTTGTTGGAATGAATAATAAACACATTTTTTATAAGCCACTTTTCACAGAATAGTCTTATTACTACATAGGTTACTCAGGCAGTAAAGTTTGCATTTAATTTGAGAATATATGCGTTGCATTATTTTACAATATTAGTGCATTCTTAGCAATGTAAAAACCTACTGTTTATTTTATTATTTCTTACACATTTTAGTTGAAACAACTGAAAAAAAAATATTCTGGAAGTTATGTACTTTTGGTAACATAGTAACATCCCAAAAGATGAGAGAGAACAAAGATTTGCATATAGAACAACTGAGGTTGAGATCCTTTATTCTAATGCTTCTGCTCAAGTAGGGTCAGTTGGAACAGGTTTCATGGGATTATGGCCAGCTAAATTGTGAATTGCTCCCCAGACTGAGATTTTCCAACCAGTTTCAGAAGCCTCTTCCACTGCTAGATCACACTCACAGTCTAAAAGTATTTTCTTCTGTTTAGGTGAACTTCCCTTTCCTAAAGTATGTGTCATCTTATCCTGTCAGTGGACACCAGTAAGAAGAGTCTAGCTACCTCTTCTTAATTTATTTTTTTTCCCCCACCAAGTATTTTTACACGTGGATAATATCCACGTGTAAGGTGTTGCTCAGGCTGAACAGCCTCAGCTCCCAGTCTGTTAGTACACAGCAAATGCTCCAATACCTTAATGATCTTCATGGCCCTTCACTGGACTTTCAGCAGTACATCTATGTGAGTCACAACTCAGAACTGGACACAGTGCTGAATGAATGGCCTCATCAATACCGAAAGATGGGAATGATCACTTCACATGATCGCTAGTGGCACTCTTTCTAAGACAGCCCAGGCGGCTGTTGGCTGCTTTAAATGTGAGAGTGCATGGTTGGCTGAGGATCAGCTTCTTTCTCACCAGGACACGCAGGTCCTTCTCTGCAAAGAAAGGAAAGCAAAGCTGCTTTCCAACTGATTGGTCCACAGCATACATTATTATCTGGGGTTATTCCTTCCAGATGCAAGACTTTGTTAGATTCCTTTGTGCCCAGTTCTCCAGTCTGCCCAGTTACCTTTGAATAGCATAGCCGTCTGGTGTATTAGCAACTCTTTCCAACTTTTGTCATGCCTTTCCTTGTCCTCTGTCACCATGTCTCCATCCCTTTTCAAAAATGGGGCCATGTTTTTCCTAGTCTTCTTTCCTGATTGTGTGCTAGTGGCATACTTTCTTGTTGCCTTTGGTATCTCTTGTCAGACTCAACTGCGGGTAGGCTTTGGCTTTCCTAACCCCATTTCTTCATGATTAAATACATCTCCATACTTCTCTTGTGCCATCTGTCCCTCCTTCTACTTCCTATACACTTCTTTTTATATCTGAATTCAATCAAGAGTTCCTTGACCCTTCATGCAGGCCTCCTGCCACCTCTGCATGATTTCCTGCTTGTTAGAATGTACCTTTATCGAGCTTGCAGGACATTATCAACCAGATTTCCTGGACTGTTCTCTCTAGTGTCATAACCCATTGGATTTTTCCAACTAGATCTCTGAAGACATTAATGTCTGCTTTTCTGAAATCCAGGATGTGATTCAACATTTTGCCCTGCTGCCTTCTCTCAGGCTCCTGAAGTCAAAGTATGCACAGGGATGAAATAAGGGATACCTGTGGTGGTGAGAGAAAGTTCTCCTAAAACCGTCGCAATACCAAAGCCTCCTTAGAACTGAACCTGGCTATAGAAGTCAAGGTCAACAGGAAGGTTTTTGCCAAGTATGTTGAAGGCAAAAGGAAAAACTAGAAAAACTGTGGTTCACTGCTGAATGACATAGGTGCCATGGTGAGAAAGCAGAGGGGGAGTTACTGAATGCCTTCATTGCTTCTGTCATTACTACTCACATCAGCCCTCAGGAGTCCCTGATTTTGGATATAACACAAAAAGTCTTCGGGAAAGAAGACTTTTCCTTGGTTGAGCAGGATCAAGTTAGAGATTAGTTAAATAAATTGATATATCCTGACAGGATATAACTGTGAGTGCTGAGAGAGTTGTCAGAAGTCATTGATGAGCAGCTCTCCATCATCTTTGAAAAGTCATGGAGAACAGTGTAGGTGCCTGAGGACTGGAAGAAAGTGAATGTTGTTTCAGTATTCAAAATGGGAAAGAAGGAAAACCCAGGAAACTACAGGTCACTCAGCCTCAACTCCATCCCTGGAAAGAGGATGGAACAGCTTCTTGTGGGCATAATGTCAAAGCATGTGGAGGAAAATAAGGTTATGAGAAGAAGTCAATGTGGATTCAGTAAGGGGAAGTTATGTCTGACTAATCTAAGCCTTCTATGAGGGCATGACAGGATGGATAGACAAGGAAAGGGACTTTGTCTACTCTGACTTCAGCAAGTTTTTTGACACCATCTCTCACAGTGTCCTTATAGGCAAGATTAAGGAAGTGTGGGTTAGATGAATGGACAGTGAGGTGGATTGAAAACTGAATAAAAGAGTTCAGAAGGTTGTGGTCAGAAGTACAAAGACTAGTTGGAGCTCTGTAACAAGTGGTGACCCTAGGGGTCAGAAATGGGTTCAACCCTGTTCAATACCTTCATTAATGACCTGGATGAAGGAATAAAGTGCATGCTCAGCAAATTTGTTGATAACACAAAACTGGGAGGGGTGACACAAAACCGGGAAGGGTGGCTCACACACCAGGAGGCTGTGCTGCCATCCAGCAGCAGTGACCTGGATAGGCTGAAGAGTTGGGCAGAAGGTACTTTTATGAATTTCAACAAGGGCAAGTGTAGAGTAATGCACCTAGCTGTTGGATGACCTTCTGAAAAGCAGTTCTGTCAGAAGACTTGGGAGTCCTGGTGAACAACAGGATGACCATGAGCCAGCAATGTGCCCTTGTGGCCAAGAAGGTCAGTGATATCCTAGGATGCCTCAGCAAGAATGTGGCAAGCACGTCAAGGGAGGATGTCCTCCCCAGCTACTCTGCTATGGTAAGGTTTCATTTGGAGTACTGCATCCAGTTCTACAGTTTGTTGGTGGAATGAATGGAATAAATTCTAAACAGTGAAAATAGTGGTACTATATTGTATTTGGCATTTTCTGAATAATAATTAGGTATTTTGACTGTAAAGAACTAGACTTTAGGTTCTTCAATAATAGCAGAGTTAATTATTTCCACTGAACTGATGAAGACAGATATGCTGATATATATAGTCCTAAACAGAATGCTAATGCATCAAATACATGAAATTTATCTGGAACAACTTTTCTGTGCAACATTCTGTTCAGAGTTTTCTCTCCCCCTTTGTCCCATCTTCATTCTTAGTGTTAAACTTGCTTTGTGAAATCCTCAGCACTGTTGCTGAGGCTGTGGGAGTTTGAGTTCAAGCATTGGTAGTTGTGGTGGGTTGAAATTACCCCCAAAATAAATTGGCAGACTATTTCAGTTTGGGATGGAAGCAAATGAAGCTACATTTACACAATATCACAGTTATCACAGTACATTAGAGGTTGGACTCCAAGAGATCATCAGGACCAAATTCCCCTGCCAAAGCAGGATCACACAGGAATGCATCCAGGTGGGTTTTGAAAGACTCCAGGAAAGGAGACTCCACAACCACACTGGGCAGCCTGTTCCAGTGCTCTATCATCCTCGCTGTAAAGAAGTTTCTCCTCATGTTGAGGTGAAATTGTCTATGTTCAAGCTTGCACCCGTTGATTCTTGTCTTATTAGTGCGTACCACTGAAAAGAGAATGACCCCTCCACTTGACACCCACCCCTCAGATATTTATACACATTGATGAGATCCCCTCTCAGTCTTATCTTCTCAAGACTAAATAGACCCAGGGATCTCAGTCTCCCTTTATAGGGGAGATGCTCAAGTCCCCTAATCAGCCTCATGGCTCCTTTGGAGTCTCTCCAGCAGGTCTCTGCCTCTCTTGAATCAGGGAGCCCAAAACCGGACATAGCATTCCAGGTGTGGTCTCACCAGAGCAGAGTATAGCAGGGGGTGAAGAACCTCTCTAGATCTGCTGGACACACTGTTCTTGATGTACGTCAGGATCCCTTTGGCTCTTTTTGCCACAAGGGCACATTGCTGTCCCATGGACAATTTGCTGTCAACTAGGACAGCAGTGACAGCAGTGAAGCAAACTGAAATCTAGAAATATTAAATGCAATGAATATGTACAAAATATACAATATATGTACTACATATATATATATATGTGTGTATATATATATATATGTACAACATATAAGCAACACAGAAACTCTCATCAGGGACTGTTTATGTCCTCCCCCACTCCCTCCATTTTTCCTGTTGCCTCACACAGTAGTCAAAACCCCAGCAAGACCATGGAAAGGGAGAGAGAGAAGTTGCAAGCAGAAGCAACAGAAGATGAAAAAGAGAGAAATAACCATTTATGCTAGTACTCTATATCCCCAGTATCAAGCTAAAGAATTATATAGTCCTTATAATTATTTTTCTTTTGTATCTAATAGACGTTCAGTATTTACAGTCAGAAACTAGGCTGAAGTTCCCCCTTCAAAATGTAACAGTAGTGTAAGGCAGTTTGGAGATGTCTTGACTTTCATGTCTTATTTTTAATCTCTGCAGAGGTTTCATTATTGTTTCTTTCTCCTGCATGTGAGAAAATACATTGATTTTACATGCAAGTGGAATTAAAACAACCTGAAGATCTGGAGCTACTTGCTTTGATTTTGCTGCTTTAGAAGCTTTACCAGGCAAATAAAATTTATCACTCTATTTGATACTTGATGTATATTTCCATGTTTTTTCAGTGTATGAATATTTAATGTAGTTTAATTTCAGTGACAGAGACCTGATTTAATTTCCTGCCAATGAGTTGAAAGACTTACCTGATTTCTGTAAGTAGTTTCAGAGTTCTCCTATAAGAACTGGGACCATCAAAGGCAGGATATTTATTCTGATTAATCTTTACATATAGCTTATATGTGAAATTTATTCTTCTGATTTTACACAGTTCTGAAGAGAAAACAATAAGGAATTACATGGCCACAAATACACATAAGTAAACTAAACATAAGGAAAAACCTTTTCACTGTGAGCATGACAGAACACTATAACAGGATGTTTGGAGAGGTTGTGGAGTCTCTTTCTCTGAAGACATTCAAAACCTGGTGGGTTGAAGTTTCCCCCTAGCATTAACTTTGGCCAGACTATCTCAGTTAGAAGCAAATGAAGCTATATTTACAAGGAAAAAAACATGGAAAGATCATGGAGCAGATCCTCCTGGAGGCACTACTGACTCAGAAGAATAGTGAAGAGGTGATTTGGAACAGTCAGCATGGCTTCACCAAGGGCAAATCCTGCCTAACAAACCTGGTGGCCTTCTGTGAACAGGTCACAACATTAATAGATGAGGGGCGAGCAACTGATGTCATTTACCTTCGACACTGTCCTGCACCACATCCTGGTCTCCAAGCTGGTGACACATGGGTTTGATGGATGGACCACTAGATGGATAAAGAACTGACAGAGTACTTATTCATATTTTAAGTGTCTAGCCTTATTCAGGCCTGTATGTACAGAACAAAATTAAACCTTGAATAATTTTCTTTGATTATAATAGGACTTCTGGTTATATTTGCAGATCTGACTTTAGTATGATGTCCATAGAAAACCTGTCCATAGAAGACCTTTTCTGCACCCACGGACTGATCAGTCTTCAATTTTATGTCGACATCTGACATAGCAAACCACAGAGAATTATAAGCAGATGCATTCTGTTTTACAGAAAAAACGATTTTGATTTCCAGTTTTGCCTGGGAAAGAGTTAATTTTCTTCATAGTAGTGTGTAAGAGACTATATATTATCTCTCCTGATGTGACTCAACAAAGATAAAACCACCTTTGCTGCTGGCCCAGACAATGGACCCAGGGCCACTGCCATTGATACCTTTGGGAGTATGCAAAAGACAAGATCATCCCCATCCATCAGGTCCCTCAGAAAGAGAGGATGGTGAGACAATGGATGCACCACCTGGCACCTGATGTGTATTGGGTGTGTGGGCAGGTAAATGGAGAAGGAAGAGGCAGAGGCACACCCCCTTCCTCCAGACCCCTGTCCAAAGACAAAAGAATACACAGAAATATTTCCTGGAGAACAATACCTGGACACTTATCTAAGGACGATTTCCAGGGGGCAATACCTGGACACATAAGGACTAAAACGTGTATAAAAAGACCTGAGCAACTACTGGCTCAGAAGAAGAAAAACACTGAAGGACAATGCCTCTGAGAAGGAAAACACGAGAGAAGGAAAAGCCGGGAGCAATGCTGCTCTGAAGAAAAATGGAGAGAATACGAGGAAAGAAAAATGACAGAGACATCACCATGTAGCCTGGAAGAAGCAGACCAAGAGGAACCCTCTCTCCATGTCCTAAGTTCTGCCTGCTGCAACTCACGGAGCTGAAGTGGCTGCCCAGGGGACAACATCTCTTCTACAGCCAAAGCTGCAGCACCCTTCCTCTACAGACTCAAACTGTCTTGGGGGGTCAGGGGTGTGGTAATATAATTCCTTTCCTCTTCTCTCTCTCCCTTTCTATTCTCTCTCTCTGTGCTTCTGATCCATCTACTATATTTATGTAATAAATAGTCTAGCTGTTGATACTTTGGCCTGATTTGTGTCTCTAATTTCATAACACTGGAATATTCAAAAGAACTGAGTCTCTTTCCCTCTCTGGACCAAGACACAGTGATGCGGTATTATGTTTTATATTCACGATCAAAGCAGTGCTGGTACCACAGGAAAGTTTTAGTTATTGTTAAACAGTATGCATACAACATCAAGACCACTACCCTATCAATGAACTTGGTGAACATGGGCAAGAGGCTAGGAGAGGATTGCATTCAAGACAGTAGCCCACAACCTGCCAAAGGAATACTCCATACCATGTGATGGCATATTCAGAAACAACATCTGGAGGGAAAGAGGGAGGAAAAGAGTAAAGAGTTATGGTATTTGTCCTCCTAAGTAATAATTGTGTCATGGAGTCCTTTTTCCTCAAAACATCTGACCAGTTACCAGCTGATGGGGAGTGTTGAGTGAACTGCTTATTTACTTATGTGTGCTTTTGCTACATCTATTGAACTGTCTGTCTTTCTTTCAACCCACAAAAGTTTTCTCACTTTTTGCCTTCCAATTCTCTTTTCCATCCTTGTGCTAGGGGGATTGATTATAGAATCATAGAATCATAGAATCAGTCAGGGTTGGAAGGGACCACAAGGATCATCTAGTTCCAACACCCCTGCCATGGACAGGGACACCCCACACTAGATCAGGCTGGCCAGAGCCTCGTCCAGCCTGGTCTTAAACACCTCCAGGGACTGGGCCTCAACCACCTCCCTGGATAACCCATTCCAGGGCTTCACCACTCTCATGGTGAAGAACTTCTTCCTCACATCTAGCCTGAATCTCCCTATCTCCAGCTTCATTCCATTCCCCCTAGTCATAACACTACCTGATAGCCTGAGAAATCCCTCCCCAGCCTTCTTGTAGGCCCCCTTCAGATACTGGAAGGCCACAATGAGGTCACCCTGGAGCCTTCTCTTCTCCAGACTGAACAGCCCCATCTCCTTCAGTCTGTCCTCATAGGAGAGGTGCTCCAGCCCTCTGATCATCCTTGTGGCCCTTCTCTGGACACGCTCCAGCACGTCCACATCCCTCCTGTAATAGGGGCTCCAGAACTGGATGCAGTACTCCAGGTGGGGTCTCAGCAGAGCTGAGTAGAGGGGAAGAATCACCTCCCTTGACCTGCTGGCCACACCTCTCCTGATGCAGCCCAGGATCTGATTGGCTTTCCGGGCTGCAAGCGCACATTGAGAGCTCCTGTTGAGCTTCTCGTCCACCATCACCCCCAAGTCTCTCTCCTCAGGGCCGCTCTCCAGCCAGTCCCTGCCCAGCCTGGATTTGTGCCTGGGATTGCCTCCACCCAGATGCAGGACCCTGCCCTTGGTCTTGCTGAAGCTCATGAGGTTGGCTTGTGCCCAACTCTCTAGCCTGTCAAGGTCCCTCTGGATGGCATCCCTTCCCTCCAGCATGTCCACTGCACCACACAGCTTGGTGTCATCAGCAAACTTGCTGAGGGTGCACTTGATGCCACTGTCCATGTCACCCACAAAGATGTTGAACAAGACAGGTCCCAGGACTGATCCCTGAGGGACTCCCCTTGTCACTGGCCTCCACTGGGACATAGACCCGTTGACAGCCACTCTTTGGGTACAACCATCAAGCCAGTTCTTTATCCATCTAGTGGTCCATCCATCAAACCCATGTGTCACCAGTTTGGAGACCAGGAGGTGGTGCTGGACAGTGTCGAAGGCTTTGCTCAAGTCCAGGTAAATGACATCAGTTGCTTGCCCCTCATCTATTAATGCTGTCACCTGATCATAGAAGGCCACCAGGTTTGTCAGGCAGGATTTGCCCTTGGCAAAGCCATGCTGACTGTTCCCAATCACCTCTTCACTATTCTTCTGAGTCATTAGTGCCTCCAGGAGGATCTGCTCCATGATCTTTCTGGGCACAGAGGTGAGACTGACTGGCCTGTAGTTCCCCGGTTCCTCCTTCTTGCCCTTTTTAAAAATGGGAGTAATGTTTCCCCTTTTCCAGTCTGTGGGGACTTTCCCAGTCTGCCATGACTTTTGGAATATAATAGAGAGGGGTTTGGCAACCTCATCTGCCAGTTCTCTCAGCACCCGTGGGTGTATCCCGTCACTTTCATGTTCTTCAGGTGATCACGAACCTGATCTTCACTTATGATGGGCAGTTCTTCATCCCCATCCCTGGCATCATCTTCCATGACACCAGGAGTGTGGCTGGAGGCCCTTGCAGTGAAGACTGAGGTAAAGAAGTTATTGAGTACCTCAGCCTTTTCCACATCGCTTGAGACTAATTCACCACTTTCCTTTCTGAGGGGGCCCACACCTTCCCTAGTCTTCTTCTTGCCATTAACACACCTGTAGAAATTCTTAGTGCTCCCTTTAACCTCCCTGGCTAGATTCAATTCAAACGCTGCTTTGGCTTTCCTAACCAGGCCTCTTGCTGCTCGGGCAGCTTCCTTATATCCCCCTGTTCTATCTGTCCTTCCCTCCACTTCCTGTAGAGTTTCTTTTGAAGTAATAGTGTGTCCAGTAGCTCCTTGTTCATCCAGGCAGGCCTCCTAGCACTCTTTCCTGCTTTTCTCCTTGTAGGTATACATAGCTCCTGGACACAGAGGAGGTGGTCCTTGAATACTGACCAGCTGTCCTGGGTCCCTCTTCCCTTCAGGGCTTTGTCCCACAACACTTTGGCTAGCAGATCCCTGCAGGGATCGAAGTCTGCACGCCTAACGTCTAGGGTCGTAAGCTTAGAATAGGTCCTCCTGATTGCCCTGAGGATATTAAATTCAACTGCTTCATGGTCACTGCAGCCAAGGCTGTCTCTGAGCCTCACATTTGTTACCAGCCCTTCCCTGTTGGTGAGAACAAAGTCCAGCATGGCACCTTTTCTTGTTGGTTCCTCTACCATTTGGAGGAGGAAGTTGTCGTCTATTCAGTCCAGGAACACCCTGGATTGCTGATGCCTTGCTGTGTTGTCCCTCCAACAGATGTCAGGGTGGTTGAAATCCCCCATGAGGACCAGGGCTTGTGACCTGGAAGCCGCTTCTATTTGCCTGTGGAGGACCTCATCTGCTTGGTTCTGCTGGTCAGGTGGCCTGTAGGAGACCCCCACAGTAATATCTCCTTCCCCTGTCTTGCCTTTGATTCTAACCCATACACCCTCAACCAACTCATCATCCCTCCCCAGGTGGAGTTCTGCTGATTCCAGCTGGTTGTTGACACAGAGGGCAACACCTCCTCCTCTCCTTCCCTGCCTGTCCTTCCTAAAAAGCTTATACCCATCTATCCCTACATTCCAGTCATGGGAGTCGTCCCACCAAGTTTCAGTGATGCCCACTATGTCATGGCATCCCAACAGCATGGTGGCCCTTAACTCATCTTGTTTGTTGCCCAAGCTGCGTGCATTTGCATAGAAGCACTTCAGCTGGTCTGGCCCTGTCAATTGAGCAACTGTGTGGGGCTTAGCAGCCATATGTGGTTAAAGCACAACACAGGTAATTGAATGTAATGGACAATGTTCTTGACTTACTTTTCCCATATTTAGCCATTACATTCCAGTTTTATGGAATCTGATTTTTTAATGTGTTAATGAAGCCAGCTATGATAAATCCCACAAATACATTCTCACAGGAAACACTAATATATTTGATGGAAGAACTGGTCCAATCCAGAAGAAAAAGTGGTGCTAGACCTGAATAATAACACCCCTTTTTTTAGGAAGCTTGAAAGCTATGTCCAGAAACAAGTACATATGTTTTGACAAAAGGCACAAAATGTAATGTTTGCTACAGGAAAATAATAATATTTGTCTTTTGTCTAATTTCTCAAGTGTAGGCCTTATTTTTAACCTTCCTGATCACAACTGTCTGAAACATGATAGTACTTTTTGGTTGTAGTTTCCAAGTGTTTTGATTTGTTTGTTAGCTATCCAACAATGTGGAACAGTTAGTTCAGCAGAGGAAGAAATTAGCCAAGGTAGAAGGTTAATGCAGGCCATAGCCAAAGTGCTAATGTTGACATATAAAGCTGTCTATAAATGACTTACAAAATCATTCAGAGATATATAGCTTCCTTTATTGGGAAACACAGAAGGTAGTTAATAGTACATTGAATTAAAACACAGTACAGGTGCAGAGCATAGACTTGTACTAATGTTGGAATATAAACGTAACAGATGTGTTTTATTGGAGTCTACCATAGAAGGGTTGTTCATGTACAAAGATGAAGGCAGAAATTTGTCCAGAGAACAAAGATTTTTAATCCTCTTGGGATATTTTAAGCATGCAGAAAAAAAGCTGGTGTTAACAGGGTAGGAACAAAGAATATTGTATTATTTCTTTCAAAGCTTAGTTTATGAAGAGACTTAATAAGGCATTTCATCTCACATCTGACAGAACTGATCATTTTGAAAAATGTTTACTACATAAAAATAGTGCTGATTACAGCACAGCATATAAAGCGCATGGGGTAACCATGACAATTAGAAGCATGAGACTAATCAGATGTGAAGAATGCTTTGCTTCAAAACTAGAATGAAATAGAGCTCACATAATCAAGATGCTAAGGCTTTCTAGAGTAAATGATTGATTGAATTGCTAATTATAAAAATTGATACATTTGAATAGTCAGCAAAATATAAAAATACCCTAGTGAACAAGCTGGTTACAATTGTAAAAGCAATGGCAGCATCTCTGTGTTTTTTTAAACTGAAAAAGCATCTAAATCAAGTTATGTGCTTGCTCTGTTACAAAGTGGTAGTCTATGACAACAAGTAAATGAGATGTCAAGTATGGAACACTTACAAATGAATATATGAAGCTTATGTTAGGAGAACTGTGATAGTTTGTGTTCAGACACAGTGCTTAAGGCATAATGAGGGTTTTATGCTCAGTGGAAAAGGAACACTCTGCAACCATAAGTATCACTTCAACAATTTCATGAACTTTAAAGAATACTTAGGTTATATTGGATACTGATAGTCAAGAGTTTGATTAGTACTCTGTAGCTTAGCTGAGACAACATCTAAGGAGGTTAATTGCAATTGCATATATAAACTTACTATGAAAAGAAGGATGATTTAAAAATACATTTAACATTTAAAGTAGAAGAGTATGAAGATAGGGAGAAGAGATGGAAGAAACCTAATGAAGGAAAAGTAAGACTTCCCATTGTGCCTTCTTATTGCAAGAATAAAAGTACATTCAAGTATTTTTGAAGGGAACTACACTTACATACAAAGTGTTTCAGATAGGGAAGACAGAGCAATTCTTTTGTTATGGATTTCATGTTTGTATCAGTAGTAAAACTAATCGCTTCAGTTTGTACCCTGTGTAGTGAAGGCAAGATATGCCCAGTTATGCCCCAAATGTGGGAAACTGTGATGAATCTGTGGACCCTTTGATGGGCCAAGAAGAGATTGGTTTTGAGCATATTGATATGAATGTCTGGAAGGTCCCTGGGCTGAAAATATAAATGTATTTTGATAGACTACTTTGTAACTTGTTGAGACAGAGAAACCACAAGATTGAGATAGAAGAATCGCAGGAGAAGAAGCCTGGTCTAGCTCAGCAAATAACTATAGCAATGTATCAGTAACCAATAAGAATCTTATAAACAACTAGTTAACCAATTAGAAGTAGCCACACTGGCATAACAACAACACATTTCTTGAAGAAATAAACAGTACTCTGTACTCTGCTCACTACGAGTGTGTGTCACTTTTGTCCATCACCATAACAGTGACACCTTGGTAAACAGCTCTGTTTAGCAGGTGAAGATAAAGCTGTTTAAACATCATTTGTATAATGGAATTTGTATGGCAATAGGATTAATGGATAAGGCAAACAATAAGTAAGATGCTACCATGAGTAAGCCTGATTTACAACTGTTGGCATATTCTGTCTAGTGCTGGTGTTAGAAGACCTAATTGCAGGGCCCTGTCCTATTTTTTGTTTGAGTAATGAGGACCTATTCTGGGAGATAAGAGAATAATATATCCGATACAGTTATTTCATCTTTTTTTTGGATGTCATCATCTCACTTCAGAAGGCCCAGACACCTGGGAGGTTTTTCCTGTTCCAATTATGTCTCTAGTTCTGCTCCATCCTCAACTGAGGCCTCACAGAGATATATTTCCTATAAGTTAAATAAATATTTGTCATAGATACCAATACATTGTCCATTCCAATTTGATTTGAAAACAGTTAATCAGGAAATTCTTCAATGGAAGAGGAGCCTATTCTTTCTTTTAATCTCTTTCTTTTAATCTCTTTCTTTTAACCTCTTTCTTTTAATCTCTTTCTTTTAATCTTTTAATGAAGAAACACAATAAACTTCAAAAGAGCAGGTGAATAGAGTCCTAATATGTTTTTAATAAATCATTACAAGATGTGACTTTAAAACAGCTTGATCTGTTGTGAAGATCTCATTACACTTTGTGAAGTTCTTCAGAAGATCTTGAAGATACCTATGCGTACATAAGCCTCAGAAACTGTAAATTCATTTGGGTATAACTCATGTTGTTAGTGTCCCTCTCTATCCCAGCTGAATTTAGCTTAAAAGAAAGGAAAACGCATTTACAGCTGAATGCTGCTAAGGTAAAAGACATAACCTTCTTAAAATGAATGTGATGAAAGAGTTACGAGTGAATTTTGCAAAACACCAAGATGCTGAGATCCCACCCTACTGATAATGAATGAGAGTACAAGAACAAACAGCATGACATAATTGTGTTTCCTTCTTTGTTACTGAGGCATTAATTACTCACAGGGCTTTATACTCTACTTGACATTGACATTATCACAGTATCACAGTATCACACGATGTTAGGTTTTGAAAGGGAACTCCAGAGATCATTGAGTCCAAACCCCTGCCAGAGAAGGACCATAGAGTACAGCACAGGTTGCAGAGGAATGCATCCACATGGGTCTTGAAAAATCTCCAGAGAAGCAGACTCCACAACCTTTCTGGGTGTGGTAGTTTTAGAATAGAATAGAATAGAATAGAATAGAATAGAATAGAATAGAATAGAATAGAATAGAATAGAATAGAATAGAATAGAATAGAAATAACCAGGTTGGAAGAGACCTTGATATCATCGAGTCCAACCTATCATCCAACACTATCTAATCAACTAAACCATGGCACCAAGCAGCCCATCCAGTCTTCTCCTAAACACCTCCAGCGACGGTGACTCAACCACCTCCCAGGGCAGCCCATTCCAATGGCCAATCACTCTTTCTATGAAGGACTTCCTCCTAACATCCAGCCTAAACCTCCCCTGGTGCAGCTTGAGACTGTGTCCTCTTGTTCTGGTGGTTGCCTGGGGGAAGAGACCAACCCCCATCTGGCTACAACCTCCCTTCAGGTAGCTGTAGACAGCAATAAGGTCGCCCCTGAGCCTCCTCTTCTCCAGGCTAAGCAACCTGAGCTCTCTCAGCCTTCCTTAATGGGCTTGTGCTTCAAACCCTCACCACCTTTGTTGCCCTTCTCTGGACACCTTCCAGCAAGTCAACATCTTTCCTAAACTGAGGGGCCCAGAACAGGACATAGTACTCAAGGTATGGCCTAACTAGTGCTGAGGCAAAATGACCTTCCTGCTCCTGATGGCCACACTGTTCCTGATACAGGCCAGGATGCCATTGGCCTTCTTGGCCACCTGGGCACACTGCTGGCTCACATTGAGCTGGCTGTCAATCAGTACCCCCAGGTCCCTTTGACTTGCATGTCCTGACTGTCAGGGCCAGCATATTCCTCACTATTATGGAACCAACCTTAGAGGGTTACAAGCCCTTCAGATCTGGCAGACAGATGTTACTGTTTTTTGTTTGTCTATCAATGGAGTGTTCATCCTTTGGGACCATATTTTAATTAATAACATTTTCTTGTATTGCTACTAGTTCTCTGCCACTTTTCTAAATTAATTATCATCAGACAGCTTATCTGTCATTAATTTGTTGTTGTTTTTCAAGAGGAACATCACCATAAAAGATATAATTTTACTTAAATGTGTCTCTCTGCTACTTTGATTATGGTAATACAAACCAGATTTAGGGCTGTAGTACTAAAAAATATATTCTTGCCACATTAGTTTTCTATATTTGTTTGTTTTCTCCAGCACACCTTTGCCAGATTCTTGACCAGCTAAAGAATCTTTTCCTTGTTTAAAATGTTTCCTTTTTTTTGTCTAAATAAAAAATTTTTTGAAACACTAAAACCAGCTTTCAAATGTGTAATGGGCCTAACTCAAGGGCTAACCTGCCTGCTTCCTCAACACAAAAGTGAGGCGAAAAGTAGCACAAAGAGCTCACAGTTGAGATAAAGCGATAAGAGTTTAATATAACATACAGTGTCATAATCACAATGAATAATTACCTTAACTAATTAATCTAATAATATGATGCATAATTACCTTATCTTAGCTTATTTGCAGAAGTGCAGGGGGAAAAAATCATGAAATAGAAAACCAAAACTAGCAGCTACCTGATTCCCACTCGTCTTGTCACCACACCTGTAGAAATGAGCCCATATCCAAGACCCTCGACCCAAAAGAAGCAAAAACTTTGTATCACCTAAATCAAGGGACAAAACATTCTCTTCTATTCCTGGACACATGTTGAGAGAGCTCTTAGTTGACCTTTACTGCATATAAGGATGTGAACCTGGGTGTGAATGACACACCTTCTTCTCTCTTGAGTGGAGGAATGAAAAACCTCTAGATTGCATTTAAATGAGTCATCAAAACTGGGGAGGGTAAAGGAACACAGCCTCAGAACTTAGACATACTAATGCTTAGAAACAACCTGGTACAAGCATTGAAATGTCGCAGAACTTTTTCATGTCACACAGGCATTTTATATGCTGTAAAGAATGCAGGAACTATGGGGAAACATTCAGAAGTGTCCTGTATAATAAAATAAGTCCCAATTCTAGTAAGATTGTTGGCAATTCATTTGTGTCCTTTTCAGAAAAACAGAGTCTTGGTGTGGTGGTGAGAGGTTCAGTTCTCCCCCCACACACAAAGAAACCACAGCTAACTCAGTCAGAGGAGCAAAACAGACAAGCTATATTTACAAGCAGGATGAAATGCAGATGAATATGTACACAATATACAGTATTTACAATATATACAGAAATATACAGCAAATAAGGTAACACAGAAAAGACCTTTCCCTCCTCCAGCCAGGAGAGTTCCCCCAGCCGTACCCCCTCTCCCCCTACCTCCCTTTTTTCCCAAAAAGGGGTTAGAGAGAGAAAAGGTAATTATTAAGGAGGAAATTCTGTTAGCTCAAAGTGTATGCAAGATTTAGTTTCTTATCTGTTAGTTGAAGGTCAGCACCTGCCAGCACAGACAGAAAACAGCTGTTGCTCAGAGAAGCTGAAACAGACTGAACTGACTGAGATTCAAACTGAACTAAAGCTAAAAATTTTAAGTTGCATTCTACCAATCTACCAATGAAATTAATTTAGACTTTATCTTTGTTTTCAAACATTCAGCCAGAGTGTTCCAGTAACTGTCCCTTTCTTACAGGCACAGCCTAAACTGGTCACAATCCACCCCTTCTAAACAATTTCATTGGCTGTTTGTACTGTCCATCCAATCTAAAACAATATCTACAATTTGTAATTAAAGTTCATAGTCCATTCTGGCTATCCTCAAGTGTAGATGATTCAGAAGTCCGAGAAAATCAGGAAGCAATAAAAAAATTAAAAACAGTTTGTCTCTTTGCAGACGAAGAGAAGAAAAGGAAACAGGGAAACAGGGACTCTTAGTTGACTCAGGGCTCTCAGGGTTCTCAGGGTTCTCAGGGTTCTCAGGGTCCGTGCACCGTAGATCCCTCATGGATTCTTTCTCTGGGCACGATGTATCTGTACAATATTCTGAAATTAAACTCTCTCAGCTAAAGTTAAATTTCTTTGTGGAATACACTGAATTTCACCATTCTCTTGCATTACTCAATAAGTGTGACCAGGACCTTCAGCTGAAACCACCCCTCAGACAGGTTTAGCCTCTCCTGAGGGAGAAAATACCCAAACAGTTTTACCTAACAGATTCTTTAACAACAGGAACTCTATCACCTTCTACTTTCTGTAGCAGATCTGAATGTGCAGGTCCAGCTTGGTTCACTGAACCTCTACTATGTACCAACCAGGTTACTTGTGCTAAATGTTTTTCCCAGTTTTTCAAAGATCCACCCCCCATGGCTTTAAGAGTGGTCTTCAGCACACCGTTGTAGCGGTCAATCTTCCCTACAGCTGGTGCATAGTAGGGAATGTGGAATATCCACTCAATGCCCAGATTTTACACAACAGTTTAAAACAGAATTAAAACTATAATAACAATGAACTATGACAGGGAAGGGCAGAGAAAGAAAAGTGATTATACATGAAATGTAGCTTCAGACACATTGTTTGTAGCTAGATGATTTCCATCATTAATATTGGACGTACAACTATATTCAGAAGGAAAGAGCCCAGAAACTGTAGAAAGCTTCAAGACAACTTTTCTTACAAGAATATATTTGATTTCAGAAACTACTGCATCCTTATAAGTTGTTGTTGTTTTTTTTTCCCCAACTTTAAGGCATGATAAAAATCTTCTCTCTTGTGCATATATTCAAATATAATAGCATGAAGGAGAGTTATACAGAGATTAACAACAATTTGTTTACCACAATTTCAGAGATAATTCCTTTTGCTAAATGCAACACACAACAGAGGGAACCAAATATGGGCAGAAGGCCTTATGTTGCATTTATTATTCTTCCAGAGTGAATAAATGATCTTGTGACCCTGGGTGCTGTATTGTATAACACCTGCATTTATGTTCATACAATTGTTTCAGATCTCATGGTCACTGGACCCCAGACAGCCTCCAACCACCACATCTCCCACCAGCCCTTCTCAAGGTCTCTTCCAACCTGGTCTATTCTATTCTATTCTATTCTATTCTATTCTATTCTATTCTATTCTATTCTATTCTATTCTATTCTATTCTATTCTATCAATCCAATTTTATAAGACAATGTATCCACCCTGGTAGCACATCTCATCAAAGCCTTCACATCCATGTCTATGGACAAGTAACAAGAAGTCTGCAATGGTCCTATTCTGTAATGTAGCATGTCTAAGAGACTGTAACCCATAAAAGATAGAATACTCAGAGCTGTACCAATTAGCTCATTCTAACACAACTGGCATAATATATGGTTAAATATAGCAAGACTTCCAGCTACACTAAAATAACATTCCTTTCCACTTATCTTACAAGGTCAAGACACAAACAAGACAGTTGTTCTTTCAGACAGAACTTACATCTTGCTAGTTCCAATTCTTACATTTCCTTTTTCTTATGAATAAAGAGGACTTGATTAGCCATAGAAGTTCTACCCTGAACACATTATACACAGGTATTAAGATACAAAGACCTACAAATACAGCAAACCCAATCTTCAGCATTGTCTTTACAATCTGCTTCAAAGGTATGAATGTTATACCTTTGCTTTTTCCCAAGATGTTTAAAAAACACAGAATTGTTTAGTGTCAGCATGGTCAAACACTGATTACACTATGCACTGTAGTTTCTGTATTCCTTCTCTGTCAGAGATGACATCTTGAGTATTCATGGTTCTGTCTGATGTAAAATTAAACATAAAACAATAATCCAGTTTTACTCATCCTAGTCGACTGATACAGAGTCCTATCGCTCCTGCCTTTGGCCTAACGTTGTTTGTTTTTTCTTTCAAATTTATCCCAACTAAAGCCTCCAGAATTTTTATATCCTCCATAAATTTTGTTGAACCACACTTAAAACCACATATAAAATGAAGATTTGAGAACATAACATGCTTTAACTATCCTTTCTTGTGAGATAATACCTGAATTCCCTCTTTTTAGAATAGAATAGAATAGAATAGAATAGAATAGAATAGAATAGAATAGAATAGAATAGAATAGAATAGAATAGAATAGAATAGAATAGAATAGAATAGAATAGAATAGAATAGAATTAACCAGGTTGGAAAAGACCTTTGAGGTCATCAAGTCCAACCTACCACCCAACACCATCTAATCAACTAAACCACAGCACCAATATCTCATCCAGTCTCTTCTTAAACACCTCCAGTGATGGTGACTCCACAACCTCCCTGGGCAGCCCATTCCCATGGCCACTCACTCTTTCTGTGAAGAACTTCTTCCTAACATCCAGCCTAAACCTCTCCTGGAGCAGCCTGAGACTGTGTTCTGTTGGTGGTTGCCTAAATGAAAATGTCTTTGGTGCTATAACTCATTTTGACCTGCCCTTTATCCATTTGACATTATTACTTAACAATGAGAGACTGTTGAGTTAACATATAAATCCATGGGAACATATTCCCTAATCACACAACAATTAAGCAATCATGGTATTCAGTCCTAATTCAGATGTTTTCTGGTGACATTCTCATGCAGTCAGCTCATGGTAGATGCTTTTGATCTCAGATTTTTATGACAGTCACTGCAGTCAGTGTTAAGTAGGCCTGCTGATTTTCAATTTCATGGGTGCTGCTGCTTGTCCCATCCTCTTGATTCTTTTGCTGTCTTCTGCTGAGATGATTGCAGCACTAAGTTGCAAAATTGGCATTTCCAGGTCATGACATGGGCTGGCTTTTCCTTGCTGGTATCACTAGAAAGCCTCTAGGTTATAAAATATGCATCCTTTTCCTAGACTTTTTCATTACACAGGCAAAAATTCTGTGCGATCCATCAACAATTGTCCCCCCACTTTTTTTTTTTTTTTTTTTTAAATAATTTTTATCTTAATGCTATTGTGAATACAAAGAAAAGACCAAAAAACCTCACTTTATAATATCCATATATTGATTTAAGGGGCAGGAGCTCAAGTGGTGTTCTGCTCAGTTCCCTCAGTGGCAGGGGAGTACACTGAGAGGAACAGAAGAACCCACACCATCAACAATTGGCTCAGGGGATGGTGCCAGCAGCGAAATTTTGGTTTCTTCGATCACGGGGCAACTTTTACTGCACCTGACCTGCTGGAACCTTGATGGGGTGCAGTTATCTAGAAAAGGTAAGAGAGTCTTAGTGCTTGAGTTGGCAGGGCTCATTAAGAGGGCTTTAAACTAGGTCTGAAGGGGGTGGGTGAGGAAGTCAGTCCCTCTGCAGATGAAGGAGTGGGGCACAGATTAGGGTCAATAGAGAAGTTGAGAGCCCAACTGAAGCGCATGTACACCAATGCACGAAGCATGGGCAATAAGCAAGAGGAGCTGGAAGTCCTGGTCCACCAGGGTGACTATGATATAGTCGCCATCTCAGAAACATGGTGGGATGACACACACGACTGGAGTGCTGCACTGGGGGGTTACAGGCTCTTCAGGAGAGACAGGCAAGGGAGAAGAGGAGGAGGGGTGGCTCTGTATATCAGGGAGTCACTCTCTGCCACACAACTTGAGGTGGAAAATGAAGGGATTGAGAGCCTGTGGGTTAAAATCGGGGGGCAGACCAACAAATCTGATATCCTGGTTAGAGTCTGTTATAGACCACCCAACCAGGATGAGGAGGCAGATGAAACATTCTATAAGCAACTGGAGGCTGTCTCAAGGTCATCAGATCTTGTCCTTGTGGGTGACTTTAACCTGCCAGATATCTGCTGGGAACTTAATTCAGCAGAGAGGAGGCAGTCCAGAAAATTCCTGGAGCGCATGGAGGACAACTTCCTGATGCAGCTGTTGAGTGAGCCTACCAGGGGTCAAGCGCTGCTTGACCTGCTGTTCTCCAATAGAGAAGGGCTTATAGGAGAAGTGACTGTGGGAGGCTGCCTGGGGTGCAGTGATCATGAGATGGTGACGTTTTCAATATACAGGGAGATAGGGAGGAGCACCAACAGAACCTTCACCTTGGACTTCCGGAGGGCAAACTTCAGCCTGTTTAAGAAACGTATCTACAAAGTTCCCTGGGTATCAGCCCTCAAGAACCAAGGGGTGCAGGAGGGTTGGACCTATTTTAAACAGGAGCTCTTGAAGGCACAGGAACTGGCAGTTCCTATGTGCCGAAAGATGAGCCGGCGGGGAAGTCAACTAGCCTGGATGAGCAAGCAGCTCCTGGAGGAACTAAGGGAAAAAAAGAGGCTGTATCACCTTTGGAAGGAGGGGAAGGCTTCTCGAGGTATGTTTAAGGAAGTTAGATTATGCAGGAAAAAAATTAGAGAGGCAAAGGCCCAGTTGGAGCTGAGGCTGGCCACCTCAGTGAAGGACAATAAAAAGCACTTTTACAAATATGTTAATGCTAAAAAGAAGGGCGTGAAGAACCTGCACTCCTTACTGGACCTGGAGGGGAACACGGTGACTAAAGATGAGGAAAAGGCTGAGGTCCTGAACACCTTCTTTGCCTCAATTTTAAACAGCGAGGCAGGAGGAGTTCAGGACGAGTGGCCTCCTGAGCTGGGTGATGGGGTCAGGGAGCAGTGTAATGCCCTGGATATCCATGAGGAATGAGTTCAGGACCTGCTGAGCCACTTGGACACTCACAAGTCCATGGCACTGGATGGGATCCATCCTAGGGTGCTGAGAGAGCTGGCAGATGAGCTGGCCAAGCTGCTCTCCATCATTTTCCTCCAGTCCTGGCTGACCGGTGAGGTCCCAGATGACTGGAAACTGGCCAATGTGGTCCACATCCACAAGAAGGGATGGATGGAGGAACCCGGAAACTATAGGCCAGTCAGCCTGACCCCAGTGCCAGGGAAATTATGGAGCAGATTATCCTGGCGGCAATAACTGCACACCTGAGGATGGCCAAGGACTCCGGTCCAGCCAACATGGATTCAGGAAGGGCAGGTCCTACTTCTCCAACCTGATCTCCTTCTATGATCAGGTGACCTGCCTGGTGGATGTGGGGAGGCCTGTGGATGTGGTCTACCTGGACTTCAGCAAGGCCTTTGACACTGTCCCCCACAGCAAACTGCTGGCTAAGCTGTCAGCTCGTGGCTTGGGCAGCAACACTCTGTGCTGGGTTGGGAACTGGCTGGAGGGCCGGGCCCAGAGAGTGGTGGTGAATGTTGCCACCTCCATCTGGAGGCCAGTCACCAGTGGCATCCCCCAGGGATCAGTATTGGGCCCCATTCTCTTCAATGTCTTCATTGACAATCTGGATGAGGGGATTGAGACAGTCATCAGCAAATTTGCAGATGACACCAAGTTGGGAACAGATGTTGGTCAGTTAGAGGACAGAAGGGCTCTGCAGTGGGACCTCAATTGAATGGACAGATGGGCGGAGTCCAATGGGATGGCATTCAACAAGTCCAAGTACTGGGTGCTGCACTTTGGCCACAACAACCCCATGCAGACGTACAGGCTGGGATCAGAGTGGCTGGAGAGCGGCCAAACAGAGAGGGACCTGGGGGTGCTGGTCAACAGCCGCCTGAACATGAACCAGCAGTGTGCCCAGGTGGCCAAGAACGCCAACCGCATCCTGGCCTGCATTAGGAATGGTGTGGCCAGCAGGAGCAGGGAGGTCATTGTGCCCCTGTACTCTGCTTTGGTTAGGCCACACCTTGAATACTGTGTCCAGTTCTGGGCCCCTCAGTTTAAGAAGGACATTGAGACACTTGAACGTGTCCAGAGAAGGGCAACAAGGCTGGTGAGAGGCCTTGAGCACAAGCCCTATGAGGAGAGGCTGAGGGAGCTGGGGTTGTTTAGCCTGGAGAAGAGGAGGCTCAGGGGCGAACCATATTGCTCTCTACAACTACCTGAAAGGTGGTTGTAGCCAGGAAGGGGTTGGCCTCTTCTCCCTAGCAACCAGCACTAGAACAAGGGGACACAGTCTCAAGCTGCAACAGGGGAAGTTTAGGCTCAAGGTGAGGAGAAAGTTCTTCACCAAGAGAGTGATTTGGCATTGGAATGGGCTTCCTGGGAGGTGGTCAGTCGCCGTCCCTGGAGGTGTTCAAGAGGGGACTGGATGTGGCACTTGGTGCCATGGTCTAGTTGTGAGGTCTGTGGTGACAGATTGGACTCGATGATCTTCGAGGTCTCTTCCAACCTTGGTCATACTGTGATATATGAAATTCTTAACTTATGCTTAATATGAGAAATCCCTAAAAAAATTAAAGATATATGTTAAAAGTATATCATCAAATCAATCCCTAAAAAAAAAAAAAAAAAGAAAAAAATGTTACATTAGCTAAAGGATGATTTTTAAAAATTGGAACCTATTGACCAGAACCCTTACCTGTATTACATAGAGTTCTTTTGAAATGCGATGGCACACAAAAAAAACCAGAAGTTCTGACCAGAAAAAATAAATTAGGCACAAATGTGTAGGCACAAATACAGGCTGGGCAGGGACTGGCTGGAGAGCAGCCCTGAGGAGAGAGACTTGGGGGTGCTGGTGGACCAGAAGCTCAACATGAGCTCTCAATGTGCACTTGCAGCCCGGAAAGCCAATCAGATCCTGGGCTGCATCAGGAGAGGTGTGGCCAGCAGGTCAAGGGAGGTGATTCTTCCCCTCTACTCAGCTCTGCTGAGACCCCACCTGGAGTACTGCATCCAGTTCTGGAGCCCCTATTACAGGAGGGATGTGGACGTGCTGGAGCGTGTCCAGAGAAGGGCCACAAGGATGATCAGAGGGCTGGAGCACCTCTCCTATGAGGACAGACTGAAGGAGATGGGGCTGTTCAGTCTGGAGAAGAGAAAGCTCCGAGGTGACCTCATTGTGGCCTTCCAGTATCTGAAGGGGGCCTACAGGAAGGCTGGGGAGGGACTTCTCAGGATCTCAGGTAGTGATAGGACTAGGGGGAATGGAATGAAGCTGGAGATAGGAAGATTCAGGCTAGATGTGAGAAGGAAGTTCTTCACCATGAGAGTGGTGAAGCCCTGGAATGGGTTATCCAGGGAGGTGGTTGAGGCCCAGTCCCTGGAGGTGTTTAAGACCAGGCTGGACGAGGCTTTGGCCAGCCTGATCTAGTGTGGGGTGTCCCTGTCCATGGCAGGGGTGTTGGAACTAGATGATCCTTGTGGTCCCTTCCAACCCTGACTGATTCTATGATTCTATGAAAAAATCTTAACTTCTGAACTCATAGAATAAGTTATTCTACTGAAAGTTACCCATTATAACTTATATCATATTATTATTAATGAACATATTTATTATAATTAATCAGTAATTATAACATAATATAATTATCATATGCTTATCACATTCATTTAAATTACTTATTGTTACTACTTGACATACCTTATTACAGTTACTAAATGCTTATAAACACTCATTATTCCTTATCCCCACCACAAAATGTAACTACTACAAACACAAAAATGACAAATCTCAAAGATCCCTTATAGTCAGCATTCAGTGCTAAAATCATTATGTGATAAATGGAATGATAATTCGTGTCAATTGGATGGTTTTGATTAAAGCAAAAGCAGAAGCATGAATGACAAGATGAGGGGTCAGACACTGGGAACTTACATATGTAACTGGAGTGAGATTCCTTTTAGGCTTCATTATAATTAGTTGTTTATGATTAATTTGACTTGTTTCAATATAGAGTGAGATTTTAGGTTTTATTATAACCTGTTGTTATTTAATTTTATTTGCTTTAATGTATGTATACCAATGCCCTAGTGAAACGTTAGGAATTAGCAGCTAACAATTGAAGTATTATGAAATTATAAGTTCTTTAAGGATGGGAAAGGAAGAGAAGTTCTTCAGGGATGAGAAAGGGAGAGAAGTTGCTACAGAAGACATGAACACAAAGGACGATTGTGAGACTCAACAGAACCTACGTGAAGACCATCTCTGGGAAAGGACAGTAATTGTAACAACAGAACGAAAAAAGACATAATCACAAGGACTTTGCACACAACCCACCAGCTGTGCTGACTAGAGGATTACATCATTGAAAGACCACCAGAAGGACAAACTAATTTAAATAAACCCACCTTTGTATGTATATGTATTAAGGGTAGAATATTTAAGGGGTACTTAGAAAGTGATTAGTGTGCATTTTAGCACCCAGCGCTGTTTTGCATGTCTCTTATTGCTTTAAAATAGCTCTTTTCAAATTAAAACTATATTCATTTGACTTTAATTGCCTCGATCATTTATAACAATTATATGTATCAGATTTGCATTTAAAAAACACTGAAATATCTTTCTTAACAGAACTTTAAATCTTATACACAGCTTCTGGAAAGCTACAAAATACTGCAAGCAAGGGAGAGATAACAGAGAGAGAGAAGGCGGTGTGGGGGAAAGGGAGAACTGACAGGCTCAGCAAAACTGCTGTAGCCCCAGGGATCGGGGTGGGGGGGGATGAGGGGGAAGCTGCTTTCTGCTCTGACATTGCTTTTCACTAGTTTCTTGGTGATGAAAGATAGAGTAGTGTTTCTTTAAATAATCAAGGGCCTGTAGCCACCGCTGCTGCTGATGTACGAGAGTGACGGGAGTTGCTGCCACCTCTGTTGCCACGGGAACCATAGCCACCACTTGGGCTATGGGAGGGCCCCGCTCTGTGACACTTGCTGCGCCGTGCCGCATGAAACACCAAAGGCTGGGGGAGAAGCTGCAAAAGCTGCCGCTGCCGATTTAAATTCTCTGTCACCATGGATAGTTCTGTTTTGGGAACACGGCTCACAAAAGTGAGCAAGACGAGCAATTCAAGTCCCTTTATCAATTGTTATAGGTGGTGCTACAGTAGATACCAAGGCACAAATTTATCCCACATAATAAGCATCAATGACCCCCAGATGTACCATTAATCCTTGAAGGGCACTACTTGATCGTCCTATCAAAAGAGTACTAAGCCCTTTACCAATCGGTCTCCATGCATCCAAAGGCACGTTGTGTACCCTTTTGTCTGAGATAGTTATTACATCTGCTGTGGATACATCCATCCCTGCTGATCCCCTTGTTTTGGCTGACAGTTTGTCACATAAGGTGGGACTTGCTGAGCTGGGTATGCCCTGGTCGGGAATGCATTGTTGACCTCGGGGGGTACTTGTGTAATCAGAAACACTCATGGGGAAATGCATTTCTTCTGGAATGGCAATTACAGGTGGTACTTCCAGCTTTTCCACCAAATCACAATCACCCTTTGCAGCAGCTTTCTGATGAAGCTGCTGCCAAAATCTCGCTGGTGAACGAGGGATCACAGTCACACTGCATGGAGGCAAGGTCCATGGGGCAGATGTGCCAGGGGATCAACACCACCCTCCCCCCTTGGCTCCCCCTTGGCTCCCCCTCTACCCACAGTCTTTTGTGCTTGCATGCTCTGGGTCAAAACTTCCCCCCATTTGCTTCCTCACTTTTGGATAGTAGAGAAGGAAGCTGCTGTGATGTCTGTAGATCATTAAGCTGATTACATTCTTGTTTTTGCATATGCTCTTTCAGCTGATCACTTGGAGATAGGTAAGCCAATGGCATCTAAGCAAAGTCGGGGACTCTTCCATTTCATGGGGAGTTTAAGTTGGTCATTGGGAGAGGGATATTGCTTTCCAGCAGCAGCCTTTACCTTCTCCCAAGCAGCTGTGGGGGAGACAGAGGACGTTGGCAAATCCTCTGCTGGGCTGTCTCCGCCCTACTCAACTCAATCCCTTGTTCTTCTAACTCCCCTTTGATTTCCTTGTCTTTTTTTTTTTTTTTTTTTTTTTTCCCCCATTCCTGTTTAGTATCTTTCAATGCCTCACTAAGTAAGTGCCAGGTCGTAGCCATATCCATGACTTCTTTATCTCCTTTCGATATGGCTTCCCATAAATGACTGCCCAGTTTCTGCCATGCAGCGGTGCTGAAAGCGGTGGTAGAGGAAGGCTCAAAACCTTGCTGCTTACCCTACAAGAGTAACCTTCATTAGTCATAGTCACCAGTTTGTAGACCCTCTGAGTTTCAGTAATGATTTCCAGGTCCCAAGGATTAAGTCCTCTTCCTGCATTTAATTTTGTCCCATTATGTTTCCAGGGGCTCACCTATCTCACCTGGGCAAGTGTCAAAGTCCAGGTCTGGACCAAGGCAGTATCCCACTGCTCTCAAGCTACACTGGGCTCCGTCACCACTGCAATCACCGTTAGCCTCAAATCACATAATGGGTCACCAGTTGTTCCTGTTATGGTGATGGACAAAAGCAACACACACTCATAGTGAGCAGAGTACAGAATACACATATTTGTACTACATGGACCTTGCCTCCATGTAGTGTGACTGTGACCTCTTGTTCACCAGCAAGATTTTGGCAGCAGCTTCATCAGAAAGCTGCTGCAGAGGGCAATTGTAATTTGGTGGAAAAGCTGGAAGTACCACATATTTGTATGTTTGTTATGCCAGTATGGGTACTTCCAATTGGTTAATAAGTTGTTTAAAGTATTCTTATTGTTTACTGATACATTGCTACAGTTATTTGCTGAGTTAGACCAGGTTTCTTCTCCTGCTATTCTTCTATCTCAATCATGCAGTTTCTCTGTCTCAGACAAGTTACACAGTAGTCTGTCACAAGCTATTTATATTTTCAGCTTAGGGACTTTCCAGACATTCACAGCAATGTGCTCAAGGCCAATCTCTTCTTGGCCCATCAAAGGGTCCACAGATTCATTACAGTTTCCCACACAAAGGTGGCAAGTATTTATTAGAGGTGAAATTTTCTCTTTGCTGAAGGTGGCAAAACACTGGAACAGGCTGCCCAGAGCATCTGAGTTGATCCTGTCACTGTTAGTGTTCAAAGCCGTGATGGATGGACCTTTGAGCAACATGGTCTAGAGAAAGATATCTCTGCCCATGGCAGAGGATTTGGTCTAGATGGTCTTCAAAGGTCACCTCCAACCCAAACTATTCTATTTTCTTCAAGGTTACATGTGTGTAACTTACACCATCTAATTTCTGGTAAAGGGAAATTTTATTTTTATTGATCTAGAAGTTCAAGCAAAGTTTTAAGGCTGCTTTTTGGCAAGATGCAAGGTGGGATAGAAGGAATTTTTTTTTTTCCAATTACCTTAAAATTATGTTTTGACTTATTGATATGAAGTGATATCAGCTGTGGTTTTTATCACATATTTTGCATATTAGAAGGATCAGAATTGTTGCAGGTTATGCTATACCTTTCATTTTCCTAACCTGTTTTTGTATATTTTATTTCTTGCAATGGCTTTAGAAAAAGCTCAGTGACAGCTGCATAGAGGGACCTGCAGCACTGTGAGTATTGCATTATTTTTGGCTCAGTAACTGAAGCCAGTATCTGCTATAGTACAAACAGAGGGAATGAACCAAATTTAGAATTTTATCATATCTAAAATGAATACATATATATACTTGATGTTTACATTCAGTTTATATACATTTGAGTCAAACTGTTAAAATGCCTAATGATACATATTGTTAGAGTATGTACAAATAATTCCTATGAGAGAAGAGATATGAATCTTCTCTTCCACCTTAAGCATTAAATAGTTCATTACACTGTTAATCTCTTGTGTGGAACTTCTATTTAAATGTATAATTTAAACATTATCTTCAGTAGAAATTTGAACCCAGAAGACTTGATCTTCCCTCTCTTTTTCTGGCCTTTTTCCCCCTCAGATTCTCTTTCAATATATTGTTTGATGCTATAATATAAAAATAATTTGAAAGGGAAGGTATGAAAAAATGGTCAATGAATATTTAAAAAACTTGACCAGATACCTGAAAAAAGTCTTCTTTCCAAGAGGAGCCTCATATTCATTACCTTACCCAGAGCTTGTTCTGGGTCTTTAGCTATCCTTCCAGTTCTCATGAGCAAGAATCTTTGTGAGGAAAATTCTTACGTAGATAATCAGTGTCTTTTTGGGCTGGAAAATGAAATCTCACTTACTCTAGCAGAATTTATCCAGAAAGCCAACATCATAAGGTCAAGTTGTGATAGAACAGAGCACAAATATATATAAACAGGAAGTCAAACCTGAATAGATGCACAAAACCTCTGCCAGAATGAAAAACTATTTTAAAAAAGTCATTCTAGAGAATGTGACCATGCTCCTAAGATGAGCCCATAGTGAGGTGGGAGACAGTCTCTTTTCCCTAATATGAAGCAACAGAAGAAGAGGAAACGGCTTCAGGTTGCACCAGGGGAGGTTTAGATAGGATACTGGGGGAAAATTCTTTACTGAAAAGCTTTTCAGGCATTAGAACAGACTTTCCAAGGAGGTGTTGAAAAAAATTCTAGAAAATTCTCAAAAGAAGCTCCTATCCAGCCTTGGTCCTAGAACACCCTGAAAATATGTTTTGTAACATAAATCACAAATCACTATTACATTTATAACAGACTTGATGATCTTAGAGGGCTTTTCCAACTCAAACAATTCTATGACTCCATGATTCTGTATGAATATTCAGGAATTAATTAACATGCAGACCTTTGTGAAATAAATCTGTCAATCAGATCAAGTCATCACTTTCATATTTATGCCACATTTACAGTTCTAATATTTTGCTCGCAGCCTTGATTTGGAAAGAGTGATTTTATACAATTAGTCTAAACTTGTAACTCAAATAAATGAAGATACAATAAACTAATGACTTCTAAGATTTCATTTAGCTATGTCAGTGTACAAAAATATAAGTGGAGACAAAATGTTTTTCGTACAGATAACTAGAACTAAGTCCCCTCTAGTACTTTATTTGGCTGCCTAGTAGTGGAGATAGAACACTGAAATAATGGAGGAATTTGTTGTTTGTGTTGTATTTTCAAATTTTATCTTCTCTGAAAGGAAGCTGGATTCAGAAGTCCTCTATGAACATAGATAATTGAGCTCTGCATTTAGAGAACTAGAAATATTAGAAGTGAAGATCCAAGTAAAATGACATTTGAATTCCTGTGTATTTCTCCAATTAAGAAAAATATCTCTCTCTCTCACTCTCTCTCTATCACTCTGCCCCATCTCCGCTTCTCTCTTTCTCTGTGTCAGTCTGTCTCTCTTTGAAGAACCTGAAAAGAAAAATTAAGGGTGGTAAGAAGCAATTATTAACAAGCAGAGCATTTCTTCAGCCTAAACATTCAGAGGTTCTATAGGATAAGGTCCAGAACAGAGTACTGATATTTGATTTGCAAACACTTTGACATTTGCCCATTCTGTACATTGGCTTTGTTGAAAAAAAGGGTTATGCTAATTTTTTTCTTAAAGCTTCACTTCTGTAACTCCAAAAGAATTTGAATTTTGATGGTCATGCTTACTACTGGGAAGATTAACAGGACTCACAGATTGAAACTACTGGTTGGGGATTGAAGAAGTCATTAAGATTTTCTTGTTTGATCTATGATTTACTGCTTTTTTGGGGATAGAGGTGAAAAAGCTGTGCAGGATGAGCACTAATTTTCCATTTCTAAAGGGCAGATATCCTCATGGAAGCAGGTAATACTCTGCTGTGTGAATTATAGTTCTTGATTAGCCACTTATCGCAGCAGGATAATTCTGTTGTCTGCAAATGCATATGACAGTGGAGGAAAAAAAGATTCTCACTGCTTCTTTCAGGGCTCCTCAAGCAGGATTGTTCCATGATGACATAAAGGTATTCAAAATAGATTTTATACATTCTTTAATATAGTCATATGATGAATTTTTTAAATTATTTGATTTCTTTTCCTCTAAGAGATGAAGAAGCAATGAAATGTAGGTCTTTCTACAAAATGTGATCAGTGAAAAGCATTATCTATTCTGAAACCTTTGAGGGCTCTACATCCATTTTGGTGTAAAAGTCCGAAGATCATGCCAGAAGTCTGCTGTGGTGTTTTTTTTTTTTTTTTTTTTTTTTTTCTTTTTTTTTTTACCTTTTTTTTTTAACTTTTTTTTTTTTTTTTACTTTTTTTCCTTTTTCTTCCTTTTTTTTACTTTTTTTTTTTTTTTACTACTTTTTTTTTTTTTTTTCTTTTTTTTTCTTTCTTTTTTTTTTTCTGGTTGGTATGGTTTAGTTTTGTACTTTTGGTTTTGGTTTTGTTTTTAATTTTTTTATTGTTTTTGTTTGTTTTTAAGAGACAGTATTTGAAAGAGAAGTACTGCTAGCACTGTGTTTGTCTAAATGAAGAGGTGTAACAATAGAATTTGCTGAGTTTATGAGAAATCTTTCCCCAGGAAACTGGATGGCCTTCTAGCAGAAGAACTTTGGTAATAAAAAGCTTCTGTTTGTTTTCCCCCTGTCTGATGACTCTATAAATGTATCAGAAGGCTTTATTTCTGGCCAAGACACTTGAACTTTTAAAGTAATAGCAATCCTTCCTCACTTTCTTGCCTTCCCTTTCTATTCCTCTAATGAAGTACATTGTCAAAGCTTTTTTTGTATTTATGTGGGGACTAGCTGGAGATTGTGTTCAGTTAAAGAAAGTGCATCTAGTTAGAAGCCAAAGGTAAGAAGTGTTCTGTCATACTGTAAATGACCATGCTTTTGCTGTAAAATTACTCCACTCTTAGTACAATAAGAAAAAACAATGGTTAGTTGTTATCTACAGAATTCTTGATTTTAACCATTTTCCTTGCTGAGCTAAATTCGAGAGGTTTTAGACTATTTTATTTTTTAGGGAATTGTATGGCAGTACAATGCATTAAAATACCTTTAAGGCAGTTTAAAAATTACCCAAAGCAGAGGAAAATCAGTTTTGCTACTCAGAGAGCACCATCATACACCAGATTGGCTGCACCAGTCTATGTAGCCATACACCACCAGAGTAGTTACATCTAAAATGTATCAGTTCATTGTAGTCTACGAGTGCTTACATTGTAAACTGCAAGAGTATGAAATATAAACTAGTTTTATTGAAAGTGTGGTAATATTTATTATGAAAGTTTAAGAAATATTTTGATTTCAGGGCAGAGCTTTGCTGATAAAGTTTGATGAACTGGCTCATCATGATTTATTCCTCTTGGACAAGTTGGCAAATCCGTGAGATCTGTAAAGAACTGTGAATGTGAAGTATAAGTAAGCAATGAGCATACACTGAAGTGAACCTGAAAGGCTGGCAAGGAAAGAAATCACTTTTGTAATATATGGCTAAAAACTTAAAATCACTAAATAAAAGTATTTCCCGAATATTAGTGTTGTTACTACTTTTGTAATAGGCATTCTCAGACAGTAATACACTTATTAAGAGACTGTATTTAAAGGATCTTGCCCTTGGCTTTGAAGATAAAAAGTAACTGATTTAACAGACTGTATTCTGATAAATACTGGTGACAAGAAGGTGACCTAGGATGATTGTGGTATAACTTTGCAGATGACACCAAACTGGGCAGGAGTATTGATCTGCTCAAAGGTAGGAAGGCTCTACAGAGAGATCTGGACTGGTGGGCTGGGGTATGAGATTTAACAAGGCCAAGTGCCAGGTCCTATACTTGGGTTATAACAACCCCATGCAACACTACAGGCTTGGGAAAGAGTGACTGAAAACCAATCACCAGAAAAGGATCAGAGAGTGCTGGACTTGAGCCTGCTGAGCATGAGCCAGCAGTGTGCTCAAGTGGCCCAGATGGCCATTGGCATCCTGTCCTGTATCAGGAATCATGTGGCCAGCAGGAGTAAAGAAGTGATTGTCATCCTGTACTCATCACTGGTGGGGCTTCACATAGAGCACTGTGTTTAGTTTTGGACTCCTCACTACAAGAAGGACACTGAGGAGCTGGAGCAGAGAAGGCTAATGAAGCTAACAAAGTGTATAGAGAGCAAGTCCTTTGAGAAGCAGATGAAGGAACTGGAATTGTTTAGACTGGAGAAGAGGCTCAAGGGAGACCTTACGGGTTTCTACAATGATCTGAAAGGAAGTTGTAGTGAGGTGGGAGCTGGTGTCTTCTCCCAGGTAACTAGCTTTGGAATGAGAAGAAAAGGCTTCAGTTTGCAGCAGGGGAAGTTTAAATTCAATTTTAGGACAATTTTCTTTATTGAAAGAGTGATCAAGCTTTGTAACAGGCTGGCAAGGGAAGTGGTGGAGTTCCCATCCATGGACATGTTAAAAAAAAAAAACATGTAGAAATGGTACTTTGTGACATGGTTTAGTGTACATGGTGGTTTTGGATTGATGATTGGTCTGGATCATCTTGGAGGTCTGTGATGGGTTACACCCATCCTGAAAGCAGGGGGAGGGCTTGTGAAGGCATTGCCCTTCCTGGAGGGGGTTTTCTCCCTGGGAAACTGAGTTAGTCTGTTCCACTCCCCTCTCTGTCTGGAAAGCCTATAAAAAGGAGGACAACGCAGCCATTAGCTCTCTTGGCCCCTGCCTTTGCCTGGACAAGGACTGCTGCTGGCTCCCTGCTTCTCTGCCATGTGGTTAGGCCTGATTCTTCTCCCTGCTACATCCATGCCTCTTCAAAGAGACTGGGTTTGTATTCTTACTTCTCCCCATCCATCCATCCTTGCTTCTTACCCTTGTGAATCTTTCCTGTTATTTTGTTTTATACATACACATATATATATATTTTTTGTTTAAAAAAATTCCTTACCTCTTTACTTCCAAGCCAATTCCAAATTATTTCTTGGTGGATTTGCTCCTTCCCTTTCTTCTCCTCTCTATTGGGAAAGAGGAGAGGGGAGCGGGAAGGGATTCTCAGCCTTGCCTCCTTATGAGCTCTTAGATCCTAGTTAAGGCTCAAACCACCTCAAGGTCTTTACCAGCCTTAATGATTCTATGATTATGTGAACAGAGGGATTTTCAAAGAAATAATAATGATTTAAAAAAATTATTAAGGCTCTGCAATTATTCAAATTTATCTATATATTTTAATATTATTTCCCTACAAAAAGAGATATAGGAAGATTCCCTTTGCAACACAAAACCTTAAATTTGCTAACAGTTTTAGAGACCTAAACAAGCCAGCAGACTAGATAATAAATTCTTAAGATTTTTCCACACAAAAATAAGCTACTCTGCTGTTTAAAATATATCTGTGGAAGTAGGTAGTTGAATTGGTGTCCTGAAAATTATGTACATATTAATTATAAGTAACAGAGAAATGAAAACATGTTTTATTACAGATTTTTAAACAAATTACACTTGTTCTTGAATATCACCCTTGTTCTTGAAAATGACTGGCCAGTTAATTAGGAAAACTTGACAAACATTTTAAGCCTATTCCTGTATGTTCTTGAAATTCAAAATTGCAACAGTAGCCAGAAAGTGATATATATATTCAAAAGCTATGATTATTTTACATCCTTGACTGAATAAAGATTTGGTAGGTCCATAGAGATTTGACTTTGTTGGTTGTGGGAAAACTAAGAAGAAGAGAGGGATCTGAAGTAGAGCAGAATTTATGTACCTGAGTTGAAATCAATGTCTAAATTCTTATGTTTTTCTGAGTAACAAATAAGTGGTGAGATTTTGTTTGTTTGTTTGGATTTGTGGAATTTTGTTTTGGGGTGTGTGTGTTGCTGTGCAGAAATGCTTTGGACTTGTAGGGCTCAAGCACTCCTCGTCTGTCTGCTCTGGAGTCAGCACTGCAGAAGTCTTTGAAAAAGGCACTGCAACTTAGTATCACTGCCATCAGACTGAAGAGACTAGAGCACTGGACCATGGCACCACATTCCCCCTTCTTTCTTTGTCTCGCAAAGGAACGAGGAACTGCTTTCTGCACTGCAGGGCAACTTCTGCAAGAACTGCTGAACTCAGAATCATCACTGCTAAAACTGTCAGATCAATCCTGGGTTTGCTATTACCTAAGTTAATAGTATGATTAGTTTTCCTACTAATTTCTGTTAGGGATGCTGCAGATTCTGTTTTCTTGTATTATTGATCAGTATCTTACTTGATTTACCATTTTATTTTGTTTCTAAGTGCACCATAATGTATTATATAGGAAGGAAAATATCAATAAGACTTCCTTGAAAGGAACATTGAGGTTACGGTAAAAGGTTTACTAAAATCAATGGAATGATTTTCTTAAGACATTGTGTCAGGCTCCAGAAGACACATAATTACTCTTTCAAGGCGATTAGGAAGCAAAATACAGAGCTGGAGTCCACAACGACAGTGAATCAACATTTCTCTTGCTTTTGAACCAACTTTCAGTTGCTTACTGTGCAGAAGTAGAGAACTGACAACACTAGCAGAGGTGAGTTGGTCAATTTTCAACATTCCATGTTCCATATGAGGTCATATATGAAGTCAAATTCAATATGGTATTTTGCAATATCTCACTTATTATTTTTTTCAGGATTAGGCCTTGACCAAGATCTCTATCCCGTTTATTTCTTCACCTGGTTATTTTGCAGTTGACTGTTTCAACAAAAATGAACTAACAACCCCCTCCCCCTGCCCCCCACAGATACTTTCTGTTACTTTACTTTCTCTTGGCTTTTTCTATTCTCTTCCTATGAAAGCAGAAAAAAGACTCTTAGAATTACTGCAATACAAATTTTGGAAGCATTAAGCTAGTATATCCTGTCTTTCTCCTAGCAATGTCTTTGATACCTGGAAGAGGAGAAAACTACTGCACCAGAAGCACTAGTACAACTTCATCTGTCATAATAAATACATCTTTGCATTACATTATATAGTTGATCTTTTGGATACATCTGTTCTGTCCCCCTTTATCTTTCCTGATTTCAGATGAAGCAAATGGAAATCACACAATCCCTGATAAAAAATTCTGAAGGAGTGCTGCTATTCTAATTAAAAGAAGAGGTGCCGTCTTCTTTACAAACAACTTCCAAATATTTATAATGTCAGCTGTTTCATTTACCTTCTCCATTTACTTAGTGACTTCCTGTGATGGTTGAGGCTGGGGGGCCTGCCCTTGATGCCACTGCACAAGCCACACCTGGAATGTCCCAAAAGGGTCCAGCCCAGTGGGTGGTCACAGGATGCCAGGTATTTCATCCTATAATGCCCTGTGCCCCCATAAAACATCAGTGGGGGTCCTCTCTCCCTCTTTCTTCTCTCACCGCTGCCTAGGTAATGGGGTGAGCTGCCTTTCTTGGGCCTGGCTAGGCCCAAGGCCAGGTTGGGGGGTGGAGAAAGAGCCCTGGGGATTTTTGGGTGCACCCCCAGGTGGGGGTGGGATGCTCTTGTGTATGTTTTGGGATCTCTCTCTTTTTTTTTTTTTGTCATGGTGTTTGTGGTTCTCTGTAAAACTTTCATTGTTTGTTTGTTTTTTTTTTTTTTTTTTTTAAATTTAAACTTTCCACCATTTTTGCAATTAGTTTGTCTGAGTCTTTTCTTTTGCCCGTGGTGGGAGTATTGTCCTCTCAACCTACCACACTTCCTGGCATATACCAGTTTGAGAATTGAACATAGAAGACTTCTGCACAGAGTTCTGCATTTCTGAATAAGCAGGGGGGAAAAAAAGGCAGAAATAACTATTCAAGTGTTGCAAACTGTAGTTTCATTTAGCACAGAAATACCTTGACAAAAAAACTTCAACAAACTCCAGGTTGTCTTTGCGTGACTGTAGCCAGTGTGTCAGGAGTGGCAACTCAATACTTATGAGCCCACAGTGGAATATTTGGTCCAGCCTTTGACTCAGCATTTTCAAAGAAGAAACAGTCAAAGATAATTGAGGTCTTGTACACTTGACATATGAGAAGAGGTGAGGGAGGTGTATCAATTCTGTCTGAAGAACAGAAGCTTAGGAGGAGACCACAGAATCACTGAATAGTAGAGGTTGGAAGGGACATCTGATGATCATCAAGACCAAATCCTCAGCCAGAGCAGGTTCACCTAAAGCAGGTCACACAGGAACATGTCCAGGTGGGCTCTCTGTGGGAAACTGTCTAGACTCTTCTGCAGTGTCAATTGTTAATAAGGGAAAAGCATGGATAAGATAGAGTCTTTTTGGAGATGTGCAGCAAATGGAGATGATGCAATTGTCACAAGCTGAACAAAAGGGCAAAATGGAGATGATGCAATTGTCACAAGCTGAACAAAAGGGCAATTCTAAATATAAGATGAGGAGGAAGAGAGGAGAAAACCCAGGACATTTTCAATGTATAGTTGAACATTGGAAAAGGTGGCACAATGAGCCTCTGGAATATCCTTCCATTGAGATTTTCAGAACCTGCACAGAGACCTCCTGGCTTGCTGACTTTGAAAAATGGACTAGATGACCTCCAGATTTTACTGCATTCCTTAGCACAAGGACTGGCCTAAGTCTTGATGCTTCTCAAATATTTTGCCTAAAGGTTGTTTTAAAATGGGAAGTTTTGTAAGAGTTTATCACATGCCATTGTAGAATATGAAGAATGGAAGCATTTATGTTACAATAGTTTAATCCAATTTTTAGAAAATGTGTTAGACTTCTGAGTACTCAGCTAATAAATGTACTCATAAAAGTGAAATAAAAAAGTGAAAGTTTTATTCTGAGGCGGACTCATTATCATAGAAAGTCATGAAAGAAGAAACAGCAGGCTTCTTAAATTATAACTGTTGTTAATTTACCAAATTAATTTCCCACAAACCTGTGGAATATTTCTGTTGAAAAGCATTTAGCACAGGCTTTGTAGCTCAACAAAGAAGCTAGTGAATTAGGACTTTTGGCATCTTTTATTCACAAATTGCATGTTTTCCTTTGTTCATGCCAGACTGCAATGAGAATCCCAGAAACTTCTGCCAGCCTATCAACATTTGTATTCAAGCACTGCTGTGTTGGAACTGTGAAACCTGGGGTCAAATTGCTTGCAGAAGAGCTATATGATAAAAGACCTTACTTAAGAAAGAGCTAGGAACACTGCACATGAACTCTCTATCTGGTTGGGGAGCTGCTTTTACATCAAGATAGTTGCAATTGCTTGTTGATACGTTGTTATTAAGCTATGTTGTAGTTGTACTTCTGGCTGGTGTTGGACCTGCTAATTCTGACTTTTCTATGTTATTCTTGGATGTGTCCTGTCACTCATGGCTTCACCTGCCGCCAGACCTGCTTTACTCTTCTTGTCTTCATACTGCTAATCTTCAATCTTGGTGAGTTAGGATAAGACACCCGCTTGTGTCCCCTGAGCTCCCTCACAGTTTATTTCTATGGGGAACATTTTATAAGCTGCCTCTGTCTCTTTTATATATTTTGGCTAGTTATCACTACTGCAGTGGTTTGGGCTGGGTGCCCTCTGCTACGTGGTGTGCTTCCTGTGTCCAAAAGTCCAGACAGTGGGTGGACACAGGAAACCAGGTATCTCCTACCACAATCCCCTGCACTGCTATAAAATCCAGCGCAGGGTCTAGCACATCCTCTTTCTTCCCTTGCCAGCACCCGGTAACTGGGGGAGACATCTCCCGGCCTTGGGCCTGGCTAGGCCCAAAGCCAGGGGGGATGGGCGGTCTCAGGCCTGGCCAGCCGAGACTAGCCTAGCAGTGGGGATGGGGAAGAACAAGCCCTGGGGGTCTTGGGCCCACCCTCAGGTGGGGATGGGATGTTCCTGGGTCTGCTTTGGGGTTTCTTTTGTCACTGTTTCTGGTTCTCTGTGCACATTCACTCTTTTCTATTTAAACTTTCCATCACTTTTGCAATCCGTTTGTCAGAGTCATTATTTCTGCCTGTGGTGGGGAGGGGGCTGCCTCAACCCACTACATTTTTGGCATGCCAACGTGGGGCTAGTTGCTGTGGTGAACTGCAGATCAGATTGCAAAAGATGGACAGTTTAAATTTAGTTCTGGGCATCGGTCTGGGTTTGGGAAGGTGGGGCTCAAGCTTTGTTGCCGGGGCGATTGTCTGAGTTCTTGTGGATTGCAGGGGGACACCTGGTGCGTCAGGGGTACCGCTTAAGAATGCGGGACCTGCCCTTCCTCCACCCTTTGCTCTCTGCGGGAGGTAGGAGCGGCGGGAGTGAAGTGGGGGAGGGGCAACAGCAAGCAGATCAAGTCAGGTCCATTCTCGCTGCGAGGATATAACCAGCTGCGGTGAGCAGGCGAGCCAGCTCCCAAAACCCAAGAGGGGAGAATGGGGACCCCAGTTGGAAAGCCATTTTCAAAGGCTCTGAGAACGCGTTTGTGGCTTTTGCTGGAGAAGCCGTTTGAATGCCCCAGGGGTGGAGGCGATTTTGATTCTGTACCACGGTGATAGAGGTGGCTGGAGCCCTGCTGTATACTGAGTGGCGGCAGCAGCGGACCCGGCCATGCACTCGGGCTGCGGTGGGCCCGGCTCTAATCTCCTCCAATTCTTTCGGATGAGCTCCAAAAATGGCGCTGAGCATCTGGCTCCGCCTCCCTTCTTCTCAGTGCGCTGTGGTGCAGTCCCTCCCTCTTCCGGGGAGGGTTGGGTAGCTGGATGCTGTCGTGCCATAGTACGTGAATGCCCAGTGTGGGGGCGAAGTACCCTGACGTGCATCTGTGTAGCCTGGACCGTGGTTGGAGGCGGTCGGTTGTGGCACCCTGGCTGGATGGAAAAAAACAGTCGTGGAGCCAGATTGTTCTGACTGTCTTGCCCCAGAGGTGGAGGATATGCCGCTGAGTTAATATGGGTGAGAATAAAAGCTTGGCTGAGAAGCTGTGAGGCTTTCAGTGGTGTCTTGTTGCAGGACAAGGGTCAATGGACACAAACTGGAACACAGGTTTCATATAAACATAAGAACAAATTCTTCACACTGAGGATGGCAAAGCCCTGGAACAGGCTTCTCAGAGACACTGATAATTCTCCTTACCTGAACACTTTCAAAACCTGCCTAGACATGATCCTGTGCAACCTGCTCTAGTTGAGCTTGCTTAGAATGGGAGTGAGACTAGATTATCTCCTGAGGTCTCTCCCAGCTCCTACTATTCTGTGATTCTGTGAGTCTATGTAACTGAGCGGTGTAAATTGTGCAATCTTCCTCCTTGGGAGATACTCTAAAGTCATGTGGATGTGGTCCTTGGCAAACCACTCTAGACAGCTATGCTTGACAGAGGCATTGGATGTTCAGACATCCCTTCCAACCGCAAATAGTCTGTGATCCCGTGAAAGGAGCAGTGAACTGGGAAACTGGTTATTTTGCCAGCATATTTTTTAATGCCAGTGTTGCTACGTTAAATTATGAAACTAATTTTACTTCCTCTCCTTTAGCATTAATTGCCTGATTCATTAATAGTGCCTTATGATCAGCTCTGAAATGTAATTTTTACATTTTAGAACATTTAGCTTCTTCAAGGGCAGGTAGATTTTCCTGTGCCTATGACAATCTTTTCTGATAAAAATTTTGCTCTAGGACATATGAGTTTCAAGTGGATCCACTAATTTAATCTATTAGCACAGAAATCTAAGTCCTAAAGCCCACTCTGCTCATGAAATGGGACTACACTGAGACTAAACCAAGCTATCTGAAAACTTTCTGGACATAAACAGAAATTTGAAATAGCTGTCTGGCTTTTCTGCATTCAGTATGACTTTAAAATAAGTTTGAGATCATGAGTAATGACAAAACAAATCCACCAACTTTGTAAAGTTTATTCTGCTCTCTATTATTACCACCCATTGAAGACACTGAATTTCAGAGTTGTTTTTCTAAAGTATGATCTGTTTTCCAAAATTGGACATGCAAATTGCTACCGAGGAAAGAATACTTACAAGCCAGTATTGCTTATGAATGCCTGTCAGCCTATCTGTGTTCTGCCATTTGATATTGGTCCCACCTCAGTACTATATCTTATGTCTTTTACAGATGATACCCTATCGCCCTACTTGGATGTTTGTCAAGGTCTGAAAGAAACTTGGGTCTTAACATTATTTTTAAGAAGCCTGTCTAGATTAACCTATTTTACATGATTGTAATTTGTAGCACACAGAGATTCAGACTCCTTTTTCATTCTGAAAGCAAATCTGCATCTAATCGACTTGTTCTCATGGGCGACTTCAACCTGCCTGATATCTTCTGGGATCTCAGCACAGCAGAGAGAAGGCAGTCTAGGAGGTTCTTAGAGCTTCTTATCCCAGGAGCTGTGCGAGCCTACCAGGGGTAAGGCTATGCTTGACCTCCTCTTCACCAACAGGGAAGGGCTGGTGGGTGATGTGGTGGTCGGAGGGAGTTTAGGCACCAGTGACCACGAGATAATTGAGTTTTCGGTATTCAGCCAACTAAGAGGGGCAGCAAGAAGACCTCCACTCTAGACTTCCGGAGGGCAGACTTCAGGTTACTCAAGGAACTAACTCAGAAGGTTCCTTGGGAAACAGCCCTTAAAAATAAAGGGGTCCAGGAGAGCTGGACTTACTTCAAGGAAGAACTCTTGAAGGTGCACGAACAGGCTGTGCCAGTGTCCTGGAAGATGAGCCGCTGGGGCAGACGGCCAGCCTGGATAGGCAATGAACTTTTAATAGAACTAAGGGAAAAAAAGAGGGTGTATCATCTTTGGAAGAAAGGGGAGGCAACCCATGGAGTGTTTAGGGATGTTGCTAGGACATGCAAGAAGAAAATTAGGGAGGCAAAAGCCCATTTAGAACTTAGACTGGCCTCTGCTGTGAAGGACAACAAAAAGTCCTTCTATAAATACATCAATAGCAAGAGAAAGGGCAAGGACAACCTCCACTCCTTGGTTGACACGAAGGGGAACGTTGTAACAAAGGATGAGGAAAAGGCAGAGGTACTTAACACCTTCTTTGCTGCAATTTATACTAGCATGGCAGAACGTCTTCCAGACAGCTGGCCTGCAGAGCTGGCAGAAGGAACCAGGGAGCTGCATAGTTTCCCGCTGCTCCAGGAGGAAGTTAGAAATCTCCTCAGCCGCTTGGATCCCCACAAGGCCATGGGACCGGATGGGATCCATCCTAGGGTGCAGAGAGAGCTGGCAGATGAGCTGTCCAAGCCACTCTGCATTTTTCAGCAGTCCTGGCTCACTGGAGAGGTCCCAGAAGACTGGAAGCTGGCCAACGTGGTGCCCATCCACAAGAAGGGCCGGTTGGATGAGCCAGGGAATTATAGGCCTGTCAGCCTGACCTCAGTGCCAGGCAAGATTATGGAGCAGGTCATCTTGAGTGCGATCACACAGCACTTCCAGGATGGCCAAGGGATCAGGCCTAGCCAGCATGGATTTACGAAGGGCAGGTCCTGCCTGACCAACCTGATCTCCTTCTAGGATCAGGTGACCTGCCTGGTGGATGTGGGGGGGCCTGTGGATGTGGTCTACCTGGACCTCATCAAGGCCTTTGACACCATCCCCCACAGCAAACTGCTGGCCAAGCTATCAACCCATGGCTTGGACAGGATCACACTGCGTTGGGTTAGGAACTGGCTGGAGGTCTGAGCCCAGAGAGTGGTGGTGAATGGTGCCACATCCAGCTGGCGGCCAGTCACTAGTGGTGTGCCCCAAGGATCAGTGCTGGGCCCCATGCTCTTCAACATCTTTATTGATGATCTGGATGAGGGCATTGAGTCCATCATCAGTAAATTTGCAGATGACACCAAGCTGGGGGCAGGAGTTGATCTGCTGGAGGGCAGAGAGGCTTTGCAGAGGGACCTTGACAGGCTGGACAGATGGGCAGAATCCAACGGCATGAGATTGAACACATCCAAGTGCTGGGTTCTGCACATTGGCCACAGCAACCCCATGCAGTGCTACAGGCTGGGGTCAGAGTGGCTGGAGAGCGGCCAGGCAGAGAGGGACCTGGGGGTTCTGGTTGATGGGAGGCTGAACATGAGCCTGCAGTGTGCCCAGGCAGCCAAGAAGGCCAATGGCATCCTGGCCTGCATCAGGAACAGTATGGCCAGCAGGAGCAGGGAGGTCATTCTGCCCTTGTACACTGCACTGGTTAGGCCGCACCTTGAGTACTGTTTCCAGTTCTGGGCCCCTCAGTTTAGGTAGGATGTTGTCTTGCTGGAACATGTCCAGAGAAAGGCAACAAAGTTGGTGAGGGTTTGGAACACGAGCCTTCTGAGGAAAGGCTGCGGGATCTGGGGTTGCTTATCCTGGAGAAGAGGAGACTGAGGGGTGACCTTATTGCTCTCTACAACTACCTGAAAGGAGGTTGTAGACAGTCAGAGGTTGGTGTCTTCTCTCAGGCAGCCAGTACCAGAACAAGAGGACACAGTCTCAGGCTGCACAAGGGGAGGTTTAGGCTGGATGTTAGGAAAAAGTTCTAGGCTGGATGTTAGGAAAAAGTTCTATACAGAGAGAGTGATTGTCCATTGGAATCGGCTGCCCAAGGAGGTGGTGGAGTCACCTCCATTGGGGGTTTCAGGAAGAGTCTTGATGGGGTGCTTGATTGCATGGTTTAGTTGTTTAGGTGGGTTGGATTGGTTGATGGGTTGGACATGATGATCTTGAAGGTCTCTTTCAACCTGGTGTATTGTATTATTACTATTATTGTATTAAACAGCATCAAGTGAAATTGGATACGGAAAGCTGGTCTGCAGGTTGGAAGTAGGATTTCTTGTCAGTATTGATGAAGAAAACAAAACAAAACAGGAAAAAACAGCAGAAAAAAGGCCTATAAAACTGGGATGTCTTTTGCTACAGAGAAAAACCACCAGAGAAATGTAGTCCCTGAAGATTGTAGTAGTACAGCATTATAAAAATTATGTATGCCATGACATCAATTTCATGTTGCAGTTTTGTTAATTTTATTTCAATGTAAATTAGATCTTCTTTAAACTCACTTCCATTACCTAAAGAATGTACTGCATTAGTTATACATACACAGTGTTCAAACTTCATCCATACTCATTTGACTAGGATCATTTAGAGACTAGGTAATCCATGATATCGGAGCATTATGGACAAGTACTAAAATAGCTGTAGTGCAAGCCTGGACAATGCTTGGAGAGAAGGGCAAAATTAAAATTATAGGGAGTGGCCTAGTCTCATTTCTCTTGACTTGCCACATCCTAAAAAAGTACTGGTACTGATGTCTCAAACGCTCCAGGAAATTATGAGGACAGACCCTGTGTCGCTTGTCTTGATTTGCCATATTATGGAAAAGAATGTATCACCCACTCCAGGAACTGGGGCCTATAAAGAGGTGTGGTGGAATAGGAAGGTTCCCCCTCCACACACATATGAATCCACAGCTAACTCAGCCAGAGAAGCAGATGAAAGCTATATTTTACAAGCAGAAAATGGAATGCAATGAATATGTACAAAAACATACAATATTTACAATATATACAGGAATATACAGCAATGTATGCAATACAGGAAACCTTTCCCCAACCCCCCTGTGGCCAAGGGGGTTCGGCCTGTCCCTCCCTTCTCCCTCTCTACCTCCCTTTTTACCCAAAAGGGTTAGAGAGAAAGAGAAAGGAAGGAAATTAAAAGGGTAAAACTTTGTTAAGCTCAAAAGCGAATGCAAGAGTTATTTTTTTTTCCTTATCTGGTTAGCAAGATCGTCCCTGCGTAGCAAGCTGTTGCTTCAGAGAGAAAAGCAGGCCAGCCCACAGTACAGGGGGAAGAAGAGACACTGCTTGCTGAATAGACTAAACTAGAACCTACAGCTGGACTCCACCAATGAAATTGGTTTAGCATATCTTTGTTTTCATTCAAATACCAAAACATTCAGCCAGAGTGTTCAGAAAGTGTCCTTTTCTTAAAGGCACAGCCTAAACCCGTCACAATCCACCCCTGCTAAACAATTTCATTTGGCTGTTCGTACTGTCCATCCAGTCTAAAACAATATCTACAGTTTGTAAGTAAAGTTCATAGTCCATTCCGGCTATCCTCAGGTGTAGATGATTCAAAAGTCCAAGAAACTAGAAAAATGGAAAACAGTTTGTCTCTTCGCAGACGAAGCGAAGAAAAGGGAAAACAGGGAAACAGGGAAACAGGGACTCTCAGTTGACTCAGGGCTCTCAGGGTTCTCAGGGTTCGTGCACTGTAGATTCCTCAGGGATTCTTCCTTTGGGCGCGATGTAGCTGTACAACACTCTGAAATTAAACTCTTTCAGCTAAAGTTAAATTTCTTTGTGGAATACACTGAATTTCACCATTCTCTTGCATTACCCAATAAGTGTGACCCGGACCTTCAGCTGAAACCACCCCTCGGACAGGTTTAGCCTCTCCTGAGGGAGAAAATACCCAAACAGTTTTACCTAACAGATTCTTTTCTCTAACAACAGGGACTCTATCACCTTCTACTTTCTGTAGCAGATCTGAATGTGCAGGTCCAGCTCGGTTCACTGAACCTCTACTATTTACCAGCCAGGTTGCTTGTGCTAAATTCTTTTCCCAGTTTTTCAAAGATCCACCCCCCATGGCTTTAAGAGTGGTCTTCAACAAACTGTTGTAGCGTTCAATCTTCCCTGCAGCTGGTGCATAGTAGGGAATGTGGAATATCCACTCAATGCTGTGCTCTTTGGCCCAACTCTTTACCAGGTTGTTTTTGAAATGAGTTCCGTTGTCTGACTCAATCCTCTCTGGAGTTCCGTGTCTCCACAGGATCTGTCTCTCCAGACCAAGAATGGTGTTGCGTGCAGTAGCATGTGGTACTGGATAAGTTTCCAACCATCCAGTGTTTGCCTCTACCATAGTAAGCACATACTGCTTACCAGAACGAGAACGTGGTAGAGTGATGTAGTCAACTTGCCAAGCTTCACCATACTTGTACTTGGACCATCTGTCACCATACCATAAGGGCTTAAGTCGCTTTGCCTGCTTAATAGCAGCACAAATGCCACAGTCATGGATGACTTGTGTGATAGCATCCATGGAAATGTCTATGGATCTGTCACGTGCCCACTGGTATGTTGCATCTCTACCTTGATGTCCTGCTGAATCGTGAGCCCACCGAGCTAAGAATATCTCACCTTGGTGTTTCCAGTCGAGATCAAAATCAGAGTCCATGTCTACTTGAGAAACTCTTGCAGCTAGATCTGCCTGATGGTTGTGTTGCTGTTCCTCAGTAGCTTTGCTCTTAGGAATGTGAGCATCAATGTGTCTCACCTTCACTGGAATTCTCTCGATTCAATCAGCAATGTCCTGCCACAGGTCAGCTGCCCAAATGGGCTTTCCTTTTCTCTGCCAACCATTCTTTTTCCAATTCTTTAGCCAACCCCACAGAGCATTGGCTACCATCCATGAGTCGGTGTAGAGATAAAGCTTTGGCCATCTCTCACGTTCAGCTACGTCGAGAGCCAGCTGGACAGCTTTTAACTCTGCAAATTGCCTGGATTCTCCTTCTCCATCCTTTGCCTCTGCAACTCGGCATGTTGGACTCCACACTGCAGACTTCCACCTTCGCTTGTTCCCAACAAGACGACAGGAACCGTCTGCGAACAAAGCATATTTCTTTTCATCATCAGATAGGTCATTGTAAGGAGGAGCTTCCTCAGCACGAGTTACTCTCTCCTCTGGAGGTTTAGTACAGTTGGTACCTTCAGGCCAACTTGAGATCACCTCCACCAGACCAGGTCTTTCAAGATTTCCCATTCAAGCTCTCTGTGTTATCAGAGTCATCCACTTAGACCAGGTGGAATCTGTTGCATGATGTGGTGTGGAACCTTTGCCTTTGAACATCCAATTCAAAACTGGTAATCTGGGAGCTAAGAGAAGTTGTGATTCAGTTCCAATTACTTCAGAAGCTGCTTTTACTCCTTCATAGGCAGCTAGAATCTCTTTCTCTGTTGGAGTATAATTAGCCTCTGAACCTCTGTAACCTCGACTCCAGAAACCAAGAGGTCGTCCACGTGTCTCACCTGGAGCTCTTTGCCACAAGCACCAGGTTGGACCATTGTCACTTGCAGCTGTATACAAAATGTTCTTAATGTCTGGACCATCTCGGACAGGTCCCAGACCCATTGCTTGCACTACCTCTTGCTTTATCTGGTCAAAGGCTGCTTGTTGTTCAGGTCCACAGTGGAAACTGTTTCTCTTTCGAGTCACATCATACAGAGGTTTCACAATCTGACTTTATCCAGGAATGTGCAGTCTCCAAAATCCCACTATCCCCAAGAAGCGTAGAGTTTCTTGCTTGTTCATGGGATTTGCCATGGTAGAGACTCTATTTACCACATCCACTTGAATGTGTCGGCGTCCATCCTGCCACCGCACTCCCAGAAACTGGATCTCTCTGGCAGGTCCTTTCACCTTGTCTCGCTTGATGGCAAAACCTGCATTCAGAGGAATGTCAATGATTTTGTTACTTTTCTCAAAGACTTCTTCAGCAGTTTTACCCCAGATGATGATGTCATCGATGAACTGGATGTGTTCTGGAGCATCACCTTCCTCCAGAGCATTGTGGATCACTGCATGACAGATGCTTGAGCTGTGGATCCAGCCCATTGGCAACCTGTTGAAGGTGTACTGGATTCCTCTCCAGGTGAAAGCAAACTGAGGCCTGCATTCCTCTGCTATGGGAATAGAGAAGAAGGCATTAGCAATGTCTATTGTAGCATACCATTTGGCCTCTTTGGATTCCAGCTCATACTGCAGTTCCATCATGTCTGGTACTGCTGCACTCATAGGTGGAGTTACTTCATTCAGGGCTCGGTAGTCGATTGTCAGACGCCAGTCTCCATTCTGCTTTCGCACAGGCCACACTGGACTGTTGAAAGGTGAATGAGTTTTGCTGATGACTTTCTGACTCTCCAACTGACGAATCAGATTCTGAATGGGCAACAAAGAGTCACGGTTGGTTCTGTATTGTCTGTGATGCACAGTCTGAGAAGCAACCGGCAATTTAATGTCCTGAATCTTGTGTTGTCCCACAACTGCAGATTCATCAGAAAGCTCAGGTCTAACAGACAGCTTCAGTTTTTGTCCATCAATTTCTACAGATGCTACTCCAAAAGCCCATTTGTAACCTCTAGGGTCTTTGAAACGCCCTTCTCTCAGAAAATCAATTCCCAGAATACAAGGTGCGTCAGGTCCGGTCACAACTGTATGCTTCCTCCATTGTTTACCAGTTAAACTTATATCCACCTCCACCTTAGTTAACTCTTGAGATCCACCAGTGACTCCCAGAATAGTTATAGCTTCTGATCCCTGATAATTTGATGGCATTATGGTGCACGGAGCTCCTGTGTCAACCAAGGCCCTGTACTTCTGAAATTGTGAAGTGCCAGGCCACTGGATGTACACATCCCAATAGATTCTGTTATCTCTGTTACCACTCTCCTCCCCCTGGCGGGAGGCAGGCCACCCCTAGTTATGGGGAACATGCCCACATGTGCAATGAGCACAGTGTGCAGTGTTAGAACTGGAGCCACTCTTGGAGCTATTAGAGTTGTCCTGGGGAACTGTAGAAGTAACAGCTACCCTTCTGGTATTGCTACCTCGGGTTCTGCCACTTTGCAATTCCCTCAGTCTCCTGAAAAGATTGGCAGTTGGTTGACCATCCCATCTGTTCATGTTCTCACCAAACTGATCACGCAGAGTTATCCAAATACTTGCACGTGATTGCCTTGGTGGTCTGTTTTGGTTGGATCTGTTTTGGAACGACCTGTTTTGGAATGACATCCTTGGAGGGCATCTGTTCCTCACAGAGGAAACCTGTATCCATCTGGAGGAACAATTGGAATTATCTCTTTGTGCCAATTGGGAGAATGTATTTTTAAATTCATCCTTCAGCTCTTTCATGCAGTTCTCAATTTTTCCAGACAGAGTTTCAATGGCTGAAACCAAAGAAACACGTGTCATGCTATCCTCCAACTGTCTCATCTGATCAGTGAATTGGCCAACCGTAGGAGAAGCTCCACCATAATTTCTTGCCACAATTCTGCTTGCCAGAATATTTGCATAATTAGGAGGAGCAAGTTTGATGAGCTTTTTAGCAAGACCAGTTCCTACAGGAATTTCATCAGGATTCAGAGTCTCATGGCCACCATAGAGTACCTCCCTAACAGCAAATTCTCTCAGACGCTTAATTCCCTCATCTATGGTAGTCCAGGGTTTAGGATTCCATGGAAGATCATCTTGGGAAGGATATCTCATGAGAGTTGCCATTAAAAGGTGTATCCACAGAGTAACCTTACCGAGAGTCCTGCCTAGATGTCTATCTATTCCATTATCCTTTGAGAGAGTTCCTAGTTGAGCTGCTGACTTGTCTCCAACTATCAGAGCTGGAGCACCTGTATCATAACATCTACTAAGCCAAGCTAGAATTGGCTCCTTATCTGCTCTGATGTAATCTTTACGCACATACCGCAATTCTTCCCTCGGCGAAGAACACTCCTGAATATCATCTTCTTCCTCCTCTGCCTCATCTTCCTGAAGTTCTTGTCCCAATAATCTTATTGTCACTCTCCTAAGAATCTGGTTAAGGTCAGGAGTACCACCTTTGGTTGTTCTGCTATCAGCAATTTGCCCTGCATCTCCATCCAGTGATGATCTCAATAACTCAGCTATATCTTTAAGACAAACCTTTTCCTCCATCTCAGCAGGGTCTCTTTGAGCAGAAGTTCCCTCACCAGGATCCTGCTGCTCTCCCCATCAGCATCTGGATCAGCTTTGCCCTTTCCACTTCTCATTTTTAAAACAGCTACCTGCTTAACTGGAGCTGTGTTTGGATTTACAGCTGGCTTAATAGAAGCTGACAGGTTTTGAGATGAATCAGCTGCTATGGAGGACCCTTCTGGTCCTGCCAAAGAAGAAGGAGGAAATGGCTTTGCCTCGTTAATGGCTGCCAAGGACGTGGAAGCCATGTTAGGAGCTGCTGCTGCCGCTGGCTGATTGCCAGAGCCACCAACAGCACCGTTCAGAGCAGCCTTTCCGATGGACTTTTTAACTTTATCCTCAACCGACACAGATTCTGCATTTTCCTCATCACTAGACATTTCTGGGGTAGAGTTAGAGCTGTGCTTTCTCCTTTTTGATCTACGCTTAATTACAAAGCACGCTTTAGACACTCTATATATCTTCCTCTCTTGGTACAGCGTATATAACAAGTACGCAATCACCATCACCAGCAGCAGATTTAAACACATCACATAAATCACCTTTGGATCCCAGCCATCACTTAAAACAACCCTTTCGCCTGCCGGGATCTTAAACTCCTTTATCTCTATGGGCAGAGTGCTGGAGGTCACATTCCCGTATCTGTTAAGCCAAAAGAATCCCAGGCACCGGTCATAAAGAAGCTGAATCTTATACTTAAACCGTAAATACAATTTATACATCAAGTATCTGCCTAAGCGATCGAAAATCAATCCTAGAACATGCTTATAGATAAGGACCCCAAAATTGAAAAGAACAGATGCTCTAAAAGCCAAAATACTTTCATGTTTGCAACTCCGACTCGAGCAGACAATAAATCAAGCAACCTTTTAGCCCTGCTTCTGAATGGCAATTATCCACAAGCCCCATGTTGGGCGCCAATTAAAAATATGTGTGGTGGAGTAGGAAGGTTCCCCCTCCACACACAAATGAATCCACAGCTAACTCAGCCAGAGAAGCAGATGAAAGCTATATTTTACAAGCAGAAAATGGAATGCAATGAATATGTACAAAAACATACAATATTTACAATATATACAGGAATATACAGCAATGTATGCAATACAGGAAACCTTTCCCCAACCCCCCTGTGGCCAAGGGGTTCGGCCTGTCCCTCCCTTCTCCCTCCCTACCTCCCCTTTTACCCAAAAGGGTTAGAGAGAAAGAGAAAGGAAGGAAATTAAAAGGGTAAAACTTTGTTAAGCTCAAAAGCGAATGCAAGAGTTATTTTTTTTCCTTATCTGGTTAGCAAGATCGTCCCTGCGTAGCAAGCTGTTGCTTCAGAGAGAAAAGCAGGCCAGCCCACAGTACAGGGGGAAGAAGAGACACTGCTTGCTGAATAGACTAAACTAGAACCTACAGCTGGACTCCACCAATGAAATTGGTTTAGCATATCTTTGTTTTCATTCAAATACCAAAACATTCAGCCAGAGTGTTCAGAAAGTGTCCTTTTCTTAAAGGCACAGCCTAAACCCGTCACAAGAGGGATATGTACAAGCCTGGGGTGGACTCTTTCTGTGCTGAACACCCCTAGTGGCAGGTCCAGTGGTGGATCCAGGACTGGCGATATTTCTTTCTCATTTCTCTAAGTAACAGAGCGCTTACACTGTTTTCCCATAATCCATACAATTAAGGTAGATATAATTGTGAAAGCACCAATGCTTTCAGAACTTAGGGGTGAATCTTGTAGAGTAAGGTTATCAGTTGGATCTGGTGATCCCAAGGATCTTTTCCAACCTGAATATTTCTGTGATTCTGTGAATACTTGTTCTACAGAAAGGTGGTGTTTAAGTGTGGACATGGAATGCTAACTCTAAACCACACCAAGGGGATTTGAGATGTTAGTTATTCCTCCCTTCCCATGGGTGAGATTTGACACCTTAAGAGGTTACATTTGTCATAGAATTGTCAGGGTTGGAAAGGACCTCATAGATCATCCAGTTCAAATCCCCCTGTCATGGAAAAGGACACCACACACTAGATCAGGTTGCTCAGAGTCCTATTCAGCATGGCCTTAAAAACTTCAGGGATGGGGCTTCTAGCAGCTCCCTGGGCAACTTATTCCAGTGTCTCACCTCACTCATGGTGAAAAACTCTTTCCTAATAGCCAGTCTGAATCTACCTACTTTTGCTCCTGGCTTCTAAGAAAGCTAGTTTTACAGAATATTTCTGTTACGAGCCAATGGATTGTTGTTAATATTTCCCAAGGTTTCATTTCTTTTTATGACACTTTGAAGCATCTCTGGCTGTGGATGAGTCCATGCCAGAGCAGGTACACACCTCAAAGCAACTGCAGCAGTGGATAAGTCTGTACTGCAGCAAGTATACCTCTGAAGGGATAAGGCCATACTACAGCAGTTACACTTTGAAGCTTCAGTGGCTGTGCATGAGGCCATACTGAAACACCTCAAAATGTCTGTGGTCATTGGTCATGGGTAAAGCTATGCCACAGCAAGTATATGCCTAAATGGACTGTGACCAAGGGTAAGGTCATTTTGGGGTGGATACACCCCTGTAGGGATTGTGGCCTGTGGATAAGGCCGCACCAGATGAAGTGTGCTTTGAAGTGACTGCATCCGCGCAGCAGTAGATACACACCTGAAGACACTGTGGCTCACAGATAATGCTCCACTGGGGGCAGGTACCCCCCTGAGGACTACGGTTTGTAGATAAGTCTGAGATGCTTTCTGGAGATAAACCATGACACGCTGCTGTTCACTTAATTTCACAGAGTAATCATCCATTCCAACATAGCACATTTAGGCAAAAAAGGCTACCAAAAGCATGATATTGGGTCAATGTCTTTTGAGATACCACATACTAGATAGCAAGCTGGGGAAGTGAGAAAGTCAGTCTATATATGGAGACCATAAAAGGAAATTATAATATTGAATAAGTGAGGGAAGAAATAGTGGAGGGAGGGAAGAAATAGTGGAGGAAGAGAAAGAAAAAAACACATATGCCTTTGAAATGCACTTCAAGAAAATACCTGTATTCACTACTTCAGCAAATATTCTCTACTCAGATATGAACCACACATTTTGTGATACTGATCAACATGTTTGACTTTAAGCACCTGACCAGTTGCAGTTCAATTAATTGGATGAATATCCTAATTTCAGTAAATGGGACTACTCATGTGCTTAAAGTTACACATATACCAGAGTGAGAATTATTTTGAGTGCTCATAGAGATGTAATTATACCACAGTATTTTTTGGTTATTTTTAACCATTTTAGATCAGTCATTCAAAATGTGTAGAAATCTAGTAGAAAATCTGATTTATGGTTGTTTTAGAATAGATCAGGTTAGGCTGGACCTCAAAAAATCATCTGGCCCAACTTGTCATGAGGACAGAGCCCAGACAGGATTATATGACTGGACCTTTGTTCTAAGTCCCTTCCAACCCAGCCCTTTCTATGATTCTATGATATAGCATGCTGACTAATGACATGATGACAATCTCCAGTGATGGGGATTCTTCCACATACTTCAGGAGGTTGTTCCAGTGATTGGTGGTTCTTTCTGAAAATTTTTTCTGAATTATAGTAAGATAAAACCTCTCCTTGTGCAAAATGTACTCATTTCCCTTTATCTTCTCTGTCTCTTTTTTTAAATTCAGGAGTGCAGATTGATTTTAAATGGACTAGAATTTACAGTCAGATACTTTTGTATGTCAGCACAGCCTGATGAGAAACTGCAGTGTGATCACACTTACGAAGCAGTTCCTCCTTAAATATGTCTTGAATTAAGTCCTCTGCATCAATCGACCATGTCTAGAGGATTGTTTTTTCCTGTGTAATATAGAAGCATTTGTTGTAGGACACAGTCAGTTACTATCTCCTTAGAAGCCATCATGTCTACATCAGCAATGCCTTACTAAGAACATGTATATTCTGAACAAGAGAAGCCCCCAGGTGGCCTTTGAGGATGGGGGCAGTGATAGGATGAGGTCTGTCTGGAGCATCAATGCATGTGTGGGAGTCAAGATCAGGCCTGGTAAAGGTATTCAGTGTCAGATGCATACGTGAGATGAGTTTACAATGTCCCAGGGAAGGGATGTGCTGTTCAGACCAGGAAAGACCTATGGACTAGACTAGACTAGACTGGAATAGACTAGACTAGACTAGACTAGACTAGAACAGAACAGAACAGAACAGAACAGAACAGAACAGAACAGAACAGAACAGAACAGAACAGAACAGAACAGAACTTAAGCAAAGAGTCTTGGTTTAAAAAGCTGCTCCCAAGTTAATGGGCACAGAAGAGAAGATCCAGCTAAGGTTTCTTCTATCTTCTTCTTCACAACTGACTGAATCGAGGTTAGGTATGTGAGGAGGGCTAAAGGTTCAGGAGGAAGGATAATACGCCTAATACTCTTAACATTTCCTCATCTCTATCATCCTAGTCAAAGAAGTAGTAGCACCCTAACATTACATTTTTGCATTACATATAGATTTCTAACCAAAGATTACATTACTACATGTGGAGACCATTTTCCATTATTGATGCCACTGTCATTCTTCCACTGACAGGTTCTGCTCTATAACCCCAATAGAGTTATGTACTTGGCAACATAGATCCAGCAGGTTCTGATGAACCTTACATAAAGGCTGTTTCACAGAGCATTTAAATGTCACTTCACAATTTCAGAGTTGGTGAAGAAGAAATTTTAGCACTTGCAATATTGAGATACAAGTCAGAGGAAATCAAATACTACAGGCCAGTCAGTCTCACCTCTGTGCCCAGAAAGATCATGGAGCAGATCCTCCTGGAGGCACTAATGACTCAGAAGAACAGTGAAGAGGTGATTGGGAGTAGTCAGCATGGCTTTGCCAAGGGCAAATCCTGCCTGACAAACCTGGTGGCCTTCTATGAGCAGGTGACAGCATTAACAGATGAGGGGCAAGCAACTGATGTCGTTTACCTGGACTTGAGCAAAGCTTTCGACACTGTCCTGCACCACCTCCTGGTCTCCAAGCTGGTGACACATGGGTTTGATAGATGGACCACTAGATGGATAAAGAATTGGCTTGATGGCTGCACCCAAAGAGTGGCTGTCAACAGGTCCATGTCCCAATGGAGGCCAGTGACAAGCGGAGTCCCTCAGGGATCAGTCCTGGGACCTGTCTTGTTCAACATCTTTGTGGGTGACATGGACAGTGGCATCGAGTGCACCCTCAGCAAGTTTGCTGATGACACCAAGCTGTGTGGTGCAGTGGACACGCTGGAGGGAAGGGATGCCATCCAGAGGGACCTTGACAGGCTGGAGCGGTGGGCACAAGCCAACCTCATGAGCTTCAACAAGACCAAGTGCAGGGTCCTGCATCTGGGTCGAGGCAATCCCAGGCACAAATCCAGGCTGGGCAGGGACTGGCTGGAGAGCAGCCCTGAGGAGAGAGACTTGGGGGTGCTGGTGGACGAGAAGTTCAACAGGAGCTCTCAATGTGCACTTGCAGCCCGGAAAGCCAATCAGATCCTGGGCTGCATCAGGAGAAGTGTGACCAGCAGGTCAAGGGAGGTGCTTCTCCCCCTCTACTCAGCTCTGGTGAGACCTCACCTGGAGTACTGCGTCCAGTTCTGGAGCCCCTATTACAGGAGGGATGTGGACGTGCTGGAGCGTGTCCAGAGAAGGGCCACAAGGATGATCAGAGGGCTGGAGCACCTCTCCTATGAGGACAGACTGAAGGAGTTGGGGCTGTTCAGTCTGGAGAAGAGAAGGCTCCGAGGTGACCTCATTGTGGCCTTCCAGTATCTGAAGGGGGCCTACAGGAAGGCTGGGGAGGGACTGCTCAGTATCTCAGGTAGTGATAGGACTAGGGGGAACGGATTGAAGCTGGAAATGGGGAGATTCAGGCTAGATGTGAGGAAGAAGTTCTTCACCATGAGAGTGGTGAAGCCCTGGAATGGGTTATCCAGGGAGGTGGTTGAGGCCCTGTCCCTGGAGGTGTTTAAGACCAGGCTGGACGAGGCTCTGGCCAGCCTGATCTAGTGTAGGGTGTCCCTGTCCATGGCAGGGGTGTTGGAACTAGATGATCCTTGTGGTCCCTTCCAACCCTGACTGATTCTATGATTCTATGATTCTATGAAATATAATTTCAGCAATCTAATATTCCTCTCCTATTTGTTTTCCTTCTAGCCAATTCAGAAGTTACTCATAACTTCCTTCTTAAAGGCCAATTTGAAGAAAGTCTTCTATTCATCATCTTCAAACACACACACAGACACACACAGACACATACACTCATACAGGAAGAGGCTGTTTTTTGGTTAGGTTAGGTTTTTTTCCCCTTTTTCTCCAATTTTCACAGCCAGTAGCCTACTTTAAGGTTTAACCCTTTCTGCACAACTCCTTATACTAAGAACCACCACACCTACTAATGTGTCTAAAATGATATTCTCCACACTACTGACTTATTTATAAATTGAGTTGCAAATGGCTGACAGTGGAAGTGACCTCTGGAGGTGACCTTTGTTCAACTTCCCAGCTCAAGGTCAAGAGTAAATGTAGTAGGAGGCAGCAGACTGCTTAGCTTTTCAGGTATTACAGACTGTCTACCAAGACTGGACCATCTTAAATTTTAATTTATTGGCTGTGGAAGTTTTCAGTTATTCCAAGGGGAAGCAGCTAAGAGAGTGATGAAGCTTTGTGCAAATACTCAGCTGCATCTCCCTGAACAGAATATGTGGTTAAGTGAGTTGTCCTCTGGTAGTGTGGCATTTCTTATATGATAGGCTACCTGAAACTAATATTTTAAAGAAGTTTTATTCTTTTCCCTCAATTGCCTATAAGAAGCAGAAGTGACATTCATCAGATTCTTTAGGTGATGCTGTGGAGATGACAGAGTAGGTGCCTAATAAAATTTGAGAAAGTTTCTATATTCAGTGTAGCATTGCTTATAGTGCAACCTCTAGTCCCATGAAAGAAGAATGGGATAGGATTTGCTAAGTGCCATGTCATTCAACTCCGCCTCATAAATGTATCTTGAACATCATTATAAGGAAGGACCATAGACAAACATCTTCCTGTTTCAGGTGTTAGGACCCTCTTTATAATATGACCTTTATGATTCCCAAAAACTTGAAACCTTATTGACACACTTACAGGACGTAAACTAATTATCTGTATTTGAGATGTTAAGCTTCAGCTGTGTGTACAAAATTACTGTGCATGATATTTTGAGGGAGCCAGGTGTGTTTTGTATAATTTATATGCAAGTAATGCTGTACATCAAACCCATAAACAAATCAATGGGAAACTCAGTGTTGTGTCTACATGGGGTTTAATCCTTAAGAACATCCCTTTCTACATCAGAACCTCATTTGTCTAGAAGTGGTAGGATAGATATCCTGAGAGGAAAATTGTATGACTCAAAGTCCCAACAAAGCACCATTGAAGTAAGTGAGAATTTACAAATAGAAGTATAGAGTTGTGATAATGGGGTGTTCAGAGTTTAAAAGGAGGAAGAAGTTCAATGGAATACTCACAATTTCTTTTTAAGATCCAACTTTCCTTGGCCTCCTTTTAAACTCGTCTGTAAGACATCAAATTTTACAAGTGGCCTTTTATTTAAAAAACCAATTTCTTCTACACAGAAGCACTGTGTTGAAAAATACATAAATAATTTTATCATGAAATGTAAGTAGTTGAAAGAATCAAACATTACAGCTATGAATATCAGAGAGTAAACATTGAATCATTAAGTTATTTAAACAGTGGTGAATTGACAACACTTCACTTACTTGTCTCACAGAATGCAAGGATAAAAGTAAGGCTAAATATGCATATTTGTAAATAAAACATGTTCTTGTTCAAATCAAAATATGTAACAACCACTTCATAGCCTAGATAATGAGAAATGCTGCATATAAATCAGTACAATTCCAGACTAATGAAAAGCACAGAGGAGAAACTGTCACAACTTAAGTTAGATGATAAATGAAGAAACCACTATTCACTGAATAAATTATTTCATGCATATTATTCAGCTAACTTTAGCAGAGAGACTAGCAAATCATAATCTGACAGCAACATTGACTGCTTCAATAAAATTCCATCTTTACCAAATGTCATCTCGGAAGAAGTGCTTGTTTATCAGGCTGCAAATCAAGAGTATGCACGTGTAAAAGAAATTGTTAAGAATACCTCAATGGCAACAATCTGTCAGAGGTAAACTCCAGTACGGCCATTCCCACATTCACTGTCTCTTCAGGAATGGGTGGGTCAAAGACCAGCAGGGCAGACATGCTCATTGGAGTCTGTTATAGACCACCCAACCAGGAGGAAGATGCTGATGAAGCACTCCATAGGCAGCTTAAGGCTGTCTCAAGATCACCAGACCTTGTTCTCATGGGTGACTTCAACCTGCCTGATATCTTCTGGGATCTCAGCACAGCAGAGAGAAGGCAGTCTAGGAGGTTCTTCAAGTGTATGGAGGACAGCTTCTTATCCCAGGTGCTGAGTGAGCTTACCAGGGGTAAGGCTCTGCTTGACCTCCTCTTCACCAAGAGGGAAGGGCTGGTGGGTGATGTGGTGGTCGGAGGGTGTTTAGGCGCCAGTGACAACAAGATAATTGAGTTTTTGGTATTCAGCCAAGCTAAGAGGGGCAGCAAGAAGACCTCCACTCTAGACTTCAGGTTACTCAAGGAACTAACTCAGAAGGTTCCTTGAGAAACAGCCCTTAAAAACAAAGGGGTCCAGGAGAGCTGGACCTACTTCAAGGCAGAACTCTTGAAGGCACAGGAACAGGATGTGCCAACGTGCTGGAAGATGAGCCGCCGGGGCAGACGGCCAGCCTGGATGAGCAATGAACTTCTAAAAGAACTAAGGGAAAAAAAAGAGGGTGTACCATCTTTGGAAGAAAGGTGAGGCAACCCATAGAATGTTTAGAGATGTTGCTAGATCTTGTAAGAAGAAAATTAGGGAGACAAAAGCACATTTAGAGCTTAGACTGGCCTCTGCTGTGAAAGACAACAAAAAATCCTTCTATAAATATATTAATAGCAAGAGGAGGGGCAAGGACAACCTCCACTCCTTGGTGGACACAGAGGAGAATGAAGTAACAAAGGATGAGGAAAAGGCAGAGGTACTTAACACCTTCTTTGCCTCAAATTTTAATAGAAGGACAGATTGTCTTACAGGCAGCTGGCCTCCAGAGAAGGCAGGTGGAGCCAGGGAGCTGCATAGTTTCCCTGTGTTCCAGGAGGAGGTAATTAGAGATCTCCTCAGCTGCTTGAATCCCCACAAGGCAAGGGGATCCATCCTAGGGTGCTGAGAGAGCTGGCAGATGAGCTGGCCAAGCCGGTTTCCATCATTTTTCAGCAGTCCTGGCTCACTGGAGAGGTCCCAGATGACTGGTAGCTGGCCAACGTGGTGCCCATCCACAAGAAGGGCCAGTTGGATAAGCCAGGGAATTATAGGCCTGTCAGCCTGTCCTGAATGGACAAAAGCCTCAAAATAGCTCTGAACCAGACAATGAGGCAGAAGCTAGTAGATCTGCTTCTTTAGGCTTGCCTGGACATGTTTCAGAGCCAGAATGAGCCAGGTGGGTGTGCTTTTGGCCATGTTTGGAAAGAAGGCTTTCTATAGGTTGCAATACCAGGGTTTTATCCCTAGATCTATGGTGCTACTGGCCATTATTGTCTCAGTGTAGTGGGTTGAGATAGCCACCCTCCCCACCACGGGCAAAATGACGACTCCGACAAACGGATTGCAAAAGTGATGGAAAAGTTTAAATAGAAGAAGTGAAGGTGCACAAAAGAAACCAGAAACAGTAAGAGAAGTAACCGCAACACACACCCGGATGAACCCCATCCCCACCTGAGGGTGGGCCCAAGACCCCAGGGCTCGTTCTTCCCCCCCCACTGCTAGGCTAGTCTCAGCTGGCCAGGCCTGAGACCGCCCATCCCCCTGGCCTTGGGCCTAGCCAGGCCCAAGGCCGGGAGACGTCTCCCCCAGTTACCGGGCGGCGGCGAGGGAAGAAAGAGCAAGAGGCGGACCCCACGCAAGGTCTTATAGTGGTGCAGGGGATTGTGGTAGGAGATACACGGTTTTCCTGTGTCCACCCACTGGGCTGGACTCCTGGACACAGGAAGTGTGCCATGCAGCAGAGGGCACCCAGCCCAAACCACCACACGCCACCCCTTATCTCATACCACAGCCCCTGCACCCAAACACATCATCATATTAGAAATCCCTGATGACGCGTCCGGCAGGGTCCATATCTTCTTCTGGGCATCCAAACAGTCTCTCTCAGGCTCAAGCATCAGTCCAGTCCAGTTCTTCCTCTCTCATCCAGTGGAACCTCCCAGCGATGCAGATTTCACTCTTCTGCAGTGCAGGTTCTCCATGGATCCGTTGGACACACTGGCCACCTGGAAAAGCCTCACAACCTCTCAGCCAAGCTCTTCTTCTTATTCACGCTTTGCTCAGCGGCATATCTCCACCCCTGGGGCAAGCCAGTCGGAACAATCTGGCTCCACGACTGCTTTTCCGATCCCCAGGGTGCCACAAACCGACCGCCTCCGACCGCGGTCCAGGCTACCCAAACGCCTATCAGGGTACTTTGCCCCCCCACACCGGGCGTTCACGTACCGAGGTGTAGCAATGTCCGGCTGCACACCCCCCCGGAAGAGGGTGGGGCTGCGCCACAGCCCAACTGAGAGGCAGGGAGGCGGAGCCAGGTGCTCGGCGCCATTTTTCGGTACTGTCCGAAAAACATGGGGGAGATTAGAGCCAAGCCCACTGCAGCCCGAGCGCCGGCCGGCGTCCGCTACCGCGGCCACTCAGCACACAGCAGAGCCCGGCCGCCTCTACCGCCGCGGTACAGGGTCAAAATCACCTCCACCCCTCGGGCACTCCAACAGCTTCCCCAGCGAAAGCCACAAGCGCGTTCTCAGAGCCTTTGAAAACGGCTTTCCAGCTGGGGTCCCCGTTCGCCCCTCCTGGGTCTCGGGGCTATCTCGCCCGCCCGCCCGCTGCGGCTGGCTCCATCCTTGCAGCGAGACGGACCTCATCTGACCTGCTCGCCGCTGCCCCCCTCCCCCGCCTCACCCCCGCCGCTTCCACCGCCCGCGGAGAGGAAAGGGTGGGGGAGGGGCAGGTCCCGCGTTCTTAAGCGGTAACCCCCGACACACCAGGTGTCCCCCTGCAATCCACAAGAACCCACACGATCGCCCCGGCAGCAAAGCTTGAGCCCCCAACCTTCCCAAACCGAAACCCGACGCCCAGAACTAAATTTAAACTATCCATCATTTGCAATCCGATCTGCAGGTCGCCACACCAACCAGCCCCACGTTGGGCGCCAAAAATGTAGTGGGTTGAGATAGCCACCCTCCCCACCACGGGCAAAATGACGACTCCGACAAACGGATTGCAAAAGTGATGGAAAAGTTTAAATAGAAGAAGTGAAGGTGCACAAAAGAAACCAGAAACAGTAAGAGAAGTAACCGCAACACACACCCGGATGAACCCCATCCCCACCTGAGGGTGGGCCCAAGACCCCAGGGCTCGTTCTTCCCCCCCCACTGCTAGGCTAGTCTCAGCTGGCCAGGCCTGAGACCGCCCATCCCCTGGCCTTGGGCCTAGCCAGGCCCAAGGCCGGGAGACGTCTCCCCCAGTTACCGGGCGGCGGCGAGGGAAGAAAGAGCAAGAGGCGGACCCCACGCAAGGTCTTATAGCGGTGCAGGGGATTGTGGTAGGAGATACACGGTTTTCCTGTGTCCACCCACTGGGCTGGACTCCTGGACACAGGAAGTGTGCCATGCAGCAGAGGGCACCCAGCCCAAACCACCACACTCAGGAAACCTATAAATATCAGCTTGAAGGGCCAGAGCATTGTCTTGCCATTGTCCATACTCTGGAAGGAACCACAAGCTTTGCTTGTGTGGTGGGGTAGGAAGGTTCCCCCCACACACACAAAAGAATCCACAGCTAACTCAGCCGGAGAAGCAGATGAAAGCTATATTTACAAGCAGAAAATGGAATGCAATGAATATGTACAAAAACATACAATATTTACAATATATACAGAAATATACAGCAATGCATGTAATACAGGAAACCTTTCCCCAACCCCACTGTGGCCGGGGTGGGGGTTTGGCATGTTCCCCCTTCTCCCTCCCTACCTCCCCTTTTTCTCAAAAGGGTTAGAGAGAAAGAGAAAGGAAGGTAATTAAAAGGGTGAAAATTTGTGTAAGTTCAAAAGCGAATGCAAGAGTTAGATTTCTTATCTGGTTAGTCGTCCCTGCATAGCAAGCTGTGGCTTCAGAGAGGAAAAACAGTCCAGCTCATGGGACAGGGGGAAAAAGAACTGCCTGCCCCAGACTGAATAGACTAAACTAGAACTTGCAGCTGGATTCTACCAATGAAATTGGTTTAGCATATCTTTGTTTTCTGTTATATTACCAAAACATTCAGCCAGAGTGTTCAGAAAGTGTCCTTTTCTTAAAGGCACAGCCTAAACCGGTCACAGCATGGAAGCTGAAACTGTGTTTCAGTTTACCCAGACAAGAAAGCAAAGACCCCTCACTAGTTTCAGTGTTGTAAAGCCCAGAGGACAGATATGTGTCTTGCCAGGTCGAGAGGCGAAACCCCAGAGGAGCTGAGTCTCCCGGACAGTTTTGTTTGATTGGAGCAAGGAGCGAGCGCTGCTGCAAAAGGATTACAGCCGAGAAACCTCCTCTCTGCAAAGCTTTCAGCTACAAACCCTTTGGGAGCAAATCCTGTCTCAGCAATAAGCTGCAGACACCAACAGAAAGTGAAACTCTGCTCCTGCAGCTTCCACGTGGTCAGCGCCATTTTGGTTTGTCTAGATCTTAATGTGTGCCATGAGGTATCAGGATCAGTGAGTAATTACAATACCTGATTTTTATAAGCAGGTCTGTTGCCCTGGGGAATTCTGGGCTTCCCCCCCCCACTTTGTGGACAACCGCCAGCTTCATTGCCGAGGTTCCTTTTCTTTACAGTTTAAAGTGTTGTTTGTTGTTTCTGGAGTTTTGTACTTATTGTTTAAATTGTTACTTGCTCCTGCTGGTGAGGTATCTGTTCCGCGACCGAACATCCCGAACCTGTACATAGGTTTTATTTAATATTTTCTGTGACATTTTTGTGATTAATAAAATTATTAATATTTTTATTAATTACTACGCTTATTGAACATTAATACACCCTTTTATAGACCACAACACAGCCTGACCTCATTGCCAGGCAAGATTATGGAGCAGGTCATCTTGAGTGCAATCACACAGCACTTGCAGGATGGCTAAGGGATCAGGCCCAGACAACATGGATTTCAGAAGGGCAGGTCCTGCCTGACCAACCTGATCTCCTTCTAGGATCAGGTGACCCGCCTGGTGGATGTGGGGAAGGCTGTGGATGTAGTCTACCTGGACTTCAGCAAGGCCTTTGACACTGTCCCCCACAGCAAACTCCTGGCCAAGCTGGCAGCCCATGGCTTGGACAGGATCACACTTCATTGGGTTAGGAACTGGCTGGAGGGCTGAGCCCAGGGAGTGGTGGTGAATGGTGCCACATCCAGCTGGCGGCCAGTCATAGTGGTGTACCCCAGTGATCAGTGCTGAGCCCCATGTTCTTTAATATCTTCATTGATGATCTGCATGAGGGCATTGAGTCCATCATCTGGCCTGCATCAGGAATAGTGTGGCCAGCAGGAGCAGGGAAGTCATTGTGCCCCTGTACTCTGCTTTGGTTAGGCCACACCTTGTGTCCTGTGTGCAGTTCTGGGCCCTCAGTTTAAGAAGGACATCGAGACACTTGAACGTGTCCAGAGAAGGGCAACAAGGCTGGTGAGAGGCCTTGTGCACGAGCCCTTTGAGGAGAGGCTGAGGGAGCTGGGGTTGTTTATCCTGGAGAAGAGGAGGCTCAGGGGTGACCTCATTGCTCTCTACAACTACCTGAAAGGTGGTTGTAGCCAGGAAGAGTTTGGTGTCTTCTCTTTAGTAACCAACACCAGAACAAGGGGACACAGTCTCAAGCTGCACCAGGGGAAGTTTAGGCTTGAGGTGAAGAGGAAGTTCTTCATGGAGAGAGTCATTTGTCATTGGAATGGACTGCCTGGGGAGGTGGTGGAGTCACCATCCCTAGAGGTGTTCAAGAGGGGATTGGATGTGGCACTTGGTGCCATGGTCTAGTAGTCTTGAGGTATTGGGTGACAGGTTGGACTTGATAATCTTTGAGGTCTCTTCCAACCTTGGTGATACTGTGATCATCAGTAAATTTGCATATGACACCAAGCTGGGTGTAGGTGTTGCTCTGCTGGAGGGTGGAGAGGCTTTGCAGAGGGACCTCAACAGGCTGGACAGATGGGCAGAATCCAACGGCATGAGATTGAACACATCCAAATGCTGGGTTCTGCACATTGGCCACAGCAACCCCATGCAGTGCTACAGGCTGGGGTCAGAGTGGCTGGAGAGCAGCCAGGCAGAAAGGGACCTGGGGGTACTGATTGATAGTAGGCTGAACAAGAGCCAGCAGTGTGCTCAGGCAGCCAAGAAGGCCAATAGCATCCTTTCCTGCATCAGGAACAGTGTGGCCAGCAGGAGCAGGGAGGTCATCCTGCCCCTGTACGCAGCACTGATTAGGCCACACCTTGAGTACTGTGTCCAGTTCTGGGCTCCCCAGTTTAGGAAGGATGTTGACTTGCTGGAATGTGTCCAGAGAAGGGCATCAAAGTTGGTGAGGGGTTTGGAACACAAGCCCTATGAAGAGAGACTGAGGGAGCTCGGATTGCTTAGCCTGGAGAAGAGGAGGCTCAGGGGAGACCTTCTTCTTCTCTACAACTACCTGAAGGGAGGTTGTAGCCAGGTGGGGGCTGGTCTCCTCCCAGGCAGCCAGTGCCAGAGGAGGAGGACACAGTCTCAAGCTGCATCAGCGGAGGTTTATGCTGGAGGTTAGGAAGAAGTTCCACAGAGAGAGAGAGTTTGCCCATTGGAATGGGCTGCCCAGGGAGGTGGTGGAGTCACCATCATGGGAGGTGTTTAGGAGGAGACTGGATAGGGTGCTCAGTTGCATGGTTTAGTTGATTAGATAGTGTTGGATGATAGGTTGGATGCAATGATCTTGAAGGTCTCTTCCAACCCAGTTTATTCTATTCTATGCAAGACCATGGACACTGTTAGGTCTTTGAGTGCAGCATGCATGGCTACTGAAGCTTCAAGGACTAACTGCTGTAGTACAGGCTTATCCTTGAGCCACAATCCTTTCAGAGTTGTACCTGCTGCAGCACAGATATATCCACTGCCACAGATAATTCAAGGTGTATCTGCTCTGGCATGGACTCATCCACAGATCAGTCTCTTTAACTTGAGTTCACACCACTGTTCTAATCTGTCCTGTAGAGCATCACAGAGAGAGCAGTGGTGCCATGTCTTTCTGTCAGCTCAGGTGTATGGACATTATTGTATCAAACTATTCCCAAGCACAGCAGAGTTGAGATGATAAGCAGTACAGCAAGCACTGACAGGAAAAGCAGCCACTAATGAGTACTAGGCTTTAGTATACAGTGAGGCAAGCATGATTCATAGCAAGTACAGGTGCTTGCCAGTTAATAGCTAAACATCTATAACAGCTATGAATTTGATCTAGCACACTCCAGTCAAATTTGTCATTATCTTAAATCCTTCAAGCCCCATGCCATGTTCCAAAAGGACTGTTGTGTTTTATCCCCACAGACAGCAAAATCCTATACAGCCCCTCGTTCACTTCCTGCAGAGGAGAGTTAGGATGAGGGATGAAGGAGAGAACGTGTATGTTGAAAGTGAGAAAACTCCTGAGTTGAGATATAAAGGCAGTTTAATAGGTAAAACAAATGTCAGGTGCACAAAGACCGCAATCACCACTTCCTTCTGGAAAGCAGGTATTCAGTCACCTCCTTGAATGCAGAGCGCCATGATTTGTAAGCTGCATGTGAAGACATACATTGTCACTTCAAATATCTGTCCCTTCTTTTTCTCCCTTGAGGTTTTGTTAATGAGTATAATCTCATATAGTATGGGATATACTTAGGGTCACCTGTCTTAGGTGTGTCACCTTCAAACTTCTTGAGTCCCCCCAGCCTATGTGCTAGTGGGATGATATGAGAAACAGAAGACTCACTAATTAAAAAATTAATAGATTGCATCTGGTTGGAATGGACCTTCAAAGGGCATCTTGTTCAACAACCCTGCAGTGAGCAGGGGCAGCTGATGCTGAGTAAGCATTGCTTAGCAATAACTAAAACATCTCTGTGTTATCAGCACTGTTTTGGTCACAATTCCAAAACAAAACAAAACATCATGCCAGGTACTTGCCCTGAAGGGACAAAAGCCTCAAAAGTGCTCTGAACCAGACAATGGGGCAGGAGCCAGCAGGTCAGGAAAACGCCCAAGCTGCCCAGGCTTATCTGAACATACCGTGGAGTCCAAGTGGGCCAGGTGTTCGTGCCTTTGGCCACGTTTGGAGGAAACTCATTCTACAGGTTACAGTGTCAGGTTTTTATCTCTCAATCTTTGTTGTCATTGGCCATTATTGTCTTGGGAAATATGAGCCCAAAGAGCCAGAGCCTTGCCTTGCAATTGTCCAAGCACTGGGAGAAATCACAAGCCTCGCTTGGAATCCAAGCTGTGTTTCAGTTTACCCAGACAGGACTGCAAAGACTCCTCACTGCATAGCGTTGTAAAGCCCAGGAGCAAACAGATGTGCCAGGCTGAGAGATGAACCCCAGGAGGAGCAGAGTCCACAGGACAGTTTTGCTTTATTGGAAGAAACTATGAGTGCTGCTGAGAAGAATTGCAGCAGAAGAACCTCTTTTCTACAAGGCTTTTGATGACCAGGAATTTCTTTTAAACATCTGATTGAGTTTAACCAAGGAATAGAGCTGACAAAAAACTCCTCATTGTTAGCTGGAATGCAGAGAAGGGGAGAGGATTAGACAGATTGCATTTGCATAGATAATAAATAACAAGATTTTTCTGAAGTTTAGTTCTGTTAGTCTTAGATAACCTCTGTACAGATAGAAAACATCTGGGCTTTTCTGTGAAATATTAACATACTTCTGTTTTTTAGACAGGTAACTTTTTGTATATAAGCCTGCACAAAACTCTCTGAAGGTACAGAAGTCTTTTGGGATATCCAACTTGTGTCAGGCGCTGAAAATAGAAGCATAATACAAGAAACTTACTGAGCCTCGTGTCTTTCTCTAAGTCACTTTCAGCTACATATCCTTTGGGGACAAATCCTGAATGTGTCTCAGTGGCAAGCTGCAGATGCCAACAGAAAGTGAAACTACACTCCTGCAGCTTTCACATGGTCGACGCCCTTTTGCTTATGTTTAAATCCCCACGCGTGCTGCAGGGTACCACGGTCAGTGAGTAATTGCGAAATCAAATTTTTATAAGCCTCTATTAAAGGTCTGTTGCCCTAGAGAATTCTGGAGTTCCCCTCCACCTTGTTGGCAATCTTTGGCTTCACTGCTGATGTTCCTTTTTTCCTCCTTTACAGTTTAAAGTGCTGTCTGTTGTTTTTGGATTTTTGCTCATATTGTTTAAATTTATACATGTTCCTGCTCGTGAGGTATCTGTTCCACAACCGAATATTTTGAACCAGCAAATAGGTTTTATTAATATTTTCTGTGGGAATTTTTATGATTAATAAAGTTATTAATATTTTAATTAATTGTTCCACCTATTGAATATTAATAGCTCCCTTATGATCACGACAGATAGCGCAATGTAGCAAAGGGTATTCTACAGTGGAGCTGTTGTACCATGCAGGTTTAGAATGGGCAAAAGAAAACTGCAAAAATCCAGATCGTTTTATTAAGAAACTGGCTGAGAGCACTGCAAAACCTAATAGTGAACCTGCAGTGATTATGGAGTTCTGCATTGTGCAGGCACTGGAAGAGCTTGAAAGTAAATTAGAAAATATTCAGTCCTTGAAGGAAAAGAATTTCTATTTGGAAAAAGAACTAGAAAATTCAAAGTCACAGAACCTGATGCTTTATAATTTATTCACACTGCATATTGAGTCAAATAATTCTTTAAGAGCATTTGTGTAAGCAGAAAACCGTTCTGCTCCCAATTTCCAAAAAAGCCCCAAACCATGTGGTCCTGGAGGGGTCCCTGGGGAATCCCGATCGGCAGCGACCCGATCTCCATCACTGTTTCTTTCTGAATCGCATTCACATGAAAGAGATTTTACCGGGGCAAAAGATTTTGAATCATCGGCAGCTGCTGTGGAGAAAGATGCCACGCGTCCAATCACAGTGCAGGACTCACCTGAGCCGCAGGAGGAAGTGGCCACTGATTGTACTCAGAATCGCTTGCGAAGTCCCGCAGCCCTGCCTAAACCGATAGTCGAGAGTCCCTTCAGGTCTGCAACAATACTGTGAAAAAAATTGCATGTACAGTAGCTAAACTTGTTAATCTCAGTTGGTTAGGAAGGAAATGGCCTAGCTGGTCCACAGTAGACAAATGGACCTTAATTTTTTTGTGTCAGTGTCTGTATGTACCAGCATAATTATATATATACAATTTAGACTTTTTTGTATCTTCAAAAAAAGCTGGAGTTGACACACATTTGGTAGGCTTTCTTAATCAACTGAAGAAAGAAAAAAGAAGTTTATACAGTGATCAATTATACAAAGTAGTATACAATTGTATCCCTCGTGTTGGTTCTCACAGTTTACCAGTTCACCTTAACATCCCATTAATGGAGTTAGTAAAACACTCTTTTAAAACGAGGTCTACATAGTGAAATAATAAGTAGTTTATCTTTCAGCTATCTAAAATTAGTATCTGAGCAGTAACACTTGGGGAAAAATTACTGGTGTTTTGACTCTGAAGCGGTCAGAAAGACAGCATGAATTTAAAAGTAATTTTTTTCAAATAACTTGGAAGTGCTAGTGAGAGGTGCTCATGAGGTGTGCAGTTGTCAAGAAAAGTATATCCAAATACATGCCATAGCACCATTTTGTTTGGAACAGAATGGAAATACTTTTAGTGTTTGTTATTTAAGGTTTACATTGTCACACCGACCTTTTAGCAAATACAGTTTTCTCTGATACAGTAAATATGCAGGACCATGAGTTACTGGATTATTATAGATAGATATAGATATAGATATAGATATAGATATAGATATAGATATAGATATAGATATAGATATAGATATAGATATGCCAATGTATACATATGTACAAGTGTATATACACACAATATATATGAGTGTATACAAATGATATATGTACAAATAAGCTCAGAACTGTAAAACAGGTGAAAAAAAAATCCTGACAAGACATGTTTGAATTACTTCTTCATGAGTAAGGTTGTTTTTTTAAAATACTGTTGTTCTCATAAACTGCTGGCAATAGTTATGTATTGTGTACAATTAAACCAATGATTTTTAATATCTTTAACTCCTAAAAAAAACTTGATAAATATTGACCAAAATGTCACCATAATAAAGCTTCTGAGAAATGCTTTTTAATGTGAGAAACACTGAATGAAAGTAGTGGCAGAGTAAGCAATATCTGAGTGAAGACTGAGATATACTGCTATTCCACAGCAGTAACTCACGGAGCATTACAGTGATTGTCACTGTAAACTTGGCATGTACTGATGAGTTTCAGAGTGAATGTAAAATTTCAGTATCGAGGATATTAGAACATAGTAACAAATATAGTCTTCAGTGCTGGCCTCTGTAATTGTTGAAGGTGCATCAGCACAGAGGAAATTGCACAATTTTTTCCCAGGCAGTAGCCGCTCTAGTGATGGATGACTTTAGTGTCCCAGACTGTCAAACCATTACTAAATTAATCAAGAATTTTAGCACAGAGTTTCTATTTTGTACATTTACCACCCTAAATAATACTTACATGGCTTAGTTTAGTCAGTGGAGATTGTTCCTCTGTTTTCAGGTATTAAACAATCTTTTCTACTCATTGCAATAAATACAAATAAAATTAGAGTGCCCTTTGTGGCAAAGAAAAAGTGAAAGGTAAAACTAAATCATCAATATATTCTAAAAACATTTCCCCCACCCCATTTTTTCCCCTCCTCAACCTTTGCCTCTCTAGAAATTATAGCTTGAACCAAATGATATTTTTGTCTTTGTTTAGGTCTTTAGATGTCATTTTAAATGAGTGCAGCAGGAGGTGTTGAACCTGCCATATTATGGAATCAAAAGCAGAACAGAGTAGAAGAGCTTTGTTTCACCTGCTGACCACACCTTCTTTTTTTGCATGGGTCCATTGTTGGCTCATGATGAGCCTGTTGTCCACCAGGACTCCCAGAGGTTTTTTCCCAGAGCTGCTCTGCAGCAAGTCAGCCCATGGCTTGTACTGACGTGTGTTACATGGGGTTGTTCTTCCTCAGATGCAGTACTTTATGCTTTCCCTTGCTGAATATTATTAGGTTTCTCCCCACCCAACTCTTCAGACTGTCCAGGTCATGCTGAATGGCAGCACAGCCTTCTTGTGTGTCAGCCACTCTTTCTAGTTCTGTATTGTCAGTGTCTTGGTTTCAGAGTGGACTATAAGCCACTGTAAGCCTCCATTCTCCGTCTGGCTTTTGCACAGGCCGTATCAGACTATTGAAGGGTGAGTGTGCCTTTTTAATGACATCTTGACCTTCCAGTTGACAGATCAGCTTATGCATGAGCACCAAAGAGTCATGGTTGGGATGCAAATGGCAGTTACACATCCTCTATCTCATGCTTTTCTACAACTACAGGATCATATGAGAACTCGGGCATAATAGCTTTTCTTTGGTTTCAGTCTCCACAGGTGCTCTTCCAAAGGCCCACTTGTAACCCTTCAGGTCTTTGAAATACCCCTCTCACAGAAAGTCAATTCCCAGAATACAAGACACATCAGGACCAATTACAATATTATGTTTCTCCCAGTCAGTCCCAGTCAGGCTTATTTCAGCCTGCAACATAGTCAGGTTTCAGACTCATCAGTAATTCCTGCTATGATTATGTATTCTGCCCCTACATAATTCGAGGGGATCAAGGTACACTGAGTTCCAGTATCTACCAGGGCTCTGTGCTTTTGCATTTCCATTATGGCAGGTCATTGTACAAATACATCCAAATAGACTCTGTTATCTCCACAGTCCCTCTCCTCCACCTGGGTGAACAGAGTTGCCCTGAGAAACTGTGTCTGTGGCAGCTACCCTCTTGGTAGTATCAACTTTGGTGTTGCCTCCTAGCAGCTCCTCTATACTGGCCGCAAGATCAGAGGTGGGCTTCCTGTGTCACTCTCAGAATTTTCCACAGTGCCTCCTGCGATTGGTTCGGTCCAGCTTGAGCTGGCCTTTTAGGAGAACATTTATTCCTGATGGTTGACACATGGACCCATTCAGAAGGAGAAGTATCATCCTCCTCTCATTTGGACACAAATGTCTCAAGCTTATCAATCCTCCCATCCAGCTTCTCAAGCTTATCCATCTCTCCAGCCAACTTCTCTATGTTCCCATTGAGCCTCTCATCCAGCTGCTCGATGGTTGCAACAAGCACATCCTGAGACAGGCTCCCAGCAAGTTTTCTTATTTGGTTGGAAAAATGGCTAACAATGGGAGGGTTCTTTCCATCTGCTACCCCCATAAGTCTACCTCCTAGGGTAGAACCATAGCTTGGAGGAGTAAACTGGATTAGGTTTTTAAGAGGGACTTGCCCACAGGAACATAATCAGGGTTTTCAACCCTAACATTTCCAGAGACTATTTATCTCACTGCTTTATCCTGCAGACACTTAACATACTGCTCTATACTCACCCATTTGAAAGGGTGCCATATCAAATCGTCTTTAGAAGGGTACTGTTGTTCCATGACATTTAGAAGACAGTGCCAGAGACAAACAACTCCATCCTGTCTTCCTATGGCCTTATCAACACACTCATCTGTCACCGCACACCCTAATTGCTGATCTTCTTTGTCTGAGAGAATATTGTGTGCTCCACAGTCCCAAAAGCAGACCAACCATGTCATGAACAATTCCTTATCTTGATGAACGTAATCTTGGTGAATGTGTCTAATTTCTTTCCTTGGCATAAACTGCCTTGCACCCACATGAGCTGGTGGCAGTGGTTGTAGGGCATGAACAGGAGCTGGCAGCACAGCAGGAGCAGCAGGAGCAGTGGTCTGCACAGGAGAAATTTCAACACCACCCACTGGCCCTGCACCAGGTCCAGGCCTTCACTGTGCATGTTTTGGTCATGCCCCTCCCACAGAAGAAACAGATGGTTGACCAGCAACCCAGCTGGCTGGGCAGCAGGTACAGCAGACTATACCCCAAAAGGTCCAGCAGGCTCTGCCCTGGGTACTACTTGCTGCACAGCAGAACCTTCTTCAGGCTTTGGATTTATACCCACACTATCTGCTGGCTCTGGCTTTACACCCATGCCATATGCTGGCTGACCAGTTGGCTGCCTTAGGGGTCAGTGGGGTGTGCCCACTTCTACATCTATATCTGCATCTTCTTCCTCCTCTTCTTCACCAAACTCTTCTCTCTGTCTTTTTTATGCTTTACCCTTTCTCCTAATTGTTGCAATGTGGACTATATCAGGAAAGGTAGCCCCAGCAGGAGCAGTCCCTGCCATCGTCCCTGCCATTGACCCCAATGAGCTAATGCTGCTTGCAAATGCTGCTGCCAGTCTGGGTTGCTCACCAAGTTGGCAGGAGTGTTCAGTGCTGTAGAGTAACAACTGTGGCTTGCAGATGCCTCCACTGTTGTGGCACCACTTGTGCTTGCCACTGCGGGGCCACTTGCAGCAGGTCCAGGCTTTCTGCCAACATAAAAAATGGACACGTGCATTCTGCCTGTGGTTGCTGGGGATGCATGCACACCATTCACAGACTCCATCTGCACAGGCATACTGCCTACACTGTGGGGAGTGACACAATGAGGCATGACTGCATCTGGTTGCATCACCAGACCTATGCCAGAAGGGGGAGTAGCTGTGCCAAGCACAGGCACCCCACAGTGGATATGAATCACTTGCATCATGGAGTTCACTCTGAGAATGGGTGGATTTGTTTCTCCAGGTGCCATAGCGGATCCACTTGAAGCTGCCACGGCATCCTGGACCAAACTGGGAGCAGCAGGAGCTGTCTCCACCAACTCCCGGCTGCTTCACCCCGTGCCATGCCACCAGTCACACATCTTGCTGCTACCCAAACCCAAGTCACACGGCTTGCTAAACTGCAGCTCAAATTGGCAGGAGGGGCCAGTGCCCTTTTTCCATAAGTCTTCCCCTCACTGCTGCATGAAACAGGAAAAAATTGCTGGTTCTCTGCAAGCTTAGCCCGTCTGCTGCCAGCTCCTGAATGCTGGTGGACTCGCTGATGCCACTTTGGAGTGGGGGTGGATTTAGAGGAAACGCATTGCATTTCACCTTCCACCAAGTTATTGTGCATGCCACAGCTACTCCCACAGAGAGCATACTAAGGCATATGAAGACAATAGTTAAGTAGCTCCAGCCTCCCCATCAATCAAATTCCCACAGGACAACAATCTCAAAAAATCTTACCAGTAAAGGAAGTAAAATTCCCTTTTCCCTTAGGGCCAACTCCTGTAACATACACAAATAATCACCCTGGTTAGGCTCTAAGACATCCAAACACTGTCTCCCAAGTGATCCAATTTACCAGTCAGTGGTAAAACATGAAGGCAAAAGGCTGAAAAACCAGGGCAGCCAGCATTCAGAACTGGTCCATTCTAACTTCCAATTTTACATTTATCCAGTCCGAAGGCCATTAGTTTTAAATCGCCATCTCTGGCATCTGCTCACTAAGTCAACAAGTGGCTTAGGGGCTGGTGCAGATGAAAGAATTTTGGGTTTTTCGATCTTGGGGAACTTTCTACTGCACCAGGTCAGCTGGTAACAGATGGAGTACATCTGTCCCAGAGGAGGGGAAAGGTCACAGTACACGAGAATGGCCTGTCCCCCAAAGGTAAAAAGATTATGGGAAGGGAATTAGCAAGTCTCATTGACAGGGCTTTAAACTAGCTTCGAAGGGGGAAGGGTCGGAAACCAGTGCCCTCAGGCAGGAGTCTGGGGGTGATAAGCTAGAGCTAGAGGTGAAACCAGCAGCCCAGCTGAAGTGCATGTACACTAATGCACGAAGCATGGGTAACAAACAAGAGGAGCTGGAAGTCTTGTTACAACAAGAAAGTTATGATGTAGTTGCCATCACAGAGACATGGTGGGACAACTCGCATGACTGGAGCGCTGCAATTGACGGCTACAGGCTCTTCAGGAGAGACAGGCAAGGAAGAAGGGGTGGAGGGGTGGCCCTGTACATCAGGGAGGCACTGGATACCGTTGAGATGGAGATCAGGGATGATCGGGTTGAGTGCTTGTGGGTAAGAATTAGAGGGAAGACCAGCAGGGCAGACATCCTGGTTGGAGTCTGTTATAGACCACCCAACCAGGAGGAGGATGTTGATGAAGCATTCTATAGGCAGCTTAAGGCTGTCTCAAGATCACCTGACCTCGTTCTCATGGGTGACTTCAACCTACCTGATATCTGCTGGGATCTCAACACAGCAGAGAGGAGGCAGTCTAGGAGGTTCTTAGAGTGCATGGAGGACAGCTTCTTATCCCAGGTGCTGTGTGAGCCTACCAGGGGTGAGGCTATGCTTGACCTCCTCTTCACCAAGAGGGAAGGGCTGGTGGGTGATGTGGTGGTCGGAGGGTGTTTAGGCACCAGTGACCCCACGATAATTGAGTTTTCGGTATGCAGCCAAGCCAAGAGGGGCAGCAAGAAGACCTCCACTCTAGACTTCCGGAGGGCAGACTTCAGGCTACTCAAGGAACTAATTCAGAAGGTTCCTTGGGAAACAGCCCTTAAAAACAAAGGGGTCCAGGAGAGCTGGACCTACTTCAAGGAACAACTATTGAAGGTGCAAGAACAGGCTGTGCCAGTGTGCCGGAAGATGAGCTGCCGAGGCAGACGGCCAGCCTGGATGGGTAATGAACTTTTAATAGAACTAAGGGAAAAAAGAGGATGTATTATCTTTGGAAGAAAGGGGAGGCAACCCATGGAGTGTTTAGGGATGTTGCTAGGACATGCAGGAAGAAAATTAGGGAGGCAAAAGCCCATTTAGAACTTAGACTGGCCTCTGCTGTGAAGGACAGCAAAAAGTCCTTCTATAAATACATCAATAGCAAGAAGAAGGGCAAGGACAACCTCCACTCCTTGGTTGACACGGAGGGGAACGTTGTAACAAAGGATGAGGAAAAGGCAGAGGCACTTAACACCTTCTTTGCCTCAATCTTCACTAGCAGGGTAGAATGTCTTCCAGACAGCTGGCCTGCAGAGCTGGCAGAAGGAGCCAGGGAGCTGCATAGTTTCCCACTGCTCCAGGAGGAAGTTCGAGATCTTCTGAGCCGCTTGGACCCCCACAAGGCCATGGGACCGGATGGGATCCATCCTAGGGTGCTGAGAGAGCTGGCAGATGAGCTGTCCAAGCCACTCTGCATTTTTCAGCAGTCCTGGCTCACTGGAGAGGTCCCAGAAGACTGGAAGCTGGCCAACGTGGTGCCCATCCACAAGAAGGGCCGGCTGGATGAGCCAGGGAATTATAGGCCTGTCAGCCTGACCTCAGTGCCAGGCAAGATTATGGAGCAGGTCATCTTGAGTGCGATCACACAGCACTTCCAGGATGGCCAAGGGATCAGGCCTAGCCAGCATGGATTTACGAAGGGCAGGTCCTGCCTGACAAACCTGATCTCCTTCTATGATCAGGTGACCCGCCTGGTGGATGTGTGGAGGCCTGTGGATGTGGTCTATCTGGACCTCAGCAAGGCCTTTGACACCGTCCCCCACAGCAAACTGCTGGCCAAGCTGGCAGCCCATGGCTTGGACAGGATCACACTGTGTTGGGTTAGGAACTGGCTGGAGGTCTGAGCCCAGAGAGTGGTGGTGAATGGTGCCACATCCAGCTGGCGGCCTGTCACTAGTGGTGTGCCCCAAGGATCAGTGCTGGGCCCCATGCTCTTCAACATCTTTATTGATGATCTGGATGAGGGCATTGAGTCCATCATCAGTAAATTTGCAGATGACACCAAGCTGGGGGCAGGTGTTGATCTGCTGGAGGGTGGAGAGGCTTTGCAGAGGGACCTCGACAGGCTGGACAGATGGGCAGAATCCAAGGGCATGAGATTTAACACATCCAAGTGCCGGGTTCTGCACATTGGCCACAACAACCCCAGGCAGTGCTACAGGCTGGGGTCAGAGTGGCTGGAGAGCAGCCAGGCAGAGAGGGACCTGGAGGTACTGGTTTATTGTAGGCTGAACATGAGCCTGCAGTGTGCCCAGGCAGCCAAGAAGGCCAATGGCATCCTGGCCTGCATCAGGAACAGTGTGGCCAGCAGGAGCAGGGAGGTCATTCTGCCTCTGTATACTGCACTGGTTAGGCCGCACCTTGAGTCCTGTGTCCAGTTCTGGGCCCCCAGTTTAGGAAGGATGTTGTCTTGCTGGAACATGTGCAGAGAAGGGCAACAAAGCTGGTGGGGGGTTTGGAACACAAGCCCTATGAGGAAAGGCTGAGGGAGCTGGGGTTGCTTAGCCTGGAGAGGAGGAGACTGAGGGGTGACCTTATTGCTCTCTACAACTACCTGAAGTAAAGTTGTAGCCAGGCAGAGGTTGGCCTCTTCTCCCAGGCAGCCAGCACCAGAACAAGAGGACACAGTCTCAGGCTGCGCCAGGGCAGGTTTAGGCTGGATGTTAGGAAGAAGTTCTACACGGAGAGAGTGATTGCCCATTGGAATCGGCTACCCGTGGAGGTGGTGGAGTCACCTTCATTGGAGGTGTTCAGGAGAAGACTTGATGGGGTGCTTGGCTGTATGGTCTAGTTGTTGGGTGGGTTGGATTGGCTGATGGGTTGGATGCGATGATCTTGAAGGTCTCTTCCAACCTGGTGTATTGTATTATTGTATTATTATACTAATAATTTCTGTCTTGGTTTCAGAGCAGAAGGAAGCTATTTTACCCTTCCCAAAGGAGTGAAATAAAATGCCTCACACGAGATTGGAAAGAATTGCAATGTAAATGGCAGTACTATTCACAACTATATACAACAATATAAAACACACAAATTTCATATTCAGCCTCTGCCCTGGGCTTTACCAAAACTTCACCAGACATCCAAAAGACACTGTTAAAGAATCACTGTTACAGCTCCTGCTGTCTGAAAACTTGATTTAAATTCTCTGTCTCCATTCATTCTGTACTTTGCTAGTGTGCTCTCTAACAGGTCCTGCTGTGGGTGCTACATTCCACATTGCTACTACTCATTCCTGGTGTGTCCTGAATGGACAAAAAGCCCTCAAAATAGCTCTGAACCAGACAATGAGGCAGAAGCTAGTAGATCTGCTTCTTTAGGCTTGCCGGGACATGTTTCAGAGCCAGAATGAGCCAGGTGGGTGTGCTTTTGGCCATGTTTGGAAAGAAGGCTTTCTATAGGTTGCAATACCAGGGTTTTATCCTTAGATCTGTGTTGCTACTGGCCATTATTGTCTTGGGAAATCTGTAAGTACCATCCCAAAGGGCCAGAGCATTGTCTTGCCATTGTCCATACTCTGGAAGGAACCACAAGCTTTGCTTGGAAGCTGAAACTGTGTTTCAGTTTACCCAGACAAGAAAGCAAAGACCCCTCACTAGTTTCAGTGTTGTAAAGCCCAGAGGACAGATATGTGTCTTGCCAGGTCGAGAGGCGAAACCCCAGAGGAGCTGAGTCTCCCGGACAGTTTTGTTTGATTGGAGCAAGGAGCGAGCGCTGCTGCAAAAGGATTACAGCCGAGAAACCTCCTCTCTGCAAAGCTTTCAGCTACAAACCCTTTGGGAGCAAATCCTGTCTCAGCAATAAGCTGCAGACACCAACAGAAAGTGAAACTCTGCTCCTGCAGCTTCCACGTGGTCAGCGCCATTTTGGTTTGTCTAGATCTTAACGTGTGCCATGAGGTATCAGGATCAGTGAGTAATTACAATACCTGATTTTTATAAGCAGGTCTGTTGCCCTGGGGAATTCTGGACTCCCTCCCCCCACCTCCCCTTTGTGGGCAACCGCCAGCTTCATTGCCGAGGTTCCTTTTCTTTACAGTTTAAAGTGCTGTTTGTTGTTTCTGGAGTTTTGTACTTATTGTTTAAATTGTTACTTGCTCCTGCTGGTGAGGTATCTGTTCCGTGACCGAACATCCCGAACCTGTACATAGGTTTTATTTAATATTTTTTGTGGCATTTTTGTGATTAATAAAATTATTAATACTTTATTAATCACTCAACTTATTGAACATTAATATATCCTTTTATAGACCAAAACATGGTGTCCGAGCAATTCCCTGTATTTTCTCCATATCTTGTAGTACTATGGGTGTAGGTGTTCGATCACTCTAGAGTCACTACAAGCACAGCTTCCAGGCCAAGATGTTACCAGGTGAAGACGTTTATTTTGTTACACAGCAAAGTTATAGATCCTTTTAGAAAGCATATGTGTCACATCTTGATTGGTTATTTTCTACTGGCATGGTGTAATTAAGGCATAAAATAGGTTAAAATAGCAAAATAATATTCCAACAATCCAAACAAATTCTGCCAAGTTTCTCTCCTCAGTTACAAGACGTTTGCATTATTTTCTAAGTCAGAGATTAAACATGACCTTCTCTAATTTGAGCAAAGGCAAACTTTCCCCTACAATATATGACTTTTCCAAAGTGTATGTCTTTTAAATTCTTATTGTTATGCTTTGGTATGGATGTGAGTGTGATGAGTTTTTAGGGATTTTCTCAAAGAGAACATATGAACCCTTCTTTTAAAGCAAACAGGTAAATGTTTATATTACACTCAATGTGTGTGCTTTGGTTTTGCTTTTAAAAATACTTTTGTAGTTTAAAAATTTCTTACATTAATTTATCAAACTGCAATATTTCAAACAGTTGTTTCATTTATTAGATTTCCCTCTTAAGTAATGAAACATGGGACGCATAATCATATGCTATTGAAATTACCCTATTGTGACTAGACTAACATTTTCTTTCATGTCTGGGACATTTCTCTGCGAAGAAGTAAAACTTGAATTCCACTTTATTTCTCAGTGTGCAATGCAACAGAGGTCTGCAATGGTGTACTCTCTTTCCCAGATGGAGGTTTTCACTGCTGAACTCACTGGCACAGCAAATCTGTACATCTAGCCCATGCAAAGTGCTATAGGTTAATATAACTAGTGAAGTATTTACTGAATATAGACTACTTTGTCATAATGGTATGACACTGACTAAAGAAAGTTATATTTTGCTTCCTGTTCCATCAACACACCTCCTTTGTTCATATGAAGAAAGTGGAAGATTTAATCTTGATCATTTATGAAAATGTTAAATAGTATTTAAGAACATGAGTCCACACCTGGTGAAGATCCAGCATATAGATTCTCCAGCATTCCTATAGATCAGCTTAAAGTCTTGTGTAAAGTAGATGTATCTGCAAGATTCATTAGCACTTCAAAACTGTGTACTTAAATCATGATTTCAAAAGACAATTGCATACTTTGAATGATTCAATAAAATGCATTATTTTTGATTCTTGTTTGGGTTTAATTTTTTGTTATTATTATTAGTTTTATTAGTAGTAGTTCTATTTTTATAATTGTATTTAAGTAAAGGTAAATGGCATTGTCCACAGTGAGAGTTACTTTTAGACTTTATAGACTACAGCATGGATTTTGGAGTACATCAGCTGACACTGTATACTCTCATAGGGTAGTCAAAGCACTTTATATTTGTTGTCATTTTCCCAATGAGAGATATGAGGATGGAATAGAAGATAAATCGATTTAGGATATTTTTTTTTATAATGGCTAGTTTTCTTCTGACACTATCATTTACTTAATCAAGTTTGATATGAACTGACAGACAGTGATGCACCTTCTATTTATTGTGTGACCATATGGCTAAGTGTATTGATTTAGCTTCTTGCAAAGAAATTGTCTGAATGTATTTATATTTAAAGCTGTTATGACTAAAGGTTTTTCTTAGAAAAAGGCATCTCTTGTAATAACTTTATCAATGTGACCTTGCAGCCAAAGTTCTGTAAGTAAAAACAAACCCACACAAATGCAGGATTGTACTCGATCTGGCAGCTACAAAGAAAGTTAACTCTGTCCCAGCCATTCCATGTAATATTATCTTTCTTCCTTTGTGATTAAGGAGAGGACATGAGGAGGTGGGGTAATGAGCCTGCCTTGAAGCTGTAAGTCCACATACACAAACCGTGGGAAAAGACAGCTTCTAAGAAGAGAGTTGTACAAGAACTCTGTTATTTCACCTGCTACTGAGATGGAAGTAGTCAATGAGTTATTCCACACACACAGAGGGACCTAGAGTACATCACTTGATTGTGGTGAAAGGATTTCTGATCTGGCACTGCCTGATTATACTGTGAATGATATGACCAGGAACAAAGGATCTCTGCCTTATCCCAAAAGGAAAGAGAAAACTGGGCATACTGCACTGTGATCTGCCTAATGTTATGGCACATCAGGTCCACAGAAATATAAAGCTCTGGTGGACACTGTTGCACAGTGTACCCTTATGACATTAGGATACTGTGGAGAGGAACCAGTCTGGATTTGTAAAGTTACTGAGGAATACCATCAGTTATCTGTGTTGAAACTGAGGTGACCCTTACAGTGGACAAGTGGCCAAATCATTGTATTATGACCAGCACAGAGGCCCCATGCACTCCTGGTGTAGACTACCTCAAAAGAGAGTACTCCAAGAAGTAAAAAGGGTATTGATGGATTTTTGGTGTATCTACCATGGATACAGACAGGATTAGATAGCTGTCTGCCTTGTCAGACCTTTCAAATGATCCCTCTGTTGCAGGGTTTCCATGGGTCTGTTGCTGATCAGCTAGTTCTAGTATCTATATACTACTACTGGAAATGGCAGCAAGAGAAGGAAGACTCAATAAGGACAAGTACTATGCTAGAACTCATTCTGACCAACAAGGAGGAATTACTTGGGAATATGAAGCTCAAGGACAGCCTTGGCTGCAGCTACCCTGAAAGCATGGAGTTCAAGATCAGCAGCAGCAAGGAGGGTGCACAGCAAGCTGTTGAAATTACCCCCCAAATAATTTGTGAGAATTACCCTCCCCCAAAATAAAAATTGCTAGTTTTGCTCAGTTTGGGATGGATGGATGAAGCTATATTTACAAGCAAACTAAAATCTGGAAATATGGAATGTAATGAATATGTCAAAATTATAAAATGTATGTACTATATATATATTTACAATTTATAAACAATACAGAAACTCCACAGACCACCCTGGATGGACCTAGAGGGACTGTTCACCCCGTCTCCCACTCCCTCCCTCCCTCCTCTTTACCTGGTAAGGCCACAATAAGAGAGACAAGTAGCAAGCAGGAGTGACAGAAGAAAAGAGAGGAAAGAACTGTTTGTGTCTCTGCTTTATATTCCTGTTAGCAATCCAATTATTTATATAGACCTTACCAGTATTTTCCTTTTACATCCAATGGTAATTTATTTTCAGTCTTTGAAGACAGAGACTAGGCAAAAGTTCCCCCTTCAAACTTGTGGCGGCTTGAAATTACCCCCCAGCATAAAATTGCTAGACTAGCTCTGTTAGAGAGCAAACGAAGCTGTATTTACAAGCAAAAGTACAATCTAAATATGAAATGAAACAACCTGAAACTGCAGTGCACGGAGGCAGGACTTGGGCACCACACCATGTAGAGTGGCACTTCCCCTCCGCTCCCCCTGAGATAGCTTCTCTCTCATGAGAGGCATGGTGTGGGTGGAGACTGCTGCAGTGGCAGGTGTTTTCACCATAGGTAGGTGCTGGGTCATGTGGGTTTGTTGCCAAAGTCTTCTCCAGTTAGGTCACGTGGCCAGGAACAGGGATGGTTGCAACTCAGCATAAAGCTGCTTCCAAAAGATCTGAGATGGCCCAGACTGAGGTCGAACTTAAGCAGGCAGGTGTCCCAAGACCCAAGAAGCAGGGGGAATGCATACTGCTCCCTGTTAGGGGAAGGAAGAGAAACCCCTCATGGCTTCCTCACCTTCCCAGCTGCCCTTGCAAAACAAATATGGGGCACTGGAAGTGAAGAATGTGGTAAATGAGAAGGCAAAAGAGACACCATCTGGGGGTTGCCTAAAACAAAACAGTCCCCTGCCCTTGCATCAGAACTTGCTCTCTTTAAAAAAAAAAAGAGGAGGGTAATTGTTATTGGTAATTTCCTTCTATGTTGGCCAGATCCTTCCCACAGGGAAGTCTGCTGCCTCCCTGGGGCCCAGGTCAGAGGTGTTATCTAGTCTGGTACAGCTCTCTGATTATTATCCCCTGATAGTTAAGCAGGTGGGAAGTAATGAGGTCAAAACCAGAAGTCCAAAAGCAATCAAAAGGGACTTCAAAAGATTGGGAAAATCAGTTGAGGGATCAGGGACACAGTTCATTTCTTTCATTAATATCCTTAGTTGCAGGAAAGAATACTGAAAGGAACAGGAAAATGGGTATGATTAACGAGTGGCTCAGAGGCTGGGACCACCAATGTAAAATTTGGGGTTTTTGATCTTGAAGAACTTTCTATGGCACCGGATCCTAGCAACAGATGGAGTACAGGAGCAGCAGCAACCAGTGATAAAACAGTCGCCCCCATGCCCCAAGCCCACAGCCAACCTAGCAGAGAAGACCAGCATCCCAAAATCTGAAATCAGAAGGAGCAACTGGAACAGGAAGCCTCTCATGTTACAAGGTGAGCACCAAGCCCCCTGACACTTTGCTACAGCTAGCACTTTTGTTTTAAAGCTGGCATGATGGCAGTGTGGTATTGAATACTCATCAGCAGTTTCAATTGGCTAAATCCATGACAGATTTCTTGTGCAGTGGCAGGACAAGATTCTACTCTTTTGCATCTGTACATTTAATGTAGTGTTTTTCTATCTGCTTGTTGTTTAGAGATCAAGGTCAATTGGTCTGCTTGTTTTCTACCCAACACAGTAATTTGCATTCCTGCTGATAGTGCATTCTGCAGAATACTTCATGCAAAACTAAGAACAATTTTTGTATTAACATCTTTTACTCAGAACTCCCAGTTAAAAAAAAAAAAAAAAGGGAAAAAGAAGGACAAGAAAAACCAAAAATGTGAAGTGTTAAAAGAGAAAAATTGCGTTGCAATTTTCCCCACCATCTTAAAAGTTGAAAAATGTTTTCAATGAGCACTATAGAAGCACACTCTCATGAAGTAAAATAAACATAGTGGAAATTTTCTTAGTGTAACTGTTGGTGGGAAAATAGTGAACATACTGGTTTTTATGGTATTTTTTTGTACATGTAAAGATATTAGGTTGATTAATAACTTGAGAAGAGTCAATGATTTCTTTATAAACCATTCATCAGACAGGTGATCATCTACAAACTCTTCATATATTCATAGTTTTAATAATTTTGATTTCATAATTTTGAGTGTGCCACATGCATATTTGTAGCTAAAGGAATTCTAAATGTCAGAAATGGCTAAAACATTGTAAAGTATGTCAGATAAACTATCTATTATAACCTTGGTAGGAAAGGTCTCACTACTGATGTTCATAAAATGAAGTAAGTGCATACCAGAAGAAGTGAGGAGTAAAGTCTGTTCACTATATATTCACCTGTGGTGGCTTTACTGTGATAATAACCAATATTCTGGATCTTGAAGATGGTTTTTGGATGCTATGCTTTTTATTAGCTTCCAGTATTGCACATTAAAAGTAAGTTACATCATTTTTAATGGGACTTACGCACATTGTAACTTTTCTTCATTGTGGTTGTGATGGCTTATGCTGTCAAATTCAGCACTGCTGTCAGACAATATTATGCTTTCCTGTGGAATCTGGTGTAGGTGATCGTACTCTGGCAGGGCAGTTGGACTAGGTGATCTTTTGAGGTCCCTTCCAGCCCCTGAAATTCTGTGATTATGTGATTCGGTGATACATTGTCTGACCTTGAACAAAGGAAGGGAGGGAGGGATAGAAGGAAGGGAGGGAAGAAGCGAGGAAGCAAAGGAGGGAAGGAATTCAGAAGGAAGAAATATGGGAAGATGGAATTTGGAAGAAAGGCATTTGGGAGGAAGGAAGGAAGGAATTTGGAGAGAAGGAAGGAATTTGGGAGGGAGGAAGAAAGGTATTTTCCATGTAACTTTATGTTTATTATCCTTGGGAATCTCTCTCTCTCTCTTTATCTACCTATTACTCTGTCAGGTCATATTCACATTTTGTGCAATGTTTTAGAATTGAGCCATAGATACACATTTTATTAACTTTATTACCTTCCTATAAACATCAGTGCAGATTTCATCACTTGATATTCATTTCATGGTCTAAATACATTTGTTCTAAGAAAATGCATTACTGTATTGACAGAATAAAACAAATACTTTCTGTATAATAGAAAATAACCATGTGTTCTCATAAAATGTTATGTTTCTGTTCAGATTAATGAGATTTATTTTACCTGCTTCATTTTGTTATAGATCTTACTTTATAATTATAATAATAAATAGATAGTTATTTTCCTTTCTCTCCATCTGTCACTTATTCTCCCTGGTTACAACACAATCTTTACAAGAAAGACATTTCTCTAAATTGTGATTGTGAAACATCTGCAGAAGGACTCTGCATAATTTTTTCTGCCTGGCCATCTTTTTTTTTTTTTTCTCCTTTCCTGTGTATAGCTTTCTTGATATAACAGATGCATCAATTTGTTTGGCTCTATTAGTAGGAAAGATAAAAATCTATGTTAATATATCAGACCAAAGCTGAGGTACTTGTACACTTCCTTCAAGGAATATTATCTATCATATGAGCAGCAACCAGCTGTTTATGGAAAAAGAGTACAAGAATCTCTGTGTACCTTTACTGCACACCATCCTTTGGGGAGCATGTCCCAAACCCCTCCTTGTTTTCCCCCTTCCCCTAGAGGGTTTGAATGGATAAAGAGCAAAGGTGCAAAAGGGACCAGAGAAGGAAATTTTTTTTCCTGCCTCAGGCTGGGATATCCACACATGTGCTTTACCCCACAACCCATGAAATTCCCATGCTGTGATGCTGCACTAGGATGCCATAGGCTAACTCATTCCCACTCAATACATATGTCACTGAACACAATTTTTCTAGGAAGATACTAAATGGAGTGATCTGAAAGTGCAGGAGGCTTCTCCATGGACTCTGCTACCTGGATCCCGTCTCTGCATGCCAGACAAGCTGCTATACCTGCTGTCTTTGTTCCTGCCATAAAAGCTGCAGTTTCCCACTTCACCCTGGAACATGCTATCGACTGGGTAGGACACCTTTGCTACCAAAGCAGTGCCCTGGTGGGTATCACTAGGGACTTTTGTTTGTGGGAGCCAACAAAACATTGTCTGTGCAATTCACACATGTGGATTATAAATTTACAGTTTTGGAGGCAGTTTCCTGAACTGTAAAATCACAAGAAATTTTTCACCATCACAGCGTCTCTTTCATGATTAAATTTGACTGTTTTGGCTTTATTTTACTAGAATTTTCCGGGGATCTTGCCTGCTGTTTATATTAGAGAAAAGTCTGCTTGTGGCTTGTCTTTTCCCAACTTCTGAACCTTTCCAAATTGTTTGTTATTATTAATATTTTCCCCCATTGTGAAAAATAACTCCCAATCCAATACCCAGAATTCATAAATAAATTGTACTAAGTTTTGTACACAGTTTGGGTGGGATTTTTTTTGATTGATAAATGATGATGTTGTTATAATTCCTGCAAAATTATTAATAACTAAGACACATCCTTCTGCTAAAATGCAAACTAATAATTTGTACATGCAAAAAATTTTAATAGGTGTATGTCATAAATAAAAGGGAAATAATTCCATAATCATTCTACAGGGAATGATCCTTTAAGAGCCAAAAAGTTCTAATTTTACAGAAATATTTCTACACTAAAAAATATTCAAACTAAAATTCAATCAATATTTCCTTCATATATTTCAACAAATATTATTCTATTCAAAAGATTTATTCATGCATTCTGTCAACTCTGATTAAATAAATTAGTTATAACTATTTGTGTGTAAGCTCAATGCAGACAGATAGGACACTAGGTGCATTTTAGGGATTTATTACCTATAATTTATTGTAATGATCCTTTTTGATTACATGTCACATTGTCCCAGCAGCTGGTAGTTGAATAGATTTAATATGCAAACAGAATTACTCGGTGATAGTATTATAATTCAGCATCACTGATTTGGAAATTTCAAGGCCTGTAGTCAAAATGTTTCTCATTTCAAAATACTTTCTAAAAGCATCAGTTTCTTGACTCTCAATTATATAATGTTAGTAAGCCATTTTTTGGTATACTCACCATTACAGATCAGTGTTTCATGGTCTGTAAGTATTTAAGTGGTACCATTTTATATTGCTGCAACTTATAATACTGTTTCCTTCTCTAGAGATATTCATTACTTACCTTGGCATTACCCTGTACAACCTGATCTAGGTAAACCTGCTTTAACAGGGAGGTTGGACTAGATAATTTCCAGGCATCTCTTTAAGTCCCTACCACACTGTGATTCTATGAAATACTAAGTGAAATTTCAGAAAGTTGAAATCTAAACACTTTCTATGATGTTTCTCAAAAGGCCACAGCCTCTTAATTCTATGCTTATTTTTATTTTTGTAAAACTTAAACAAAGGAGAGTTAATTGTCAATGTATTTGACAACATGTGCAGTTAACAGGCATTTTAAGAAGCTGCAGGGAGTTAAAGATCTGTATCAAAATCTTCCTGGGATAAATAGGAATTTGATTAGTGAGCACTTTTGTGATACTCTTGAATCATCAGTTAATTTGTAGGTATTTAAGCTACTGTACAGACTCTAGCCCAGACATTAGGACTGCTCCTCAGTGCACCTGTAACAGAATTTAACATTCTTGAGGAGAGTTATAGTTTTTCATTGTCTTATTTTTATAGCATGGCATACAGTATTAAAAAGGTAATGTAAGCCCACCCTGAAATTCTAACAGAAATTTGAAATGTCTGATGTAACTCTAAGATGTCATCTTTTTTACTAGTGGAAAACTGGATATTTTCCCTGTACTTTATTTAGAATCATGGAATAGAATCATCCTATTTGTGAAGAGCTAAAGAAATTTAGAAGCACAGCCTGAATATATATTTCTCTTAAGTGTAAGTAAGATACATTTTTGAGTGTTGATAAATGTTTGTAACAGCTCTTGAAAATATTAAACAGTTTTAAACCTAGGTGCTCCAGTTCAGTTCAAAGGAAATTTTAATTTTCACAGCTGCAGGATAATTTTAGAGGAATAGAAGGTTAAAATCTAAGAAAATCACATTACAAAGATGAAACTAAAAGGACATTCTTGAAGTTTCAGTCAGTGATAATAAAAGATGCTGCAGTGACAACTATAATGATGAAAATCTTGTTTTAATGAGAGGATAAGAGGCAAAGGTTTAAAATCACTGACAATATTTAACACTGAACTCCAAATCTGATTTACATCTGTGACCGTTTTAGGCTACGCCTTTAAGAAAGGGACAGTTACTGAGATACTCTGGCTGAATGTTTTGGTGTAAAAAGGAAAACAAAGATATTCTAAACTAATTTCATTGGTAGATTGGTAGAATGCATCTTTAAATTTTAGTTCAGTTTGAGTCTCAGTCAGTTCAGTCTCTCTGTTCCAGTCCACATGAGCAGTTGCTGTCTTTCCTCTGTGCTGGATGGAGTTGACCTTGATCTAACAAGCTAACGAGCTAAGAAACTAATTCTTGCTTAGCACACACTTTTAACTAACAGAATTTCCTCCTTAATAATTAATTCTCTCTCTCTAACCCTTTTTGGGGAAAAAAGGGAGGAAGGGAGAGAAGGGGCTATTTTTGGGGGGACCCTGCTTGCTGGAGGAGGACATGTTATGCTCTCTGAGCTCAGCAGAGAGGAGGCAGTCCAGAAGGCTCTTAGAGGACATCTTCTTGATGCAGCTGTTAAGTGAGCCTACCAGGGGTCAGGCCCTGCTTGACCTACTGTTCTCAAATAGAGAAGGGCTGGTGGGAGATGTGATGGTAGGAGGTTGTCTAGGGTGCATCAGCCATGAGATAGTGGAGTTGTCAATATGCAGGGTGTTATGATTGCATGGAGTGTATTAATATTTAATAGGCAAAATGATTAATATTAATATTAATATTAAATAGGCAAAATTATTCATACAAATATTAATCACTGTATAAAAAAAAACTGCGAAAAGGTTAATAAAACTTATTAATTGGTTTGAAATATTCAGTTGTGGAACAGATACCTCACCAGCAGGAACATGTATAAATTTTAACAATATGAACAAAAATCCAGAACCAACAAACAGCAATTTAAACTGTGAAGAAAAATGAGAAGAAAATCAGCAACATGCTGGAGGCTGCCCACAAAGAGATGCAGAGAACTCTAGAATTCTCTAGGGTAACAGACCTTTAACAGATGCTTGTAAAAATCATAATTTCATAATTACTCACTGATTGTGGTATCACGTGGCACACATGGGGATTTAAACAAAACCAACATGGCGTCAAACATGAAAGCTTCAGGAACAGAGTTTTCACTTTTTGTTGGCTTCTGCAGCTTGTTGCTGTAGCACATACAGGGTTTATCTCTGAAGGCTTTGTAGCTAAAAGCTTTGTAGGCAAAAAAGGTTGCTGCAGAGGCTTGCAGGGCTTGTTGGCTTTGTAGCTTTGCCTCTTCTAGAGACATTTTTAGCTCAGTGGTGCTTGTTGCTTCTTCCAATAAAATGGAACTGTCCCAAGGTCTTAGCTCCTCTGGGGTTCGTCGATTGGCCTTGAAAGACACGTCTGCCTGCTCCTGGCCTTTGCAATGCTTATAGCAAGGGGACTTGTAGTCTTCCTGGGTAAACTGAAGTACAGCTTGGATTCCAAATTGCAAGTCAAGCAAGGTTTGGCTTCTCAGGTTTGCCAGGTTAAGGCTTCTGGCTTCTTCCAGAGCATGGACAAGGCAAGTCAAGGCACTGGCTCCTTGGGCTAGTATTTATAGATTTCCTGAGACAATGATGGCCAGTGATTGAGAGAGAGACACCTGACACTTTGACCTATAGAATCAGTTTTCTCCAAATGTGGCCAAAGACACACACATCTGGCCCATATGGACCCCAGGGAATGTTAAGAAAAGCCTAGGCAAAGTAGGCAATCTCCTGAAAAAACAGACCTGCTGGGTCCTTCCCCATTGTCTGATTCAGAGCATTTTTGAAGAATTTTGTCCCTTCAGGACACAGGGAAACATGGAGGAGAAACAACAAAACCTTTACCTTGGGCTTCCGAAAGGCAGAGTTCAACTTATAGAATAGAATTAACCAGATTGGAAAAGACCTTTGATATCATCAAGTCCAACCCACCACCCAACACCATCTAATCAACTCAACCTTGGCACCAAGTGCCTCATCGAGACTCTTCTTAAACACCTCCAGTGATGGTGACTGCACCACCTGGGCAGCACATTCCAATGGCCAATCATTCTTTCTGTGAAGAACTTCCTAACATCCAGCCTAAACCTGCCCTGGCACAACATGAGATTGTGTCCTCTTGTTGTGGTGCTGGTTGCCTGGGAGAAGAGACCAATCCCCACCTGGCTACAACCTCCTCTCAGGCAGTTGTAGAGAACAATAAGATCTCTGTTGAGCCTCCCCTTCTCTAGGGTAAGCAACCCCAGCTCCCCCAGCCTCTCCTCATAAGGCTTGTGCTCCAAACCTCTCACCAGCTTTTTTGCCCTTCTCTGGTAACGTTCCAGCAAGTCAACATCCTTCCTAAACTGAGGGGCCCAGAACTGGACACAGTACTCAAGGTGTGGCCTGACCAGTGCTGAGTACTGGGACACAATGACTTCCTGCTCCTGCTAGCCACACTGTTTCTGATGCAGGCCAGGATGCCATTTGCCTTCTTGGACACCTGGGCACACTGATGGCTCCTGTTCAGCCAGCTGTCAACCACTGCCCCCAGGTCTCTTTCTGCCTGGCTGCTCTCCAGCCACTCTGACCCCAGCCTGTAGCACTGCATGGGGTTGTTGTGGCCAAAGTGCAGAACCAAGCACTGTGGGGAATGGTATCAAAGGCCATGCTGTAGTCCAGGTAGATCATAGAAGGAAATCAGGTTGGTCAGGCAGGACATGCCCTTCCTAAATCAGTGCTGGCTGGGAGTAATCTCTTAGCCATCCTGTAAGTGCTGTGTGATTGCACTCAAGTTGACCTGTTCCATAATCTTTTCTGGCACTGAGGTCAGGTTGACAGGCCTAGAAAACCCTGGATCATCCAACTGGCCCTTCTTGTGGATGGGTATCATGTTGGTCAGCTCCCAATCATCTGAGAGAGCTGGCAGATGAGCTCACCAAGCCACTTTCCATCATTTACCACCAGTCCTGACTCACTGGAGAGGTCCCAGATGGCTGGAAACTGTCTTATGTGATTCCCATCCACAAGAAGGGCTGGATGGAGGCACCTGAAAACTACAGGCCTGTCAAGCTGACCTCAGTGCCAGGCAAGATTATGGAACAGGTCATGTTGAGTGCAATCACACTGCACTGACAGGGTGGCCAAGGGATCAGGCCTAGCCAACATGGATTTAGGAAGGGCAGGTCCTGCCTGACCAACCTGATCTCCTTCTATGATCAGGTGACCCCCTGGTGAATGTAGGGAAGGCTGTGGATGTAGGCTACCTGTACTTCAGCATGGCTTGGACAGGCTTGGACAGGTTCACTCTGTGCTGGATTAAGAAGCTAGAATGAGCTGCTCCAGCTGTTCCAGTGGGGATCTTGCTCAGGAGCACACCGCGACCGGCACCCTTGGGAACACTAGCTGCTTCCTTTTCAACCTACGGGGGACGGCAGGGCACCCCGGGCTCTCGGCACTCGGCTAGATTCGGCACGACCGTTTCTCCACGTGCTTGCTGCTCGGGATCGCTTGGGCTCCCCCCGTCACTGCCGGCAGCTGGTTTAAAAGCCAGCGGCGGCTCGCGCAGCCCCTGTTCCAGCGGGGATCTTGATGCCATTGAGCTAGAGATCAGGGATGATCGGGTTGAGTGCGTGTGGGTAAGAATTAGAGGGAAGACCAGCAGGGCAGACATCCTGGTTGGAGTCTGTTATAGACCACCCAACCAGGAGGATGATCTTGATGAAGCATTCTATAGGCAGCTTAAGGCTGTCTCAAGATCGCCTAACCTTGTTCTCGTGGGTGACTTCAACCTGCCTGATATCTGCTGGGATCACAACATAGCAGAGAGGAGGCAATCTAAGAGGTTCTTAGAGTGCATGGAGGACAGCTTCTTATCCCAGGTGCTGTGCGAGCCTACCAGGGGTAAGGCTATGCTTGACCTCCTCTTCACCAAGAGGGAAGGGCTGGTGGGTGATGTGGTGGTCAGAGGGTGTTTAGGCACCAGTGGCCACGCGATAATAGTTTTCAGTATTCAGCCAAGCCAAGAGGGGGAGCAAGAAGACCTCCACTCTGGACTTCGGGAGGGCAGACTTCAGGCTACTCAAGGAACTAACTCAGAAGGTTCCTTGGGAAACAGCCCTTAAAAACAAAGGGGTCCAGGAGAGATGGACCTACTTCAAGAAAGAACTCTTGAAGGCGCAGGAACAGGCTGTGCCAGTGTGCCGGAAGATGAGCCGCCGGGGCAGACGGCCAGCCTGGTTGGGTAATGAACTTCTAAAGGAACTAAGGGAAAAAAAGAGGGTGTATTATCTTTGGAAAAAAGGGGAGGCAACCCATGGAATGTTTAGGGATGTTGCTAGGTCTTGTAGGAAGAAAATTAGGGAGGCAAAAGCACATTTGGAGCTCAGACAGGCCTCTGCTGTGAAGGACAACAAAAAGTCCTTCTATAAATACATTAATAGCAAGAGGAAGGGCAAGGAGAAGCTCCACTCCTTGGTGGGCATGGAGGGGAATATTGTAACAAAGGATGAGGAAAAGGCAGAGGTGCTTAACACCTTCTTTACCTCAATTTTCACTAGCAGGACAGAACGGCTTCCAGACAGCTGGCCTGCAGAGCTGGCAGAAGGAGCCAGGGAGCAGCATAGTTTTCCCCTGTTCCAGGATGGGGCAGTTAGAGATCTTCTCAGCCGCTTGGACCCCCACAAGGCCATGGGACCGGATGGGATCCATCCTAGGGTGCTGAGGGAGCTGGTGGATGAGCTGTCCAGGCCGCTCTCCATCATTTTTTAGCAGTCCTGGCTCACTGGAGAGGTCCCAGAGGACTGGAAGCTGGCCAACGTGGTGCCCATCCATAAGAAGGGCCAGTTGGAAGAGCCAGGAAATTATAGGCCTGTCAGCCTGACCTCAGTGCCAGGCAAGATTATGGAGCAGGTCATCTTGAGTGCGATCACACAGCACTTACAGGATGGCCAGGGGCTCAGGCCTAGCCAGCATGGATTTAGGAGGGGCAGGTCCTGCCTGACCAACCTGATCTCCTTCTATGATCAGGTGACCCGCCTGGTGGATGTGGGGAGGCCTGTGGATGTGGTCTATCTGGACCTCAGCAAGGCCTTTGACACTGTCCCCCACAGCAAACTGCTGGCCAAGCTGGCAGCCCAAGGCTTGGACAGGAGCACACTGCGTTGGGTTAGGAAGTGGCTGGAGGGCCGATCCCAGAGAGTGGTGGTGAATGGTGCCACATCCAGCTGGCGGCCTGTCACTAGTGGTGTGCCCCAGGGATCAGTGCTGGGCCCCATGCTTTTCAACATCTTTATTGATGATCTGGATGAGGGCATTGAGTCCATCATCAGTAAATTTGCAGATGACACCAAGCTGGGGGCAGGTGTTGATCTGCTGGAGGGTGGAGAGGCTTTGCAGAGGGACCTCGACAGGCTGGACAGATGGGCAGAGTCCAATGGCATGAGATTTAACACATCCAAGTGCCGGGTTCTGCACATTGGCCACAACAACCCCATGCAGCGCTACAGGCTGGGGTCAGAGTGGCTGGAGAGCAGCCAGGCAGAGAGGGACCTGGGGGTGCTGGTTGATGGGAAGCTGAACATGAGCCTCCAGTGTGCCCAGGCAGCCAAGAGGGCCAACCGCATCCTGGCCTGCATTAGGAATAGTGTGGCCAGCAGGAGCAGGGAGGTCATTGTGCCCCTGTACTCTGCTTTGGTTAGGCCGCACCTTGAGTACTGTGTCCAGTTCTGGGCCCCTCAGTTTAAGAAGGACACTGAGACACTTGAACGTGTCCAGAGAAGGGCAACAAGGCTGGTGAGAGGCCTTGAGCACAAGCCCTATGAGGAGAGGCTGAGGGAGCTGGGGCTGTTTAGCCTGGAGAAGAGTAGGCTCAGGGGCAACCTCATTGCTCTCTACAACTACCTGAAGGGTGGTTGTAGCCAGGAAGGGGTTGGCCTCTTCTTCCTAGCTACCAGCACCAGAACAAGGGGACACAGTCTCAAGCTGCACCAGGGGATGTTTAGGCTCGAGGTGAGGAGAAAGTTCTTCACCGAGAGAGTGATTCGTCATTGGAATGTGCTGCCCGGGGAGGTGGTTGAGTCTCCGTCCCTGGAGGCATTCAAGAGGGGACTGGATGTGGCACTTGGTGCCATGGTCTAGTTGTGAGGTTGTGGTTACAGGTTGGACTCGATGATCTTCAAGGTCTCTTCCAACCTTGGTAATTCTATTCTCTTCTATTCTCTTCTATTCTCTTCTATTCTCTTCTATTCTCTTCTATTCTCTATTCTCTTCTATTCTCTTCTATTCTCTTCTATTCTATTCTATTCTATTCTATTCTATTCTATTCTATTCTATTCTATTCTATTCTATCATCTTTCCAGCGATGGAGGTGAGGCTGACTGCTCTGTAGTTGCCTGGGTCTTCCTTCTTGCCTTTTTGGAAGACTGGACTGACATTTGCTTTCTTCCACTTTTCAGGCACCTCTCCTGTTCTTCATGACTTTTAAAAAATGGTGCAAAGTTCCTCAGCAACATCTCTCTCAGCATATATGGATCCAACAATTGGGGCCCATGGTTTTCTGTGTTTTCAGTTGGTACAAGTGATTTTTAACCCAGCCCTGACTGACTGGTGGAGTGTCCTCCTTTCTCCGGTTCTGCTTCCTTGCTTTCAGAGACTGGGATTCCTGAGGGCCAGTCTGAGAGTAAAGACTGAGGAAACTAAGGCATTCAGAAACTCTGCCATGTCTGCATCCTCTCTTACCTTATCTCCCACATCATTCAGTAGTGGGCCTACATTTTACCTGCTTTTCCTTTTGTCAGTGATGTATCTGAAATAGCTTTTCTTGTTTTCTTTCACTTCCCTGAAAAGGCTTAGTTCAAAGAATTAGCCTCCTGCCTGTGGAATTTGGCTACTCATCAGTAAACGTTTCTATTTATAATTTTTAGTTTAAACATCTCTCAGAAACATTGATTTAAAAAAAAATAATTCCAGTATTACAAAATAATACTGGTAATATTCCAGTATATAAAAATGTCCAGATTTAGCTTCGCCCTTTATGTGTTCTGGTCTGGCAGATATTTCCTAAAATGATGTATATAATTATATCTATCTCTATATGTGCAATTATATATACATATATATAAATAAATCTAAATCTAAATCTAAATCTAAATATAAATGCCCTTGCACTGAAGAGGCAGGCTCTTTGAAAACAATGGTGTGCAACAATATAAGTGAAGATTACAAGATAATGTTTACATACTCAAAAAGAAATTAAAGTTGCACTGCAGGTCTGCATACATTTGAGGATTATTAGTGTTTGAATTTGCCAATTTGAACTGGATGGCTGGGCTTTCCCATCTGAATTTCATTTAAACTGGAACACACCAAGTGAATGTGTGCTTAACTAGCCTATAGGCCTCACTTGCATGCAAATAACCTACTGTGATCAGATAATGGCTATATAGCTAATTATAAGACCATTTAAGAAAACCATCTAAGAGAAGAAAGAAACTATATAAAATGTTTATGAATCAGATTTCTTCCAGGCATTTCTTAGAAATGTTTCCGCGTGCTTTAAATGGTAAAGATCCAATCCAGTCTACATCAACACAGAATAAATTTCAGTATTCGTTTCAATAGAGTTTAATTTAATGAACATGGGTTATAAATAGGTATAGTTGTGTTTAGTATCTCTGCTATGGAATACTGACATGAGTCTATAGCAGTGTCATATTTTTCTCAGATTTTTTTTGATCACTAATAATTTAAACCCCACAAAGATGAGGGGAAGAGTAACACACACAATTGAGATAAAGAGATAAAGAAGTAAGAGTTTAATGTAACATATCATAAGCACAATACATAATTACCTGAGCTAATAACCTAATTAATCTAATAATGTTATGGGTTTAAGAAACTGGCAAGTATTAACCCATAGAGTACAGACCTCCAGAGGCTAGAGAGATTGGACTGCAAAGTGTAATCTTTTGTTATCTAATTCCCAGAATGCCTGTATCTCCCCTTTATAAGGGAACAGCACATGCTGTTTCTCCTCCTTCTTCTCCCTCTCTCTGACCCTTTCCCTGTGCAGGCTTCTTTATCTTTGCCATTGGGGGGAGTAGAGCCTTGAGTGATCTGGCTAGAGCCTGAAACTGGCAAGCTGAATTTTAGCTGTGTCGCTCAGGTTTGGTATGGGGGGATAGAGAGGCAAGAGGGAGGGGTATTGAGGGGGGCACATTTGAGGCCTGGTTTTTTTTGGAGGGAGGTTGTGGAAAACTTTGGCCTAGAGGAGTTTTTGGTTTTGTTTTTTTTTTAGAACCATGGCCAAAGTGGACTTTATTAATAGTATTTCCCTTTAAACTTCTAATTCTTTCCAATACACTGTGGAGTGTTCTTTACTTCTCTGGGAAGGGGTGAAGAGCATCTGTCTCACTCCTTAAACCAGACAGATAATATGGTGCATTGGCCAGGAAATCATGACTTGAAGTGGATGGGTTTTGGACTGGAGAAAATACAGAATTAGAAGTTAAAATTTAATGATTCTCGATACTGGCTGCCCTGCTATTTCAGCCTTTTAGCCTTTTATTTTATCATTGGCTGGTAAATTTGATTTTGTGGGAAGTAGTGCCTGAACATCTTAAATCTTTGCTGGGGCAAGTGAATGGGAATTTTATTTCCTACACTGATACAATTTTTTCTGATATTGGTACCCTGTAGGGGCTGGTTGGTGGGAAGGCTGTAGATATATATTTATTGCTTTGATATGTCCTAGTGTACTATTATTAGGGGCAGCTGCAAGGAGTGTATTGACACGAAGCAGAGGGAGGCACAGAACTCCAAATGCATTTTTTACCTTTCCATGGTCCTGGGAGGCAGATTCCACTTGTCCTTCTGTGACTCTGGCAGTGGCTTGGAGAGACGGAGATGGGAGGCAGCTGTTTGCATTGGTAGCAGCAGCTTCCGCTGCTCCTGGCTTTGCCACGAAACTGAATGTGGCCGAAGGAGCAGCTTTAGGCATGCTGAGCAGCTTGGCGCAGGTTGAGGCAGAGGCTGGGGACAAAGTGGAGCCGGCCACACAATCTGTCTTCCCCTTCCTGGAACAAGCCTGCTGACTGCAGAAATGCAAGTGATGGCTGTTTCAAAAATGGCACCTTGTGGGGGACTGTGATGTATCTGTGAACCCTCGGAAGAGCTCTGGTGAGAAAACATCACTGTGCTCCCATGAGAATCTGGAAACTCCACGGACAGACTGAGTGGGACTGAGAAACCGCAAGGTAAGATGGGAGGCCACCTGGACTAACTTAACAAGTAACTATAGCAATGCTATCCCTGACCCATGAGAATCTTGGGAAAAGTTCATTAACCAATTGCAGGCAGCCACACTGACAATACACACAATATATGAGTTGTGTGCTGGAATAAACATCACTTGCCTTTTGGCCTTCTATGTGCTCTGCTTGTGTTTGATTCTTGTCACACAGACCATCACCTTATCCTTACCCTGACCCCTATACAGCGACAGCACCTAGGGAAAGCTGCCACACTCCTTTGGCATGAATCTGTTGATTGTGGAGGTGGTAGAGGTGGCTGTTGTAAAAATGACACAAATGATTTGTGATCACTTGCTTGGCACAGCACTTCTTCTTCCATTGTGGAGCTGGTGATGCAAGAGCATGCAGCCATGGCTCAGTGCATTGCTCCCCCACTGTAAGAAGCATGCTTGTGTCTTTATAGAGTGGTGGCTACAAATGGTGTGCAAATGCCTCCAGCTGCCACAAGTGGTGTACCTAAACCTGCTTAACCTGAGCTGAGTGCTGCTGTGGGGGATTGTGGTGGGCTGAGGTTCCCCCCCCAACATTAACTTTTCCAGACCAGCTCAGGTGGAAGCAAATAAAAACTGTTTTTACAAACAAAACTACAATCTACAATGGAATGCAATGAATATGTACAAAATAGACAGTATTTACAGTATTTACAGATATTTACAATTAACAATAAACATGAGAACCACCCTGGTCAAGAAGACCAGGAGAGCTGTCCCTCTTTTCCCCCCACCCCTTTTCCAAAAGGGAGAAAGGAGCAGAGAAAAAGCAGTTGTGCAGTCAAGGTCAAGCAGAAGCAGATTAGTATCCCTTCAGAGCACAAAGTGAGCAGAGAAGAGATATCTCTCCAATGAAATTGTTTAGAATTATATTTGGTTTTCCTTTTCACACCCAAGAGTGATTTATTTACATTTTTCTAATTTTCCGCTTGAAATTTGTAACAAAATTTTAAAGGCATAGCCTAAAACTACCAAAGAGATCCCAGCCTGTAGCTCTGCATGGGGTTGTTGTGGCCAAAGTGCAACACCCGGCACTTGGACTTGTTGAATTCCATCCCATTGGACTCTGCCCATCTGTCCAGCTGGTCAAGGTCCCACTGCAGAGCCCTTCCACCCTCTAACTGACCAACATCTGTTCCCAACTTGGTGTCATCTGCAAATTTGCTGATGACTGTCTCAATCCCCTCATCCAGATCGTCAATGAAGACATTGAAGAGGATGGGGCCCAGCACTGATCCCTGGGGGACGTCACTGGTGACTGGCCTCCAGCTGGAGGTGGCAACATTCACCACCACTCTCTGGGCCCGGCCCTCCAGCCAGTTCCCAACCCAGCACAGAGTGTTGCTGCCCAACCCATGAGCTGACAGCTTAGCCAGCAGTTTGCTGTGGGGGACGGTGTCAAAGGCCTTGCTGAAGTCCAGGTAGACCACATCCACAGGCCTCCCCACATCCACCAGGTGGGTCACCTGATCATAGAAGGAGATCAGGTTGGAGAGGCAGGACCTGCCCTTCCTGAATCCATGTTGGCTGGACCTGAGCCCTTGGCCATCCTGCAGGTGCGCAGTTATTGCCTCCAGGATAATCTGCTCCATCATTTTCCCTGGCACTGAGGTCAGGCTGACAGGCCTGTAGATTCTGAGTTGCTCCATCTGGCCCTTCTTGTGGATGTGGACCACATTGGCCAGTTTCCAGTCATCTGGGACCTCACCGGTCAGCCAGGACTGGAGGAAAATGATGGAGAGCAGCTTGGCCAGCTCATCTGCCAGCTCTCTCAGCACCCTAGGATGGATCCCATCCGGTCCCATGGACTTGTGAGTGTCCAAGTGGCTCAGCAGGTCCCGAAATAATTCCTCACGGATATCCAGGGCATTACACTGATCCCTGACCCCATCACCCAGCTCAGGAGGCCACTTGTCCTGAACTCCTCCTGCCTTGCTGTGAAAAACTGAGGCAAAGAAGGTGGTCAGGACCTCAGCCTTTTCCTCATCTTCAGTCACTGTGTTCCCCTCCAGGCCCAATAAGGAGTGCAGGTTCTTCTTGCCCTTCTTTTTAACATTAACATATTTGTAAAAATGCTTTTTATTGTCCTTCACTGAGGTGGCCAGCCTTGGTTCCAACTGGGCCTTTGCCTCTCTATTTTTTTTTCCTGCATAATCTAACAACTTCCTTAAACATACCTCGAGAAGCCTTCCCCTCCTTCCAAAGGTGATACAGCCTCTTTTTTTCCCTTAAATCCTCCAGGAGCTGCTTGCTCCTCCAGGCCGGTCGCCTTCCCCGCTGGCTCATCTTTCGACACATGGGAACTGCCAGTTCCTGTGCCTTCAAGAGCTCCTGTTTGTAATAGGTCCAACCCTCCTGGACCTGTCGGTTCTTGAGGGCTGATACCCAGGGAACTTTGCAAATAATTTTCTTAAACAGGCTGAAGTTTGCCCTCCGGAAGTCCAAGTTGAAGATTCTGTTGGTGGTCCTCCCTATCTCCCTGTATATTGAAAACTTCACCATCTCATGGTCACTGCACCCCAGGCAGCCTCCCACGGTCATGTCTCTTACCAGCCCTAAGAGTAAGGAACCAGCAAACAGCTCACTCTTTGTCTTTTTCCCCAGTTCATCCTTATCATTTGCAAACTGCTATATGCTTCTTTTTCCTTGAACCACCACAAGCATATACAGGATCCCCATACATTGACCCCCAGAAAGGAAATACAGCACACTACAGAAAAGGAAAATAAAACAAAAGAAAACTTACACAAAAAATTCTTAACAAGAGGTAATTAAATCCTCTTCTCATTTTTTTCAACCTTTTTTTTGTCCTGTCTACATCAGTTGTCTTAATTAAGACAGCTGCTTTCACTGCCCTATCATTGGCCTTCAGAAAGAATGTAACGGTTTAGTGTAAGGGCTAAGCTGCCTGCTCCTCCAACACAAAGAGTGGAAATTTGGCACCTATTTAATCTATGGGCATTGGTTTCAGCATTGCATTATTTCTTTATGTATGTGTGCATATCAGTATCTGTAAGCTTCAGAAGCTTTTATAATTATGCTACATCAGAATATTTAACTTTTGCTAAATACTGTAGACAGCATTTTCTACTGCCTCACACTGCATCTATAGAAAACTTCCTTTTTGAAATGATAAAACTTAATTTCTGAGAGGACTAATGACTGTAAAGAGATGCAAAACACTGAATTACTAGATTTTAAGCACAGATCCTATGCTATTATCCAGCTCATGAATATATTACCTAAAATTCATTCACATAACCTTCTGTAATACTTGAAATATGTACTCTAGAACAAATTTTTTCATTATTGTTATGCATTGGGTGAGTATGGAAAATTTCACCATTAACTCAGTTCCCTTCATAGAATTGCATACTGTCATTTTTCAGTACAGGGTAAAACACTTTTATAGCTTGTTCTGACTGTGCAATTTTGACTTGTGTTTTGTGTTTGGCTTTGAATTGCCATATACTTGTAGGATTATGATTTTTTTTAAACTAGAATTATTTTTCATGTAAAATCATTGTTGCAAGTATATTTCATGACAAATACTAGATTTTTAAATTTTATTTATGTGTAAGGGCACATTCAGCATGCTAACAGTCTCTCATAAGCAGAAAATAGGTCACATTATCCAAGCATCTCTAGGATATTTGGAAAATATCATAGTGCCAAGTTAAACAAAAGTTAAATGAGTATCTGACTGTGGTGGTTTAGGCCAGATGCCGGCCCCTGATGCCACTACACAGGCCACACCTGGGATGTTCCAAAGGGGGCCCAGCCCAGTGGGTGGTCACAGGAAGCCAGGTATTTCACCCATAATTCCCTCCTCCCTTATAAAACATCAAGCGTGGCGTCCTTTTGCTCCCTTTCCTCCCTCAGTGCTGCCTAGGTAAAATGGTGTGAGCTGCCTCCCTTGGGCCTGCCCAGGCCCAAGGCTGGATCGGGGAGAAGAAAGAGCCCTGGGAGGGTTTTGGGTGTACCTCCAGGTGGGGATAGGACATTCTTAGGTATGTTTTGGGATATCTCTCTCTCTTTGTCACAGTGTTTGTGGTTTTCTGTGAAACTTCTCTTTGTTTTTCCATTTAAATTTTCCACTATTTTTTTGCAATCTATTTTGTCTGAGTCTTTCTTTTGCCTGTGGTGGGAGAATTGGTCTCCCAACCCACTACACGGACATGCACTATTATGACCATACAATTTTGTTCACTTGTAATGTGCCTGTGATCAATTAAAATATCAGGGCAAGACACACAACTATTGCTATAAAATAAAGGTAAAACAATATAACCATTGAACATGAGAGAATTTGCCCTTATTGTATCACATTTCATATCACCTGAAGTTATCTGACTCAAGTACTTCAATTATAGCAATAATATAGTTATGCTCTAGGTTTTCAGTGTGTTTCACTTGCACTTTGAGAGGGAAAATTACATGTTTCATTTCACAATGCAGTAAGACTGAAGAATGTCAACATTGTCTTTGCCATTCAGTTCTTCCCTCTAATTGTTTGTGTTTGCCTCTCTGTATGTACAGTGTTATATTGACTGTTCAGTGTGACTTTAAATGTAAATAAATCAGCCCAGACATTTTTGTTCAGTACTGTCCTGGAAGAGGCATTAATACGACAGTTAAATCTGTTTTCAGCCACTGCCCTTTTCTCCTCCCTCTCTGTTACACGGTCTGGATTAAGGTTGAGGAGCCTAATAGGCAGGCGCCATTAAGGCTGCCTGGAGGGGAGTGGAAGCTGAACCCGATCCCCAAGCCTGACTTTTCAGAGAGGCAACTGTACGTGTCAGATGCCATGAGAGAAGGTGTGTGCAGTTTACTTACCACATAAACATTTTGAATTGATTGGCAGGATTTGAATGGCTAATGTGCCATTGGGCTGTTCAGTTTTCAAATAGGGAAATTATAGGGGAAGACCTCCTATACTTTTTGCTTGCTCGTTGTTTGTTACACTCCTAGCTTACATGCTTGTTACTCTCTCACCTCTCTCCCCTGTTCATTAATGGGATTCAAGGCGACAACAAGCACCCTACTTGCTCCTATCTTCAGAGCAATTAGCTTATTTTGTTTTAGCATGGTAGTGCTCGGGTTGGGCCTTCACTACGATAGCTTGCCCTCTCATTTCCTCTAAATTTGTGGATACTGCCCTTTGGACTATAACTATGAACTCAAATTCCTCTTTGTTCAGCAAAGGTTTTGGTAGTTAGCAGCTTGGCAGTTCGTGAGTAAAATATGCTATTTTACCTGGTTATTTCTGATGTTTATAACTTGTTATCTCTTAACTCCGTTGTGAACTCAATGGTGGTTCGTCTACGCCACCTGAGACAGTATTGCTGTTTAGTTTCATGTGCATAGAGAGATTACAGTTTGTTCCTCTGTAATCCAAGTTCTGATTGTTCTAGACTGTTATTGTACTGTTTATTAGCCTTTTACCATGTGTATTCAACCTGTTATCAACCGAGCAAATGAACCCGAATAAAATTGGCTCGGTAAAGCAATATTTGATATTTAATAAATAATATTCATATTTTATCATCTTTCCTACCAATAAATGTATAAACTACAACAAGTACATTTTGCTCTTTATTAGTCCTCCTATCTTTAACCCTATGGATTATCCTACTTTCCTTTTATTTGGGCTGTTATGCTCGAAGACAGGCTCAATACTTACTTTCATCTTTGTATTGTCCCATCTGGATGTCTGAAATTCTTTGTACTAACAGGATTGTTTCCTGTTTGTTGATTCTACGACAAAAGATAGTCTCATTAATGTTATCTATTAGCTTGTCTGAAAGCCAGCCTTACCCAGCTCCTACCCTGACATTTCAGTAAGAGGAAAAGTACTAAAGTCTAATGTGAGGTTATCTGACAGAAAAGATGTGGTGGCACATGGGGAGCATATCAGTTAAATAACACTCATCATCCAAATTTGTTTCATTCAATTCTTTTTCATCATCCCTTGTAGGCACTGCTGTACAATACTACATAGCTGAAAAAGGTAGGATTTTAACGTTGACATACAGCTCAAAAGAATCTCATACAAACTTGTTAGAGACAATGGATTATGCCAATCTACCTCATTGCTATCTGTGATATCTCTCTGATAATTCTTCATACATCTGTCTTTCCAGATTTGCCCATATTTCAGGCATTTTTCAGTTTGTGTTGTTTTGGGTTTTTTTTCATGTAATATCAGGTTAGTAGTTTACACATTGCTAGTAGTACCTTCTATACTTCCTAATATTACCTAGCCCATTTTGACAGCATATTTTAAGGGAATTTGACTGTGTTTCACAAACAGGAAATGGATGTACTGCAAAATCATTAATATTCCTAAAAACATTACTAGAAAAAATAATTCCTCTACTAGGTCAAATACCTAATGAAAATCTTCTTTTTTTTCTTTTTTTTTTTTTTTTTTGAAAGAAGAAATAAAGTATAGTAGTCAATAAAGTCATTCTGTGTGAGTAGAATTTTCTTAAGTAATTAGCTTTCAACCATGTTGTAGAAGTTATAATTGCTTGGTAAAAAGTTCAGTTTTCTATTTTAATAGTATTGCTTTTGGTGCAAATACAGTACAAAATATAGAAAGTTTTAACACAATTTGCCAATATAGATTTCCAAATGGAAAGTGTGTTAAAAAATTTGTATGTATACACAAAAAATATCAAACTATTGATATTTCCATAGGTTTTGGATCATTGTACTACTTTTTTTCTGTTTTATTACAAGGCATTTAAATCTCTGAGGGAAACTATATTGTCAAACACTGAAAAAGGCTTTCATACAGAAGAATCTGTCTTTCTACTACTATAAAACTCCAGTCTTTGTTAAAACTAAACTACCTCAGATCTACACCTTTTTTTCTTTTCTTTTATTTTCTTTTTTAAGTAAATAGAATTAAATAAATGTTTTTTTTCTCTAGGTGAAGAGAGCCTTTGAGGTCACTCTGCATGTGATTGATATGTGACAGGAACTTCCCAGATGATGTCACCAAACTTCAGGTGTTTACACCATAAATGTCTAAATGTCTACACCTGAGCTACTGATCTGGGTTGACACTAATGTCAGCAGAGCTCTACTGCACAGATGCTATTGGAAGCAAAGTCCAGCCCTGCAAATACAGGTGTGTATTTGCATGTGGGATTATTACTAGATTCATGTGAAGTTGGAAATAGTTCTTGCTTTCCTTTCAGTTGTACATTTCTGTCTCAATCCACTATTTTTGTGGAATGTATGATTCTTTTATGGATTCCCCAAATGAAACCAAGAAGGAACCAAGTCATTAATTTGGGAAAAAAAAACACTTGAATTTATTTTGCTTACATATGCAGAAGAAAAAGTTAGAAATATAGAAAAAGAGGAAGAAATAAGCAAAGGGTAGCAAAGCAAAAAGCTAACTACCACTGCGTGTCTAGCTGATCTTTCTCTGATCCCTGAAAGCCTTGATCCCTGAAGGTGGGGAAGCTTGCAGTAGCAAAGGTTGAGGTACTGGAGCCAGATGAGTCCTTGCTGCTTGATAGGCATGGAAGCTTCAAACTCCCCCTGTTGCGTATTGTGTTTTATACCTTTTTCAGCCCCATATGTAGTCACACTGTCCCATTCAGTTGAACATATTTGACTGGTGTCAGCACCAGTCCCACAGGAAGTTGACCTGTGCCAGCTCCAGTCTCATAGTAACATTCCTGAGAGTGGAACTCGTGGCCTTGTCTGGTTATCACTCGCTATTGTCTCAAAGTTGTAGTAATGGTGTGAAAGTACTGTAGGAAACTGCTGTGTCAGTCACCTTTTGAGATTCCTGTCCATGAGAAGGTCCATAAAGACTTGTCTCAGCAAGTCCCAGCATCTGCTGGCTACCAGCACAGTTTGTGGTCGTGTAGATGAGAAAAGATTCCTCTTGAGACAACAGTGTGAAGGCAAAACATGAAGATGTGAGTCCTGTTTACAGTGGGATCCAATGTCAGCACAGAGCCTATGGTCCTCTGGAACAATGTTGTGAAACATTTTGGGCAGGTAAACAATGCTGAGGCAATTAGAGAGAGAAAACTCACCGCCTTACAACTTCACACTAGTAAAGAGACGAATAGGAAAAGTGTTTTGCTTGGGTGGCATAGACCACCATCAGAGAAGCTGGAAATAGAGCCTGCTTTACAACTTCTGCTATTCTTTGTCTTCTTGCAGAGCTGGGTATGAGACTACATGAGCACATTTCAAGTGAAGATAAACAATTTTTGAAACTATCAGTCAGAATTCAGAGCATTAAAATAGGTTTGAAAGGGGAAGGAGATGAAACCAGACTCTCCAGAGAGGAGACAGAGGGTGGTAAACTAGACTGAGTGGTGAAATCAGCAGTCCAGCTGAAGTGCATTGTGATGGGTTAGGCAGCCCCCTCCAAACCCTCCCCATCACGGGCAGAATAAAACAACTCAAAACAAAACGGATTGCAAAAGTGATGGAAAGTTTAAGGAAAAGCGGTGAATCTTTACAGAAAGCCAAAAGCAGAGTGACAAAAGAAATCCCAAACAGTCCCAAGATAATCCCATCCCCACCTGGGGGTACATCCAAGACCCCCAGGGCTCCTTCTTCCCCCCTCCCCACTGCCAAGCTAGTCTCAGCTGGCCAGATCTGAGACTGCCCATCCCCCCGTGGCCTTGGGCCTAGCCAGGCCCATGGCCGGGAGACAACAACTCCCCCATTACCGGGCGACGGCGAGGAAGAAAGAGGAGGTGCTTAGACCTCGCACTGGATCTTATAGTGGTGCAGAGAATTATGGTAGAAATACCCAATTTCCTGTGTCCACGCACTGGGCTGGACCTCTGGACACAGGAAGCAGGGGGCACCCAGCCCAAACTGCAACATGCCACCCCTTATTTCATACCATAATCTCTGCACCCCAAACATATCATCAAATTAGAACTCTTCCGATGACATGTCCGGCGAAGTCCATATCTTCATCTGGGCGTCCACCCAAACAGTCTCTCTCAGTCAGGGTCAAGTGTCAGTCCATTCCAGTTCTTCTTCTCTCATCTAATGGAACCACCCAGCGATGCAGAGTTCACTCTTCTGCGGTGCAAGTTCTTCATGGATCTGGTGGACATCCTGGCCACCTGGAAAAAACCTCACAACTTCTCAACCAGCTTCTACTTCCATCTCCATTTACTCAGTGGCATATTTCCACCCCTGGGGCAAGCCAGTCAGAACAATCTGGCTCTAACTCCTTCTCCACCCCTCCAGGAAAATAGCACACTGAGCCTTCCTCAACCCTGCACGGACCTATCCCAAGCCCAGTGCTGACCGCTTCCAGCCGCGGCCCAAGGCTACACAAATGCATGTCACAGTACACCGCCCCCCACTGGGCGTTCGCGTACCAAGCCGTGACAAGCATTCAGCTACACAACTCCCCCGGAAGGGGGAGGGTCTGCACCACAACCTACTGAGAAGAAGGGAGGTGGAGCCAGGTGCTCGGCGCTATTTTTCAGAACTGGTCCGAAAAGTAATCAGGGAAGAGACTAGGACCGGCCCCACTACAGCCCGAGCGCACAGCTGGGGCCGGGGCCGGGGCCGGCGCTCCGAGGGCATGGCCAGGCCCGCCGCCACCGCAGCCTGAGTAGCCGGCCGGGGGCCGCCGTCGCCGCTCCAAGCGCACGGCCGAGGCCACCGCCGCCGCAGCCCGAGCATACAGCAGAGTTCCGGCCGCCTCTATCGCCGCGGTACAGAATCAAAATCGCCTCCACCCCTCGGGCATTCAAACGGCTTCTCCAGCGAAAGCCATAAACGCGTTCCCAGAGCCCTTGAGAACGGCTTTGCAGCTGGGGTCCCCGTTTGCCCTACTGAGTTTCGGGAGCTGAGCTCGCCCGCTCGCCACGGCTGGCTCTTTCCTGCAGCGAAAACGGGCCCGATCCTGATCTGCTCGCCGCTGCCCCTCCCCTGCTTCACTCCCCGCCGCTTCTACCGCCCGCAGAGAGCAAAGGGTGGAAGAAGGGCAGGTCCCGCGTTCTTAAGCGGTACCCCAATTCCGATGGTCAGGAACCACCCCTGCATGGAAGAGCAGGAGAGGGCTCCGTGCCATCGGCCACGCACCAGGTGTCCCCCTGCAATCCACAAGAATTCACACAATCGCCCCAACAACAAAACTTGACCCCAACTTCCAAAAGCCAAACCGACGCCCAGAACTGAATTTAAACTCTCCGTTTTTTGCAATCCGATCTGCAAAGTGGCCACAATAACAAACTCCTACTCCTGCCTGGCTCGCCAGGAGTGCAAAGGGGTTGAGGGCAGACCCCTCTCCCCATCACAACCATCCTCTGCTACCAATAATGTGATGGGTTAAGGCAGCTCCTCTCCAAACCCTCCCCACCACGGGCAGAATAAAACAACTCAAAACAAAACGGATTGCAAAAGTGATGGAAAGTTTAAAGGAAAAGCAGTGAATCTTTACAGAAAGCCAAAAGCGGAGTGACAAAAGAAATCCCAAAACAGTCCCAAGATAATCCCATCCCCACCTGGGGGTACAGCCAAGACCCCCAGGGCTCCTTCTTCCCCCTCCCCACTGCTAGGCTAGTCTCAGCTGGCCAGATCTGAGACTGCCCATCCCCCCGTGGCCTTGGGCCTAGCCAGGCCCATGGCCAGGAGACAACAACTCCCCCATTACCGGGCAACGGCGAGGAAGAAAGAGGAGGTGCTTAGACCTCGCACTGGATCTTATAGTGGTGCAGAGAATTATGGTAGAAATACCCAATTTCCTGTGTCCACCCACTGGGCTGGACCTCTGGACACAGGAAGCAGGGGGCACCCAGCCCAAACTGCAACATGCATGTACACCAATGCACTCAGTACAGGTAACAAACAAGAGGAACTGGAAGCCTTGGTACACCAGGAAAACTATGATGTAGTCAGAAACATGGTGGGATGACTCACATGACTGGAGCACTGCAGTAGATGGTTACAAGCTATATAGATGAGACTGTATGGTGGGTTAACTCCCATTCTGAAAACAGGGTGGAGGGCTTGTGAGTGCTTTGCCCTCCCTGCAGGGCATTTTCCCCCTGGAAAACTGAGTCTATTCCACTGCCCCCTCCCTGCCCAGTTAGGGTATAAGAGGGCATTGGAGTCATTAGCTCTCCTTTCTGGTTTCTGCCTCTCCTGGACAAGAGCTACTGCAGCTGCTTTCCTGCTCTTCTGCCATGTGGTTGGGCCTGATCCTTCTCCCTGCTGCCTCCATGCCTCTTCAGAGAGAGAGAGAGGTTTTATATTGCTGTGCTTTTCCCCCTCCCATCCATCCTTGTTCCTTGCCCTTGTGAATCTTACCTGTAATTGTTATATACATATTGTTTAAAGAAAAGTCTTTACCTCTCTACTTCCAGGCCAACTCCAAATTATTGCTTGGTGGATTTGCTCCTTCACTTTCTTTTTTTTTTTTTCCTCTCTGTTGGGAGGGAGGAGGGGGAGCAGGGGAGAGATTCTCAGCCTTGCCCCCATCTGACCTCTTAACTCCCAGTTAAGGCTCAAACCACTACAGACAGGTGAGAGAGAAGAGGAGAAAGGGTGGCTCTGTCTATCAGGGAATCTCTCGATGACACCGAACTTGAGGTTAAGGATGAATGGATTGAGTGTCTATGGGTAAAAGTCAGAGGGAAGTCCAACAAAGCTGATATCCTGGTTGGAGTCTGTTATAGACCACCTAAGCAGGTTGAACAGGTTGATGAAGTATTCCACAAACAGCTGGAGGTTGTCTCAAGATAGCCAGCCCTTGTTCTTGTGGGTGACTTTAATCTGCCAGATATCTGCTGGGAACTTAACTCAGCAGAGAGGAGGCAGTCCAGAAAGTTTCTAGTGTGTATGGAGGATAGCTTCTTGACACAGCTGTTATGTGAGCCTAATAGGGGTGAGGCTCTGCTTGACCTACTGTTCTCAAGTAGAGAAAGGCTGGTGGGAGATGTGACAGTGAGAGGCCGTCTAGGGTATAGTGATCATGAAATAGTGGAGTTTTCAATATGCAGAGAAATAAGGAGGTGCAATAACTAAACTCTTACTTTGGATTTGCAGAGGGTAGACTTCTGCTTATTTAAGCAACTAATCCAGAAAGTACTTTGGGAAGCAGCCCTTAACAACAAAAGGGTCCAGGATGGTTTGACCTACTTCAAACAGGAGCTCTTGAAGGCACAGGAACAGGCTGTCCCAATGTGCCGAAAGATGAGTTGCTGGGGAAGGCGACCAGCTTGGATGGGCAAGCATCTCTTGAAGGAATTAAAGCAAAAAAAGAGGGTGTATCTCCTTTGGAAAGGGGGTAGGTAACTCAAGATATGTTTAAGGATATTGTTAGATCATGTAGGAGAAAAATTAGAGAGGCAAAAGCCCAGTTAGAACTTAAACTGGCCACTTCTGTGAAAGACAATAAGCATTTTTATAAATATATTAATGCTAAAAAGAGGGGCAAGGAGAAACTCCACTCTTTATTGGGCCTGGAGGGGAATGTTTTAATGGAAGATGAAGAAAAGGCTGAGGTATTAAATACCTTCTTTGCCTCCATTTTCAAGAGTAAAGCAGGAGGGCTTCAGGATAACTGGCCTCCTGAACTGGTGAATGGGGTCATGGAGCTGTATAGTCCCCCTATAATACAAGAGAAAGCAGTTAGACAGTTGCAGAGCCACATGGATCCTCACAAGTCCATGGGACTAGTAGGGATCCATCTTAGGGTACTGAGAGAACTGGCAGATGAGCTGGCCAAGCCACTGTCCCACATTTACCACCAGTCCTGGCTCACCAGAGAGGTCCAATGAGAGCTCACTGGAAGCTAGACAATGTGATGCCTATCTACAAGATGGGCTGGATAGAGGAACCCGGAAACTGCAGGCTTGTCATCCTGACCTCAGTGCCAGGCACAATTACGGAGCAGATGATCTTGAGTGCAAGCGCACAGCACCTACAAGATGGTTAAGGGATCAGGCCCAGCCAACCTGGATTTAGGAAAGGCAGGTCTGATCTCCTTGTGTGACCTAGTTAGGGCTTTAAACTAGCTCTGAAGGGGGTGGGTGAGGAAATCAGTCCCTCTGTAGATGAAAGAGTGGGGCACAGATTAGGGTCAATAGAGAAGTCGAGAGCCCAGTTGAAGTGCATGTAGACCAATGCACGCAGCACGGACAATAAGCAAGATGAGCTGGAAGTCCTGGTCCACCAGGGTGACTATGATATAGTCGCCATCTCAGAAACATGGTGGGATGACACGCACAATTGGAGTGCTGCACTGGGGGGTTACAGGCTCTTCAGGCGAGGGAGAAGAGGAGGAGGGGTGGTTCTGTATATTAGGGAGTCACTCTCTGCCACACAACTTGAGGTGGAAAATGAAGGGATTGAGAGCCTGTGGGTTAAAATCGGGGGCAGACCAACAAATCTGATATCCTGGTTGGAGTCTGTTATAAACCACCCAACCAGGATGAGGAGACAGACGAATTATTCTATAAGCAACTGGAGACTGTCTCAAGATCATCAGATCTTGTCCTTGTGGGTGACTTTAACCTGTCAGATATCTGCTGGGAACTTAATTCAGCAGAGAGGAGGCAGTCCAGATGATTCCTGGAGTGCATGGAGGACAACTTCCTGATGCAGCTGTTAAGTGTGCCTACCAGGGGTCAGGCTCTGCTCGACCTGCTGTTGTCCAATAGAGAAGGGCTGGTGGGAGACGTGACCGTGGGAGACTGCCTGGGGTGCAGTGACCATGAGATAGTAAAGCTTTCAATATACAGGGAGATAGGGAGGACCACCAACAGAACCTTCACCTTGGACTTCCGGAGGGCAAACTTCAGCCTGTTTAAGAAAATTATTTGCAAAGTTCCCTGGGTATCAGCCCTCAAGAACCGACAGGTCCAGGAGGGTTGGACCTATTACAAACAGGAGCTCTTGAAGGCACAGGAACTGGCAGTTCCCATGTGTCGAAAGATGAGCCAGCGGGGAAGGCGACCGGCCTGGAGGAGCAAGCAGCTCCTGGAGGATTTAAGGGAAAAAAAGAGGCTGTATCACCTTTGGAAGGAGGGGAAGGCTTCTCGAGGTATGTTTAAGGAAGTTGTTAGATTATGCAGGAAAAAAAATAGAGAGGCAAAGGCCCAGTTGGAACCAAGGCTGGCCACCTCAGTGAAGGACAATAAAAAGCATTTTTACAAATATGTTAATGTTAAAAAGAAGGGCAAGAAGAACCTGCACTCCTTATTGGGCCTGGAGGGGAACACAGTGACTGAAGATGAGGAAAAGGCTGAGGTCCTGACCACCTTCTTTGCCTCAGTTTTTCACAGCAAGGCAGGAGGAGTTCAGGACAAGTGGCCTCCTGAGCTGGGTGATGGGGTCAGGGATCAGTGTAATGCCCTGGATATCCGTGAGGAATTATTTCGGGACCTGCTGAGCCACTTGGACACTCACAAGTCCATGGGACCGGATGGGATCCATCCTAGGGTGCTGAGAGAGCTGGCAGATGAGCTGGCCAAGCTGCTCTCCATCATTTTCCTCCAGTCCTGGCTGACCGGTGAGGTCCCAGATGACTGGAAACTGGCCAATGTGGTCCACATCCACAAGAAGGGCCAGATGGAGCAACTCAGAATCTACAGGCCTGTCAGCCTGACCTCAGTGCCAGGGAAAATGATGGAGCAGATTATCCTGGTGGCAATAACTGCACACCTGCAGGATGGCCAAGGGCTCAGGTCCAGCCAACATGGATTCAGGAAGGGCAGGTCCTGCCTCTCCAACCTGATCTCCTTCTATGATCAGGTGACCCACCTGGTGGATGTGGGGAGGCCTGTGGATATGATCTACCTGGACTTCAGCAAGGTCTTTGACACTGTCCCCCACAGCAGACTGCTAGCTAAGCTGTCAGCTCATGGGTTGGACAGCAACACTCTGTGCTGGGTTGGGAACTGGCTGGAGGGCCGAGCCCAGAGAGTGGTGGTGAATGTTTCCACTTCCAGCTGGAGGCCAGTCACCAGTGGTGTCCCCCAGCGATCATTGTTGGGCTCAGTCCTGTTCAAAATTTTATTGATGATCTGGATGAAGAAATAGAGTCCAATAATAGTAAGTTTGCAGATGACACCAAGTTGGGGGCAGGGGTTGATCTGTTAGAGGGTAGAAGAGCTCTGCAGTGGGATCTTGACAGGCTGGACAGATAGGTGGAGTCCAACAGTATGGCATTTAACAAGTCCAAGCACCGGGTTTTGTACTATGGCCACAACAACCCCATGCAGCACTATAGGCCAAGGTCAGAGTGGCTGGAGAGCAGCCAGGCAGAAAGGGACCTAGGATTACTGGTTGACAGACCACTTACCATGAGCCAGCAGTGCACCCAGGTAGCCAAACAGGCCAGTGGCATACTGGCCCGCACCAGAAATAGTGTGGCCAGCAGAAGCAGGGAAGTCATTGTGCCCCTGTATTCAGCGCTGGTTAGGCCACACCTTGAGTACTGTGTCCAGTTCTGCGCCCCCCAGTTTAAGAAGGACATTGAGATACTTGAATGTGTCTAGACAAGGGCAACAAGGCTGGTGAGAGGTCTTGAGCACAAGCTCTATAAGGAGAGGTTGAAGGCACTGGGGTTGCTTAGCCTGGAGAAGAGAAGGCTCAGGGAGACCTGTGGCAATCATAGCAATAAGTGGTGTGAGCAATCTGGCAATATTAGCTTAGAGATTGACATAGTGGCAGGCCGTGCTTAGCGTAAGTGTAGAAGTATCTAGCAGTTTAGCAAAACAGTGCTGTGCTTGCAGTGTGTAACTAAATCGTGATACTTGTACCTATAAACACAGAGAATTATGTGGGAATAACAGGATGCACACATCAATCAACAACCTCATGATATTAGTCATTTAACCAATAATGTATAATAGTAGGACGTGTGGACAGTTGTGGAGATCCAATGAACTTATGCCAGTTATGCTCTGTGAGTCTATATAGGCTGTAGAAGTTCCTTAATAAACTGAATAATATGTAGATCATATTGGTCATCTGAATTGATTCTGTACTCTGTTGTCATCAAGTGGTGCCTGAACTTGTGGATGAGACCCTCGGACTATGATGCTGCTCAACCCAGCATAAGAGGTATGCTCCGAGAGGGAATGGAAAGACGGTCAGATCAGCACTGCCCTGGTGCTGGAAAATAAGCAGCGCACACGCCCAGAGAAGGAAGAAAATCTTGCCAGGATTTGGTGAGTGGCCAGGGAAGAAATGGGGGTGACACTCAGTAAAGAAGAAGAGACTGTGCTTAAAGTCCTCCAAAGTATCCTCTCCATAAGAGGTATTTCTGGGACTTTGAAGGGCCTTTGGCCTGGGCCCAGGATCAAGGTTTTATCCCCACAGAAAAAGAAGCTTTTACCTGTGAAACTTGGGACAATATTGGTGTCCGGCTGTGGGATGAGGTCTAAAGTCTCAAAAGGGCCTTTTTGCTATAGCACCTTCTGATGACTTGTCACAGATACACTGAAATCTATGAAAGCAGAAAAGTCTGCTCTCGATTCAGCTGCTGCGGCATTTGTTGTAACCAAGATGAAAAAGGGACACTTGGAAGGCTCCACACCCTCTGCCCCCCTCCCTGCATTGTCCAATGCTTCGTCAGCATCCTCATCACAATTCCTATTTCAATTAACCACCATCTCTCTTCCTACATGAATCGCAACTCCCCTATTGCTGTCAAAATGGAGGACGGAATGCAGGAACACTCACCACAAGAAGACACCGCATACGCCATTTTGGTGAAAATGCTGCATTTACCAGACACCACTGCTGCCGTTCGCCCCAAGCAGAGAAAAAGCCATTAAAAGGCAGTGAAACCTGTTGTTCAGCGTATCTGATCCCCTTCATCTACATCCTCCTCTAGTAACACCAGCGATGGCTTGGATTTGGAAGACAAAAAGACCCATGTCAAGAAATTGAGTAGCACCGACTCTGTTTTGCAGGTTCTCTTAGAAAAAATTGAGCACTTGGAGGGGTCATGATTACAGCATTTTTGTGACCAGACCCCTCCCGGTGGCCCCAGCGGCCCCAATCAAGGCAGCCCTGACAGAGGCAGCCCCAATACTGGCAGCCCCAACAGCAGCTCCAGCTGTGCTATCCTCTTTGCCCCTTGGATCCCAGACATTATCAGCAGACAATATCACTGTGATGGAGAATAAAATCGAATTACAAAGGGATGATAGTGTAAGGGATCAGGAGGGGGAGGGACAGGGAACTGATCTAGTGTGCAGGTGGAGAGGTATTGTGAGAGAGGCAGTAATAGATGGAGAATTTGTAGATTTTCCTGTACGTGCATTTCCTGTGGTATTACAAGGTCAACAAAGAATATGATAATCTCTGGATTGGAAAATGTTAGAAGCAGCTAAACAAGCCGTAATTACCTATGGGTTAAAGTCAGGATACACAACTGCTGCAATCGATCATTTGTTTTCAGCACACTTGTTAACCCTGTTTGACACACATATGGTGGTAAATACTCTGTTCACACCACATCAGCATTGCAGTTTCTCAATATATGGCAAATTGCTTGCAATGCTGTGGAAGCCATGCCCTGGCAGCCAGGGGACCCTTTACACAGTGTCACTGCTAACCAGCTCATTGGGTCAGGACCTTTTGCTACATCAGATCAGCAAATACAACTTCCTGATGAGATTTTACAGTTAAGTCAGGATTTAGTGATCAAAGCATGGTCAAGAATCCAGGACAAGAAGTCTGGCCCTACGTATATTACTATTCGGCAGGGCCCTACAGAGCCATTTGGTTCCTTTGTGGGTAGGCTGCACATGGCATTAGAGACTAATTCAGATTTGAATCAAGATATGAAAGGAAAAATGCTGGATGTTCTGGCATTTGACAATGTTAACGAAAAAACTAAACAGGTTCTGAGCATTTTACTGAGAGGGGCCTTTACTGCACAAATGCTGGATGTGGCAGAACAAATGACGGAACAACAAAAGGCAGCGTGTCTAGCCACTGCCATAGAAGCAGTCATGAAACCACTAGCACGACCACCAAATGTGGGAGAGAACCTGGGTGGAGAATGTCATAATTGTGGGAAATTTGGGCACCTTAAATCAAATTGTCTGACTGCTGTACAGACCTGAAAGGGGTGTGCAATAGCAGTAGATGTCACTCTTGAGTCCACAACTGTTGTTGTCGAGTCTGATCAGCATGGTCCTCTGGGTCATGGACTTTGTGCTCTGTTAATTGGAAGATCATCTACCTCTGGACAGGGCATATTTATAGTTCCCGGTTTAATAGATTTTGATTCTGAGTGGGTTATAAAAATTATGCTCTATATACCATTACTCCTCCCGTTAGCATTCCTGCTGGGACAAAAATTGCTCAGCTGATACCATTTGAGTCCCAAGTGCCTAAGGCTTCTAACAGGATTTGAGGAGAAGGAGGATTTGGTTCCACTGGTATGCCTAATATTTTATTTGCCTTAGAAATCCAAAAGGGAAAACCAGAAGAGACTGTAACTATCAGACATCCTTGTGGACAAACTGTACAACTCTCAATGATTGTGGATACTGGAGCCGATATTACTGTTATACCTCGCCATAGGTGGAATAGTCAGTGGCCATTGCTGATGGCAGATTCTGGAGTCATGGGCATAGGAGGTATGCAAACAACCTGGGTCAGCAAAGAGCCAGTGCAATTAACTTTTCAAGATGGCAAATCAATCACTGTAAGACCGTACATGTTAACCCTCCCAGTTGCTCTACTGGGCAGAGATGCCTTAAGTCAGCTAGGACCATAACTTGTTACTGATCCTTTTTTGTAGTGCCTGCTGGTCAACAACCAACCTCAAATTAAAATGAAACAGATAAACCAGTATGGGTGGAGCAGTGGCCGCTGAGACAAGATAGGCTGCAAATTGTTAAGACCCTAGTGCAGGAACAATTGGAATTAGGGCGTACCTTGCTAGCCAGCCACCTACCCCTCCTCCCTCCTTTTCTCCTTTTGATAACACTCTAGTCTATGAAAGCTTTGTTCTGATTTAAAGCAACAGTGCTAATTTCATTATTTCTGATTGTAATGTGTTTCAGAGTTTTGTTATTTAGAGTTTTGTTAAGTTTTACTAGTAAGCACAATGAATAGGAAGTATTTGGTATTTATAGGTACTTAGTATATAATAAATGTCAACATCTGGAAACATCAATTTTGCAATGCATCATCTCGATAAACCACAGAGGAAGAATCAAGAATATGAAAAAACAGCATTTCCCATGAAGCTGAACATCGATCACAATAACTGTTATGATAATCTTAGATCAAAAGCATCAATCAGAAGATGTACCAAAAAACATCCGCAATAGGACTGAATGTTATGATTGTTTAATTGTGTGATTAGAGACAATGTTTGTATGGACTTACATGTTAACTCACCAGCTTGTCAGAATTTTGAATAGTTAAAAGAAAAGTCAAAATTAATTATAACACAACATACATTTTCATTTTAGGTTATATATAAAAAAAGAGGGAATTTAGGTATGTAAAAAAAAATGGTTAAAGCATGTTATGTTCTCAAATTGTCATTTTATACAAACACATTATTATGTTCAATTTTATGTTGGGCAAAGCAATGAAGCCTTTTCACTCTTGCTGTTTTCCTGCAAGCATTTTCTTTATCTGTGGAGCTAGAGCCTGGCCAGATCTACCTTTACAGATTAAGGAAAATCTTGCTAACATTGAACAATTTGTGATTATTGACCATCCTAGAAAAATAAAGATGCAACATACCCTTAGAGCAAATTGTAAAAGACAGCGCTGAAGATTATGTTTGTTGTCTTTGACCATGTATTATGCCAGTTCTGTTAGAATGTTATCAGTCTGTTAGACATGCTGCACTACAGAACTTTTGCTTTTGCTATATAGTTTAGTTTTAACTTGCATGCTTCTGTGTGTCCAAAGAGTATGTTATATGGGATGGGAACAACTCCCATGATCAGATTTCTCAAAAAAACAAAAAGGGGGATTTGTGGCAATCATAGCAATAAGTGGTGTGAGCAATCTGGCAATATTAGCTTAGAGCTTGACATAGTGGTAGGCCATGCTTAGCATAAGTGTAGAATTAGCCAGCAGTTTAGCAAAACAGTGCTGTGCTTGCAGTGTATAACTGAAGCAAGATACTGGTAGCTATAAACACAGAGAATTATCTGGGAATAACAGGATGCACACATCGATCAACAACCTTGCGTGATATTAGTCGTTTAACCAATAATGTATAATAGTAGGACGTGTGGACAGTTGTGGAGATCCAATGAACTTATGCCAACTATGCTCTGTAAGTCTATATAAGCTGTAGAGGTTCCTTAATAAACTGAACAATACTTAGATCATACTGGTCGTCAATCTTCATTCTGTACTCCGTCATCAACAGAGTCCTTATTGCTCTCTACTAACTGAGAGGAGATTGTAGACAGGTTGGGAGTGGTTTCTTCTCCCAGGCAACCAGTGACATAACAAGAGGACACAGTCTCAAGCTGTGCCAGGAGAAGTTTATGCTTGAGGTGAGGAGAAAGTTCTTCACAGAAAGAGTAATTTGCCATTTGAATGGGAAGCCCAGGGAGGTGGTGGAGTCACTGTCCCTGGAGGTGTTCAAAAACGGATTGGACATGGCACTTGAAGCCATGGTTTAGTTAGTCATGAGGTGTTAGGTTGGACTTGGTGATCTCTGAGGTCCTTTCCAGCCTGGTTGATTCTATGATTCTGTGAAAAAGAGTGGTAACTTTGTTTATGAAGTTTTTAGTATCTTTGTTTACATTTTGTAACAAAATACTGGGCTTGGACTGGAAATTGAAACTCAGATATCTAACCCAGGTATTTTCATATTTTTAAAGCCTCAAAGGCTCAGTCTTCAAAAAAACCAGTTCTTTTCCAAAAAGTTTTGATTGTGAAGAAAATTCTGTGTAACTTTATTTGCTTCTTAAATCACTTGTTTTATGAAATAAAGAAAAACTGATTTGTGTCTCGGTGCTGAGGATACTGTGTAGCTGAAGCTAATGATCAGATTGAAATTCCTACCATATTTCCATTAAAGTTTATTCAGTTTGGATTTGTTTTTCTTTTTAACTTTTAAATTTAAGTACTCCTTAATGATCTGTAAAATTATCAGCTACCAATATTTATGCATCCAAGATGTGGTTTACAGCAAATTATCATGTTTTCTTACCAATGACATTGATCTCATGTGTCATTTAAGGCTTAATTGTGATTAAGAATATTTAATATATTTCAACTCACTTTAATAAATTTACCTTACATTGGCTCACACTTTACAAAGGAGTTGTAAAAATAAACACTTTGAACTTTTATAGCACACATGATAATTTCAGATGAATATTATACTTTCCATGCAGTTTCCATAGGTGGCCAGACTCTTAGCCTAATTTTCAAAGTGTTTCCTTTAAACACAATTATTGTTTCATTTTTATTTTTATTTGTTGTTTATCTTTCTCCTTAGTCATGATAAACCTTGAATAAGCTTTGTTAACTGAGAAAAATCTCCCTTTCCTCCTTGAGATGTTACAAAACTTGTCTGGTCTTTTGTTTTTTTGGGGGGAATAAATTAATGAGGCAGGAATTAATAAAAAATGTGGTTAGAATAGAATAGAATAGAATAGAATAGAATAGAATAGAATAGAATAGAATAGAATAGACCAGGTTGGAAGACACCTTCAAGATCATCACGTCCATCAGTGACCATGAGATAACTGATTTTTCAGTATTCAGCCAAGCTAAGAGGGGCAGCAAGAAGACCTCCACTCTGGACTTCCGGAGACCAGACTTCAGGTTACTCAAGGAACTAACTCAGAGGGTTCCTTGGGATACAGCCCTTTAAAATAAAGGGGTCCAGGAGAGCTGGACCTGCTTCAAGGAAGAACTCTTGAAGGTGCATGAACAGTCTGTGCCAATGTGCTGGAAGATGAGCCGCCGGGGCAGACGGCCAGCCTAGATGGGTAATGAACTTTTAATAGAACTAAGGGAAAAAAAAAGAGGGTGTACCATCTGTGGAAGAAAGGTGAGGCAACCCATAGAATGTTTAAGGATGTTGCTAGGTCATGTAGGAAGAAAATTAGGGAGGCAAAAGCCCATTTAGAACTTAGATTGGCCTCTGTTGTGAAGGACAACAAAAAGTCCTTCTATAAATACATTAATAGCAAGAAGAAGGGCAAGGACAACCTCCACTCCTTGGTTGACACGGAGGGGAATGTTGTAACAAAGGATGAGGAAAAGGCAGAGGTACTTAACACCTTCTTTGCTGCAATTTTTACTAGCAGGGCAGAACGTCTTCCAGGCAGCTGGCCTGCAGAGCTGGCAGAAGGAGCCAGGGTGCTGCATAGTACCCCTCTGTTCCAGGAGGAGGGGTTAATTAGAGATCTCCTCAGCCGCTTGAATCCCCACAAGTCCATGGGACCAGATGGGATCCATCCTAGGGTGCTGAGAGAGCTAGCAGATGAGCTAGCCAAGCCACTCTCCATCATTTTCAGCAGTCCTGGCTCACTGGAGAAGTCCCAGATGACTAGAAGCTGGCCAACTGTGAGAGACTAAACTTGTCTCTCCTGGTGTGACTCAACAAAGATAAAATCACTTGCTGCTTGCCCAGACAATAGCTGATGTGCGGTGGGCAGAGCCACTGGAAGGACTCTTGGAAGGTGCAAAGATGACATTGCTCACTGGACTGCCGCTGGCCTACAACAATGGCCCAAGGGCCCAGCCATCATGCCTTCAGGACAGGACCATTTCCAGCCACCAGATACCCCAGGAAGGGAGGATGATGAAGCGATGGATTCACCACCTGTTTCCTGATGTGTAATGAGTGTGTGGGTAGGTAGATGGAGGAGGAGGAGGCAGAGGCCTCCCCCCTCCATCCAGACTCACATGAATGCACAGAAAGATTTCCTAGGGAACGATACCTGGACACTTACCTAAAGATGATTTCCCAGAACAATATCCTGGGGAACAACACCTGGACACTTGTCTAAGGACTACAAAACTGTATAAAAGACTGGAGCAACTACTGGCTTAGTTGAAGAAAATTGGAGAAGAAAAATGTAGAAGAAAGAAGACGGCACCACACGCTGGAAACATCACGGGGCAACACAACGGACCCTGGACTCTGAAAACTGTCTCTCCGTGCCCTAAGTTCCGCCTGCTGCAACTCACGGAGCTGAAGAAGCTGCCCAGAGGACCACATCTCTTCTACAGCCAAAGTTGTCGCACCCTTCCTCTACAGACCCAACATCTCCTGCAGCACCTTTCCTCCACAGACTCAAACTGTCTTGGGGGGGTGAGGGGTGTGGTAATATAATTCCTTTCCTCTTTTCCTCTCTTCTCTATTTTCTCTCTCCCCTTCTGATCCGTCCACTTTATTTGTGTAATAAATAGTCTAGCTGTTGATATTTTGGCCTCATTTGTGCCTCTCATTTCACAACACAGGAATATTAAAAAAAAACCTGAGTCTCTTTGCCTCTCCGGACCGAGACACCAGTGTGGTGCCCATTCACAAGAAGGGCCAGTTGGATAAAAGAGAAGAAAAAGGAGGTTTGCAATATGTGAAAAAAAGGTCTTGTCATTTGGGAAGATTATAGAAATTTTGCCAGAGAATGTAGAGATGAGACAAGAAAGGCCCTTAAAGCCTGCTCTTTAAACTAAGACAACAGTGAATGGACAGATCACTGGAATGAAGCCCAGAGAAGTTGTGGAGTCTCCTTGTCTGGAGACTTTCAAAACCTGTTTGGATGAATTCCTGTACATAGCTGTGACCGTTTTAGGCTGTGCCTTTGAGAAAGGGACAATTGCTGGAACAGTCTGGCTGAATGTTTTGAAAAACATTCAGATATTCTAAAGGAATTTCATTGGTAGATTGGTAGAATGCAACTTAAAGTTTTAGTTCTGTTTGAATTTCAGTCTGTTCTGTCTGTTCCTGTTGGCCTGTCTGTTTCTGTCTCTCTCTGAGATACAGCTGCTGGATGGAGTCGACCTTGAATTAACAAAGCTAACCAGATAAGAAAACTAATTCTTGCATACACTTTGAGCTAACAGAATTTCCTCCTTAATTACCTTTTTCTTTCTCTCTAACTCTTTTTGGGAAAAAGGGAGGTAGGGGAATAAAGGGGTACAGGGCCGGGGGGACCCTCCTGGCTGGAGGAGGGAAAAGGTCTTCTGTATTACGTTCATTGCTATATATTTCTGTATATATTGTAAATACTGTATATTGTGTACATATTCACTGCATTTCATTCCTGCTTGTAAATATAGCACATTCATCTGCTTCTCTGACTGAGTTAGCCATGGTTTTTTTGTGTGTGGGGAGAGAACTTTCTCTCGCCACCACAATACCACACTAGGTTATCCTACTTTTGGCAGAGGCATTGAATTAGATGATCCCTCCAGGTCCCTTCCAACCTCTAACATCCTGTGATTCTATGGTTTTTTGTGATATAGAACAGCTACAAGTTTGGTTCTAACATGTTTACAGTTGTTAGATATTATCCAAACTTACAGAATATTTATGGTAAGGTGTTTATACAGTAAAGGTATTCAAAGATTATAGATAAACAGTGTATAGTTGAAAAATATAAATAAAAAAACAAGCTTAAGTATTAAGGGTGTGGTGGTTTGGTTTTTTTTTTCTTTTTTGGGTTTTGGGAGCTTTTGTATAGTTTTTTATTATTTTGTTTTGTTTTTAGAAAACAAATATGTTGTGAAAATAAATACCAGAAAACTAATAGATTTAAGACAGCAACAAAATAAATTGCAACCCTGTTCTTTGTACATACATTCAGTACACAGGAAAAAAGGAATTTTCTTCCAACAGCTCTGAAAAAACTAAGCCATTGTATTGTACAATTAACAGCACACTCTCCTAGCAGATCTGTCAAAACTATTGACATTTGACCACAGAACTGTGAAGTGTGTACAAGAGGACAAGAAGGATAAAGTCAAATGCAAACTATCAGACTATTACTAGGATACAAGGTTTCTGAATAACAGATTTTTTTAAAGAGGAAATAAAAAGAGCAATTAGAAAAGGAGAGAGTGAGCTGTGGCAAAGTAATCCTCATAGGGTTTTGTTCTGACTGATTTCCAGAATTAGAGAAATTCAGTAAGCATATCCAACTGGATTTCAACAATGCGTTTAATATGCTATTACAAGGAAAAACAGTAGTCAAACAAGAGAAAATTAAGGATCAATACTAAGTTTATCAGGGGAACAGGATTGAGCTGGATCAATATGACGAATCTCAGTAATATAAAAATGTATGCAAAGTCATGTATATTGAATCTATATTTAAGATTTTCTACATTATGCAGGAAACTTGAAGAGATGCATGAAATTAACTTTGATTTATGGTGGATATTAATTTTAATATTATTAAATTATTAAAGAAAAGTTGTTATAAAGACGAATTTTGCGTATCTCCATTTGAAATGTAAAGGATAAATAATTTCTTCTGATGAAAAATATTAGTTCTACTAAGTGAATGAGGAGTAAGTTAAATAAGATTTTGTTAGTCTGATAGAAATAATTATATTGCTGTCAGCAACCTAATAAGCATGCCTAAATATTTAAGAATTTTGCATGTCCACCTAAAAAAATGAGGTGATATTAGCAGTAGAATAACAGAAGTAGTTAGTGGTCTGATAAAACTGTCATCCTATATAGATTTCTATGTAAATTGTGTATGATGTTAGCCTCAAACTCACCAGTATTTTTAAGAATGCAGGATTGTACTCAGATGGAAAATATCGACTCTGGTCTCACAAATGTCATATACAATACAGGAGGTGTCCCATAGGTGAATGTTGCATCTGTATGCTTTTTATATTTGTATGTTTTTATTTCTACTCATAAATGATTGTATAAAATATATTTGCATGTTGAAAAATTGCACTCTTCCCTTGTCCAACCTTGTCACCAGGTATGATTTTAGTCTATGCGAAAAGATGCATGTGGAAAACCTGAACTAATATATTGAGAGATAGGAGGAAGGGGCAGAATTTTTTGATCAGTTTTATTTTCTGCATGAAGTTTTAAGAAAAGTTTATTAAGTAAAAATAAGAACATAATCAAAATGAGAAAAACATTCTCTGTGGAGTCAAAACAAGGAGGATCAAACTAGGCATAGAAGCAGCAAGGAAAATCTAATTAATCTGTTGTCCTTTAATACAAAGAATGAAATTACATATAGTTGTCTTGTACATGTAGCACCAATGGTTCAATAATTGTGAAGAATACAAAAACTCCAAAATTCAGCACACAGCCAAACACAGAGTAACATATCATCTGGAGGGCCAAGCCCAGAGAGTGGTCGTGAATGGTGCCGCATCGGGCTGGGGGCCAGTCACTGGTGGTGTCCCCCGGGGATCAGTGTTGGGCCTGATCCTATTCAATACCTTTATCGATGATCTGGATGAGGGGATTGAGTCCACCATTTGTAAATTTGTAGATGACACCAAGTTGGGAGCAGATGTTGATCTGTTAGAGGGTAGAAGGGCTTTGCAGAGGGACTTTGACAGGCAGGACAGATGGGCATAGTCCAACAGGATGGTATTTAACAAGTCCAAGTGCTGAGTGCTGCACTTTGGCCACAACAACCCCATGCAACACTACAGGATAGGGACAGCTGGAGAGTAGCCAGGCAGAAAGGGACCTGGAGGTATTGGTTGACAGCCAGCTGAACATAAGACAGCAGTGTGCCCAGGTGGCCAAGAAGCCCAATGGCATCCTGGCCTGCAGCAGAAATAGTGTAGCCAGCAGGAGCAGGGATGTCATTCTGCCCCTGTAAGCTGCAATGGTTAGGCCACACCTTGAGTACTGTGTGCAGTTCTGGGCCCCCCAGTTTAGGAAAGATGTTGAGTTGCTGGAATGTGTCCAGAGAAGGGCAAGAAAGCTGGTGAGGGGTTTGGAGCACAAGCCCTACAAGGAGAGGCTAAGGGAGCTGGGGTTGCTTAGCCTAGAGAAGAGGAGACTCAGAGGTGACCTTCTTGCTGTCTACAACTATCGGAGAGGAGGTTGTAGCCAGGTGGGGGTTGGTCTCTTCTCCCAGGCAACCAGTACCAGAACAAGAGAATGCAGTCTTAAGCTGTGCCAGGAGAGGTTTAGGCTGGATGTTAGGAAGAAGTGCTTTACAGAATGAATGATTGGCCATTGGAATGTGCTGCCCAGGGAGGTGATGGAGTCACTGTCCCTGGAGGTGTTCAAGAGGGGATTGGATGTGGCACTTGAAACCATGGCTTAGTTAGTCATGAGGTGTTGGGTGATAGGTTGGACTTGACGATCTCTGAGGTCTTGTCCGATCATATTGATTCTATGATTCTATGATATCGATATTCTAAACAGTATTCCCTGAGCTCTATGCCAGAAAGTGTGTGAATGTCTTAGATTTTGCCCTTATGCAAATTGTCATTACAAAGTGTAAAGATCTCTTTTCACTGTAGAAATCCTAGTAGGATCCTCATTAGCCCTAACAGAATCAATGGAAGAAAAAACTCCATCGCACAGCCATCTGTTTTCTTTATCAACAGTACCTGCAAAGATGGTGCTCACTGGCATGGTGACCCAGAGAGAGTCGATGATGAATGTGACCAATGTAGGAAAAGTCTGCTATCGTAAAGGCAGAGGAGGCCTTCTGCCAACTCAATTCTGTCAAACATTTTCTACTTCCTCTTCTCTGCAGAGATATACTGACCCTGATTGTACATATAATGATGAATAACACTCATCAAATTTATCTTTACTTGTACAGTTTTAATTTTGTTAAGAACCTCACAGACAATTGCAGCTGACCCATTCTGCTCCTCTCTGTTCGAAAGTCTGACAATGTCAAGGTTATTCACTACAATTAGTCTCATGCTGGCTAGTAATAATTTGCTTTCCTTAAGTCCTGATGACATTTACTTTGTTTAAGATGTCTTATGTTTTTCATTAAACATTTCCCTAAAGCTCATCTGAGCATTCTAATTCTTTCCCATCCCAAATAAGATTACACAATATAGACCAAATCCATTTATGTTGCCCATTTAGATTCTGAAAGTTAAGCTGGTAATAACTAAGATTAAGATACCAGTCACAGATGCCTTATTCTGTTTCAGTTATTCCATCAACAGTGTGGTAAGAGGGAGAATCGGAAGGGTGAAAGTGAAAAACTTGTGGAGTGAGATAAAAACAGTTTAATGGGTGGAGCAAAAGCTGCATGCATAAGCAAAGTGAATTAAGGAATTCACTCCTCTCCATTGGCAGGTAGATGGTTAGCAATTTCCATGAAAGAAGGGTCCCACCACACGTGATGGTTACTTGGGAAGGCAAATGTCATAGCTCCAAATGCCCACTCCTTCCCTCTTCTTCCTCTTCAGCTTTTATCACTGAACATGATGTTGTGTGGCTGGGATATCTCTTTGATTAGCTGAGATCAGTCTCCTGCCAACTTTTTCTCCCTATCCCAGCCTAGTCACTGGTGGAATAGTATAAGAAGCCAAAAGGCCTTAATTCTGTGCAGCACTGCTCAACAATAGCTAAAACAACCCTGTGATATTAACAGTTTTCATTATGAATGCAAAAAAATCACCATGCAAGCTGCTCTGAAGAACGTCAAAACCGGTACCTCGGCTTCATTCCAACATTTTAAAGCACTTTATTCAATAACTTCATTTTAATTCACAAACAAATTAATTACCCCAGGTACTGTTCCACAGAGTTTTACTAAGGCAACTGCCTCACTTCATTGAATAAATAAGGCCTTTCTCCATCTTGAAAAGGCATAAATTTGTCCCTTGCATTGTTTTAGATGCTGTCCTTGAACAAAGGGATAAATTCTGCAATGGTATTTGCTGTGATCATCAAGCCTCGGTCACCGTCAGCCAGTAACAGACATCAGTAACCTTTCAGGAATAGTCCTAAACTGAGCTGCTCTTCACAGCAACTGTAGTCTCAAATTAAAATTTACATAAATAATTTCCTCTAGGCTGCATGAGTAAACACCAAAACAAATCTTTATTTTTCTGTCCCCAGTTCTATGTTAGCATTGTTGATGTGCAAGTATCAGCTCTGCAAGTCATATTGAGATATTTGCCTTAAGGACTACAGGTGGCTTAATTTTCTATCTTAAATATTTCACCGAAAAATTGAATATATTTGTGAAAGTTATAAGACCTTGCAGTGATTTTTCTATATAAGACTAGTATTACACATACCCAGTTCCTTATCCCAATGAAGTTTTTAGGATTTCCTGTAGATGTGGTGACTGAAATTTTGCCTTTCAGAAGAAAACCATTCCTAATGCCTCAATATAGATTTAATGTCACTGAGATCTTTAAATCAGAGAGGAAAAACAAAGGCTTGGACTCCACATCTATACCCATGCCTATAAAAACCCATGATACTAATGAGGCTAATGCTTTAGGACCATACAACTGAGTAGAAGCAATTTACAGTCACTTCACAGCTGGCCATCTTCTTATTTAGGAATGGCAAAACCCACCATGGAAAATGGCTACAAATATTCAAGTTGAACTAACAAAATTTTTATGAATTCTAGCCAGCTGGGGTTCTTCAGCCTGGAGAAGAGGGGACTTAGAAGGGACCTTATCACTCTCTGCTAGTATATAAAAGAAAGTTGTAGTCAGGTGAGAGTTGGGCTCTATTCCCAGACAACTAGTGACAGGACAAGAGGATATGGTATGAAGAGGAGAGGTTTAGGTTAGATATTAGGAAGCACTTCCTCACAGAAAGGGTGATTAGGCATGGAATGCCCAGGGAGGTGGGGGAGTTGCCATCACTGGAGGTCTTTAAGACTGGATGTGGCACTTGGTGGCATTGTTTAGCTGATGTCATGGTGCTAGGTCATAGGCTGGATTTGATGATCTCAGAGGTCTTTTCCAGCCTCAATATCTCTGTGACTCTGTAATTCTGAGAAATGTATTACCAGAGTAAATACAGTCATTAGAGAATACTGAATATTGAAAGGGAAAAGTCAGAGACTTCTCTCTACTTTTAGCAAAGATTGTGATGAGCAAAGAATAATTATGTTAAACATCAGCCCCATATATCCTTTTTTTCTTTTAATAGTCATTGTTCTTTCAAACATATATAAACTAGAGTCACTGCACAAGTAGGAAGTATTTAGATCTCCTTCTCTCTTCACTCTTCTAACTTAGGATTGTTGTTAAATTGTTGCCATCCTGATATTAAACAATATGGGTTTTTATAAGTAGAAATAGCAGAATCAGCTAAGTTTTACAGCAACAGGCATAAAACCCTTGTAAGGTTCTATCCAACCTGGCAAAAAAGTGATTTCTGGACCTGCTCTGGTGGACTCTAGCTGAGTAGTGCATTCTTTTGTTATGGGTGACTCTCTTCTGATGGGAACAGAAAGCCCAATATACAGACCTGACCCACTTCAAAGGAAAGTCTGCTGTCTTCCCAGGGCCTGGGTTAAGGATGTGAAAAGAAAACTACCTACCCTAAGAATGTGAAAAGAAAATTTCCTGCCCTGGTACAGCTCACAGATTATTACCCATTGTTAACCTTCAAGATAGGTAATGACAACCTTGAAAAAAGGATGTTAAGGGCTATTGAAAGAGAATTCAGGGCCTTGGGTCAACTAGGTCAAGGGAGTGGGAGCATGGGTAGTGTTCTTTTCTATCCTCCCAGTTGCAGGGACTAACTCAAAAAGACTGAGGAGGACTCACCAGATCAATTCTTGGTTTCGAGGCTGATGGCTCCAGCAGGACTTTGGGGTTTTTGACCATGGGTCACCTCACATGATGCCTGCTCTGCTGTTGGCAGATGGGGTGCATCTCTCTCAATGGGGGAGAAGGTTTCTACCGCAGAGCTTGCCTGTGTTCATTAATTGAGCTTCAAACTAGATTTGAGGGGGGAAGGGGAAAACCTATGCTTGCTGGAAACAAGCCTGGGATGCTTGTAAGCCGGTGTGCCAGCTCCACTGCTACTTCAGGGGAGGTAGGGAATAATGAGGCACGTGTTGGGTAAGATGCAAGAGCTATTGAGAAGTTAGGACTCACAGGAGAACCTGCGAATGATCAAGTAGATATGAAAGAGAAGAGGGATAATGATATTACTATTACCAGGCCTTCATGTGATAAGCTAAGGGATGGCATACCAGGGTGGGAGGGATGGGGATCTAGTAAGAGCCTTCAGCCTGTTGCCATGCAGCATGCTAGGGACACAGCAACACAGTCTAAGTTTCACAGAGATGAGCCAGGGGCTCATGTAATAGTAATAGCCAACAAGGAAATGGGGTTGCTTGGCCTGGAGAAGAGGAGGCTCAGGGGTGACCTTATTGCTCTCTACAACTACCTGAAGGGAAGTTGTAGACGGGAAGAGATTGGTCCCTTCCCCCAGTCAACTGGCACCAGAACAAGAGGACACAGTCTCAGACTGCACGAGGGGAGGTTTAGGCTGGAGGTTAGGAGGAAGTTATACACAGAGAGAGTGATTGCCCATTGGAATGGTCTGCCCAGGGAGGTGGTGGAGTTGCCGTCATCGGAGGTGTGCAGGAGGAGACTTGATAGGGTGCTTGGTTGCATGGTTTAGTTGATTAGGTGGTGTTGGATGATAGGTTGGATGCGATGATCTTGAAGGTCTCTTCCAACCTGGTCTATTCTATTCTATTCTATTCTATTCTATTCTATTCTATTCTATTCTATTCTATTCTATTCTATTCTATTCTATTCTATTCTATTCTATTCTATTCTATTCTATTCTGTTCTGTTCTATTCTATTCTATTCTATTCTATTCTATTCTATTCTATTCTATTCTATTCTATTAGCACATGCAGGGCTCACTTGTATGTTGGTGGCCATGGAGATGGCCAGGAGTGATCAGACATCAGGAGCAAAAACTAATGGATTAACTCCCTCTCTGAAATGCTTATATACCAATGCACAAAGCATGGAGGATAAGCAGGAGGAATTGGAGGTCTGTGTTAGGCTGCATGGAATCACTGAAACATGGTGGGATAGCTCCCACAACTGGAGTGTTGTCATGGATGGCTATGTACCATTCAGAAAAGATAAGCCAGCAAGGCAATGTGGTGGTGATGCTCTCTACATGTGAGAGCAACTGGAATGTGCTGAGTTCCACCCAAGGGGGGAGGTAGAGCAGGTGGAAAGCTTGTGGGTAAGAATTAAGGGAAGTGGAAAGGGAGGCAAAACTATTGTGGGTGTCTACTATAGAATCAAGCAGAAGATGCTGATCTCCACAGTCAGCTGGAAGTAATCTCTAGACACACTCCTTGGTACACTTAATCACCCTGATATTTGCTAGAAAACTTCCACAGCCAGCCACATCCAGTCCAAAAAGGCTTTTGCAGTGTGTTGATGATAACTTCTTGATGCAGGTAGTGGAGGAGCCAACAAGAAGAGGCACACTGCTGGACCCTGTATTAACTAATAGAGAAGGCCTTGTTGGTGACATTAAAGTCAGGAACAGCCTTGGTAACAGGGATCATGACATGGTGGAGTTTAGTATTATACAGGGTAGAAGCAGAGCTATAAATAGGATTACAACCCTGGACTTCCACAAGTCTAACTTGGTACTCTTCAGACATCTACTTGCAGGAATCCCATGGGCTAAAACTCTGGAGGGTAAAGAACCCAGGAAAGTTGGTCAATTTTTAATTGCCACTTCCTTCCAGCCCAAGATATGTGTGTTCCCTTGAGTAAAAATTGGGTAGATGATGAGCAAGGAGCTTTTGAAGGAACCTGGACAATATCAAAAGTGACTACAAAGCCCTGTGGGTGATAGTCAGGAGCATGAGAGTCCAACTGGTGCTTTTTCAATCTTGCTGGTGAAAGAAAAGGCCTATTAAGAATGTGTCACTGTTACTGTATATCAACAATTGTTTGCAGAGCTCTTATCAGCAACAAGTTTTTAATTTCTCTGACTGTGGTATGCTGCTTTAGTATCCACATTGACTTGGGAGAGATGGATTGCACTTCCTTAAGTGGGGCAAAGGGCATCACAGATGATATCATGCACTTCACTTCTAAGAACTGAACTGAACCACAATATATTGATACAGAATATTGAGTTAACAAAATTCAAGATAAATGTGACAGCAGTTTAACAAGGTTTAGTGGCAAATTATGCTTGATTATTTACTGCACAGAGGACAATGTCAGGCAAAATTTTTAAGGAGACCCTCCAAATGATTCATGACATTAAACAATGACCCCTTTGTATTCCAAACTCCTCAGAGAGAAGGTTAGGCTGGGATGGATCAAATCATTGGTCAGTGGTTTATAACTAAAGGATTATATGTTTTATATCTTAGCTAAGATTTCAAAGTTTAACATGTTATTAACCATTTATCAAGAGTCTGTTGAAGCAAGGAATTTCTCAGCCTCAATAAGGAACCTTGGAATGTACCTGTACTCAAGGGGAGATCCTGGTGTGCAGCCTGTTGCTATGCAGAAAAGCTCAATGGGCCCTGAGCAGTTCAATATTTATGTAGGACCAAATGCAAGGTCCTGAATCCGGGTCAGGGCAATCCCAGGCACCGATATATATGCTGGGCAGCAATTGCCTTAAGAACAACCCTGAAGAACAGGACTTGGGGGTGCTGGTGGATAAGAAGCTCAATATGAGCCTCCAGTGTGCACTTGCAGCCCAGAAAGCAAATCACATCCTGGGCTGCATCAAGAGAAGCATAGCCAGCAGGTCAAGGGAGGTGATTCTTCCCCTCTACTCCACTCTAGTGAGAGCCCACTTGAAGTACTGCATCCAGTTCTGGAGCCCCTATTACAAGAAGGATATGGATGTGCTGAAATATGTCCAGAGAAGGGACATGAGGATGATCACAGGGCTGGAGCACCTCTTCTATGAGGACAGACTGAAAGAGTTGAGGCTGCTCAGTCTGGAGAAGACAAAACTCCAAGAGACCTTAGTGTGGCCTTCCAGTATCTTAAAGGGGGCCACCAAGAAAACTGGTGAGGGACTTTTTAGGGAGTCAGGTAATGATAAGACTAGAGGGAATTGGAAAAAAATAGAAATGGTGTCTCGGTCCAGAGAGGGAAAGAGACTCAGTTTTGTTGAATATTCCCATGTTATGAAATGAGAGGCACAAATGAGGCCCAAATATCAACAGTTAGACTATTTATTACACAAATAAAGTGGATGGATCAGAAGGGGAGAGAGAGAGAATAGAAAGTGAGAGAGAGAAGAAGAAAGAAATTATATTACCACACCCCTCACCCCCAAGACAGTTTGAGTCTGTGGAGGAAAGGTGCTGCAGGAAATGTTGGGTCTGTAGAGGAAGGGTGTTGCAGCTTTGGCTGTAGAAGAGATGTTGTCCTCTGAGCAGCCTCTTCAGCTCCCTGAGTTGTAGCAGGCAGAACTTAGGACACAGAGAGGGTTCCTCTTGGTCTGCTTCTTCCAGGCTACATGGTGATGTCTCTGTCCTGGTATTCTCTCGATTTTTCCTTGTCGGCTGCATTGTCCAGGTCTTTTCCTCCTGTGTTTTCCTTCATCTGTGTTTTCCTTCTCCTGTGTTTTTCTTCTTCCAAGCCAGTAGTTGCTCAGGTCTTTTTACACAGTTTTTTTAGTCCTTAGGTATGTGTCCAAATATTGTCCCCCAGGAAATCATCTTTCCATAAGTGTCCAGGTATTGTTCCCCAGGAAATCTTCCTGTGTATTCCTTTGTGTTTGGACAGGGATCTGGAGGAAGGGGGTGTGCCTCTGCCTTCTCCTTCTCCATTTACCTGCCCACACGCCCAATACACATCAGGGACCAGGTGGTGAATCCATTGTCTCACCATCTTCCCTTTCCAGCGTACCTGATGGGTGGAGATGATCTTGTCTTACGCATATTCCCGAAGGCATTGACAACAGTAGCCTCGGTCCATTGTTGTCAGGCCAGCTGTAGTCCAGTGAGCAATCTTTTATTCTTGCACCTTCCCGAGAGTGGTTCCAGTGGCTCTGCCCAATACACATCAGCTATTGTCTGGGCAAGCAGCAAAGGTGATTTTATCTTTGTTGAGTCACATCATGAGAGACAAGATTTTAGTCTCTCACAAATGGGTAGATTCGGACCGGATGTTAGGAAGAAGTTTTTTACCATGAGGGTGGTGAGATGCTGGAACAGGTTGCCCAGGGAGGAGGTAGAAGCCCCATCCCTGGAGGTTTTTAAGGCCAGGCTGGATATGGCTCTGAGCAACGTGATCTGGTATGAGGTGTCCCTGCTCATGGCAGGGAGGTTGGAACTAGATGATCCTTGAGGTCCCTTCCAACCCTAACAATTCTATGATTCTACGATGTTATGAGTAAGATAATTTATGGTCATATTTACATTGCAGCAAGGTATCTGGTTCACTGCTCTAAACAGTCCTTGACTGCTATGTTGCTGTCTGTCCGCCAAAGGCAAAAGTAATCTGGATACAGCCATCCCAAGCATTACTGGTGGCTATAGCTTAAACAGGGAATGAAAAGGAAACACCACCACAGGGGATGGAAGGGCATTTACCAGCAGCCCTCTGATAAAGTGATGGATAGAGCTGAAGGAAAAGAACCTGGGGCACTGTAAAAGAGAACAACAAAGATAGGCTTGAGAATAGTGACATCACACATTTACATATAAGCAAATGTGAGATGACTACAAGGCACCATTACAGGGTGAAAGGGAAAAAGAAATAAAAGCAACATTAGAATAAAGCCCAAACTAGGCTGTTTCTGGAAAATTTTTGTGCTGGTTTGCCTCTTAAAGTACCTTTGTACTAATGCACTCAGTGTGAAGAATAAGTATGAGGAATTAGAGATCGTTATGCAGTTGTAGTGCTGCAGTCTTTCAGGGGTCACACAGAGATCATGAGATGATTCATGTGACTTCAGCGCTGCAATGGAGAGATTCAGCCTCTTTGAGAAGGACAGGATGGGAAGTTGTGCTTTATGTGAGAACAGCTTCAATGCATTGGGGATGGATAAGGAGCCAAAAGAGAGCTTAAGTGTAAGGATTCATAGGTATGAGTGACAATGTAGTAGATGTCTGCTATTGTGGCAAATTAAGGCTATAGGCTTCTGGATTAAAAAGAATAAATTGAATGATGCCTACTACAGACCATTACAGGTAACCTTGTGTTCACAGGACCTGATCCTCCTGGGAGAATTCATGTCTTCTTTACTTCTTGCTTAATGTGGCAGAAGGCCACGAAATGCAGTATATGAAAAAGGCTGAGGTATGGAATACTTTCTTTACCTCTGGCTTTATAAGCAAGCCTGGCCTTCAGCCATAACTGGACTAAAAGAACTCATAAGGTTGCTCATCTGTGATCCTGTGACTGTTAGTACAGTGAGGTAGAGATGAAGGAATCTGGCCTAGTTTATATGCCCCAGGGTATAATACAACTTTAGACATCTGAGGGGTTAGCTAGAAGTGTGCATATCATATGGGCCACAGGGTGACAGACTCCCTGTGCAGTAAGAGTCCTGAAAGGAGATGTGTGGTGGGTTCAAGTTTCCCATCAACATGAACTTAGCACAACTAACTCAGTTGGAAGCAACTGAATACTGTATTAACAAGGAAAAACTACACTCTACAATGGAATGCAAGGAATATGGACAAAATACACAGTATTTACAATATTATACAGATTTTACAATTAGCAACTAACACGGAAACCTCCTGGCTTTGCTCTGGTTTTCCCAGAGACCAGGGAAGCTGCTCCACTGCAATTTGTTTAACTGGGACTGTGTTTGAATTTACAGCAGGCTTAGCAGAAGCAGTGGGAGTTTGGAAGGAGGCAGTGTCAGCAGGCTTTGACATCCAGTAGCTGTTCAGAGGTCACCTCTGGTCCTGCCGTTGCAGGAGGAGATAATTTTGCCTCTCTAAAGGCTGATGGTGCTGTGTCCGCTATCTTAAATGCTGTTGTTGTGGGCTATATTTGCCCCCTGCTGCTGGCTGAATGCGAGAACTGTCATTAGTCCCATTGTGAGCTGCTTTACCAATAACTCCTCCCTGCCTATTCCTAGCCATTTGTATTGTTTCTGTATCTCCTTCATCACTAGAAATTTCTGGATTCGAATTAGAGCTGCTGCTCCTATGTCTATGCCTACTGCATCTAAATATAGAACTCTGGTTTGCTGCTCATCTCTCCTGGAGCAAAGACATTAACAATACATTAATTATTACCAACAACAGAATCACACATAGCAAATAAATCACTTTGGAATTCCAACTGCTACTGCTCACGTATCTTTCATTTGCAGGAATGATGAATTTGTATATTCCTGCGGGCAGGGTGGTAGTCACATTCCCATATCTCTTAAGCCAAAAGAACCCTAAGTGATGATCATACAGCATTTGCAGCTTGTACTTAAACCAAAGGAACAATTTATATGCCATATGTCTTCCCAGCTTATCAAACATGATTCCAACACACCATTTGTACAAGACCACTGTTAAAGCAGAATATATCAAATGCCACAGGACCCAAAACAGCTTCATTTTGCTTCCTTAATCTGAGCAGGAATTAATCGAGAAATTGCCCCACACTGGGTGACAATTATTTTGTTTAATGTGATGGGTTCAAGTTTCCCATCAACATTAACTTAGCATGACTAACTCAGTTAGAAGCAAATGGAAGCCGTATTAACAAGGAAAAACTACACTCTACAATGGAATGCAAGGAATATGTACAAAATATACAGTATTTGCAATGTTATACAGATATTTACAATTAGCAAATAACATGGAAAAACCCCTGGCCTCCCTCTGGTTTTCCCAGAGACCAGGGAAGCTGCTCCACTGTCCCCCAAACCTCCTTCCCCTTCCCCTTTGTACTAAAGAGGAAAAAAAGAGTTAAGAGAAAGCAGTGTTAGTTCTTATCTTTTCTCAAGGCCTACCATGAATTATTTATATTTTTACACCAAAAGTGTAAATTTTACACCAAAAGTGTTAAAAGGGCCAATTTTTACACCCAATTTTTATAGAATTTTTCATTCACATGAAAATGTGTTCAATTTATATTTTTATTAATTTGTATTAATTAATGACCATGTATTTATTTTTTATTCAATTTGCTCAAGAGTATGATAAATACTGAGATTTTAGCTTAACTCTCAGTCATAATCAAATTAAATAGCCTATTTTATATCTATCTTCTAATTTTAATTAATCTAAATTTTACCAGTCTACACAAAAGAAACTTGTGAGTCAAGTTAGTACATAAACAGTAAATATGCACTATTTTCAATATACATTGCTGCCTAAATAATCTAGTCATCTCCATACACTTGTCTTTACATCAGATCTGAATGTAGTTTATCAGTTCTCTAAGCCTCGTATCTTTTTAACTGAGCAATTCACATTAGCTGTCATCAGAAACACGCGACTCTCCAGGGAAAAAAATAAAACTAAATTAAAGCTAATACATCCTAAAGAGATTTAGTTCTCTTAATCTTGATTTTGAGCCCAGTAGTGATGAAATTAAAAAAAGAGTTATAATGCAAATAAAACCAGATAATCATTGCTGATTTCACAGGTATTCATCTTAATTTTACCTGAACCTTAAAGTCAGATTCAATATAGTCATGCAGACATATTGAGAACCAGCAATGGCATTCTATAGTCCTGAACCATTTCCAGGTTACACATGGCAATGTAAAGGAATTGCTGTAAAATAATGTAAAAGAAAGACAAAAAATATGTGAAGTACAATGGCTGTGATGAAACTGCTTGTTAAAATCATCATTTTAGCATGGCTCACAGTGTAAAGGACTTTGTGTGCATTTGTGCAGCAGAAATATATGAGTGAAAGGTGTATACATGACAATACTGGGGACTAGTGAGTATTTTTCTTGTATTCTCTGTCTACAATGCAATAATGAGGAAATGCAACTGTAGAGAATTATAACTAAAAATAAGTTGATATGCAGAAGGTAGTACAATTACAGTCCTACATATATTCGAGAGGAAAATTCGAAAAAATAAAATAGTTAATATGTGAAAAGATCATCTAGGGCAATATTATGCAATTACAGAATTCATTAATATTGAATACTTTATTATTAATATAAATATATAACCTTTCAGACTAAATTAGTTGTGGTTTGTGGAGACTTTTTTCCCTCTGAAAAATGAACAACCTAAGAGCTGAAGGAAAAATTAGAAAATTAGCTTGGACCACTTAGAGATGCATGGTAATAGGTTCCAGCAAAATGCAGTGATTTTGCTTTTTTTCCCATAAGTGTAATATAATATGATTTAACTAAATTAACATAGATATTACAAATATTTTTATTTATACAATAATTTGAGAGAATTTTGTATAGAGAATACTTATTTTTAATTGAATTGTCGTTGCTAGTATATGATCCAAAAATCCTCCAGTTGCCAAAGCATCCAGTTTACAATCTAAAATTTAAAGTACCAGAGAAATAAACCTGATGATTGTGTCTCTACAGACAATATCCTTTCCTGTAATTTATCACATACTGCATTTCCCATTTATGTGAAATATGAGGACCATAAGCACAAGCAATCCAACAGATGTTCAACGTTTCCAGCTTTCCCTGAATGAAAATGCTGATACTGATGGCTTCAGGGCAGAAGTGTTTTCAAACATAACTCTGTTTCAGAGTGTAAATTATTATCTGGATATCATTAAATTCTAATTTTTATACTATGTGACCACATTGTTGTTTGAGGTTTTTTGTTATTTCAGAAAGTTCAAATAATCTCTTAAATTTAGCGAGATTTACAATTATAAAACTGCAAAGACTTTTTTTCATATTTTCATATATTTTTCATAGCAATGCACCCTTGTGGCCAAGAAGGCCAATGCCATTCTGGGGTGTATTAGAAGAGGTGTGGTCAATAGGTGAAGAGAGGTTTTTCTCCCCTCTACTCTGCCGTGATGAGGATACATCTTAAATATTGCGTCCAGTTCTTAGCCCCTCAGTTCAAGAAATACGGGAATTTCTTAAGAGTCCAATGCAGATCTGGAACATCTTCCTTACGAGGAGAAACTAAGGAAGATGGGTCTCTTTAATTTGGAGAGGAGGAACTAAGAGGTGACCTCATTAATGGTTATAAATATGTAAAGAGTGAGTGCCAAAAGGACAGAGTCAAGGCTCTTCTCAGTGATACCCAATGACAGAACAAGGTGCAATCGGTGGAAGTTGGAGCATAGGAAGTTCCACAGAAACATGACGAAAAACTGTTTCACTGTGTGGGTGATGAAACACCAGAACATGCTCCCCAGGGGTGTTGTGGACTCTCCCTCTCTGGAGATATTCAAAACCCACCTGGATGCACCCATGCCCACAAGCAAAGTATATGCACCAAGAGGAAAGTAGGAAAGAATGTGAGGTGGTTTGAGCCTTAACTGGGGCTTAAAAGCTCAGAGGGGGGAAAGGCTGAGAATCCCCTTCCCCAACAGAGAGGGAAAAGGAAGGGAGGGGAGCAAATCCACCAGGAAATAATTTGGGTTTGGCTTGGAAGTAGAGAGGTAAAGAATTTTTCTTTAAACAGTATATATATATATATATATATATATATATATATATATATATATAACAATGATAGGGTTCACAAGGGTAACGAACAAGGATGGATGGGAGAAGGAAGAGGAAAGGAAAAAAAAAAATTGAGATACAGAACCAGGCCTTTGCAAAGTGTGGAAGCAGCAGGAAAGAGGGCAATGGCCGCAATTCTCCTCCCTGTTATACCCCTGCCAGACAAGGAGGGGGAGAAAAGTGGAACAGACCAAGTCAGTTTCCCAGGGAGGAAACACCCCCGCCAGAGAGGGCAAAAGAAACCTCTCATGAGCCCTCCCTGCCCCTGTTTTTTTTACCAGGATGGGCGTAGCCCACCACAATCCACCCCTCTGTTCCACTTCCACTCTCCTGTCACCACCCCCTTTATCCAATCACAGGAACTCCATCTCCATCCATTGTTTGCAGCAGGTCGGACTGGGCAGGACCAGCTCAGTTCACAGATCCTCTGCTGTTCACTATCCAAGTGGCTTGAGCTAGGTGTTTCTCCCAGTTCCTAAAGGTTCCACCTCCCATGGCTTTTAGGGTGGTCTTTAGCAAACCATTGTAGCACTCAACCTTTCCAGCAGCTGGTGCATGGTATGGGATATGGTAAATCCATTCAATACCATGTTCCTTTGCCCAATTCCTTATGAGATGGTTTTTGAAGTGGGTTCCATTGTCTGATTCAATCCTCCTGGGGATGCTGTGCCTCCACAGGACATGTCTCTCTAGGCCCAGGATGGTGGTGTGAGCAGTGGCATGAGGTACTGGGTACATTTCCAGCCACCCTGCACTTGCCTCCACCATGGTCAGTACTGCTTGCACTGTGAGACCGAGGAAGGGTGATGTAGTCGATCTGCCAGGCCTCTCCATGTATATTTTGACCACCTGCCCCCATACCACAGAGGCTTCATGCACTTGGCCTGCTTGATGGCAACACATTCATGGATAACCTGTGAGACAGCCTCCATAGAGATGTCCACAGATCTGTCCCGAGCCTACCAGTATGTGGCATCTCTCCCTTGGTGGCCAGAAATGTCATGGGCCCAGCGAGCTAAGAACAGCTTGCCCCTGTGTTCCCAGTCCAAGTCTATCTGGGAGAATTTAGCAGCCAGATCTGTTTGGTGGTTGTGCTTGTGTTCTTCATTGGCTCTGCTCTTGGGGATGTGTGCATCAATGTGCCGTACCTTTGTTGGCAGCCCATCCAGGCAGGCAGCAATGTCTTGCCACAGGTCAGTGGCCCAAACAGGCTTCCCTTTTCTCTGCCACCCATTCCTCCTCCATTCCTTCAGCCACCCCCACAAGGCATTGGCTGCCATCCAGGAGTCAGTATAGAGGTACAGCACTGGCCAGTTCTCCCATTCTGCTGTATCCAAGGCCAGATGGACAGCTTTTACCTCTGCATACTGACTGGATTCGCCTTCTCCATCCCTTGCTTCCACCACTTGCCTTGTTGGGCTCCAGACAGCTGCCTTCCATCTCCGCTTGCTTCCTACAAGCTGGCAGGAGCAGGACCCACCTGTAAATAGATCATAGCCCTTCTCATTGTCAGGGAGATCATTCTGTGGGGGAGCCTCCTCAGCACGGCTCACTGTCTGCTCTAGTGGCATTCCCAAGTCAGCACCCCCTGGCCAGTTGGTGATCACTTCCACTGTCCCAGGGCATTTGACGCTTCCCATCTGAGCTCACTGAGTTATCAGGGCTGTGGTAGGGTGAGAAAGTTCCCCACACACACACAAAAGAATTCCACAGCTAACTCAGCCGGAGAAGCAGATGAAAGCTGTATTTACAAGAAGAAAATGGAAGGCAATGAATATATACAAAAATCTACAATATTTACAATATATACAGGAATATACAGCAATGTATGTAATACAGAAGACCCACAGCCGGACGAGGGGGTGCCCCCCGGGTCGCTATCCCCCTTCTCCTCCCTACCTCCCCTTTTTTTCCCAAAAAGGGTTAGAGAGAGAGAGAAAGGTAATTAAGGAAAAAAAAAATTCTGTCAGCTCAAAGCGAATGCAAGAGTTAGTTTTCTTATCTGGTTAGCTCTGTTAATCCAAGGTCACTGCTCCGCAGTGGTTGCTTCATCGAGAGAGAAGCAGGCCAGCTCACAGGACAGAGAAGAACAGACTGACTCCAAACAGACTGATCCCAAAACTAAAAGTCGCATTATACCAAATCCACCAATGAAATTAGTTTAGCATATCTTTGTTTTCATTCAAATATCAAAAACATTCAGCCAGAGTGTCCAGAAAATGTCCATTTCTTAAAGGCACAGCCTAAACCGGTCACAAGGGCCATCCACTTACTCCAGGTGGCATCTGTGGCATGATGTGGGGTTGAGTCTCTCCCTTTGAACTTCCAGGTCAGGACCGGAAGCCTTGGAGCTAGAAATAGAGGTGTCTCAGTCCCAATTAACTCAGAGGCAGCCTGGACACCCTCATAGGCAGCTAGGATTTCCTTCTCTGTTGTGGCGTAGTTGGCCTTTAGTTGGCTATAGCCTTTGTACCCCTTACTCCAGAAACCTAGGGGCCTGCTTCTGGTTTCACCAGGAGCCTTCTGCCACAAGCTCCATGTAGGACCATTCTCACCGACCGCAGTGTACAACACATTCTTGATCTCTGGTCCAGTTCGAGCAGGTTCCAGAGCCATAGCATGTACCACCTCTCGTTTGATCTGGTCAAATGCTACCTGCTGCTCAGGTCCCCACACAAAATAATTTTTTTATCTTGTTACATGGAGGAGAGGTTTCACAATTTGACTGTACCCAGGAATGTGCATTTTCCAGAAGCCCACAAGCCCCAAAAAGGACTGTGTCTCTTTCTTCTTCATGGGTTGCACCACAGTGGTGTGGTGTGCGATAGGTTAATGCCCACCCTGAAAACAGGGAGTGGAGAGCTTTGCCCTCCCTGCAGGGCATTTTCCCCCTGGGAAACTGAGTCGGTTCCACTTCCCCCTCCCTGCCCAGCTAGGGTATAAAACCATTTAAAAGCCATTAACTCTTCTTTTTGGCTCCAGCTTTTCCTGGATGAGAGCTACTGCATCTGCCTCCCTGCTCCTCTGCCACATGTTCAGGCCTGATCCTTCTCCCTGCTGCCTCCCTGCCTCTTCACAGAGAGACTGGTTTTGTATTCGTCTTTTTTTCTCCCCTCCCATTCATCCTTGTTCCTTGTTGTTGCGAACCTTACCTGTTATTCATATATATATATATATATATATATATATATATATATATATATATACACTTCCAAGCTGACTCCAAATTATTGCTTGGCGGATTTGCTCCCTCCCTTTTTTTTTTTTTTTTAACTTCAAATCCTGCACCTTATGGCTGCCCACTACGGAGGGGTCATCTGACAGCTCGGGTGTGGTAGGCAGCTGTTCTTTGCCTGCAGTCTTTACAGCTGCTACCCCGAATGCCCACTTGTGCCCCCTAGGGTCCTTGAAGCATCCCTCCCACAGAAAGTCAATGCCAAGAATACATGGTGCATCTGGACCAGTCACCATGTCGTGCTTTCCCCATTAATTCCCGGTCAGCCTTATCTCAGCCTGCAATATGGTCAAGTCTTGTGAGCCCCCTGTGACTTCCTGAACGCTTATGGGCTCAGCCCCTAGTACCCCGATAGTATCAGGGTGCATTGGGCCCCTGTGTCCACCAGAGCTTGGTACTTCAGGGCTTCTGAAGTGCCAGGCCATTTCATATAGACATCCCAGTACATTCTGTTGTCCCTGTCGTCCACCTGACTGGAGGTAGGGCAACTCTAATGCTGGCAGTAATGTCCACACTTGTCACAGGGTCTTGTATTACTAGGAGAAGGGACTCTTGAGTGAGAGGGACCACTCCAGGAAACTGGGGCAGCCCTTCTCCTGGATGAGTTATCCCTGTTGTGCCCACCTTGCTGTTCCTGCACTCTGTTCCAGAGGGCAGAGGTTGGCCATGCCAGGTGCCCATGTCCTCTGCGTGGCCACAGAGAATTCTCAACAGAGACACCCTTGACATTGCTCTATTGGCTTGGGGTGATCTCGTAGGGGAAGATCACCTATTCCTGATTGCCAAAACATGGACCCATTCTGAAGGAGAAAGGGAAAAGGAGGTATCGCTCCCCTTTTTCAGTTCAGGCATGGAGGTCTTGATCTCTTTGACAATGTCTTTAGCCATAGTTTCTATGGCTGAGATAAGGGGTTTCTGATTTACGCTGTCCTCATATTACCTTAAATCACTGGCAAACTCACAGACAGTTTTAGGACTTCCATCCTGTCCAATCAGGACTATCCCTCCTGTTGTGGAAGCATATTTCTGAGGAGCACCCTGGGTGAGTTTCTTTATGAGGGGCCGTCTCATGGGCACCTCATCTGGGTCCAAAGGGAGCTGGCCATCCCCATAAATTATTTCCAGCATGGCCATCTGTCTCAGATAGTGAATGCCCTGTTCCATAGTTGTCCGTCTAACTGGGGCCCAGGGCAGGTCATCTCTTGAGTGGTACCAGCTCTTGACTGCATTGAGAATCCAGGCCCAGAGAGTGTGTGTTCCATTGAGTTTGGCTAACTCTTTGTCCAGAACAGCATCACAAGTCAGGGAGCCTAAGAGCTTTGCCTCCCTCTTATCCAGGTCCACTGTGTCCACGCCCTCGACGCAGCATCTCAGGGCCCAGCTTAGTATTGGCTTATCCTCTTTCCTTGCATAACCCAGAGGAGTTCACTTTAGTTCCTTTCTGGGTAGCGAGGTAACAGTTATTTCCTGGTCTGACTCATCTTCATCCACCACTGGGTTCTGTGAGGTGCTGGGCCCTGCTGATGTGCCTTCCTCATCATCTGTGTCTGGAGATGATTTTTGCCTTCTTTTCCTGCATGTGGTGACCTGTGCTAGAGAATCTGCATTGGCAGGAGCATCAGGGTTTAAGTGTGGAGCCACTGGTGGTGGGACAAACCCTTGTGCCTGGGGCTCAGGCTGAGATCTGGCATACTCATTACAACTCGACCCCTCCCTCTTTGTGTCTACAGAGTGCTCACAATGCCCACAGCAGACATGCCCCCGGTCGTTAAAGAGTACAAAGGAGTGCACTATCACCCTCTAAATGGCTCTTAATGGATTAGCTCTTCCCCCACCCAACATGGTCACAGCAAATGCCCCTATAAGGATTTAAGCATATGGACCGTATTGCAAGGTAAAGCAATCCCAGACATTTTTATCTACACCATTGGTTTCATAGCTTGCTTTAGGAAAATTTCATGTGTTAGAGAAGTTACCACTGCCAGTAAAATTCGAAGAATTCAAGAGATACATGCCAAACTTCATTGGTAAAGTTTTTATCCAGTTGAGCAGCATCTCTATCATCAAACACACCACATGCTAAGTTATTAATTTGTAGATATGGATCCAAGCAAAAGCTTGGATCATCAGATCCAACGCTTGGATCATCAGATTCTTCAAAATTGCCACCTCTACTTCCAGTCCCTTTCTTTCAGAAAAAAAGTATTGCTTTCCAAATACAATATTAATTTCCAAGCCCCACACTGGGCACTAAAAATTGTAGTGGTTTGAGCCTTAACTGGGACTTAAGGGCTCAGATGGGGGCAAGGCTGAGAATCCCTCCCCTGCTTTCCCCTCCTCCCTCCCAACATAGAGGAAAAAGGAAAGGGAAGGAGCAAATCAACCAAGAAATAATTTGGAGTTGCCTTGGAAGTAGAGAGGTAAAGAGTTTTCTTATATATATATATATAAAATATATATAAAAATAACAATAACAGGTAAGGTTCAAAAGGGCAAGGAACAAGGATTGATGGGAGGAAAAGGAAACCTCAATTGTACAAAATCAGTCTCTCTGAAGAGGCATGGAGGCAGCAGGGAGAAGGATCAGGCCTGACCACATGGCAAAGGAGCAGGAAAGCAGCCTGAGGTAGCTCTCATCCAGGAAGGCAGCACACAAAAAGACCTAATGACTGCAATGTCCTCCCTTTTATACCCTAGGGCAGGGATGGGGGAGTGGAACAGGCTCAGTTTCCCAGGGGGAAAAAGCCCTGCAGGGAGGGCAAAGCACTTGCAAGCCCTTCCCCCTTTGTTTTCAGGGTTGGCATTAACCCATCACAGGGTAAGAGCATGTGAACTGGTCATGCTTCTCCAGACCAGACCTATGTTCCTGCCTTTTATGGCCACAGCCTGGTGGAGTCCTATTTCATTGGGTAACTGCTGGCTTCGGTTGCCCTATTGGTCCAATTGAATGTTGGACATATGTCCCAGTTTGAGGCAAATCCTTGCTTGCCTCCCACTGGGGCAGAAAAAAATGAGACTCGCACAAATGGATTGCAGAAGTGATGGAAAGTTTAAATGGAAAAATAGCTAGGTGTTTTACAGAGAGCTATAAGCACAGTGACAAAAGAAACCCAAAGCATACAGAGTCCTTTACAGCATACCCAGAAACCTTCCAGTACTCCCCTTTTCCCTACCTGAGGGTACACCCAAAACCCCCAGGGCTCTTTTTTCCCTGCCTCCACTGTTAGGATAATCTCAGGTGGCCAAGATCTCAGATTGCCCTTCCCCCTTCTCCTCCTGGCATTAGGCCTAACCAGGCCTAAGAGGCCTTGAGATAACTCCCCTTCCATTACCAGATAGGAGTATCTCCCATGGGAGCAGCAAGGGAAGAAAGAGGAAGTGTGATACCTTGCTGATAGATTTATAGGGAGCAGGACATTATGGGTATGAAACATGCTATTTCTTGTATTCACCCACTGGGCTGGACACTCGTGACACTGTGTGGCAGGTTTAGTGAGTTCTCCCCCCACACACAAAGAAACTGCAGCTAACTCAGTCAGAGAGGCAAATGAAATAAGCTGTATTTACAAGCAGGGATGGAATGCAGATGATTATGTACAAAAATATACAGTATTTACAATATATACAGAAATATACAGCAATGAATGTAATACAGAAGACCTACAGCTGGAGGAGGGTGTGCACCCCGGCCCCTGTACCCCCTCTCCCTCCCTACCTCCCCTTTTTTCCCGAAAAGGGTTAGAGAGAGAGAGAAAGGCAATTAAGGAGAAAATTCTGTTAGCTCAAAGCATGGGCAAGAATTAGTTTTCTTATCTGGTTAGCTTTGTTAATTCAAGGTCGCCTCTGTCCGGCAGTTGTTGCTTCAGAGAGAGAGAAAAGCAGACAATCGCACATGAACAGAGAAGAACAGACTGAACTGACTGAGACAGACTGAGCTAAAACTTAGAAGTTGCATTCTACCAATCTACCAATGAAATTAGTTTAGAATATCTTATTTTCTTATTATCCCCAAAACATTCAGCCATAGTGTTCCAGCAACTGTCCCTTTCTTAAAGGCACAGCCTAAAACAGTCACACACTGGAGGTGTATCTTGTGTGGCAGCAGCAGGAGGCACCCAGCCTAAACTGCCACAACAAGTAATAAATACAGGCTGAATTGTATTTTCCTTGCCTGGACTTGTCTGGACTCGCCTGGACTTGCCTGCTTGGACTTACATTGCCTGGAATTGCCTTGTCCAAGACCTGGAATAGAAGCTACAAGCCCTACTTACTGCAAGCCTGAGAAGCCATGAGCCTTAAGAGCCAAGTCTTGCTTCCCTTGTAACTGGAATTCATGTCATGCCTGAGTTTACCCAGAAAGGGGCAAGAACTCTTTGCAGAAATGTGGCCATTGAGGCCTCCTGCTGGCAAACAGCATCAGTCTCTTGCCATGCCAGGTGCTTGAGAAGTGCCCTACAGCCTTAATGGCAGCACCACCCCTACTCATGTGGAGCTAATTTGTAACTAGTTAATTGCCTCCTGGATTTATGGTTCTTGGCAAATGTCTCCCTGTGATCGAGTGCCATATTGCACCGGGGATTCTCTTTTCCAGTTATTCTTCTGGTTTGCTCAAAATTGTTTAAATTGTTAAATATTGCCTAAATACTGTACATTCCCACTGTATATGTGTATTTCAGCCATACATCAAACCTATTTGATGCAGTTTTGACAATTTTTCATATTAAAAAATAGCTTTAATTTTATTAATATTAATATTAATATTTCCTTATTAATTTTCATAAATGCATAACATTGGTTCCATGTAGGACCCTCAACACCCTTCAGTAGTGAGCCCCAGGGACAAGCACCCATCATTTCTTCTTAACTGTGAATGTTTGGATGATAGGCTTGCTCCCTCCTAGCTTCTCTGAATCATGTAAACTAGACAAGCTCTCATAGATGCTGTTGGTTGTTTTCCTTACAAAGCACTGCTTTTGGTGAAAACAGGTTCACCAAGAACGGCAAATATACTCTTCAGGAGAGAGTACCTTTGGGAGGTTCAGTGACTATTGGGGTGCCACACCTGTGACACTGAGGTCTCTTAAATCTGATTCGGTCTCCATGTAAAAGCTGTTATCATAAAACTAATGTGTATTTAAGTGAATAAAATATACTTCCAAATAATACTAAAATATACAAAACTCAGATACTGTAAGTGAAACCCAAGCAGAGAGTTTCTGCCATGACCTCTGGAAATTTATTTTGAAACTGTTGTATGCATGTAATAAGAATTCAGTTTGGAATGAGCTGGTATCTTAAAATATCAATATAGTAGTAGAATTGAAAGAATATAGCATTTTGCAACAATCAAAACAAGATATTATTAGATAATAGTTCTTTGTCTTACATGCTAATTTTCTTGTTTCATTAGGAGATTCCTGGGATGGGTGATCATTTAAAACTATCAAAATAATGTGGTAGAAGCATGAAAGATTTAACTTTATATTGATACTGTTCTTTATTAAAGCAGATATTGCAATAATCTGTATTTGACTCTTTAATATTTAGTAGCAATTTCATTTATAAACATTGTTAATTTTGAAAAACATTGAAAAAAATCTAAAACCAAAATATAAGGTTTTTTAAAAAGAACTTGTTACTTCAGTGGATGCTCCTGGAATGAGTGTGTATTATTTTAGAGCTATTTTAATATTATTTCAATTTTAGTTATAAAAATTGGTACTTTTAAATTTGTTATTCTGCTAAATTTGACATGATTGTATTGATACAATTTCCAGTGTACTGTGTTTACTTTTAAAGAGGCAGCTATGCCCTTAAGGAGAATATCAATGATGTATAGTGTACTGGAAAGGTCTGTCTGATGTCATTCTGTAAGTTTGTCCAACATGAGCTCTGTCAGTGGAAATTGAAAATATTATGTGTAATGAAGGCCAGGATAAATGAGCTACCAGTGGAATTTGCACTAACGTGTTTTTGCAAGTAGAAAAAACAACTAACAATACCCCCGCGCAAAACCAAAGCCACCAAACCAAAACACTTGCTTTGCATATGTGAGAGTTATCTTTTTTTTTAAATGCATAATCCAGTCCTATTTATATCATGTTGTCCTCTTCATAGCTGCTCTAGCTGTTGCAGAGGCAGCATGTAACCACATAACTGATTGCACATCTAAATGGCAGGTTGCTATTAGCCATTAGTCATTTTGTATCCATAGATACTTATTTAAATTATTAGATATCTCTAAGCCTAATGGAGATTTTTTGATTGTTCATTGGAATCATGAGCACATTGGTGTGATGGCTTGGCTCTGGATAACAGTCAAACACCCACACAGTTGTTTGTTCACCTTGTGGCCTCTGCAATATGGGGAAAGAAAACAGGAGGGGGAAGAATAAGAAAATATGTAGCCTAAGAAAAATATGTAGCTTAAAATCAAGACACAAATATCAATCAGAAATTACTGCTGCAGGCAAAGTAGACTCAACTTGAGACATTTCACAAGACATTTGATTATTGATGGATATTGCAAAACTGAGGACAACCATTTAAACTCTTAAGGAAAAGGGGTTGGAGTGGTTGGAGAGCTCCCAAACAGAGAGGGACCTGCGGGTGCTGATCGACAGCCGCCTGAATATGGGCCATCAGTGTGCCCAGGTGGCCAAGATGGCCAGCGGCATCCTGGCCTGCATTAGGAATAGTGTGGGCAGCAGGAGCAGGGAGGTCTTTGTGCCCCTGTACTCTGCATTGGTTAGGCCACACCTTGAGTCCTGTGTGCAGTTCTGGGCCCCTCAGTTTAAGAAGGAAATCGAGACACTTGAACATGTCCAGAGAAGGGCAACAAGGCTGGTGAGAGGCCTTGAGCACAAGCCCTATGAGGAGAGGCTGAGAGGGCTGGGATTGTTTAGGCTGGAGAAGAGGAGGCTCAGGGGCGACCTCATTGCTCTCTACAACTACCTGAAGGGTGGTTGTAGCCAGGAAGGGGTTGGCCTCTTCTCTCTAGCAACCAGCACCAGAACAATGGGACACAGTGTCAAGCTGCGCCAGGGGAAGTTTAGGCTCGAGGTGAGGAGAAAGTTATTTACCAAGAGAGTCATTCGCCATTGGAATGGGCTGCCCGGGGAGGTGGTGGAGTCACAGTCCCTGGAGGAGTTCAAGAGGGGATTGGGTGTGGCACTTGGTGCCATGGTCTAGTCATGGGGTCTGTGGTTACAGGTTGGACTCGATGATCTTCGAGGTCTCTTCCAACCTTAGTGATACTGTTATACTGTGATACTGTGAAAACATCTTTCCTTATCGCAGACTCAACTTCAGACTCCTCTCCTGACACTGTCCATGTGAGCACTGCAGGTTACACAAAGTCATTCAGGTAAGGCACTGAGCAATATGGGTGGTTGGGGTCTTCTCACATAGGTCACCCATGAACCCCGCTACAACTAACCCTTGCTACTTAAATGAAATACAACTGGTTTCTTTTTTAAATTTTTTTTCCTTAAATACTGTGGGCTGACTGCATAAAGTAAATTAAGCCAAGAAAATAGCTCAGATCTCTTGTATTAGCCTTAATTTATGCTTTCTTAGCAGGTCATATAAGGGACAGGCAATTATGGCAAAGCCAGGAATATGCTTTCTCCAGTATCCCAAAGCACCCAACAGCTGTTGCAGCTCTTTTCTGTTGTTGGGTATTTGCCCTTTTTCAACTGCTTCCATGGTATCATCTGGTACTGGAAGCGCAAAGCGCATCAGCTACCCACTAGGCTCCAATAAATTTGATCTCTTGTCCTGGGCCTTGACACTTGTCAGGTGGAATGTCTGACTCATTCTTGGTTAGTAATTCCCAGATGGCTCCAGCTGCTAGGCCCCCCTTGATCTTTATTATTACCACCAATTAGTATGTCATCTATATATTGATAGATGCAGATACCCTCTGGGACTGGAACTGTGTCCAAAGTGCAGCTGGAGTATTGTGAGCAACAGTAGGCAAGTGTTTATAGCCATGTGTAGCAGGTGAGAATTAATTTGAGTTTGATTAGAAATAGCCAGCTGCCAATGGCTGCCTGGGAATAATTGGTATTTGTGCCCAGCTGCCCAGGGGTGTCTGGGAATGCTTAGTTGGATCCCAGAAGCTCCCAGGTGCATGATAAGGGTAATGGATAACATGAGTTTGTAGGACCCTTTGTTTATGAAACTGAGGTGGGATAGGAATGTGTTGACACCCTGGGATGACTGTGAAAGACCTTCAAGATCTTGCTTGACTGCTAATAGACCTGAGGGAGATGAAGATGAGGAAGGCTAGTGTTGGGCAGGGGGCATGCAACCCCCTGAGCGGGCTGTGCACATGAGCTTTAGGGAGAGGAGTTGCATAACAAGATTGCGAAATACAGGTGGGGCTTTCCCTTCAAGACCCAGTCTCCTATGACACCCTGGCCTGGTGCCACAGGATGCAGGACCCTTAAAAAACCTGATGATTGCTACTGGGGGGCTGTTGCTTCTCTGATCCAACAAGACAAGACTTGGTCTTGCAGGGATGCCTGCCTGGATGGGAGACGGTCAGCTCCACCACCATGAAATCTTCAGGCACCAACGTGTTTCTTATAGGGTGCTTAGGGTAAGTTAGCTGCCCTTAGCTGGGGATTGGGCTTTGATTTTAGGTTTACTGTGTAGCTTGCAGGGTTATGCCACACTTCACTTGGGGTAGGGCTCTGCTTTTGGGTTTCATGGGTAACTCATGGGGTTGTGCCCTGCTTTGGAGTTTGTGCCTTGCATTGCTACAGTGCAAACTTGTCTGCCTTTTATATTAAATAAAGCTGTACCTATTGACACCTGTGGAAAGTGTAATTAATTAATTCCTCATCAAAACGAGCTGCCTGGAACACCATGTAGAAGTCAGTTAAAGGTGTACAGAATCCCATGCCAGGTAAAGGCAAATTGAGGCTTATCCTCCTCTCTCAAAGGAATCATGAAAAACATGTCCTTTATGTCCAGTGCAGCAATCCAAGTGTGAGATTCTTCCAGAGAATTCAGTCTAGGGGCTGGACAATTATTTTTTCCTATGAGGCTAAGCAAGTAACAGAGATAAGTTTATTTTGTTTCAATGACTCTGTGAATTCCTATATAGTTTAGGAACAGAGTTTTTCCTTCTTTCCTCTCAAGGTTGCCTCTTCTACTCTGCTTCTGGCTGCCTAGTCTCTGACCTTGCATGAAGATTAAACTGTCTTCTGTTTTGACTGTGTAAGGCACAGGGGGAGGGAGAGGGAGAGACAGTGGGCTGGCTGTTAATATAGCCCCCTGGGGTGTGTGAGTCTGTACAAGGGGGTATTTCTGATGTTGCTGAATTGTGAATATACCTTGTAAAGGCATAAAACCTTATACACTTTCATATTTAGTCCACTTTTGTAAATATAATTACATATTGCTTCCAAAAATACTGAGTGTGGTGAATTTACTCCAGGGGTGAATTTCCAGTTTGTTGGGGTGCAAATCCAACCAACAACACTCGGTAATGCCTTGCCTTGGCTGCCAATGGTAGAGGATATTGGGCAACACGTGGTACTGGCTTTGGGTAATGCTGGAGCAGTGTGTAGAGTATTAAAACTTACAGGTTTTACTCCTTTTTCTTCCACTCTGTAGTTCCCAAAGCTCTTCAGGGAGACTTTGAGAAAATGTCACCTCTTTCCAGATAGGGCATGAAATCCCAGAATATTCCCTGGATAAGGGCTTAAAGCCACTTCTACTATGGTGCCGAGTCTATCGCCTCATAGCCATAATTTTGTTTTGGCCAAGTAGCAGATGTTAGGTGCTCCTGTAACTCCAAGTATTTTTGTTCTTTCATGGGATGGTTGAATCCCCAGGTGTCGGTTTGTTGCAAATTAAAAACCCTTATTTGAGCACCAGTATTTATGAGGAATATTACAGCAATTCTTTTGGTTGCTACTGGCATCAAAATAAAAGATTTTAAATTATTAGACCATTGGCATGCATTTACAAAGCAATGAGAGAAGCCTGAAACAGTCACCACCACATTTAGGTTTTTGCATTGTCTGTAGAGCCCTGCCAACAAGGTGTAAAAGTGTTAACCTTCTTGCCTGAAGAAGCCAGGGAAGCTGCTTGCAGGGGGGCTGCCACCGCCATGGTTTCTGCCGCTGCTACTGCTCTGGTCACGTCTGCTGAGGTGTCTTGGTCTGGAGGGGGAGAGACACTTGGTTCTTTTTTGAACATTCCCGTGTTGTGTAATTAAAGGCAAAAAGGAGGCAAAATATGAAAAGCAAGGTTATTTATTAACAGAAGAAAGTGGAAGGAACAGAAGAAGGAAGGGAGAGAGGGAAAAAATGGAGAGAGGGAGAAAGAAAGGAATTGTGTTACCACCATTACTCCCAAGACCATTTGCAAAACAATAATACAATACAATACAATATAATACACCAGGTTGAAAGAGAACTTCAAGATCATCATGTCCAACCCATTAACCAATCCAACCCACCTAAACAACTAAACCATGCAACCAAGCACCCCATCGAGCCTCTTCCTGAACACCTCCAATGAAGGTGACTCCACCACCTCCACGGGCAGCCGATTCCAATGGGCAATCACTCTCTCTGTATAGAACTTCTTCCTAATATACAGCCTAAACCTCCCCTGGTGCAGCCTGAGACTGTGTCCTCTTGTTCTGGTACTGGCTGCCTGGGAGAAGAGACCAACCTCTGCCTGTCTACAACCTCCATTCAGGTAGTTGTAGAGAGCAATAAGGTCACCCCTCAGTCTCCTCTTCTCCAGGCTAAGCAACCCTAGCTCCCTCAGCCTTTCCTTGTCCAAGGAAGGGTGCTGCCACTTTGACTTGCAGGAGAGGTCCTTGCTGTCCTCTGCTGGAGGAGGGAGAGATCCCAAAGTCCAAATTTTTCTGAGCAGACTCCATCATGTGGTGTCTTCAGTAACATGTCTTTTCTCTTCTTCAGGAGTTCTTCATGGTGAAGAGAGGGTTCCTGGACTGTGGCTTCCAGGCTTCATGGTGATGTCTTTTCCTCTCTTTCTGAGCTGCTAAAGCACAGTGTCTTTTAATCACACCTCCCCCAGCCCACACCATAGTCACATTAATGTATAAGTGACTGCCAGGTATGCTAGCAGTAGGCACTCCTGACCCATCAGGTAGGTCAACAATTTTACCTTTTGGTTGACATTCCACAGGGTCTTTTCATCATCCACTCCCTGGACAGCTGTTTTGTGTGCAGGGAGCAAAGAAGACGTGGAAAAAATACAAATCATCACTAGGACACACTGGCCATACAACTCAACAGTTTGGCCATAATGCAAACCTGGTGGATGCTGGAGACTCACCATCAACTACAGGAGACTCAATAACAACAAATCCCCTCTCACAGCTGCAGTTCCAAGCCCGATGTCAACTGTGACAGCGATCCAAGCTGCATCACACATGTGGATGGCCTCCCTCAGAGTGAAAGGTATGTTTTTGATCATTTCTTTGCATGAGGAGGACAAACCTGAGTTTGCATTCATATGGCAAGGCACCAAATTTACATTTAACTGCCTTCCACGGGGCTATAAACATGGAGCAACTATAGCACAAAACTTCCTAGCAACATTGCTAGACATGGTCAAGGTCACAAAGGCTGTCAGCATTTATCAATATATAGATGACATTCTTGTAGGAGGGAATAACAAAGACCAAGTAGACTCAGTAGTTGAAGTCATCTGGGAACTGCTGACTGATAATGGATTACATATTTCACAAGCCAGGTGTCAAGGCCTGAGTCAAGAAATCAAATTTCTTGGGTCCTGGTAGGTATCAGGGGCAATATTCAAGGAGGAAGATATGCTTCACACTATGCAGGATATCATAGTGCAAGGCCCTTTCTCTCTGCTAAAAGCAATCCTCAAAGGAGCAACTCCACTAGAGGGAACTGGCCAGAAGTCTACAATAAGAAAATGGTATGCCTATCTGGAAGGAATTGTATAGCTTATGCATCTAAGAGAAAGACCCACAAAAGTAACCAAATTTTAACAACCCATGAATCCAGATACCATTCTGCTATGCCAGACCTACAAGCCTTCTCCAATTCAGGTAGCACCTGAACTGACCACAGACTCCAATACAGGAGTATAGTTTACAGTCACATACTCCCATAGAGTAATATTGCAGTGGCACTATAAAACTGCAGCTCTGGAAACTGGCACAGCTAGAACTGTCACTGAAGAGCGTGAAGGCAGCACCCAAGTAGAACTGTGTGCATTTATGCTGGCTGCAGAAAACAGTACAGAGACCATATATACTGAATCATATACTACCTTCAAAGGTGCCACTGAGTGGATTTGTCAGTGGGAGGCAAAGCAGTGGGCAATTGGTAACACTAGAGTTTGGAGAGCAACTGGCTGGCACAGGCTACTAGATATAAGCTGATCCAGACCCATTAAAGTAAGCTGGGTAAAGGAATACTCCAAACAACCAACCTTCTGCTGCTGCGTGAAATCAACAAGAATTTTACCTGGCAAAAATCAATGTGGTTGCCATGAGGGAAAGGACTGGGAGCGATTAGCTGAGTGGCTACATATCAAAGGATGTCACTCAGAGAAATCACATCTTTATCATGAATGCAGGTCAAGAAGATGGCCAGTTTCTCTGGCCATATCTAAAACAATTGTTTCAGACTGTTCTCAGTGCCATATCAGACTACAGACTAAATGCTACCCATCCTGGTCTTGGCTCCAGCCCCACGTATCAAAAACCATAAAATGCCATGGAGTATATGGCAAATTGATTATGTTGGTCCCTTCAGATGCTCATATGGGAAAAATATATATTGGTATGCTAGAAATGGTCTCAGGCCTAGTCATGGCCACAATCACCTCTGTTGCCTCAGAAGCCTAAACCATTAATGTCCTAAAACACTGGTTCAGCATCCTGCCTATGTCTGAATGTATTCAAAGTGAAAACAATTCACATTTCACCACAGCCTCAGTACAAGACAGAGCTCAAGGTGAAGGGGTCACATGGGTGTTTCATACCCCATACTAACCCCAGGCAAACAGCATGGTAGAAAGGCCTCATTAAAAAGCACCCATACGTCTTAAAAGGTGACTGGGACAAGTGACCGCCTCATGCAGTTTTTATGGTAAACAAAAAAAGGAGAAATTATGCTACCCCCAAAATCAAGGCATTCTGTCCTGCTGAACCTGTGAAGGATGTTAACCACATGCTAGGGGGGCTAAAGAAAAAGTCCCCATATTCACTAACACAGATGAGTGTGGGCCAACCCCTATTAGTAAAGCTACCTTCAACTGGGGTTGTGCTTATGACACTGGCTAAGTGAATAGAATAGAATAGAATAGAATAGAATAGAATAGAATAGAATAGAATAGAATAGAATAGAATAGAATAGAATTAACCAGGTTGGAAAAGACCTTTGAGACTACCAAGTCCAAGCTATCACCTAATACTATCTAATCAACTGAACCATAGCACCAAGCACCCCATCCAGACTCTTCTTAAACACCTCCAGTGGTGGTGACTCCACCACCTCCCTGGGTAGTCCCACTCTTTCTATGAAGGACTTCTTCCTAACATCCAGGCTAAACCTCCCCTGGTGCAGCTTGAGACTGTATCCTCTTGTTCTGTCACTGGTTGCCTGGGAGAAGAGACCAACCCCCTCCTGGCTACAACCTCCTTTCAGGTAGTTGCAGACAGCAATTACGTCTCCCTGAGAGTCTCCTCTCCTCCAGGCTAAGCAACCCCAGCTCCCTCAGTCTCTCCTCATAGGGCTTGTACTCGAGGCCTCTCACCAGCCTCGTTGCCCTTCTCTGGACATGTTCAAGAGTCTCAATGTCCTTCTTAAATTGAGGGGCCCAGAACTGGACACAGTACTCAAGGTGTGGCCTAACCAGTGCTGAGTACAGGGGCAGAATGACCTCCCTGCTCCTGCTGGTCACACTATTCCTGATACTGGCCAGAATGTCATTGACCTTCTTGGCCACCTGGGCACAATGCTGGCTCATGTTCTGCCTACTATCAATCAGTACCCCCAGGTCCCTTTCTGCCTGGCTGCTCTCCAGTTCCAATGATTTCAGAAGCAGCTTTTACTCCTTCATAGGCAGCTAGAATCTCCTTCTCTGTTGGAGTATAATTAGTCTCTGAACCTCTGTAACCTTGTGTGGTGGTTTGAACCTTAACTGGAAGTTAAGAGCTCCAGTGGGGGCATGGTTGAGAATCTCACCCCCACCGCCCTCCTCCTCCCTCCCAACAGAGAGGGAGAAAAGGAAGGAGCAAATCCACCAAACAATAATTTGGAGTTGGCTTGGAAGTAGAGAGGTAAAGACTTGTCTTTAAAATATAACAATATAACAATATAACAATAACAGGAAAAGGTTCACAAGGGCAAGGAACAGGGATGGATAGGAGTGGGACAGAAACAAGAGAATAATACAAAAGCAGTCTTTCTCTGAGGAAGTACAGAGGCAGCAGGGAGAAGGATCAGATCTGACCACGTGGCAGAGGAGCAGCAGGGCAGCTGCAGTAGCTGTCATCCAGCAGAGGCAAGAGCCAGAAGCAGCCAACAGCTAAGATGTCCTGCTTTTTATACCCTAGCTGGGCAGGGAGGGTTGCACTCCTGCAGGGAGTGAAAATTACCTGCAAGCCCTCCACTCTGCTTTGTTTTTTTGTTTTCAGAAAAGGGCATTAACCCACCACACCTTGACTCCAGAAACCAAGAGGTCGTCCACGTGTCTCACCTGGAGCTTCTTGCCACAAGTACCGGTTTGGACCATTGTCACTTGCAGCCGTGTACAATATGTTCTTAATGTCTGGACCATCTCAGACAGGTCCCAGACCCATTGCTTGAACTACATCTTGTTTTATCTGGTCAAAGGCTGCTTGTTGTTCAGGTCCCCAGTGGAAACTGTTTCTCTTTCAAGTCACATCATTACAGAGGTTTCACAATTTGACTGTATCCAGGGATGTGCAGTCTCCAAAATCCCACTATCCCCAAGAAACGTAGAGTTTCTTGCTTGTTCATGGGATTTGCCATGGTAGAGACTCTGTTTACCACATCCACTGGAATGTGTTGGGGTCCATCCTGCCACCGCACTCCCAGAAACTGGATCTCTCTGGCAGGTCCTTTCACCTTGTCTCGCTTGATAGCAAAACCTGCTTTCAGGAGAATGTCAATGATTTTGTTACCTTTCTCAAAGACTTCTTCAGCAGTTTTACCCCAGACGATATCATTGATGAACTGGTTGTGTTCAGCCAGAGCATTCAGTAGCTGCCCCTTTCCTTAAAGGCACAGCTTAAAACTGTCACGACTCCTGTGTCATACTTTTCCCTGGTCTTTAACAATATCTTTATAAAGGCTCAAAATATTTTTCTTTTCTTGCATTAATTGATTCCCCATAGTTCACAGCCACTCACATTTTGTCCAGCAAGAAGGTGATTGTAATGTGCATGAATTTGTGTTTCCTTTCAACATCTCTGTCTCAGTTCAGCTGTTCTCCATCATCGGTTGCCTTTCTTCATTAAATTTTGTCCCATTATGTTTCCAGTGGCTCACGCAGCTCACCTGGGCAGGTGTCAACGTTCAGGCCCTGACCAAGGCAGTATTCCCCATTGCTCTCACAGCTTCACTGGACTCTGTCACTGCTGCAATCAGCAGCAGCCTCAAATCATGTCATGGATCACCAGTTGTTGCTATTATGGTGACAGACAAAAATGACACACACTCTGTAGAGCACAGAGCACCATTTATTTTCTTCAAGCAATACAATTTTGTACATTTGTTATACTAGTGTGGCTGCTTCTAGTTGGTTTTAAGTTGTTTTTAAGATTCTTATTGGTTACTGATACAATGCTACAGTTATTTGCTGAGTTAATCCAGGCTTCTTCTCCTGCAATTCTTCTATCTCAATCTTGCAGTTTCTCTGCCTCAACATATTTTTAACTCAGGGACATTCCAGACATTCAAGGATACACAGCAATGTGTTCGAGGCTAATCTCTTCTTGGCCCATCACAGGGTTGACAGATTCATCAGTTTCCCATGAGGAGCAAAGGTGATTTTATCTTTGTTGATTCACATCAAGAGAGACAAAATTTAGTCTCTTACACACCCCCATGGACAGCGACTCCACCACCTCCCTGGGCAGCCCATTCCAATGGCCAGTTACTCTTTCTGAAAAGAACTTTCTCCTCACCTCAAGCCTGAATCTCCCCTGGTGCAGCTTGAGACTGTTTTCTCTTGTTCTGTCACTGGTTGCCTGGGAGAAGAGACCAATCCCCACTTGACTACAACCTCCTGTCAGGTAGTTGTAGAGAGCAAGAAGGTCTCCCCTGAGCCTCCTCTTCTCCAGGCTAAACAACCCCAGCTCCGTCAGCCTCTTCTCATAGGGCTTGTGCTCAAGACCTCTCACCAGCCTTGTTGCCCTTCTCTGGACATGTTCAAATATCTCAATGTCCTCTTAAATTGAGCAGCCCAGAACTGGACACAGTACTCAAGGTGTGGCCTAACCAGTGCTGAGTACAGGGGCATAATGACTTCCGTAGTCCTGCTGGCCACACAATTTCTGATACAGGCTGGGATGCCATTGGCCTTCTTGGCTACCTGGGTGTGCTGCTGGCTCATGTTCTGCCTACTATCAACCAGTACCCCCAGGTCCCTTTCTACCGGCTGCTTGCCAGCCCCTCCAACCCCAGCCTGTAGCACTGCATAAGGTTTCTTGTGGCCAATGTGCAGAACTGGGCACTTAGATGTGTTAAATCTCATGCTGATGGACTCTGCCCAACTGTCCAGCCTGTCAAGGTCCCTCTGCAGAGCCCTCCTACCTACTAACAGATTGACAACTGCCCCCAACTTGGTGTCATCTGCAAACTTACTAATGGTAGACTCTAATCTGTGAGAACAGCTGTTAGCTGTTCAGTTTCAAATTTGTATTGAAAACCAGAAGGCTGTAGCAGCTGGTCCTTTGATGATTTTGCATTGTAAGGTAAAATTTCTTGTTGCCGGACAATGATCCTCAGCTGGGCATAAAATATTCCAGGAATCTAGCTAGAGGAACTCCTTTCCTGCACTTAGCACTGTGTATTAGACCCTGTATAATTAAAATAGTGTGTGACTGGATTTGTCCTCCATCTCTAACATTTCCTGGTTTTACTTCAGGATTTTCTCTCTCCTTATACTCCCTTCCAATCAATGCACAGACACAGATTCTGAAAAAATAAAAGTCCTTCTGAGATTAAATTATTTTCTTTTGCATGTTCTGCACAATTCTTTGCCAGGGAACTAGCAGATAGCGTGTTCAAATTGAATTGTGGTCCAGTTCTGGCATCCAGCCCTCCCCTCAAGGAAAACTTATTGCACTGATTAGTGAATTACCCAACATTCAATAAACCTCCATCTCTTAATTTGCTTTAATAACAAAGTGAGACATTCTGTGACTAAGACTGCCAACTTCTGTAGCCAACTGCTATGGGCAATAATAATCCTGAGAGTGACTCCCAGGGTGTAAAATTGCTGGTGGCAAATTTTATAATTCATGCTAAGCAATCTTCTTGTAAGCTACTGCCCTTCCAGCAAGCTCCCACTTCCTTGCTAGCTGAACAGTGAGAAGAGCTACCAGATGGATTTGTATGATGTTCATCTTGGATGTAAGCTGCACTTACACCAGGCATTACCTGTGCATTGCATTTGTCCTTGATGAGTAACTGCACTAAGAGATAGCTGCTGGATGTACAACATTCACTTCCTGTCGTGCCTGGCATGGTGACCGTTGTATTTGGCTGATAATGCAGGAACAAAGAAAACAGATTAGCAATGATTATAGAAATAAAACAGCTTCTCTAGCCACACATCACTCTTTTGAGATAAACACATTTTTCCTAGTCTCCCAATATCTGCTTGCAAAAGGAAATGCTTTCTGAAATAGGGAAAGTTTATTTCCTTCTTCTGTTAAATGGACTCCCATCATCTTATTACAAAGCAACCTGAGGGCTTCTCAGTGTTGCCAACATAAACCAAGCAACTGTCTCTTCTGGAAAGATGTTTCTGTGGTCATTCTTTTCTACCCTGTAGGTCCCTAGAGGGCTCAGAACATGCAATATTCATTGGCATTCTGGGTTTGGGCAGTGGAATGGGCAAAGAGCTTCTCCAGGTTATCTATATCTGAGTGGTTATATTGAGAAAATTAAGAGCAAAATGTTATTTTTGGTGGCTAATACTTCTAGTAGAGTCTTTTTCTACTCTCTCCACCCCCACCCCCGCCCTTCTTATCTGAGTAATGATTTCATCTGCATCATACTTTTTTAATTATATATTTTTTTTCTTAAATATATCTGAATTACTCTAATTATATATAACATTATCTAACTAGAAATATGTCTAATAGGTGTATTTTGTACTTTATTTTTCTATTTCTTGGCATTTGGGGTAAAATCTAAATCATGCACTCAGCACTTGTATATGAAAGAAAAATATCACAGAATATTAGAGGCTGGAAGGGACCTTAAAAGATCACCCAGTCCAACACCCCTGCCAGAGCAAGATCATCCATACCAGACCACATAGGAATGGATCCAGGTGGGTTTTGAACATCTCCAGAGAGGGACCTCCCTGGGCAGCCTGTTCCAGCGTTCCAATACCCTCACAGTGAGAAAAGTTTTCCACATGTTTACATGGAAATTCCTATGCCTCAGCTTCCACCCATTGCCCTTTGTCCTGTCATTGGGTATCACAGAGAAGAGCCTGACTTCATCCTCCATATAAAATAACATTATTTAGCTATTAATGAGTGTAATCTTATTAGATTTTTTTTTATTAAACTCTATAAAACTGTCTTCTATTGACTAAAAATTCTTTCTGCTGCCTACATTTGTGTCTGACAAAGAAGAGTACCACATGCACAGTGTAAATTCAAGGTTATACCTCTTCTAGAAATGTGCAAGTGTAAACTGAATGGAACAAATCCTGAAAAATAAAATGTGCTAGCACAGTATACCCAGAATCTGGGGAAAGTTCAGTTACTATCTAGCTTGAGAGTCCAAGATTTTCTTTTAATTAATTCATAAATATTTTCCAGAGTTAATGCATTTAGATGTAGTCTTTTTGCTATATACTGCTTGGTAATACAACAAATCACTAAAATGTAATGAAGATTTGAAAAAGTACTATCAAATTCTAAGTATGTCAAAATGTTTACCTCGCTCTTCCTCCAACCAAAACTGAAATGTAATGTGACATAGAAATGATCAAGATCCCTTGTTTTATCATGTTATGTTTTCCTTCTTCCTTTATACAATGAAATACCTAAAATTGATTGATGGATTTAGCAGATTGTATGCCAATATACAAATAGGATAGATGATTTAATGTTTTTCAGGACATCTATATTCAGCTAATAATGTTACATCACATAACTTGTATCTCTGGGTCTTACTGTCAAGAAAAAATAATTGTATGATGAAGGAAAAATGCCAGGAAGGAGTGGTGGAGTCGCCATCTCTGGAGGTGTTCATGAGGGTATTGGATGTGGCACTTGGTACCATGGTTTAGTAGTCATGAGGTGTTGGGCGACAGGTTGGACTTGACGATCTTTGAGGTCTTTTCCAACCTTATTGATTCTATGATTCTAAGAGGCGGACTATGTCTAGACACATCAGTTGCTGTCTGTATTTTGTGCTGAGGCGTTTGGACCTACCAATACACCATGACACCATATTAGTCTGCGCCTTCATCCTTACCCCCACAATTTGAACTCACTGTTCATCCACCACTTGATACATTCCAGCTGCTCCTTGACATAATGAGCAGCTCTACCACCTTGCCTTGTTGGCTGGTCTTTCCTAAAAATGGCATAACCATACATGCCAGTGTTTCAGTCATGTGAGCTATCCCACCATGTCTCAGTAAGTGCAATGAGATCATGGCCCTGAGACTGCAGAGTTCTTGTTTCATACTGAAACACAGATTAAAAATATCCATTTGAAATGAAAATGATAAAAGTATCTAGAGAAAAATGTAGTATTAAATACATATATATATTTAGACAAGCAGTTCTAATACTTTTCTGCTGGCAGAGGTCTCTAGAAGGAAGTAGAATTTTATACCTTTCAACATTTTATACCACTGCAATCACAACTTTTAATACAACAGTTCTGTTATTCTGCATATATTTTTATTTATATTAAGAATTTTTTTTGCAAAGTTGTTGGTTGCGTCACTTGAGGTAGATTCGCACAATGTTACAATGTTACTGCTTTCAGCAAGAGAACAAATTCATATCTTTCTGCATGTAGCTCTGTGCTGTTAAGACTCCTCTTAAGATTTGATGTCAGTCTGAAAAAGAATATTTTACAGCATGATAAGTTATGATCTACAAAATTACTTTAATTTTGACCCATGGAACAGACAGATTTTATCCTGTTTTGTTCAGTTTTTGTGAACTTTGGAAGCTATTTTATTTTTAAATTAAAAGGTTTCTGAGAACTTCATTTTATGCCCAAATGACAATTTAAACTTCAAAATTAAGGGCATTGGTACAATAGCTACCTAACCATAACCTCTCATTTTGCTGTCATCTTCTCTTTTCCTACATGAAATATTTAGTTTTTAAAAATTAATTCTTGCTAACACATTTACAAATGGAGTGTTAAGACATGACATTTTTATTATTTCATTGTCAAGTTTTGATACATACATTATTTCTTTAAGATTCTAACTCAATGTTTCATTCTTCTCATCTCTTCAGTGTTATTACTTTTTTCCCTGTTAAAAATAGCATGTGTGTTGGATAAATACTGTCAAGTCTCTTTATTTATTCTTGTCCAGACAAGTAATACTGTGAAGAGTCTCTTGGAATGGATTAAGGCATTACTTAAGACTATTTATGTTATATCAGTCATGAGTTTTAGTGTGATTCTAGAAGTAGATACTCATTTAAGCTTTAGTTCTGTAAACAAAATATTTTGTTAACTAATACATATTTTGATTGTATGTGGGTTGAAGTTTCCCCCCAGCATTGACAAGAACAGACCAGACAGCAAATGAAGCTGTAGAATAGAATGGAATGGAATGGAATGGAATGGAATGGAATGGAATGGAATGGAATGGAATGGAATGGAATGGAGAGGTCATTCTGCCCCTGTACACTGCACTGGTTAGGCCACACCTCGAGTGCTGTGTCCAGTTCTGGGCCCCTCAGTTTAGGAAGGATGCTGACTTGCTGGAGTGTGTGCAGAGAAGGGCAACAAAGTTGGTGAGGAGCTTGGAACACAAGCCCTATGAAGAGATACTGAAGGAGCTCGGGTTGCTTAGCCTGGAGAGGAGGAGACTCAGGGGTGACCTTATTGCTCTCTACAACTACCTGAAGGGAAGTTGTAGACGGGCAGAGATTGGTCCCTTCTCCCAGTCAACTGGCACCAGAACAAGAGGACACAGTCTCAGGCTGCACGAGGGGAGGTTTAGGCTGGAGGTTAGGAGGAAGTTATACACAGAGAGAGTGATTGCCCATTGTAATGGTCTGCCCAGGGAGGTGGTGGAGTTGCCGTCATCAGAGGTGTTCAGGAGGAGACTTGATAGGGTGCTTGGTTGCATGGTTTAGTTATTAGGTTGTGTTGGATGATAGGTTGGACACAATGATCTCGAAGGTCTCTTCCAACCTGGTCTATTCTATTCTATTCTATTCTATTCTATTCTATTCTATTCTATTCTATTCTTTAAAAATCCCTAGAAAATAATATGGCTACCTCATATGGACACTCCCCAAAGAAAGAGACTAATTAAAATAACTGGGTATTCATTTCAGTATTGCACACATGGAGATGCCATTTTTAATTTAATTTTCAGAAAATCAAGAAAGAAAAAACTATTGGTCATGTAACCGCAAGGGCACATTCCTGGGCCATTGAGCTTGATTTTGCACTTTGTAGTTCACGGAAACCTTAAATATGATTCATAAATTGCCCAGTTTAAGTCCACTGTTGTTTGTTTTCATTTGTTTGTTTTTTTGTTTTTTCTTTTTGCCAGTGTTTCCTGAGGTGACACTTATCTTTTTGAGCTTGTTTAGATAAATTTGTTGAGCTAATGTCACTTCTTTAGGTTAAATTGTTTTTCCCTACCTTGTGCTTCTGTGTATACTACCACTGTGTTTAGAGACACTAACAATAACCCTCCTGAGTGTGTTCAGCTAAATAAAACTGGCAGTGTTCCCGTAATTTCATCTGGTAACACAGACAATCCATTTTACAAAATTCAAAATGCTAAGGGCTAAGTAATTTCTTTTGTGGATTATTGGGATTGCCATTATTTTAATGGAATTAGACATCTCTGGGGTAAAGCAGAGTGATCTGTTTGAAATTTTAGGAAGACTGATGCTAAATGTGACTCCTGAGATCCCTGCCTTTAAGTAGGACACAGCCAACAGGCCAAAGTCTGCATTGCATAGTTCAGTAACAGACTCTTCTAGAGGGATCATGTAGTATTTAATTTCCAAATGACAATGAGGAAGGCTATAAAGTACTCAAATCTTTCTGCCTTTAATCTGCAGTGGTTACCAATCAGTCTTGCTGCAAGGGAAACCTTTAGTATCATTGCACTAATATCAGTTTCTAGAAGTCCCACAGAAACTGACCAGAATCCAGTAATTCTGATGAATGGGTTTATGATTACAATCCTGCACTTGTAGAATAAACACTTTTTTTGGTTGGTTGGTTTTGGGGCTTTATGTTTCAGTCCTTCTTCTTTCGTTCTTTCCTTTGCTTGTTTCTTTATCTGCTCCTTCCTTCCTTCCTTCCTTCCTTCCTTCCTTCCTTCCTTCCTTCCTTCCTTCCTTCCTTCCTTCCTTCCTTCCTTCCTTCCTTCCTTCCTTCCTTCCTTCCTTCCTTCCTTCCTTCCTTCCTTCCTTCCTTCCTTCCTTCCTTCCTTCCTTCTTTCCTTCCTTTCTTCCTTCCCTCCTCTCTTTTCCTTCCTTCCTTCCCTCCTCTCTTTTCCTTCCTTCCTCTCTTTCTTTTACTCTTCCTTCCTTTCCTCCCTTCTTCCTTCCATCCTTCTTTCCTCTCTTCCTTCATTCCAAATTCCTTCCAAATTCCTTTCTGATCACTTTCTTCCAAATTCCTTCCTTTCTTCATCTAAATGAACTAGCTTCAGATCTGTAAGATGGAAGCTCATTAATACTCATTAATTTCAGTCAGTCAAGGTAACATCTTTATAGTGTGGTTGCTGTAACTAAGATAACACTACAAGTGTTTCTTTTTTTTTTGTTATAAATGTCTCTATTGTGCAGATGTACTGTTTCTTTCAGTACCTCCAGGTGCTTTATAAATCACCGATTTTCAGCCCATTTACAGTGAAGGTTTTTTTATGTTATTTTAATTTGGTCTTAAACATATTTAATGTCTCTGTTTACTTTTTGTGGTCTATAGATACTCAGCCTCAGAGCGCTCTGGGTCAACTCACCCACATTACAGTTTGTTGAAGTGACTTTATTTGTTGTCATGTTTAGCTGTGTGTGTTCTTTGGTTGCTCTTAATTTTACTCCCTATACCCAAGGACTACTCTTCAAGATTTTATTCTAATTTAGGATACTACAATTTACATGACTTCTTGAGATTAGTGTCATTCTCCATTTGCTTCATGCTGTTTACAAGAGGAAAAACTCTACAGGGCTTTATTTTTCCCCAGTGTGTGCACAGAACTATTAATGTTAATGAAAGTTTCATGCGCTCATTAAATTGTGGACTCAGTTCAAAATTATGGGAGCTCTAATTGGCCTATCTTTTTGCAAGATGGAAGAATAGAGTTCATTATGTCTAATCTGTATCTGATCAGTATACTCATGTCTATAGGCTAACTTTAAATATCTCCATTGGTAGTAATTTTGCAAACGGTGTTAACAGTTTTCTTCAGTGTTTGTGGAACAAAGATGAACTATAATAACCTGTTCAGTACTGTAATAAACTGTTCCAAACAGAATTTCACCCACTTAGGGAGGTTTGTAAGTGTATCATATATAGTAAGATGTGTTTAAGTTCTCAAAGGAAAAAGTTCGATGTGCACAATCACCGTGTCATGCACAGAATTTATAAGGAGACTGTTATGTGTTCTGTCAGCCTGCTTGCATATGAGTGTTTCCATGGTTGTCATTAAGTTTTCTGAAATAATTGTCTTTGCTGCAATTTCCTGCATCTGAAAAATTGTGTCACAAGTGGTCAGCAATGAATATATAGAACCATTCCTTTTACAAGTATAACAGAATAGTGGAGATTTCAAGCTATTCCAAAATTACATCAGTGGGGTAGATATAGCATAAAGAAAAACACAAAACAAACTGTGGGATAGCTATTCTGTTCTGATGGCATATCAAATACTTAGCTGATTGAAGGTGCTGTTTGTGTAGAAAAGTAATTCTAAGTGGTTTTCATTAATTTAGAAAAATAAAAGTCAAGGTACATGGCAGCCTTGTTTTAAAATGACAAATCCTTGTGTTTTTGTATAATGGGCAAAATTTAGTCTAACTTCTTTGATGATGTGCTTAGGTCATACACATGAAGGTGAACTGAGACTGCAAGTTACAGAAGAAACTGCCATTCACATTTATCAGGGAGATCTAGCTGTTATACAAAAATAACAACACAAAATGTGCAGAGAAAGAAGATACTGAAAGAGTAAGTATCCAACCTTTCAGAATGAATGTGTCTAATGGTGTCTTGGAATTATGTTTTAAGGATGCAAATTGCAACAAAATGCCTGTATAAAATTCTGGACAAGAAAAGCAGGACTAGATTTGTTATCATTACAACAGAACTAAACAAAATCCTCCAAATATTTGTCCTTGATAGTTATAACAGAGAAAAAAATATAAGAAAGAAAACAATTAATAAAATGAATGAAGAAAAGAAGATAGAGAAAATAAGCACCTTTCTTTTCTCTAAAGATGGTACACAGAGTCTGAAAAATTATATGACAAAATAACATGTTTTGTTTTCTCAGAATCATTAACTATTTCCTTGATGAGAAAAAGAAAATCCCTTGGAAAAGTATATTTGCAAGGTTACAGCTGGAAGAAGAAACAGGGCCATGTTATTTCCTTAGGGACCCACTTTGTTGTATTTAATGTCCATTCATGTCTCAGTAGTTATTGTTGTGAATGCTGACTAAATTAAATTTTGAGCTTCAATATGTCTATGTTGGCCAATAGCAAGTTTCTATTTATTTATTTGATTACGAAATGAAAACCTTATGTGGTGTTGGTTAGTTGCATAAATCACAAATAAAAACAATGCCACCTGAGCTGGACAATTAATGAACACAGCTCCAAGCTTGAGTATTCATCACTGAAGGACTGCATGAGGAGGTGGATTTGCACACTCAAATGGGGTCAGAGTAGTTCTGCCTAAAGACTGCAGACAATTTCATGAAATGTTCATGAACAGAAAAAGAGTAAATTGTTAGACTGCATGAATAATAATTAATTATTCATCCCCCTTTGTAGCAGAAAACATCTGGCTGACAGTAACTGTGTTAGTGAAGCCATTAAGAACACATTTGCAGACACTTTTAAAATCAGGAGTAGAGTTTTTTATCATGACTATACTACAGTGAATCTTCATGTACAAGAAATGTATGCATTCATGTGACTTTAATATTCTACCTTTAATCTATAATTTCCTTGTCTAAGAAGTAGGATAACTGTAAGCTTGAGATCTCATTTAGTACTGTATTTTCTGCTGAGAAGTTGTTCAATAAAATGTGATTTTGCATACATATGTGTTTTGCATTAAGCTGTGTTTTTTGTAACATTTATATATATCACCTGCATTTTTTAAAATGGAGAGCTACACTTTTATCTACAGTTTAAAAACTCCTACAAGTTTTACAACAGAACAATATTTCTCAAGGCTAGTCTGAGAAAAAGAATACAGTATGTCTACTCAAAGCACATAAAAAGGTTTTACAAGAGCATTCTAACCCTTGAAGATATATTTGAACAATTTAACTGAAACAGGGAAGAATCTGAGGCGATCACATGGCATCCAAAGCATTTCAGATGATAGAAATTTTTATATTCAAACACCACATTCTGTAAACCTCTGTATGTTAAATGACTAACCCTGATAGGAAAAGGCAAGGTGGAAGAACAAAGGAATATAAAAATTGAGGAAATGATGAAAGGACAGCCAAAAATAGTGAATGAAGAGTGATGGGAGACTGATATAAGGAGAAGTAGAGTAGATAAAGTCCTTAGTGAGCTCAATGACAGTAAAGGCAGAAGAGTGAATAGGATTGCAGAAGTTATCACAGAGTCACAGAATACACCAGGTTGGAAGACACCTCATGGATCATCAAGCCCAGCCTATTATCTAATACCTACCACCACCTGACAACTAAACCATGGCTTCACGTGCCACATCTGAACTTTTTTGAACACTTGACAGGCTGGAGAGGTGGGCACAAGCCAACCTCATGAGCTTCAACAAGACCAAGGGCAGGGTCCTGCATCTGGGTCAAGGCAATCCCAGGCACAAATCCAGGCTGGGCAGTGACTTGCTGGAGAGCAGCCCTGAGGAGAGAGACTTGGGGGTGATGGTGGATGAGAAGCTCAACATGAGCTCTCAATGTGCACTTGCAGCCCAGAAAGCCAATCAGATCCTGGGCTGCAGCAAGAGAAGTGTGGCCAGCAGGTCAAGGGAGGTGATTCTCCCCCTCTACTCAACTCTGGTGAGACCCCACCTGGAGTACTGCGTCCAGTTCTGGAGCTGCTGTTACAAGAGGGATATGGAGGTGCTGGAAGGTGTCCAGAGAAGGGCCACGAGGATGATCAGAGGGCTGGAGCATGTCTCCTATGAGGACAGACTGAGAGAGTTGGGGCTGTTCATTCTGGAGAAGAGAAGGCTCCCAGGTGACCTCATTGTGGCCTTCCAGTATCTGAAGGGGGCCTCCAAGGAGGCTGGGGAGGGACTTCTCAGGCTATCAGGTAGTGATAGGACTAGGGGGAATGAAACGAAGCTGGAGGTGGGGAGATTCAGGCTAGATGTGAGGACGAAGCTCTTCACCATGAGAGTGGTGAAGCCCTGGAATGGGTTATCCAGGGAGGTGGTTGAGGCCCCGTCCCTGGAAGTGTTTAAGAGCAGGCTGGATGAGGCTCTGGCCATCCTGATCTAGTGTAGGGTGTCCCTGCCCATGGCAGGGAGGTTGGAACTGCATGATCCTTGTGGTCCCTTCCAACCCTGACTGATACTATGATACTATGATACTATGATACTTCCAGGGATGGTCTCCCAGTTTTTCAAAGATCCATCCCCTATGGCTTTAAGAGTGGTCTTCAGCAACCCCTTTAGCATTCAATCTTCCCTGCAGCTGCTGCATAGTAGGGAATGTGGAATATCCACTATATGCTGTGCTCTTTGGCTGGTTTTTCACAAGATTGTTTTTGAAATTATTTCTGTTGTCTGACTCTGTGACCGTTTCAGGCTGTGCCTTTAAGAAAGGGACAATTGGGACAGTTGCTGGAACACTCTGGCTGAATGTTTTGAGAAACATTCAGATATTCTGAACTAATTTCATTGGTAGATTGGTAGAACAACTTTAAGTTTTAGTTCAGTTTGAGTCTCAGTTTCAGTCTGTTCTCTCTGGGCCTGTCTGTTTCTGTCTGTCTCTGAAGCAACAGCTGCCGAACGGAGTAAACCTTGAATTAACAAAGCTAACCAGATAAGAAAACTGATTCTTGCACATGCTTTGAGGTAACAGAATTTCCTTATTAATTACCTTTTTCTCTCTCTCTAACCCTTTTTGGAAAAAAAAAAGGAGGTAGGGAGGGAGAGGGGGTACAGGGCCACGGGGGAACCCTCCTGGCTGGAGGAGGGGAAAGGTCTTCTGCATTACGTTCATGGCTGTATATTTCTGTATATATTGTAAATACTGTATATTGTGTACATATCCATCTGCGTTTCATTCCTGCTTGTAAATACAGCACCTTCATCTGCTTCTCTGTCTGAGTTATCTGTGGTTTCTTTGTGTGTGGGGGGAGAACTTTCTCTCACCACCACAGACTCAGTCCTCTCTGGAGTTCCATGTCTCCACAGGATTTGTCTCTCCAGACCAAGAATGGTGTTACATGCAGGTGCATGTGGGACTGAAAAAGTTTCCAACCATCCAGTGTTTGCCTCTACCATTGTAAGCACATATTGCTTACCAGATTGAGAATGAGGTAGAGTGATATCATCATATCACTCATTGTCATATAGAGTATCTATAGTCATATAGAAATTAAGCTTTGGCCATCTCTGATATTCAGCTACATCAAGAGCTAGCTGGACAGCTTTTACCTCTGAAAATTGACTGGATTCTCCTTCTCCATCTTTTGCCTCTGCTACTTGGTGTGCTGGACTCCACACTGCAGACTTCCACCTTCACTTCCACTTGCTTCCAAGAAGATGACAGGAACCGTCTGTGAACAAAGCATATTTCTTTTCATCATCAGAAAGGTCATTTTAAGAATAAGCTTCCTCAGCCTGAATTACTCTCTCCTCTGAAGGTTTAGTACAGCTAGTGCCCGCAGGCCACCTTGTGATCACCTCCACCAGACCAGGTCTTTCAAAATTTCCCATTCAAGCTCTCTGTTATGAGAGCCATCCACTTGGACCATGTGGTATCTGTGACATGATGCGGTGTAGAACATTTAGGTTTGAACACCAAATTCAAAACTGGCAATCTAGGAGTCAGAAGAAGTTGTGACTCAGTTCCAATTATTCAGAAGCAGCTTTTACTCCGTCATAGGCAGCTAGACTCTCTTTCTCTCTTGGAGTATAATTTGCCTCTGAACCTCTGTAGCCTTGACTCCAGAAACCAGGATCACCAGAAACTCCAGACCACTGCATGACAGATGCTTGAGCTGTGGATCCAGTCAACTGGCAATCTGTTAAATGTGTACTGGACTCCTCTCCCAGTGAAAGCAAACTGAAGCCTGCATTCCTCTGCTATGGGAATAGAGAAGAAGGCATTAGCAATGTCTATGGTAGCATACCATTTGGCCTCTTTGGATTCCAGCTCATACTGGAGTTCCATCATGTCTGGTACTGCTGCACTCATAGGTGGAGTTACTTCATTCAGGGCTCGGAAGTTGACTGTCAGACGCCAGTCTGCATTCTGCTTTCTCACAGGCCACACTGGACTGTTGAAAGGTGAATGAGTTTTGCTGATGACTTTCTGACTCTCCAACTGACGAATCAGATTCTGAATGGGCAAAAAAGAGTCATGGTTGGTTCTGTATTGTCTGTGATGCACAGTTTAAGAAGCAACCAGCAATTTTATATCCTCGATCTCATGTTGTCCCACAACTGCAGATTCATCAGAAAGCTCAGGTCTAATAAACAGCTTCAATTTTTGTCCATCAGTTTCTACAGATGCTACTCCAAAAGCCCATTTGTAACCTCTAGGGTCTTTGAAATGCCCTTCTCTCTGAAAATCAATTTCCAAAATACAAGGTGCATCAGGTCTGGTCACAACTGTATGCCTCCTCCACTGTTTACCAGTTAAACTTCTATCAACCTCCACCTTAGTTAACTCTTGAGATTCACCAGTGATTCCCAGAATAGGTATAGGCTCTGATCCCTGATAATTTGATGGCATTATGGTGCACTGAGCTCCTGTGTCAACCAAGGCCCTGTACTTCTGAAAATGTGAAGTGCCAGGACACTGGATGTACACATCCCAATAGATTCTGTTATCTCTATTATCCCTCTCCTCCCCTGGCGGGAGGCAGGCCACCCCTAGTTGTGGGGAATATGTCCACACATGCAGTGAGCACAGCGTCCAGTGTTAGAACTGGAATCACAGTTGGAGCTATTAGAGTTGCTCTGGGAAACTGTGGAAGTAACATCTATCCTTCTGGTATTGCTGCCTTGGGCTCTGCCACTCCATAGTTTCCTTAGTCTCCTGAAAAGATTAGAAGTTGGTTGACCATCCCACTGCGCATGTTCTCACCAAACTGATCATGCAGAGTTATCCAAATACTCCCAAGTGATTGCCTCTGTGTTTCGTTTTTGTTTAACCTGTTTTGGAATGGCCTCCTTGGAGGATGTCTGTTTCTAACAGTTGAAACTTATATCCATCTGGAGGAAGAAGAATTGGAATTATCTCCTTGTGCCAATTTGGATATGGAGTTTTAAAATTTCTCTCTCAGGTCTTCCATGAAATTATATATCTCTCCAATGTCTGAGAGTTTCAATGTCTGACACCAAAGAAACACGTGTGAGACTATCCTCCAGTTGTCTCATTTGGTCAGTGAAATGCCCAACCACAGGCGGCGCTCCATCATAATTTCTTGCCACAGTTCTGCTTGCCAGAATATTTGCATAATTAGGAGGAGCAATTTTGATGAGCTTTTAGCAAGACCAGTTCCCACAGGATTTCATCAGGATTCAGAGTACCATGATCGCCACACACCACTTCTCTCACAGCAAACTCTCTCAGATGCTCAGTTTCCTTATCCTTGGTGTTCCAGGGTTTAGGATTCCATACAAGGTCATCTCGGATTGGTACCTCATAAAAGCTGCCAGTAAAAGGCATGTGTCTCGGTCCGGAGAGGGTAAGAGACTCAGTTCTTTTGAATATTCCCATGTTGTGAAATGAGAAGCACAAACGAGGCCAAAATATCAGCAGCTAGACTATTTATTACATAAATAAAGTGGATGGATCAGAAGGGGAGAGAGAGAAAATAGGGAGAGAGAGAAGAGGAAAGGAATTATTTTACCACACCCCTTACCCCCAAGACAGTTTGAGTCTGTGGAGGAAAGGTGCTGCAGGAAGTGTTGGGTCTGTAGAGAAAGGGTGCTGAGGCTTTGGCAGTAGAAGAGATGTGGTCCTCCGGGCAGCCTCTTCAGCTCCATGAGGCGCAGCAGGCAGAACTTAGGACATGAAGAGAGGGTTCGGTCTGCTTCTTTCCAGGCTCCATGGCCTCTTTTCTTCGGAGCAGCTTTTCCTGGGCTTTTCCTACTCTCGTGCTTTCCTTCTCAGCAGCATTGTCCTTCTCCTGTATTTTTCTGTAATCCATGTTTTCATTCTTTGTTTTTGGTTGTCCTTTTTTCTTCTCCTGTGTTTTTGGTTCTCCATTTTTCTTCTGCTAAGCCAGTAGTTGCTCATGTCTCAGATATGTGTCCAAGTATTGTCCCTCAGGAAATCAGGGGCCAGGTGGTGAATCCATTGTCTCACCATCCTCCCTTTCTAGGGTACTTGATGGGTGGAGATTATCTTGTTTTATGCATATTCCCAAAGGTGACCTCAGTCCATTGTTGTGAGGCCAGCTGTGGTCCAGTGAGCAATGTTATCTTTGTGCCTTCCATGAGTAGTTCCAGTGACTCTGCTCAATACACATCAACTATTGTCTGGGCAAGCAGCAAGTGATTTTATCTTTGTTGAGTCACACCAGGCGAGACAAGCTTTTAGTCTCTCATAGAATGTCCACAGTGAAACCTTACCAAGACACCTGCCTAGACCAGCCTAGATGTCTATCTATTCCACTATCTTTTGAGACGGTTCCAAACTGAGATGCTGACCTGTCTTGTGCTATTAAAGCTGGTGCACCTGTATCGAAACACCTGCCAAGCCGGGCTTGAATTTGCTCATTCTCTTCTCTGATGTAATCCTTTCTCACATGCCTAATTTCCTGTTTTGGTGCATTTGGTGTTTGGATGTCATTGTCCTCCTCACCTGTGTCATCTTCTTGAAGTGGCTGTCCCCATAATCCTCTGCTACGCTCTTTAGTACCTCTTTAAATTCAGAAGCATGTCCATTAACTGCTGACCTACCAGAACCTGTATCCTGTCCTGCATCTCCACTCTCTAGTGGTCATCTCAATAATTCAGCTATGTCTTTAAGACAATCCTTCTCTCTGTCATCAAAAGGATCTTTTTTTAACAGAAGGTCCTTCACAAGCAGAAGGATGCTGCTCCCCTGCATCAGCTCCTGCATCTCTCTTGCACCTGCCTCTCTCCTACCTAAAGCTGCAATTTGCTTAATTTGAGCTAAGTTTGAATTTACAGTAGGCTCAGCAGAAGCTAACAGATTTTGAGAGACAGCAGCTGTTGCAGAGGTCACTTCCCATCCTGCTGATGCAGAAGGAAATGATTTTCCTTTTCTAATGACTGACGGTGAAACTGCGGCCACCATCTTAGGTGTTACCTCTGCCACTGCTAAATGCCAGAACTGCCAGTGGTCCCATTGAGAACTGCCTTACTGACAACGCCTTCCTGCCTGTTTCTAGTAGCTTCCTCTATCTCCTCCTCAGTAGAAATCTCTGGATTCAAGTTAGAATTTTTTTTGCTCCACCTATGTCTACTGTGTTTAAAAATGAAACATGTTTTCACTGCTCGTCTCTCCCGAAGCAGAGCCATTAACAAGAACATGTTAATTATTACTGACAGCAGGATTACACACAGGAGCTGTGTGTCCCTCTCTGTTGGGAGGGAGGAGGGGGGAGCAGGGGAGAAATTCAGAGCCTTGCCCCATCTGAGCTCTTAACTCCCAGTTAAGGCTCAAACCATCACATCACCTAAACTTCCCATAACACAGTTTGAGACTGTGTCCTCTTGTTCTGGTGCCAGTTGACTGGGAGAAGAGACCAACCCCCACCTGGCTACAACCTCCTCTCAGGTTATTGTAGAGAGTAATAAGGTCTTCCCTGAGCATCCTCTTCTCCAGGATAAACAACCCCAGCACCTTCAACTTCTCCTCATAGATCATGTTCTTGACACCTCTCACCAGCCTTGTTGCCCTTCTTTGGACACATTCAAGTATCTCAATGTCCTCGTTACATTGAGGAGCCCAGAACTGAACACAGTACTCAAGGTGTGGTTTAACCAGTGCTGCCCACACTATTTCTGATGCAGGCCAGGATGCCATTGGCCTTTTTGACTACCTGGGTGCACTGCTGGCTCATGTACTGCCTACTGTCAACCAGTGCCCCCAGGTCCCTTTCTGCCTGGCCATTCTACAGTCACTCTCACCCCATCCTGTAGCGCTTCATGGCATTGTTGTGGCCAAAGTGCTGAACCCATCACTAGGAATTTTTAATACCATCCTGTTTTCTAGAAAGAGAAGAGCAACTCCTAACAATTGCTATAGACAGTCTGGAAAATTAAATTCATTAAATTCCATTGTAAAATTAAGTCTGGGCTGTTTCCCTGGGATAAATGGAAAGGTACAAGAAGTGCAGGTATATGAGATGTCAGTAGTATTAAAACAAACAACTCTTCATGGTTTGATTTCTTTTTCTTTCTTTCTTTCTTTCTTTCTTTCTTTCTTTCTTTCTTTCTTTCTTTCTTTCTTTCTTTCTTTCTTTCTTTCTTTCTTTCTTTGTCTATCTCTTTCTCTCACCCTTTCTCTCTTTCTCTCTCTCTCTCTTTCTTTTAATGGTTGTTCATGGCACATCTGTTTAGTGGAAATGTTTTTTTTTAAAAAAGTAATTCATTAAAGAAAAATAGAGAGTGAGAGACAGTGAGATATAGTGTCTGTTTTTTACCTGAATCATTAATAGGTAGATGATTTAATAACTTAGAGAAAAGTATTGTAACAAAATGTCTCAGCTTTCAGAACTCACTACACTTTCCCATTGACTTTTTTTTTCATAGAACCTGTGATGTTATGGCACCAGAAAAGCATATATCACCATCAGTGTTAATTCAACAATTTACTAGATTCATTTTAACACTTGTGACAAGTAAGAGGCTTTAGAGGTGGGGTCTTTTTTTTGTCTTGTTTTGGTTTTGTTTTGGCTTTTGTTTTTGTTTGTTTAATTTAATTTCATTTAGTGGCTTTTGCTTTTTAAAAAATTGTTATTTGTTATCTCATTTGTGCAAAAAATTACTCCACATATATATATAATTTTACTTTGCCTTAGTGTTTTAAGCTATAACTGTCCATACATAATAAATAAATTATGTAATTTTGGAAATATATCCATTATTTTTCTATGCAGTTCTGGACAAAGTCAGTAATTGTTCATAATTAATAAACTAATACTTCATAAAATACATAACCGGCTGAGGGAACTGGGGTTATTCAGCCTGGAAAAGAGGAGGTTCTGGGGAGACCTAAAGCAGCTTTCCAGTAGCTGAAGGGGGCCTACAAGAAGGATGGAGAGAGACTGTTTGCAAAGGGCTGTGGCAATAGGATGAGGGGTAATGGCTTCAAATTAGACCAAAGTAGATTTAGATTGGATGTTAGGAAGAAATTCTTTACCTTGAGGGCAGTGAAACACTGGAACAGATTGCCTGGGGAGGTGGTTGGGGCCCCATCCCTGGAGATATTCAAAGTGAGGCTCAATAGGATTCTGGGGAATGTGATCTAGTTGAGCATGCTCCTGCTTATGCAGAGGGAGTTAGACTAGATAACTTTGGAGGTCACTTCCAACTGAGATCATTCTATGATTCTGTGATTCTATGATTCTGTAAATCCTAACACACACAATTTTATACATTGATACTATTGCAATACATTATTTTATTGCTGGTCTAATTGCTTATACTGGTTTCTAAAGCCTTATCATGTTACATTCAAAAATGCCCCCAGACCATTTGTCAAAACTGGCACAAGCTTTTCCACCACTTGTTAGCTGTCAAGAGACTGCTGGTATGTCATTCCATTTGATAAGCATGGATTTCAGTACAGCTGTGAAAAAACCCAAACATTTACAGTTCAGTATTTATAATGTGCAGGTATTTTCTAATGTGATAAGTTGGTCACACATATTTGGATGTCAAGAAAGCCAATTTGGCTGCAGAGCTAATCAAGACCGGCACCCGGGACCGCTGAGCTTGAACTGAGAGCTTTCTCCTTTGCTTTTTCTTTCTTTTCTGGGCTTTGCGGGTCGGGAGGACCCCTGGTAGGCAGCGAGGTCTGGCAGGGTGTGACTGGTTTAGGCTGTGCCTTTAAGAAAGAGACACTTTCTGAACACTCTGGCCGAATGTTTTGGTATATGAATGAAAAACAACGATATGCTAATCCAATTTCATTGGTGGAACCCGGCTGTAGGTTCTTGTTTAGTCTTTCAGTCGGCGGGGGCAGTCAGTTGTCTTCTTCTTCCCCCTGTACTGTGAGCTGGCTCGTTTCTCTCTACGATTCTTGCTAACCAGATAAGAAAACTAACTTTTTGCATCCGCTTTGAGCTTTAACAAGTTTTCACCCTTTTAATTACCTTCCTTTCTCTCTCTCTCTAACCCTTTTGGGAAAAAAGGGAGGTAGGGAGGGAGAAGGGAGGGGCAGGCCGAACCCCCTGGCGGCAGGGGGGTTGGGGAAAGGTTTCCCATACATACATTGCTGTATACTTCTGTATATATTGTAAATATTGTATATTTTTGTACATATTCATTGCATTCCATATCTGCTTGTAAAATACAGCTTTCATCTGCTTCTCCGGCTGAGTTAGCTGTGGAATTCTTTTGTGTGTCAGGGGGAACCTTCCTACTCCACCACACAGGGTCATCCTCTCGTGTGCCTGCTTGAGATCGTGACGTCAGCTGCAGGAAGTTTAAAACCTGCTGGAACTGTGCACACAATGTCATTTTGGCTGCAGAGCATTTGGACCAACTGCACGTGCCAGGGCAGCTGCCTCTGTGGCAGCTCAGATAAATTATAGAATTTAGGTGGAATATAAATATGTGTGTGTATATATATAATATTTTTTTTATAACTAACAATAAAACCCTGAACCATGGTTATTACTTGGACAGAGGCTATTAGAAAAATAGTATGTACCCAGATGGAGTTGGTGCATCAGCGCGCAGGAGTCCAGACTGCTGGCTGCAGACAGTGTTGGAGCCTGGCACTTGGAATGGAGGGGGAAGGAGAAAATACCTGTGTCAGGTGAGACCAGGTGAACTTTCTCCTCAATCTGGTGGCAGAGTTAAAGGATGAAGTGGCCAAGCTGAAGGATGAAATATCTAGGCTCAGGTCAATAAGGGAATGCAAAAGGGAGTTAGATATTTGGCAGCAGGCTCTGCAGACCTCCCTGCTGAGGGAAGAGTTCCTGGAAACAGGGAGGGATGGATACAGGTCCCGGTTAGGGGAAGCAAGGGAAATCCATCCCAGCCCTTTCCTCCTCTTGATTGCCCTTGCATAACAAGTATGAGGCCCGGCAGGCCGAGGGCAAAGTGCATGAGAGGACTGAGGAGCAGCTATCTGGGGAGATGCCTATGGCCAAGCAGTCCCCACCAACTGTAAGGACCAGATCCATGAAGAAAAAGAGAAGGGTTATAGTTGCTTGTTAAGAGGGCTTTAAACTAGGTCTGAGGGGGTGGGTAAGGAAACCAGTCTCTCTGAAGAGGAGAGAGTGGGACACAAATTAGGGTTAATTG